>JAHHFK020005021.1:0-659175 GCA_024533555.2 Aedes koreicus | reverse complement strand
GCCAATTGGTTGGAAACTTCTTTATGAGATGCTGCAGGGGCCATACACGGGTAGCAACGGTGAATATAAAAGAAAGGAATGAAGTACAAATTTGCAACAATGGCTTCAATGCCATTCAATGTTTAGCTCGATTGCGAGTTTCAACCAAAGCTGGCAAAATCAGAAACATATGCATAATCGCACTTGTTTTATTGGGTGTATTCGATAAAAATGGCACAGACATATTTACACACTAATCAGATTATCGGATTTACTTGAAATTTTCAGGGAATGAAAAACTTCTAATGAGTTATGATTTAGAAAATTTGTTTTACTCAATTTATTTATTTATTGAACACCGTCTTTGACTAGGTCGTACAGACTGATTACTTAGAATATCTCAATCTTAACCTGTAATTCTAGCCTTAAACACATTTTTGGACAAAATAAAATCAAATTCGTTATTTATTTATTTATTTAGTCGGCGACAACAGGCTTAATAAAGCCCCAATGGTGGTATTAAAAATATGCCGAGTAGAATAAACTTAAACTTAAACAATTAAACATAAATATCAAACCACAGCACACTTTTTTATAACGGTCTACATTTCAGAAAAATATGACGTGAAGCGTCTGCGCAGAGCTTTCCGAGGGACATGGTAGTCGAACATTGTCGAGACACTATTAAAAACAGTCCTCCGATCACACCGTTCGTGCTATAATTGTTTCAGCGAATTGGCATCCTCAGCATTACGCTATTACGCAATGCTCTTGGTTGAATGTTAATATTAATCTGCCCCAGGATTGCGCTGCAATCGATTCGCCCTTGTAAAATGTCTGCAACAAAGAGAGCCCAGGATTTGTCACGACGAAACCGAAGCGGTGCAAGATCGATCAATCGACAACGACTCTCGTAACTCGGCATACGAAACGGGTCTCTCCAAGGCAACCTTCTCAAAGCGACGCGTAAAAACCTGCGTTGAACAGATTCGACTCTATTCCCGCCATTGATATAGCTCGGATTCGAGACGGCAGACCAATACTCCAGAATCGATCGCACCAAGGAGCAATAAAGGGGCTTCAAGCAGTAAATATCGGAGAAGTCTTAAGCCATCCGTAAAGAGCGAGATAAGGCGCTATAACCTTGGCAAATTATTGCCAGACTTTTGGTTCAAATGCCAAAAGTCCACCCACAGGCGCATAAACTAATCTTTCTAGCATCTATGCTCCCAACGATAAAAACAAATTATCACTCTGTTCAACTCTACATGGAAGCGTTTGGTACGGGAGGTCCACGCTTTCTTCCTTCCCTTGATTCGAAGTAGTAGAGCAATTTCAGATACTCTTTCTGGAATTGCTCTATTTCTTGGAATCCTCTCTGCGGCACACACTACGCAGTTGGCCTGGCCGATGACAAGAAAAATGATGCATTCCAGAAGACGTCATTTTCCAGGATGCTTTCAAGAATTAGCTGCGTTAGTGTGAGATTAGATTAGATTAGATTAGAAGTCTTTAGCCATCCGAAAAATAAAGCCTAGAGCTCTTGATGCCTTGTCCACGATGTACGAGATGTGAAGCTTGTACGTCAACTGAGAATCCAGAATAACTCCTAGATCTTTGACGTAAGTCGCACGTTTGATTACCGTGCCTTGAAGCTTATAAAGGGTGATACGGTCAAAATTTGGTCAAGGGAAAACGCGTGTAAATCGGTGGAATCGTTTATTTAAAAAATCAAATTAAATTTCTTTTTCAAGTTCAATTAGTATAAAATTCAGGAAAAATATTCAGTTAGGCTTCCGCTTTTCCAAATCCGAATTGCCGGGCCTTACGCTTGACCCCTGCCATCAGATTTCGTACAGCCACCTTGTCCACCTTCTTCGCCGCAGAAAGCCAGTTTGCCTTGAACTGCTGCTCGTCCTTAGCAGTTTTTTTGGTCTTCTTTAGGTTCCGCTTGACAATAGCCCAGTATTTCTCAATTGGGCGGAGCTCTGGCGTGTTGGGAGGGTTCTTGTCCTTGGGAACCACCTGCACGTTGTTGGCGGCGTACCACTCCATGGCCTTTTTACCGTAATGGCAAGATGCCAAATCCGGCCAAAACAGTACGGAACAACCGTGTTTCTTCAGGAAAGGCAGCAGACGTTTATTCAAACACTCTTTCACGTAAATTTCTTGGTTGACAGTCCCGGAAGCTATGAAAATGCTGCTTTTCAAGCCACAGGTACAGATGGCTTGCCAAACCAGATATTTCTTTGCGAACTTTGACAGTTTCGTGTGCTTGAAAATATCTGCTACCTTTCCCCTTCCGTTTGCCGTATAAAACTCCTGTCCCGGAAGCTGCTTGTAGTCGGCTTTGACGTAGGTTTCGTCGTCCATTACCACGCAGTCAAACTTCGTCAGCATCGTCGTGTACAGCCTCCGGGATCGCGCTTTGGCCGTCGTATTTTGTTTATCATCGCGATTTGGAGTCACTACCTTCTTGTAAGTCGATAGTCCGGCTCGTTTTTTGGCTCGATGCACGGTTGTAGACGATACACCCAGCTTATTTGCGGCATCTCGGAGAGATAGGTTAGGGTTTCGCTTGAAACTACCGGCAACTCTCTTTGTCGTCTCAGCGGCTTCCGGTTTTCGATTTCCCCCCGATCCAGACTTCCTGGCTGTCGACAAACGTTCCCCAAACACTTTAATTACATTTGTAACGGTTGATTTGGCAACTTTTAGCGATTTTGCCAACTATGCGTGCGAGTAGCTCGGATTTTCGCGATGCGCGAGCAAAATTTTGATACGCTGCTCTTCTTGCTTGGACGGCATTTTGACAACTGAAGAGTGAATTCCAAAATCAAAATAGGAGCAACATTCTACACACATACACCTTCAAAATGAGGGGTGTTCAGGTTTTTTAAATGCAAAATTGAAAGAAATACGTCAAGTTGATATTGACCAAATTTTGACCGTATCGCCCTTTAGTCGCAGAGAATCGGCTCCTTTTTTTTTCTAGAGAAAGTGATCACCGAACACTTCTCCGGATTAACCACCATGCAATTGAGGCTACACCAGTGAGCAAAGATTTGTAGCAGCTGTGTTAGGAGGTGACAATCGTTGATAGACTGGATTCGTAAAAAGATCTTCAGGTCATCGGCATACGAAAGACGGTGGCCTACGAGGGCTAGATTCACATCATTGACGTACAGCAAGAAGATCAGCGGCCCTAAATGACTCCCTTGAGGTATTTCTGAAGTGGCTGGAAAAACGTCGGACATGCAATCACCAACAGCAACTGTCAGCAGACGATCAGTGAGGTAGGAGCGAAACCATTGTAAGAGACTTCCATTTACTCCAAGCTTATGTAGTTTTGCGATAGCGATGTCGTGGTTGAGCTTGTCAAAAGCTGCTGAAAGGTCTGTATATATGACGTCCGCTTGCGCCCTTTTGGCCATATTTTCCGTAATAAACGAAGTGTGACACAACAGATTAGTGGTAGTGGAACGGCCGACAATGAACCCGTGTTGATCTTCACTTAAGTATTGCTTGCAGTGGGAGAGTAGAGGGTCCATCATAACAAGCTCAAATAGTTTCGATACCGCGGTCAAAGACGAAATGCTTCGGTAATTATCCACGTCTCGTTTGGTTCCCTTCTTGTGAACTGGAAACAAGTGAGCAACCTACCAACACGAGGGAAATATGCCACTTGATGTGGAAATCCGCAACAGACGATGCAAGGGGGCCAGCAGGATGGAAATGTGTTTCTTTAGAAATACTGACGGAACTCTATCTGGGCCAGGATTGAAGGATGACTTGAGCTGCGATGCGGCGTTGGAGATCATCTCAATACTGATATCGATTGCACCAAATGAGTGACCGTGCAGAGGAACGTTGTTCGTAGCCGCAGTTATCTGATCGTCAGTAACATTTTCGTCAGTGAAAATGCTGGCAAACTTGATCGAAAACAACGTTACATACATCATTGAAAGATCGCAAACACAAGTTAAAACAATGATTGAATCCGAAGTTCGTTCTGTACAACGGAATTGCCAGCAATGGGGAGTTTCGGAACCGACGAGGAGGAGTGTCCCACGGAATCAATTCTAGAAGTTCGGGACAATCCACATGGCCCATTAGAAGGTCGAAGATGAACAGCCGCAGCAGTTTAATACGCCTGGCTTCCAAATCAATCAACTTGCATCGGTCGGGATAAGAGAGAAGGTTCACTGGGTCATTCCATGGGAGCCGACGGAAGGCAAACCTCATTAGACTTTTCTGAATCCTCTCAATTTCAAGAGTATGCGTGACATAAGGTGGAGATAAGATTAAGATGAGATTATGGTAAGATTCGTATACTGAGCTCTGGTTTTTATCCTCCTGAATTTCGCAATTTCAGATCATCGGCAAATGATAGTTTTGACGATGAAAGCAGTTCACACAAGTCATTCACATAAATAATACAAATAAGAGGGCCGAGAACACTGCCACTCCAGATGGTATGTTAAATGTCCTGGAACGCACTGTACTCACAGTTACGAAAGCATTGCGATTAGACAGGTACGAGTAGAGCCGTTCAGTGATTCATGTTGGAAAATCTAGGTGACGCATTTTTCTAACGATGAGATTGTGCGGCACTGCAGGTTCGATGTTGTAGAACGGCGCTTTACAAAGCCATGTTGAGCTACGGAGATGATCGGTGCTACAGCTCTGTATAATACTGAGTAGATTAGCTTTTCGAAAACCTTACTGAGAGTGCAAAGTATGGATACTCCACGATAATTTTCCACACAAGTGTTATTTCCGGACTTATGGATCGGTACATTTGACGCCGTTTTCCATGCAATTGGGAATGTTATGTGTGGGAATGAGTGAGCGGTTGAAAACTGCAGCGATGGGCATTGCAAGAGCAGTGGCGCAATTTTTCAAAAATACAGGAGGTAGGCTATCTGTTCCGGGTCGTTTCGTTGAGTCGAGGTCTTCAAGGGCTTTCCGAACATCATTCTTAGAGAACTTTATGCATGCCAAACTAATGTCATAGGACGGTAGCTGTTCAAAGGGGTTCTGACGTTGAACGGGAGATGCTTTACTAAACAAGCTTTCGAAGAATGTGGAAAAGAGATTGGCGGCTTCTGCGCTAGAATGAGAAGTAGGTCCATTAAAGCCAGGAACGCCGTGACTAGCTTTCCACTGCTTGGTGTAATCCCAGAAGCAAGAGGGGTTTTGCTTGAAGGTTGTCTGAATCTTGAGCAAATAGCTTTCATGCGTTGCCGAAAGGAGGGCTTTACACCCCGCTTCAAGCTCGCGAAATCTTGCTCTGTCAGACTCGTTTTTCGTAATGAAATATCGGTTACGCATCTTACGAAGATTGTTGCGACGGTTACGCAGATAGAGAGTCCACCACGATTGGTTGAAAACTGAGATCGAAACCGGTGTTTTTCGAGGCACATGGCAATTGATACCATCATAGAGTGATCCATAAAAAGCTGATAACATCTGGTCCACGGAACCGTCGTTCAATAATCGTTCCCAATCAATGTCAACGAGAATGGAGTTTACCAAGTCAAAATCGCATGCTGAATAGTCAAACTTAAAACATTGATTTTGGTTGTCAAGTAATGTTGGTGCATCACTATCTTCAAGCAGTAAAATTACTGGTGCGTGATGACAGGCAACAGAGGTGATGACGGTGCAATTAAGTCAAGATATTCCGGGAAATTGATAAATACAAGGTCTAAAGGTTTGCCATTTGTCTTGACGAAACAATTAAGCCTGCCATAAGCCATTTGTAAACATTGTTTCTGTTAGGGCCAGTGGAAGGAATGCAAATCAAGCATGAGACGTCTAAGCGAAGCACTTGTTTGAAAATCGATTCCGTTAGCATCACTGAATTATTATTGATTCAATCAGATATTGTAACATTGAAACATTTGAAATTAAAAATAAATCAAGAAGGAATAAAAGTATATTTAAAACTTACTAGTATAAGAAAGCTAAATTATCAACTAGCTAACTCAGGAAGCAATCTGCAGTGAACCCATGAAAAAATCTATAAAGAACTTCAGGGAAGTTCTACAAGAAACCTTAGAGAAGTTCTACAGAGAGCTTCAGCGAAGCTTTTTTTGCTGAAACTTCAGCGAAGTTCTCCTGAGAACTTCAGCGAAGTTCCTCCTAGAACTTTAACGAAGTTCTTCCTAGAACTTCAGCGAAGTTCCTCCTAGAATTTTAACGAAGTTCTTCCTTTAATTTTAGCGAAGTTCTTCCTAGAACTTCAGCGAAGATCTTCCTAGAACTTCAGGGAAGTTCTTCTTGCTAGAATTCCAGAAAAGTTCTTTCTAGAACACCAAAGAAGTTCATCCAAGAACTTCAGTGGAGCTATTCTTAGAACTTCAGCGAAGATGTTTTGCATAAAACTTCAGCAAAGTTCTTCCTAGAACTTCAGCAAAGTTCCTCCTAGAACTTTAACGAAGTTCTTCCTATAACTTCATCGAAGTTCTTCCTAGAAATCCAGCAAAGTTCTTCCTAAAACTTCAAGGCAGTTCTACAGAGAACTTCGGGGAGGTTTTTCTTGCTAGAACTCCAGAAAAGTTCTTCCTAGAACTTCAGTGAAGTTCTTCCAAGAACATTAGTAAAGCTATTCTTAGAACTTCAGCGAAGATGTTTTTCATAAAACTTCAGCAAAGTTCTTCCTAGAACTTCAGCAACGCTCCTCCTAGAACATTAACGAAGTTCTTCCTATAACTTCATCGAAGTTCTTCTTAGACATCCAGTAAAGTTCTTCCTAGAACTTCAAGGCAGTTCTACAGAGAACTTCGGGGAAGTTCTTCTTGCTAGAACTCCAGAAAAGTTCTTCCTAGAACTTCAGTGAGGTTCTTCCAAGAACATTAGTGAAGCTATTCTTAGAACTTCAGTGAAGATGTTTTTCTAGAACTGAGGCGAAGTTCTTCCTAGAACTTTAGCAAAGTTCTTCTTGGAACTTTAACGAAGTTCTTCCTAGAAATTCAGCAAAGTCCTTCCTAGAACTCCTGAAAAACAGAGGTTTTTCCTAGAACTCCAGGGAAATTCTTCCTAAAACTCCAGGAATGTTCTTCCTAGAACTTCAGAGACGTTCTACAGAGAACTTCAAGGAAGTTGTTCTGCTAGAACTCCAGCAAAGTCTTTCCTTGATAGTTCTTTCTAGAACTTGAGCGAAGATCCTCCAAGAACTTTAACGAAGTTCTTCCTAGAACTTCAGTGAAGTCCATCTTAGAGTATCAGCGAAGTTCTTCCTAGAACTTCAGTGAAGTCCATCTTAGAGTATCAGCGAAGTTCTTCCAAGTAATTTTTTCTATGCGTTCAACGAAATTTCTCCTACAACTTCAGTGAAGTTCTTCCTAAAACTCCAGCGAAGTTCCTCCTAGATATATAACGATGTTCTTCCTAGAACCCATGCAAAATTCTTCCTAGAAATACATTGAAGTCCTCCTCTTCGAGTGAAGTGCTTCCTAGAACTTCAACGATGTTCTCTCTAGAACTTCAGCGAAGTTCTTCCCTGAATTCCCTGAAAAACAGAGTTTGAAAACATATCAAGGCGATCCTGAAATGCTTCCCAACTAGTAAAAAAGGTTCTATAGGGTTCTAAAGAGATCCTGAATCGATTCAGTAGAGATCCTGATTTTTAAGCGTCCTTAAAGGATTCCGAAATTATTTTAAAAAGATTCCAAAGGAATTTTGATAGGATTCCGAAGCAAACCGGATAGTATTTCAAGGAGTTTTTCTAGTTGGGATATCAGAAAAGGATAAAATGACTTCTTACTGAAATGATTCCAAAACTGGTATGAAAGGTTCAATAGGATTACAAATAGATCCTGAATTGATTCAGTAGGGATCCTGATTTCAAAGCGTCCTTAAAGGATTTTGAAATTATTTTAAAAAGATTCCAAAGGAATTTTGATAGGATTCCGAAGCAAACCGGATAGTATTTCAAGGAGTTTTTCTAGTTGGGATATCAGAAAAGGATAAAATGACTTCTAACTAATCCTGGGAGGATTTCCGAACAAGCTTCAATACAATGAGTTTTGTGACGAAACCGTAAGCATCCTGGAAAGACTCCGAAGGAATGCTGAAAGGATGACAGTGTTCATTTGAAAGTATTTCAAAAACATCATGAATGGATTCCAAAAAGATCCTAACTTTAAAAGAGTCTTGCAAGGACTTCTATGGAAGCCTTGAAAGTTTCTGGAAGGTTTGATTCCGAACAAATGTCTACATGATCCAGAAAGGATGTCGAAGGGATGGTGAATGTATTTCGAAGGGATTCTGAAACATTCCGAAATAATCCTGGAAGAATTCACATGTGACTCTGAAAAGATACGCAAAATCCTAAAAGAATTTCGTATGAATCATGGGAAGCTTTCAGGATCGGATTATGCAAGTTTATGGAGTGGATTTTGGTGACAAGATTTACAAAGCATACTAAAGGGACCCCGAAGTAGTTCAAGAAAGATTATTTTTAAATCATGGAAGAAAAAATCCTAAAAGAACGCAATAGAACCTTTTTCAAAAGATTTTGCGAAGATTCTTAGAAGATAAATCAAGAAAGTGATCAGGAGGAATCCGAAGGGACTAAAAAAGAATCCTAGATTAACCCTACAAAATCCTAGAAAGACTTCGAAAGAACTCTTGAAGAACTCCGAAATAGTGAAAAAAAAAACCCCGAAGTGAGCCTGAAAGGATTAAGAAAAGATCCTGGAAGAATTGCAAAATAAACCCTCAAAGCATTCCCAAAGGGTCTTGAAGGTGCTTCAAAAGGATCGGGAAAAGTTCTGCTTATATTTCATAATTTCAAAAGAATTCTGAAAGGCTTAAAAAAGATTCCCAAGAGTGTTCAAGGATTCTGGAAGGATTTCTAAGCTATGCTGACAGGGTTTCTAAAGGATTATAAAATGATCCCGACTGTATTCTTGGAAGATTCTTAAAGTCCTTAGAAGGATTCTCAAAAACGTACCTAAATGATGTTGAATTTTTTCACAAGGATAATGAAAGGAATGAAATGTATCAGGAAAGCTTTATTGCGAACATTCCAAAAGAATACTGAAAGTATTCCAAAAGAATCCTAGAAGTTTTGGAAATGGTTCTGCGAGGGTTCCCAAAGAGTCCTAAAATTAATTATTAAAAATTCTGATCAAAAATTCAGATATTGCATCATAACTATAAGTCTATCGTAGACCACTGCAGGAACTGCCGGAGCCTTCGGTTGAAGGAGGCCTCCCTAAGTGACAAGCTCAAAATCGGCAGAGTTTCGATTCAACTCTTGGATGGTCTTGAAAAAGACCGTTTTGTTTCGGTTCGGTTCGGAGAAAGAAGGCTGGCACCAAAGGTAACTTTACAAAACTTTGTTTATTTATCTTCTCGATTGTAAGTATGGACTGTAAATGAGTGAATAAGCTTAGGTGGTCTATATTTATAGTAAAAGTCTTCTTCTTCCGGTAACACATTGGTCGTGATTCAATTTGCGCGCCAACCAATCAACGCGTTCGCTGCATCGGTGCGGTTGAATACGCTTTGCTAGCGTTGATGAAAAAAACTACAAGATTCAGCCCAGTGGGATTGTACGCAAAGGTAACGTAGGACTATGTAGCAATATGCAATCGAATTCGCCTCCAGTCGCCTAATTGTTTAAAGGGTTTTCGAAATTGGTTTCGCTCAAAAATTAACTGCAACACTAAACAGGTTACCCTTATAAACATGCAATATACAAGAACAATATTACAGATGGTTTAACCAACAATCAATATGCAATAACCGATTTGAAATTGATTCACTGTTGTAGAACCCTTTGGTCCGAAGTAAACCTTGTAGCCAGCACCTTGCTATACATATTTGCGTCTTTGTTTCGATTTGCTGTGTTATTTTGACAATATTTGAGCGTGTGTTCGTGTGAGTTCATTATTAGGGGCGTATTATTAAGCTTGGGGCCGAGCTTGGAACCGATGTGCTAGTACTGACTGAGCCAAGAAAAAAATCGTATTTGTTCGGGACCTACTAGTCTTAGAGTTAGTCTATGGTTTAACCGTACCGGTTACAGTTGGGATGATAACCCGAATTGGTGGTTAGGTGCTTTTTATGGTAATTGTTTATGCGGGTAGACATTTAGGACATTTTTACCCAAGAGACTGGCTTCATCCACCACCAATTGCATACGATTTCTTCTAGGCCTATGTGTCTACAATACTGCAAAATGTGCAAATGTCGAAAACACTATGGCTTTGACACACGATAATTTTCGCAAACGCCCATTTCGAACAACTCTCTTTTCCAGTTATTTTGGAGGCCTTGAAAGGGGCCGTTTCGGGGTCGGGGGAACAGCTAGTGCAGCCTCCTCACTTCGTCATGAAGCTGAAGCTTAAAGCTTGAGCAACTCACGTATATAGTTTGCAGCCATATGCTGCGACATTTTACTTACACTTCCTCAAAATAATTTGTTTCTTATCGAATGGTATGGACTTTATCCATCGCACTAGAACGCAAGAAACACTTTTAAACACTGATTGGAATTCGAAGATAATATTACCAACGAACATCACACTTCACTTGCCATCAAACTGAAATTATCACATGCCATCAAACAGTGGACTGTGATTGCAAATAAGCACACATCAAACGACCCTTAGTGATTTGCAATACTGAATCATATTATGTAACATTTATAATGTATCGAATAATATATATGATATACTCTCATGTTTGGTTGAATTTAGAGTTTCGTTTGTGTGAAAGCCTCCACTCTTCCAGAGGGGGGGGGGGGGGGGGGGTCTCGAACCACAGTAGAAACATGTTTTGCCTTCGAAAACTTCCACATGCCAAATTTGGTTCCATTTGCTTAGTTAGTTCTCGAGTTATGCAAAAAATCCAGTTTCATTTGTATGGGAGCCCCCCACTCTAGAAGTGGGAGGGGTCTTGAACTACCAAATAATCATTTTTTGTCTTCAAAAACTTCCACATGTCAAATTTTATTCCATTTACTTGATTAGTTCTCGAGTTATCAGAAGTTCCTGTTTCATTTGTATGGGAGCCCACTCCCCCTTCTAGAGGTGGGAGGGGTCTCAATCTACCATAGAAACCTTTCTTGCCTTCAAAAACTTGCACATGCCAAATTTGGTTCCATTTGCTTGATTAGTTCTTGAATTATGTCGAAATTTGTGTTTAATTTGTATGAGAGCCCCCCCATTCCATAGGGTGGGAGGGGGGTCTTAAACCATCATTAGAAGCTTGCCCGGTCCCAAAAGCCCCTGCATACAAATTTTCACGCCAGTCGGTTAAATAGTTTCTATGTCTATAAGGGTCAGTTGGATAGAAATTCATTTTTATATTTATAAGAATTTCTATAGTTTTTTATTCAAATTAATAGTTTTCAATAATGGAATTGATGAGTAGAAAGATTTTCAATCGATTGGTTCAAAACATTTGAAAATCGGTCATGAAATGACTTAGTTATTAACTTTCAAAACCTAAGCATATTTCGTGACGCTCCAAATTTTCGTACTCGCAACGTGTACCCCTATAATGAAAACAAAGACGTAGTCCCACGTCAAAATGGCCGACGCAATCGGTTTGCTGCTGATCGGTTTATTGGAAGGTACTTCGGTTGTCTTGCACCACACACACAAACACACTTGCACGTATAGTTAAATACGAAAGCCGAAGTAGGGGAAACGAGCGGAAAAGGAGTCCGTTTTCAAATAAAAGGTGAGATATTTGATGGGCCATTTTACAACAAGAGACGGGGAAGAGAAAATGTTGTCGGGATAGGGTTTGCGCTTTATCTGAACCGTCATTCTATTTTCGCACTGGTAGTTGCGAACAACTATAGTGAAAGGATTCAAAAGAATTCTAAGAACAATCTAAAAAATTTGAAAGGATACGGAGAGAATAGTTCTGAAGATGATCATAAACGGACTCTGGAGAATACTGATAATACTTGTCTGATTCTGATTAATAATCCTGAATGACTGGCAAGGAAATACCAAGAGGACTCATTCCTGAAATCATTTAAAATACCCTGAAAAGAAACACGCTCATTTTCAATCATATCAGATTAAAAAAAAAGCATGTTGAACAGTTCAGCTTATGTTCATTTACTGAGCTCAGCACAGGTTCAAATGAGATTATAGTTCCCCAACCAGAAATAACCAAAAAAAAAACACCCCACAAAACCCCCCCCCCCCCCCACAAAGGCCACAACCCTCCGGGAGAAACACAAAAAGTTGCCTTTTTGTAGTTCTGCTGTCACGAACCGTAACAATGTTTTGGACCTCGTTCAGGGCTGCAAGAGTCTTGTCGTCAATGGGATCAATACTTTCTTTTCCTGGTCCTAGCAGGCTCAACTTGAGAGTCGTCCAGTTTAGTCTCGTCAAGCAAAACCTCTTCAAACATTACAGATTCGGACAGCGCCCCCGTTAAAGATGGATCCGGTGGTGTCCGGAAAGCAATAATTAACCAGTTGTTCTAGGAATGTGAAATATAAATCAATCGAATTATGGTTTTCCACTCCACTGGCTCGTTTTATAATGGCGAGTTACATTCATACACAAATTGTGCATCGGCACCAGATTTAGATTACTCGGTAACACTTCGGTACTCCTTAAGAAATCGATCTCACAGGTTCTTACACTTGTTTTTGACATATATATTATATTTTTCAAGTTAAATCTCCAAATGAGAAATATTTTTATTACCCGGCTTTTCCAGCTCACTAGCAATATTCCGCCACGCTTTTAACGTGCCGTCGTCATCGTGTGAAATCCCATCTTGGATGTCAACCATAAATTTGAAAACCGCTTTCCGATTCCGGGAACCGTTAAGCCGTTATGAATCCGGGAATTACGTTGAAAAACTTTCAAAATGTATTTTTCAGCCTGCTTACCCAAGATTTCCCTTCAATCTAAGGAATCAACAGCAACATGAAGCAGCTCGTGTATGGGCCCCATAAAATCGATATATAAACACTCCAATAGGCAGCCCCTCTTGGCAAACATCCTACACCTCCAATGGAGCAAACAAGCAACACTCAGTAATGTCTTTGGCAATATTTGGATTTTCGGCAGTCTTGCTTTGCCGCTGCTGTCTTTCGCTCTCTATTCCCTGCTAAGCATGGGAATAAGTGCTAAATGGCATACGTGAGGCAATTGAAACGTCTCCTTACCTACCTGAGAATCACGAGAAGATTGCTTGTGTCTATCATGCATACCAATGTTTCTCTTCTCGCGGTTACTTTACTTGAATTCAAATATGTTGTTTTTGTGTGACTATGATAAAAGAAAGAACTCAACTTCCTCCATTTTAAAACTCTCAGATGAATCCTCGAAATGATGCCAACACTGGGGGGAGCCGGGAAAAGTTTAAATAAAGCTGTACTCTTCCGCACAAAGCGATACACTTAGTTCGCATAACACTCGCACAATTTTGGAATAGATTGAAGAACTTGAATGCGACGGGCATGAGTCTTTTGCGAGCTGCTTGAGAAACGAGAAAAGTTTTTAGTTTTCATTCTTTGACGACGACGACGACGACGACGACTACTGCTTCTATGTAGAGCGTCGGTCTGCGGCAGATCTTGGAGTAACGAGCAAGTTTTAACAAGTGACAACTCTTTCCTCCGCTTTTCGTTCGTTGCAACAACTGGGTAGGTAAAACTAATGAAGTAATTTCCCAGCTACACGGCAAGAATGCCTTTGAAACAGAGAACACAGCATGTTGCAATAGGACGATGATTGGCAAACTTATATCGAGCAAACAGGATAGCAACAAATTAAGAACCGGGCCATGCTGGATGGAAAGAAGCTCATTAGGTCCAATGCGATGCTGTTCTAATCTGATTTAGTGTAGCAATATTTGCATTTTTTGTTGCAGAATATCTCCATTCGTTGGAAAGGTGTTAAGAGCCATCATTGGCGGAGTGCAGGAGAACGGAGTCTGGAGGCGGAGGATGAACCATGAGCTGGCGCAACTCGCTGACGAACCAAGTATTCGTAAGGTGGTCAAATCTGGACGAAAAATGCCTAGACCAGACCGGGTATCGAAACCCAGCCACCTCCAGCATGGTGTTGCTTTGTAGCTGCGCCTTTACCGACTGAGCTAAGGGAGGACCCTTTACGAAATCCCATTGAGCTCAAATTTTGCATGGGGGCTTTTTTGAGGAGACGAAGCTTTTAAGCACTACTGTTTTTTTTTTTGAAATTCGAAATATCGCTTTTGATTGGTGTTAAATAGTTATACCCCTCACCATTCTCACAAGTAAAGTTTGTCTAGGTTATGAAATCTTGATAAAGTATTATTATATTGTTGTATGGAGTTCCGGTTTGATAGACTATATAAACCATGTAAGGAGTAGGATACGCTCTCTTGTTCCAGTTTGGATTGCGACGAATAAAGTGTTAAATACGAAACATGTTTGTGAGTCTTTTGGAAGTCCGACCTTTATCCACTATCAATATAACAGTGGCGATGAGAGAAAATAAGCAAGACATTTGCTGGCGAACGCGTGAGTTATCGTATAAAATTGTGTTAGTGTCGCGCACTCGTGGAGGATCGAAAAAGTGATCGGGAAGTGAGGTCAGGACGTACGGTACTATTGAAGTGACAAAAGATGACACAGCCAGAAGAGAAACCTGGCACGTCAGCAGTTGGAATCGGAAACCCGAGACTCATCGGTACATTGGAGAATTTTGTGCCCAGTGCCGATTTCGATGATTACTTGGAGCGTGCAGAGAATTTTTCCGAACTCAACGATATCAAAGACGACGTATTCAAGCGGAAGCTCATCGTCCATTTCAATGGCTAGCCTGCGCTCAAAAAATTGCAACAGTTGCTGTATCCGCAAACCCACAAGGCCGTGACATATAACGTCGTCATCGAGAAGCTGAAGTCGTACTTCAGCCCGAAGAAGAACCGCATTGCTCAATCTGTAGAGTTCTTCAAGAGGAATCAGAAAGAATACGAAAAAGGGGCTGATTTTGCCGTTGAGTTGCAATCACTCTCGAAACATTGCGTTTTCGGAGAATTTCTCGACAATGCTCTGAGGAATAAATTCATAGCTGGCCTTCGGAATGCCAAAATCCAAGGTGAGCTAATGAATAGCGCAGATGAAACGACATTCGACCAAGCAGTCACGAAAGCCAAAAATCTTGAACAAATCGAAGCAGATCAGATGAAGATGAAGGATAAGCAGGAATATGCCAACCGAATCATCGCTGGAAGTCACAACCGAGGGGGCAGGTCTAAATCACGTGGCCGAGAGCAACAACGAGTCCGTCAAGGAAACTCAAGGGGTAGATTACACTCAAGGAATAGTCGACAACGTGGTAGACGCAGCATCCGGTGTTTAACCTGGTGTACAGTTTGCCCCTCTTCGAGAAAATCTGACTAGACGGTAAGTGGCTAAACTTTGAAATTGATTCTGGAGCTTCGTGTACGGTTATTAGCAAAATTGATTATGATGATTACTTTCCGAATTCGCGTTTAGAGAAAAGTGAGGTTAAATTGAGTGTAGTTTCGGGTAACATTCTGAAGGTTTTGGTTCATTTCGAGTTCAGGCCAGGCACGAGAGTGATCGTTTGTATTCACTGAGCGCCATACTGCCGTTAAACGCATAATTGTCCCATGTTCTCTGGGATTCCCTGTATACATGGGACAGTTATACTTATAACGGCAGCATAGTGGTCGACAGTAATAAGAAGTTTTTTCCTCTCATGGGGAGGGACTGGATGTTTTGTATCCCGAGTGGCGATGTTTCTTTGTACACGACGTGTGTGGATGATACGAGGTTAGAAGGTGCGAACGATACTCTGATAGCAGTGCTAACTACTAAGTACAAAGATGTGTTTTCGAGTAACCTTGAAGAGCCAATGCGTGAGGACAAGGTGATCGTCTCGAGAAAGGAAACACATCGACCCTGTGCTCGCGAAAAAGTCCGTACTGTGCGGGTAAAATCGCACTCGAAAGCGCCTGAAAGGTGTTCTCCAGACTAACAGAAATCGCTTACGTTGTGGAAGTGGAATTTTCCGTCGCTAAAAGTTTGGAAAAGTGGTGAAAACATTTATTTAATTTTTTTTCCCCCTTTTCTCAAAAAAGAAGTTTTTGAAATTTTTCTTCCACCCTTTCCCTCCCCCCCTCCCTCCCCCCCCCCCCCCCCCCCCCCTAGGGGGGTGGGTTTTTTTTTTTTTTTTCTTCCCCCACCCACTATCAAAAAAAAAAAAAAAAAAAAAGAGGGTGTGGTTTTTTGTGTTTATATTTTATTTCATAACCGCCACAACAACAAAAAAAAAAAAACATACACCACGCCCGCCGCCCCGCACCCCCCCCCGCGTCGTGTTTTTTCCGCGCGGTCTAGGTGCGTGTGCAATTGGTTCCGGTGAGCTGAAGTTAGAGGAGCGTTGCGTGTCGCGGGCAGGGATGCCAATGTTCTAGTTTAAACTGGATTCTTCCAGTTTTTTTTTTGCGGGATCCAGTCAAAAAGTTAAATCTTCAAATCGTCCAGTTTTTCTGACTTTTGTCCAGTTTTTTCCAGTTTTTTTTTCACAACCCTGTTTGTTTTACCCATTAATTGTAGGACTTTTTTTTTAATGTGGAAATATTCCTATCCTCTTAAAAGGCTGCTGTGCTTTTAGCGTTTATACATCAACTTTCTCTATCTGTCAACTGCAGCTTTTTGAAGCTTTATCGACGCACACTAGTGAATCATTTGAATTAAAGAAGTGTGAACAAGAGGGGAACAGATTAGTTGGGAAAACAAAGATGATAAGTATCAAGATACTGATAATGAATTCTGGGAACTTAGAAACATCGACTTTGATTATTTGAAGCATGAAAATGATGCCACGTTGTTTTGGGGAAACGTTTTAGCATTGAAAAGATTTGACATTTCATTTGCTTTTCCAAATCTACGGAATTTGATACCAAATTTATTAATTCTTCCTCATTCATCTGCGACGGCGAAAAGAGTTTTTTTTTTCATTTACAATATAAACAAAACTAAAATTTGAAACAGGTTTGGGACAAACATGATAAAGGGAATTTTGGCAACCAAACATTTGGTTACTTTCAATCAAGAAAAATCAGGAAAACTTAAAATAAATCAACACATAAAAGGCAAGTATAATTATTATATGTACGACTTGGTTAGAAGAGAGATCAAAGAACAGTGAATATTTGTTATTGTTATTTGGGTTTAGTTATATTTGTAAAGTTTAAATACTGACCAGGTGAACAAATAAATATATATTGTATTTTAAATTCAGTTTTAGTCTTGGTTTAAAATTTATTTGTTTACACATAAATGACTAAATTTGATTTCAAAATAACACTAAGAATGCTTTAAACAGTTTTTAAAATCTATTGGAAACAAATTACTTTAAACATTTTTTTTTTTCAGCTTGGAAAACCTTGTGTCATTCCTCCACAAAAATGGCCGTGGGTTGAATGTGGTACATGTTTAATACCACAGCAGATTCAAAGATCGAAACGTCATTTAGGTCAAGCGTTATATAATAAATAAAATGTCCTTCGTGGTTCCACGCATAAGTAAAAACCATTCATTGACAATTCCCCATATTATTGATAGCTATTTCTGATATTGTTGTGACTATAACCCTAAAGTTGATAAGTATAAGTTAACAGTATCCTATACAGTTTTAACCATAAAGCAGAGGCCAAATAACATTATGCTGAATAGGCGGTTGTATTCGCTTTATTTTCATTCTATTTTATGTCAAAATCTTGGGATATAATCCAGAATTTAAGAAATCTTACAATGACAATATAGCATATAGTAACCATCTGTGTTAGTGTAAAGAATTTTTAGTTGAAACCATTACAGACCAATTCAACATATTGTAACAATATAGTTTACATACAACATATAAATTGTAATATGCGACAAATGGTTTTTCATTACTTATGCTTGATTTTTTTAGGATCCAGTTTTTTCCAGTTTTTTTTTTGCATTCTTCCAGTTTTTTCAAAAAAAATATTGGCAACGCTGGTCGCGGGTTCGCGCCGTGCCCACGATGCATTCACAAAACTGCAATTGCGCTGTTCTGTGTTGTTGATTTTTCCTCAAGCGTGCTCAGGTCCAAAATGTCGTCGTTCGCGGGTATTGTGGGGGAAGATAGTGTGTATTGTTTAGCAACCGTGTTAAGTTTGAAGTCATAAGCGAATGTATTCCTGCAACCAAGTGCCAATATCTAGAACAAGATTTTAGAGGAAAATACCACAACCGTGCCAAAGTGAATTTTGATTCGGTGTGCAGGCTAAGTTTGTAAATTAATCGGTGCAAGAAGAGTGTATTAGACACAGATATCATGTTACTACCGGAAGGTTTCCGACACATCGGTGACGGCCGGGTTGATGTGCACGAGTGCCGACGGCAGCATCTGCGGGTCCAGCAGGACTTGGCCATCTAGGACATCGAGGAGAGCTGGTTTGCAAAGCCACAAATAATTTATTTCTACCATATTTTGAAGACAATATCTAATATCCTGTTTTATTTTATTTTGTCTATTTTGTTTTGTTTTGTTTTTCATTATGCTTGTCTATTTTCAGTCACATTGGAACGGTCCATTGCTTTTGGCGGATAGTGCTACATACTTTCAGCGTTTCGTTAACCAAAACGAACCCTGCTGCTAATATTTCCCAATTCATAGCGAGAATCATGTCAACACGTTCCTTCCCATTCCCTACTTGACCAGAATTCGGGCACGGCCGGCGCCGGTATTGCTTTATAATGGGTCACCACTTTTTACACATTGAAGATGTATGTTAGTCCCAAATATCATCTGTTGGTTCTTTGTGCAAATACAGCTGATCTGGCAATAACGAAATTGCATCCGTGGGCGGTCAATCATGCTCATGCTCATGCTCAACCTTGAAGAGCCAATGTGTGAGTTTTTAGCTAGTATACATTTGAGAGAGGATACAAGACCATTTTTTTACAGACCGTATGATGTGCCGTTTTCATTACGTGAGAAGGGGTCTGAAGAGATCGATAGATTAGTGCGAGAGAACATTCTTGTGCCTGTGAAACGCAGTGAGTGGGCGTCTCCTATCGTGGTAGTACCCAAAGCGAATGGCGATGTGCATATATGTATGGATTGTAAGGTGACAGTGAATAAGATGATTTGTAATGAGCACTATCCGCTACCAAATATTAACGATGTGTTTGCACAGCTGAGTGGCTATCAATTCTTTGCCAAATTAGATCTCCAAGGTGCATACATGCAAATAAAGACTGTATTCGATGAAATTTGGACACACGCAATTGTTCGTAACTTTTTAGCGTGTGGGTAAAAATTATTGAAATTTTAACTGAATGTATTTCATTGTGTTGTGTCAATTGTGTAATGAAATTCGTGAAAATCGGTCGAGTGATTTCAGTGATGGCTTCGAATGAAGAAATAGTGCGCCAACAAATTTTGGGTACTCACTTCGAAAACCCAAACGCTTCTCATCGATGGATCGGAAAACAGCTCGGAATCGCACATTCAACCGTATCTCATGTGATCAAAACGTTCAAGGACCGTAAGACAACCAAGCGGAAAAATGGTAGTGGCAAAAAACGTGGCACATCAAATCCGGAGAAGGCCAGGATGGTATTGAACCAATTTAAGCGTTATCCCAACATTTCGATCAGGGATGTTGCGAAAAAGGCGAAAGTTTCAGTTTGTTTTGTGCAGAAAACAATGAAACGTTCTGGATTACATGTGTACAAGGTCCAGAAGGCACCGAATCGGAGCGATAAACAGAACTCGGTGGCCGAAACTCGTGCAAGAAAACTGTACAGGGAGTGGCTCACAAAACCGTTCTGCATTGTGATGGACGATGAGACCTACATTAAAGCCGACACCAAACAAATGCCAGAACAGGAACACTACGTCGCCACCTCTAAGTTGGCCGTTCCGGAGAGTGTACGGAAGAAGAAACTGTCGAAATTCGCCAAAAAATTTCTTGTCTGGGAAGCGATCTGCGGATGTGGCAAAATGAGTCAGCCCTTCATCACCTCTGGGACCGTCAACGGACAAATCTACAAGGACGAATGCCTCCAAAAACGACTTATGCCCTTCTTGAGATCTCACGATGGCCCGACACTGTTTTGGCCGGATTTGGCATCTTGCCACTATGCCCGGCCCGTCTTAGACTGGTACAAAGATAATAATGTAGTTTTTGTACCAAAAGACGTCAACCCTCCAAACACTCCGGAACTTCGCCCAATTGAAAAATTTTGGGCAATCATGAAGGCAAAGCTCGTTAAAAACCCAAAACTGATGAAAATGAACTTGAACTAAAGAAAGTGTGGTTAAAAGTAAGTAAGCAAGTCGGTCCTATCATTGCCCAAAATTTGATGAAAGGGGTCGAGGCAAAGGTGCGGGCATTTGGGTTGGGAGAAGAGGTTCAATAAACCAATGATGTCAAAACTTAACCTTTGTTTCCAGAAAGTAAGAAAAGAATCGGGCTCAAGGAAAATTTTTGCCCTATTTTGTGTGTCCAAATTTCATCGAATACAGTCTTTAAGTGTCTCGAAAGAATCGGAGAAGTATTTGGTGATAAATACACATAAGGGTTTATACGCGTTTCAGAGATTGCCATTTGGAATCTCGAGTGCAGCATTCACGTTTCAGAGAGTGGTGGATGAGATGTTGAATGAAATTTAAGGCGTCGGTGTTATTTGCATGATATTTTGCTTGGAAGTAATTCGATCGAAGGTATAGTTGCAAAAATTCGTTAAGTGCTTAAGAGATTGCAAGAGTTCAAGGTTAAGGTTAATCTGAACAAGAGTGAATTTCTAGTTAGGAAGATTCAATATCTAGGACACAATGTCTCTGAACAAGGGTTAAGACCATCAGAAGGTAAAGTTTGTGCTATAGTAGAGGCACCTAGACCACTGAATGAAACTCTGTTGAAATCATTTCTCGAGATGATCAACTACTACTTAAAATTCATTCCAAAGCTCTCTCCAAAGCTTAGTCCACTGTATGCGTCGTTGAAGAAACATGTTTGATTCGTATGGAGCGATGAGTGTGAACGAATTTTCACTGAGTGTAAGAAACTCTTGTTGAGTTACAATCTTTTGGAACTATATAATCCGAACTTGCCGATTGTAGTAGTGTGTTATTCAAGTACAGATGGAGTTGGTGCAGTATTGTGCACCATTGTAGTATTGATGAGGTCGAAAAGACAGTGTTCTATGTCTCAAGTACTCTCTCCGTGGCGGAGAAGAAGTACCCAAACCTCCAATGAAGAGGCTTTGGCAGTGGTATTTGGGTTGAATAATTTGTTTAAGTACATATACGATAAGAAGTTCACTGTGGTTACGGACAATAAGCCCTTGGCAAGTATTTTCAATTTGAAAAAAAAGGCATCCCTCCTCTCGCAGCAGCACGTTACAGAAATATGCGTATATTTTATCAATCTTTGATTTTTTTTTATCGTTTATCGGAAAGGTACGAAGATCCCAAATGCGGATGCGCCAAGCAGATTACCCATATCAGGTGAAACAGGAATAGATTCAGATGTTGCTAAATTACTGTGTGTTACAGATGAGTTACCAAGTATTGACCTTGAAACGATAGGTAGGGAAACTTAGAGAGATCAGTTCATGAAGATGTTGTATAGTTGTGTGAGAGAGGGATGGAAGGAAAGTGCGGTACCGGTTGATTTGAAGTTTTATTTCCAGAAACAGTGCTTGCTGTCTTTACATGGAGACTGTGTACTATATTCTGAGAAAGTAGTTGTTCCAAGGTCGTGTCGGTTGCGTGTCTTAGAGTTGTTGCATGGGTGTCATCTCGGAGTTACTCGAATGAAACAGGCAGCTCGTAGATATGTGTTTTGGCAGGGCTTGGACAAGGAAATTGAGGAATTTGTACATAGATGTTCTGTGTGTAGTAGTACTGGTAAAGCTGTGAAGAAAGAGTATTGGTCATGGCCGGAAGCACGCCGCCCGTTTGAAAGGATTCATCTAGATTTCTTTCACCTGAGGGAAAAAACATTCTTGATCTTGGTTGACGCGAACACAAAATGGATTGATGCAAAAATAATGAATCGAACGGTTTCGAGTGCCTTGATCAACTCATTGAACTGGGGGCGACCCCGGCGTTGTGGTTAACATCCATACCTCTCACGCCTAAGTCACGAGCTCAAATCTCACCCCCGGACAAGTTACGAAAAACACCCAAAAGAGGTGTTTGAGTGACTACGATGGGAGATGAACCAGCCCGAGGCTGAAAATCTCGATAATACAGAAACAAAAAAAAAAAAACTCATTGAACTTAATTTTCAGAATATTTGGTACATGTGATACTGATCGTTACTGATAACGGTCCTACTTTTAATAGTTATGCTTTTCATGAATACGCGAACTCGTTAAAGATTAAGTTATTGAAAAGTCCACCATACTCACCGGAGAGTAATGGTCTCGCTGAAAGAGCAGTACAAACTGCAAAAAAAAACGGAATAAAAAAAGCTTTTGATTGATCCAAAGTTTAGCCATATGAAACTGTCAAGATTGTCGAGATTTTCCTATTCAGCTACCGCAATAGCTACAGTCAAGCAATAGGATGTACACCTGCTAGCAAGTTATTCAACTTTGTGCCTAGAACTGACCTTGAGATGAACTTGAAACCTACGAAGAAAGATGCGAGGAGAGTTCACTTTGATATCGGGGTGTCTGATAAAAGAAATCGAAATAGTGTAAAAAAGCAAGAAATGTCTGATAGTAGGTACTCAGTAGGTGACTTAGTGTGGTATAAAGCTGATGTGAGAACTATGAGAAGTTGGGTCGAAGCAAAAGTTGTTGGGGTGAATAGTAAAAATACATACTATGTAGATGTATTTTTACTATTGGTAGTGTTATATTAGCTAGTAAGAATCAGCTGAAAAAGAGAATTGTTGAGCAAGACAACTATATATATCCGAAAGTTGAAACACAAAGCAAAACATCAATGAGAAATGTACCTAAAGCATCTATCCAGCCAAGAACAAAGAAAAGACCTCGGGGGAATAGTACCCCATCTCCACAAAAGTCCTCACAGCAGCGTAGGAGCCAGAAAATTAAGAAAAATCCGAAAAGATTCGTAGTTTCGTGGATGTAAAGCAAAATTGTAATTTTCTTATTTCAAAGGGGGGAGGTGTTAAATAGTTATACCCTTCACCATTCTCACTAATTAAGTTTGTCTAGGTTATGAAATCTTGATAAAGTATTATTATATTGTTGTATGGAGTTCCGGTTTGATAGACTATATAAACCATGTAAGGAGTAGGATACGCTCTCTTGTTCCAGTTTGGATTGCGACGAATAAAGTGTTAAATACGAAACAAGTTTGTGAGTCCTTTGGAAGTCCGACCTTTATCCACTATCAATTTAATAATTGGTACCCTACACAATTGGAAAATTTTACAGTATTCGATAATTTTTTACCGAACTTTCAACAGCTGAACGTTCGGTAATCGGATTTAACGGATTTCGGTCAAATTTGACAAGTTTCGGTAATTTTTTTACCGGAATACTGTAAAATTTCACCGAAATCCGGTAGATCGGACAAGCGAATGTTCAGCTGTTGAAAGTTCAGTATAAAATTACCGAACACTGTACAATTTTCTAAATGTGTAAGCATTATACAGCATTACAACAATAATCGAAAATGTATGATAATGATCATACAGTTAGTGGTAAATTTCTATTCTGGATTCTTCTTTCACTTCACTTCGAATGAAAAATCTTGTTTCACGCAAAAAAAAAACAATGCAATACGATTTCTGTCAAAGCCAAGAAATACAAATCGCTTTAATGCCTTCCGGGCGTTCATCACACTCTCTCAAGCGAGAGTCATTTGAATATTGGCATCCAGTCGTCAGGTGAACGTTGGAACTGTGGCCCGTTTCCGATCAACTTCTGATGATGCTTTTGATGGAAGGAACGAAATAAAAAATGGCGCTTCAATACGAAAGGAAAAATTTCGAAATGAAGACAGTGAGAGGAAGGGGAAAGGAATTATCCATTATCCTCGAACAGCCTGGAGTAGATATTCAACTGTAAGATTTGGTTTTTGTTGAGTTTTGTAAAATCCCAATGACTTTTTACAATGACAATGACTTTTCTCTCAGTTGCCCAATGCTTGGATCTTCACTAAATATTGAAATGCGCATAATCATAATTATAAACATTCTTCAGCAGGCATCCCAGTTACAATTAAGGATACTTTTTTTTTTTGTAAAAATGAGTGTGATCTTCTCAAATATGTGCCTTAAGGCTAAGAAGCAATATCGCTCTTATTTTTTCTTTTGATACAAATAAAAGCTCTCTTAAATGGGAGTCTATCAATTGCCAGGTGTCTTCTATCAGTGACACATCCTTAACATTGCGTTACTCAACCATTCTCAATGGCATATTGAAAGGACCCCAGAGTAAATATTTTGTCACCATTCCATTTTGTGAGCCAACACAACATGGACGGATCCCGAAGCAGACATACGTCAAGCTTATCTCTATTTACTCTTTTCAATGTCCCATCCTGCGGTATCAGACATTCTGATCATGGTCACAGAAAAAAATAAATCGCAGGGATTAGTTGAGTTGAAATATAAACCTTCCATTTTCATTCTATTCTTGCACATTCGTGGCAAAAGGTCCTTCCCAATCGGAAAGCGACCTGAACAGCAATTGACACCGGTTGCATGTTGTTCCATATAAGTGAACATGGAAGCTTGATTGGGAAATGCTATCATTGTGTGAAAAGTGATTGAAGGCTAACGAAAAAATGCTAGAAAACATTCGCAAACTCAAAGATTCATTTGAAACAACTCTTAATGGTTCCTCTTTCTCTGAACTTATTTACGTAATCCACCTGAGAGAAGGGTTTTCGTTTCGACAATGGATTGCTTCAATTAAGGTTTGTTGTGTCAACACTGAAAATAAATTTTAGTTTATATTACGAAATCGAAGAAAGAACTAACAAATCTATTCGTGGTTTGCTGCAACGAAAATGATTTGTACTTTTTATGAAGATACCTTCGTATTGAATAGCACACGCGCAACTGTCAAAAGCACGAATTTGTAGACATTTGTTGACATAGAAAGACATTCGTGCATTGTACGAAAACAATACAAAGAGCTACGATTATTTTGTTACAAATTAAAATGAAACGTCTCTCTGGTGGTTGCATGAACGACTGACAGATCTACTATATCGACTCAAAATGTAATTGAAAAACGTGCGTCACGTATTCAAGCATACTCAGTGAATATTTTCCAAAGTAAAAATACATCAGAAGGTAATCTTGGGATGGTCTAGGTCATCAAAACTCTCTTGACGTTCAGAGCTTAAGATTTACAGTTGTAACAGTAATTTTTAGGTAATAAAGCTTGTGCGCGACAAAATCTGGACACCTCTAAATCAATATATCAAACCCACCACCCGCGAAAAATATCTCGCACACTGAGAGCGTATTTCTTATCATGAAATCAATTTTTGGTGGTACTACCACTTTATACGAAAAAGGGCGCAGAAAAAAAGAAAGAAGAAAAAAAATAGTGGGCGGTCCCAACGAAAACCCCGATTTGTCATAAAAAAACCCTCCCAAAAACCTTGGTTTTCCCCCCACCCCCCCCACAAATTCTTAAAACTTTCCACACCCCTTTAACAAAAGCCAAAAAGCTGAGGGCAGAACAAAAACAGATCTCAAGAACCACCAGAAGGACGCGAAGGTGAAGCAAATATTGCAGAAGAGACCAGATCTTTCGGTATGTACTGTGGCTAGAAAAATAAAAATGTCCCCAACTTTCCCGCATACTTCCAAGCACCGGCAAGGTATGAAGTCGTTCAAGGTAAAAACTGTACCGAACCGTAATGATAAACAGAATGTGACGGCTAAAACCCGGGCTCGCAAGTTGAATCGCGAATATTTGACGAAGTTTTCCTGCGTGATACTGGACGATGAAACTTATCTGCTGGAAGACTTTAAGCAGCTCCCGGAATGTCTTATTATACTGCCATGCAACGAAACGGCGTAGAGGAGCATTTCAACACAAAGAAAACGACAATACAAAGAAAAAGGCCAAGTTTCCCAAAAAATATTTGGTTTGGCAGGCAATATGCAGCTGTGGTCGAGCAAGCCAAAGCTTCATCACTACCGGAACGGTAAACAAAGAAATATACCGTGGAAAATGCCTAAAGAAACGGCTGTTACCATTCCTAAGGAGTGTATCGAATATAAGCTATCCACATACATTTGCGTTGTACGCATGTATCTGTGATGGATTTTTATGCTCTGAACACTGCATTCTGTGCGTTTGACTGTCAGCTTTCTTTTATTTACTTGTTTGTGCGGTTCAAATTCTGCGTTTTCAAAATGTTGCGTATTGAAATGGAAGTGAAAATTAAGGTTCTGGACACATGGCTAAGTGAGAAGGGTATTACCATGCGAAAATTGGCGAAACGGTTTGGAATTCATCATGCGAGTGTTAAAACCATCATTAATAAGTTTGGGGAACACTATTCTTTGGATGAGCTACCAGGAAGAGGCAGAAAACCCGGTTCTTCCAACCCGAAACTGGAGCAGAAAGTGGTATCTCTAATCATGAAGAACAAATCAATGTCAATACGTGATTTGGCCAAAAAAGCAGGAACGAGTGTCGGAATGATCCAGCGTATCAAGAGGCGAAACCACCTGAAGACCTACAAGAAGCAGAAAATCTCGAAACAAAGTGCAGAACAGAAGAAGCGAGCAGCAACAAGGGCCCGGAAATTGTATTCGCATCTTTTGCAGCGTCCGGATGCATGCGTTTTGATGGACGATGAGACCTTTGTAAAGGAGGACTCAAAAACCCTTCCAGGTCCACAATACTTTACTGCCGTCGTTGGGGAGGATGTGAGCGATGCGGACAGGTCGATTCAAGTGGAGAAATTCGGTCGAAAGGTACTGGTATGGCAAGCAATATGTTCCTGTGGTTTGAAGTCAACCATTTTTTACACTACCGGAACTATAAATGCGGAAATCTATCGATCTGAGTGTCTCCAGAAGAGATTGTTGCCTTTATATAAGAAGCATAGTTTGGCCGGATTTAGCGTCGGCTCACTATGCCAAAACCACTATCAATTGGCTTGCGGAAAAGGGTATAGATTTCGTTGAGAAAAATATCAATCCACCAAATTGCCCTCAAGCTTCGAACCATCGAACGTTACTGGGCAATCGTGAAGAGGGTCTTCAAGAAGACTGGTAAGGCAGCTGGGAACATGAGGAGTTCAAAAAATTTGGCAAAATAATGAAGAACCAACAAAAATGGAAAATAAAGTGAGGAAAAATATAAAATATAACCTTCTTTTTTAGTGTAAGATTTTACCATCTAGAATAAGGGATTAATTTTTGTAAGAATTAAATTAAGAGTATTATACATAATTTTTGAGAATGTTATAGTGATGTTTTTTTATCATCCCTCTCGCCCCCCCTGCGCTCCTTCTCCCCGCTCTCTTTGTGGCGAAGGGTGGGGGTGTGTGTGTGTGTGTGTGTGTGTGTGTGTGTGTGTGTGTGTGTGTGTGTGTGTGTGTGTGTGTGTGTGTGTGTGTGTGTTTATAAGGTTTAAAAAACTTCAAAACCTGGCCTGTAGTGTGTTTGCCACGGTGTGGGTCTTACAAGAGCAATGATGGGACTCGCGTTCGTGCCTAACCACTAAAAACAAACCTTATTTTCCGTTTGCCTTCTCCCCCCGGGACCACGGTGAAGAGACTACTTCGGGGAGCAATTGTGCTCGTGCACTTCTCTTATTTCATGTTCCCATCAAGACGTGTACCGATGTGGAGTAGCCGACCGTCATGACGTGCTCTCCTTCACGGTCACCATCGTGGGACTCTAGCTTCTTAATTTTTTTTATGCATCGGTATTGCTGGACCTCTGCTCTACTCTCAATTTGCTCCTTTCTTGAGCCGTTTAGCTCCCACCTACATTGGTCGAGCCATTTAGCTCCCACTTCCTGAGCCATTTAGCTCCCACACCTCGACGCAATCGACTCGATTAGCCCCCGACGGTGGGTGTACCCTACTCCGACGAAGGATTCCCCGGCAGTGGAAGTTCTCCCGAAACCGAACAACGGTGAGCCATTTAGCTCCCACTTCCTGAGCCATTTAGCTCCTACCTCTTGACACAGACGACTCGAGTAGTCCCCGACGGTGAGTTTACCGATTCTTCTGCTGTTGCTGCTCACTCCAACCGACCGGTAGGGTGCCCAAGTCAGACCAGCGATTCCGGTGGAGCCTAGCCGACGCGTTCTACTCAACTAGTCCCCGGCGGTGGAGCTAGCCTACTCCGACAGGGAGGTCCCCGATGCAAGAATTCCTCCAGAACCGATCAGTCTTGCAGTGGCTCTAGCCAGTGACGCTGGATCGTTGGTCACATCGCCATTTTCTCTGCAGCTCGGACAAAATCTTCGATACTGCCCTATCAAAAAAGTTCCATGCGTCTTCGTCGAGGCACATCTTTTTGACAACATTGTCTAATGTCACGCCGCGCTTATCCCTGCGCACTTTTTCGAACCTAGGGCATTCGAAGACGACGTGTTCTGGTGTCTCCTCCAGGTTCACGCATTCTGGGCAAAAAGATGAAGAAGCGTGACCAAACCGATGCAGATACTTCCGGAAGCAGCCGTGTCCGGAGAGGAACTGTGTCAGATAGAAGTTCACCTCTCCATGCTTCCTATCTACCCAAACTGACACATTTGAGATGAGCCGGTGGGTCCACCTTCCTTTCACCGCATTGTCTCACTCTTGCTGCCACTTAGCCAACGAGTCCGTTCTGACGATTCTCCTCACATTGCGGATATCCCTCCGCTGATAACATTCGACGTCTTCGACTAGGGTGATACAAATGGGCATCATGCCAGCGATAACGCATACTGCCTCCGACGAAATTGTTCTGTAGGCGCTCGCGACTCGAATGGCCATGAGTCGGAGCACCCTGTTCAGCTTTCCACTATTACGCTCAGTTTTCAACGCCGCGACCCTGGCTGGGGCTCCATACCTCAGAATTGAAGTTGACACACTCGCCAGAAGTTGCCTCTTGCTGCTTCTCGGTCCACCGACGTTCGGCATGATCCTCGCTGCCGCATTGACTGCTTTCGCCGCCTTTTCACAGGCGTAGTCGACGTGCGCGTTGAAATTCAAGCGGTCATCAGCCATCACCCCCAGGTACTTTAATGCACGCTTTGGCGGAATTACGTGTCCCCCGACGTTGATGTCAACCGGCTGAACTGCTTTGCGGTTGCTAACCAGCACTAGCTCCGTCTTATGGTGAGCCAGCTGCAGTTTAGCTCCAGTCATCCACGTTCCAATGATGTCCATCGCCTCCGCCGTCAGCATCTCTACCTCTTCTAGAGTCTCGGCCCGTTCTTTAGGACGACATCATCTGCAAAACCGACGATCTCAACTCCATTGGGCAACTTCGGCGTTAATACTCCATCGTACATCGCGTTCCACAGCGTTGGGCCGAGAATCGAGCCTTGTAGCACCCCCGCCGTGATCCTGATAGATTTCTGCCCCAACTCTGTTTCGTATACCAGAACTCTGTTTTGGAAGTAACTCCCTAGTATTCCGCAAGTATATGGGTCTATAAGATGCTGGGTCCCCTGGTGGCTTCCCTAGTTTCGGCAGCAACACCAGCTTCTGAACCTTCCGTCTGTCTGGGAAGTAGCCTTCAACTAGGCATTTTTGTAGTGCCGTCCTGAAAGTGTCCGGGAACGCCAATATCGTGGTTTTAAGTGCTACATTGGGGATCCCATCCGGACCGGGAGCTTTCTTCAACTTCAGACCCTTCGCAACTGATAGTAGCTCTTCATTGGAGATCCGAGCAGTTGCATCTTCAGCATCTTCGTATGTCGTAGGCGGCCACAACGTTGGGTGGTTATGCGGAAAAAGACCGTCCACGATCATCTTCTATTTGTTCGGGCACATTTCAACAGGTGTGTGTGTGTGTGTGTTTTTTTTTAATTTTTTTTTATAAGGGTTGAAAGGCCATCAAAAATCTGCGCGACAGACACCTGAGACACCACACAATGTTCAGGCGAACAGGGTTGGGCTACTGCCCGACCTACTAAAAATGTGCCTCCCGGAAAATCCGGATCCCTTATCCTCCTTACCTCGATCCCCCCGGGACCACGAAATGCTGCGACCCCTAGCTGAGGCTAGTTCGCCGACTGGCTGGATGATCCACTGCTCCGCTGCTACGTTGTATCCATCTCTCGAATCCTCCTGCTTCCCCTCGGCGTCGAGGGTGGTCCACCAGTTCCGGTGAAGGAAACTTCCGCACTGATGGTGCCCCGACTACCGGCGGTTATCGCAGGGGACGCTTACCTGCATTGCGCCGACTTCGTCTTCGGGTTGCAGAGGTGGTCCGACAGTTCCGGTGCTGGATGACGTCCGCACTGGCGGTGTCCTACATACCCGAAGCACTTTCTTCTTCTTTCTTCTTTCTTCAGCTGGCTGGCTGTTCGAGTGCCGAGGTCAGCCCGACGATTCCGGTTGGCAGAAGACTTCCGGTTCACCGGCGCCCCGACGACCCGAAGCCGAACACTGCTCACTGCGCTGGATACTCCTCAGAACCGGCGCTTGTTTGCTGGTCCCGTCTCCATTTACGCTGTAGCTCCGACAGTATTTGCGTCACGACTCTGCTTACCGCGTTCCACGTGTCTTCCTCGTGGCACATTCGCTCTGCGATATTATCCGGCCTTGGGGCAGGCATTCCCCTTCGCAATTCCGTAAACCTCGGACAGTCGAACACCACGTGCTCTGGGGTCTCCTCTCCGTTGGCACACGCCGGGCAGAAAGGTGACGACGCATGACCACACCGGTGCAGGTATTGGCGAAAACAGCCTTGCCCGGACAGGAACTGTGTGAGGTAAAAGTTCACCTCTCCATGCTCCTTGTTCACCCTCGTCGACACATTGGGGATGAGCCGGTGGGTCCACCTTCCATTCTCCGCGTTGTCCCACTCCTGCTGCCATTTGACCATGGAGTCTAGCCTCGCCGTTTTCCTCACATTACTAGTTCCTCTCCGTTGATAGCATTCAATACCCCATGCTGGAACGCCGTACTGCAGTATCGAGGATGATACGGCCGCCAGAAGTCGCCTACTGCTGCCTTTCGGAGCACCGACGTTCGGCATGATCCTTGCAAGCGCACTAACCATTTTAGCCGCCTTTTCGCAGGAATAGTCTACATGGGTGTTGAAATTCAACCGGTCATCGATCATCACTCCTAGATGTCTTAAAACCCGCACGGACGGTATCACTTCCGTTTTGTGGTGAGCAAGCTGCAGCTTGACTGCATTCATCCAGTTTTCAACTGCGTCGGTCGACTCCGCCACCAGCATTTCTACTTCTTCCAGCGACTCTCCGGTTATCGTGAGGACGACATCATCCGCGAATCCGAAGATCTTCACGCCCTTGGGCAACTTCAGTTTTAGGACTCCGTTGTACATTATGTTCCACAGCGTTGGGCCGAGTATGGAGCCTTGCGGAACGCCCGCCGTAACCCTAATCGACTTCTGCCCCGAGCTCGTTTCGTAAACCAGAATCCGGTTTTGGAAGTATCTCTTAAGGAATCTACACAAGTAGTGGGGGACCCGCATACCATGCAGCGCTGTGGCGATGGCCTCCCAGCTGGCACTGTTAAAAGCGTTTTTGACGTCGATCGTTACTACCGCGCAGAACCGATTGCCGCACCTCTTCTTCTTGGAAGCTCTCTCTGCAACTTCAATGACCGTCCTGATTGCATCCACCGTCGATCTCCCTTTTCGGAATCCAAACTGCTTTTCAGATAAGCCGGTCTCGCCCTCCATGAACAGCGTCAGTCGAATAAGGATAATCCTTTCCAGAAGCTTCCCCAGTGTATCCAACAGGCATATGGGCCTATACGATACTGGATTCCCCGGCGGTTTCCCTGGTTTCGGCAGCAGCACCAATTTCTAGATCTTCCACTTATCCGGAAAGTAACCATCTGCTAGGCATTTCTGCAGCACCATCCTGAACAAATCTGAAAACGCCAGTATCGCAGTTTTTAGAGCCACGTTTGGAATGCCATCCAGACCCGGAGCTTTCTTCAGCTTCAGACCTTTCGCCACTAATGACAGCTCGTCGTTGGAGACTTGCATACCTGCAATGGTTACTCGGTCTTCATCTTCATATGGTGTAGGCGGCCACGTCGTCGAATCATGCTGCGGGAAAAGACCCTCCTCGATGATCTTCAGCTTATCCGGGCACATTTCCGCTGGCGTCACTGGACCCCTGATCTTCGCTGTTACGACCCGATAAGCGTTGCCCCAAGGGTCAGCGTCAGCTTCCCGGCACAACTCCTTGAAGCAGTTGGATTAGCTGATTTTAATCTCCCGTTTGAAGGCCGCTCTAGCTTCACGGAAGATTATCTTACGCTCCTCTCTGACCGTTTCAGACCTTGTTCTCTGAAAGCGTCTTCTAGCTCTGAGACAAGCAGCACGAAGACTAGCAAGAGTTTCGTTCCACCAGTAATTTAACCGTCGGTTGTTCTTTGGCTCCAATCTCCTTGGCATCGCCGCATCGCAAGCCCTCGCAAGAGTTTCTGTCAACTCATCTGCATCAAGATTTGTAGCGCCGCTGTCTGCGCGAAGTGATTCGATCAAAAGATCCTTGTCGAAGTCCTTCGCCTTCCATCTCCGCCCGCTAGTCCTTATCTCTCTTCCAACCGTCTGCATTCGTGTTCCAACACTATACCGCCGGATCGACTGGTGATCACTATGTGTATAGTCCTCACAAACTCTCCAGTTCATGCTCCTCACCAGCGACGGACTGCAGAACGTGACGTCGATGATAGACTCCCTGCCATCTCTGCGAAATGTACTAACGGTACCTTTGTTGCACAGCCTGCATTGCTCTGTGTGTTTGTGTGTGTGTGTGTGTGTGTGTGTGTGTGTGTGTGTGTGTGTGTGTGTGTGTGTGTGTGTGTGTGTGTGTGTGTGTGTGTGTGTGTGTGTGTGTGTGTGTGTGTGTGTGTGTGTGTGTGTGTGCATTACAAATATCACATCGGTTTCTCAGCCATTTGTGAACTGATTTCAGTTCTGTTCACAGCAAACGAAGGCTACAACATTACCATAGAACGCTATCGATTTTTTTTAATCCGACATTTCGTTACGAAGATATGAACGCAACAGTACTTGATGGCCTATTATAATTGTAATCAAACAGTAGAGTCTCGGATTACATACTGAGCTATTTGTGTACCGATTTTAGTTCTGTTGATGCCAAATTGAAGCTATTAATTTCTTAAATAACTGATCAAAATTCATGATTGGATAATCCTTCATGGAGATATGACCAAAAGAATACCTGAGAGCACATTATTGTGAGATGAAATTTTACTCGTTGCAGTTCTAAACCGAACAAGACCCCTAACCCCAATCGATGCCGCTTGTATTCTATTGTTCCGCATCTTGTGCGTTGTATAGCACATACAGCGGACTAGCCACACTATACGACTCTTTAGAATTAGAGCAGGATCGATTGGCTCGAGTCGTCCGGTTTTGAACTGCAACGAGTATATTCGAAAATTACACAAAATCTCCACTAACTATAACTACACAATTTTCAACGAACATGTACTTATTAAGCATCTTGAATCGATAATCAAAATTGACGTTTGTCGTAGAATTCATTCTATGGACTGATAATATGGAATTTCTAATATTTATGTAGTTTCCCCTCTTACATAACTAACATAAACAGGCCAATATTTTAATCACATCGATAAAAAATACGTTCAAGATTGACAAATAGTTCATTTTATAAACTGAATGTATGTATACATGTCGAATATTCCTGGTTCTTCCGGGAATTTCTGATGAAAATATGTATCCATTACCATATTGGCCACATTTGAGTTCGTAGTTCTGGTGGAGTGTAAGAAGGGTTCAGTCTCACAATTTTTGGATTAAAGGGTGTCCACGATGAAATTGCCACACTATGAAATTGCTCTAACTTTTTAACCGTTGGGTAGAATTTAATGAAAATTTGGTTGGATTTAGTTCATAGTGCATTATTAACATCCTGCAAGTTTTAGAGTCCTGTGATCAAATGGAGTCGAAAGAACAGCTCGTGCGTGATAAAATCTTGCGCATTCATCACGAGAACAAGGATCTCTCGCATCGTTCCATCGCTAAAACGTTGGGAATCGCGAATTCCACGGTGTCGCGAGTGATTAAGCGGTTCGAGGAACGGTTGACCACCGATCGGAAGCCCAGAAGTGAAGGAAAAAGTATTCCGTACAACACCAAAAATCACAACCGCGTAGTTAGGGCCTTCAACCGAACGCCTCCGTTCGGGATGTGGCTAAGAAGCTGCACCTAAGCCGAAGTTTTGTCCAGAAGGCCAAAACTAAGGCTGGGCTTCGAACGTTCTAGGTACAAAAGGCCCCTAATCGCGACGAGAAGCAGAACAAGTCCGCCAAAACCCGTGCCAGGAAGTTGTACCTCAACATGCTGACGAAAGTTGAATGCTGCATCATGGACGACGAAACATATGTGAAGGCCGACTTCAAACAGATCCCCGGCAACCTGTTTTTCACGGCCAAAGATAAGTTCAGCGTTCCGGAGCATGTCCGCACTCAGAAGATGTCCAAATTTGCGAAGAAATTCCTGGTTTGGCAAGCCATCTGCACGTGCGGGAAGCGGAGTGCACCTTTCGTGACCCAGGACACGATGAACGGACAGGTGTACATAAAAGAGTGCCTCCAGAAGCGGCTGCTTCCTCTCCTGAAGGCCCACAACGTCCCAACAATCTTCTGGCCGGATTTGGCCTCATGCCACTACTCCAAGGACGTGCTGAAGTGGTATGCGGACAATAAGGTCAATTTCGTGCCGAAAATGTTCAACCCTCCCAACACTCCGGAGCTCCGCCCCATCGAGAAGTACTGGGCGATTATGAAGCAGCACCTTCTTAAACGACCTAAGGTAGTGAAGACAGTCGAGGAACTGAAGAAAGTATGGGTTTACATGCAAAAAACTGTTGATTCACAGGTTGTGCAGAATCTTATGGCCGGGGTTAAGGCCAAGGTGTGGGCATTTGCGTATGGACTGTAAATAAAATACGAGTAAAATGGTAAAATGAAGTTTAATAGTTATTTCTCAATCCCTGAAAATTTGATGGAAATCGGATGAAAACTCGAATTTTGCGAATCAATTTTGTGTGTGGCAATTTCATCGTGGACACCCTTTAGCCAAGAGCGTTCACTACACAGCCAACGACGTGCCCAAGGACAAGTCTCAACACGCCAGTACTTCGCTTAATCGAGAAATTTTGGTTTATATTCAAGCGGATGCTGAAGAAGACAACAACAACAACATCCCAAAAAAATAAACAGTAGGAAGCAGAAAGCAGTCTAAGGCAAGCTGGCATTTTTCGGCAAGTAAAGTGAACAATAAAAATAGTTAGAGTTTTTCAATAAAAAATTTAATCAATTTATACTTGTTACAGTAGTATTGTTACACTACTTTTTTACTAAATTCCAAACAGCTTCGATCGTGGTAATTTCCACTGCAATGTTTTCTGTTTCGACAGCTTACAGATCAGCTTACAAGCTGGTACCTAAATATGTTAAGATCAAGAAAATCAATTAGTAGGCGATGTTCTCGAAATGACTTCCGTTAAGTCCCTGTGCTGCTGATTTTTCGATTTAAGTATTATAAACCGACGGCAGTCGCTTCCAGGGAGTCAATTAAATTGACAATTTGAATAATGCTCTGTGCAGAATCCCATGAAAGTTTTGGGCCAAAAGGTAGTGAAAATGTGCAAAACCTAACAAGGGTCTACTTTCGATTTTCCATCACATCTCTCAATCCGAAAAGCCAGATTGATATTGGCTTCTGCAAGATAGGTGCCAGCATTTGCGTGACCGAATACACCTTCTTTAAACCTAACAAAAGAACGCACTATTTGCCCAAAGGATTTCCGGTCCCGAAGTGGTGGTGATTCCAGTATGAAGTATGAAAGCAAGCGGTGGGCAGACTTATCTGTCATATATTGGAGGGTGGGTGCTTAGGAAGATGATGTGGCAACGGCAAAGGTTCACCTGCCTATGTACGTTTCGGTTGAATGGCAAAATTGTTTTCCCGGATAAATTTTCGAGGGTTATGTTTACTCGACACGTCGGAGTGTTGTGAATATTAAATTCAGCCTTCTGGGCTGATGGTTTTCGGGCGTAATTTGCGTTAATTCATGCGAAAAGGTGCCGTTTTGACATGTTGGGAAATCATCGGTAAAATGTTCCACATCTGCTACAGCACGGAGCACACTGCGAGGAGTTTCTTTCGGCAATCAAATAATCCAACCCATTCCGAGCACATGTCCCTGGTAATAATCCCGTACGATAATGGATATTTACTACAATCGCACCCCAACCGAGTTCCACCGTACCAAAAGTATATCAATCCGGACCCGAAATTATTGCGACACATTCAACAGGGCATAACTTTTTTACCATTGGGTAAAAATCAACCAAATTTTGCACACTTTCTCATTGATGTGTATTGTTTACATGCTGTCAAACTCGAAGTCGTGTTTTTCGATTCAACGAAAATGGAGGTGAACCAACGCGAGTCGAGAGAACAAATTCTTTCCAAACACCTGGAATTTCCTGACCTGTCGCACCGGCAGTTGGGAAAAATGTTGAACATTCACCATTCAACCGTCTCCAGAGTGTTGAAGCGGTTCCAGGAGCGGTTGACGTTGGACCACGGCAAAGGAGCTGGAAGAAAACCGGGACCGGAGAACAAAAAGACGGAGGGAAAGGTGAAGCGGATGATTAAAGCAAATCCCAACGTCTCAAGCCGTGATTTGGCTAAAAAGATCGACATGTCACATGAACTACGTCAAGAATGCAAAAGAAGAGAGCTGGAATACATACATACAAGGTACAGAACTTCCCAAACCGCGATGAGCGGCAACAATCGCCGGCTAAAACTCGGGCACGGAAGCTCTACGAGAAGATGCTGACAAAATATGGCTGCTGTGTGAAAGACGACGAAACGTATATAAAAGCCGATTTTAAGCAAATTCCGGGGTTGGAGTTTTCACCGGCAAGAACAAGTTCTATGTGGACGACAAATTTAAGAAGAAGAAAATGTCGAAGTTCGCCTCCAAATATCTCATTTGGCAGGCCATCTGCTCTGCCTGCGGACTGAGGAATTGAGCAAGTCGTGACTTGGGCACAGTAAATGGCGAGATCTACAAATCTGAGTGCCTCGAGGAGCGCCTTTTGCCGTTCTTGCAGCAGCACGACGAAGCTCCGCTATTTTGGCCAGATTTGGCATCATGCCACTATTCTAAAAGTGTCCTGGAGTGGTATGAGGCCAATTCTGTCCCATTTTGTTCCAAAGGACATGAATCCGCCAAACTGTCCGGAGCTGCGCCCGGTGGAGCAATTACTGGGCAATGATGAAGCAGGAACTTCAGAAGAGCAAAAGAAGACGGTCAAAGACGAGAAGGACATGTTAAGAGAAAATGGAAAAAAAAACTGAGAAACTGGTACCGGGTGACACTGTAAAGACTTTGATGGAGGGCATCAAAAGCAAGAAATGCGTTCAATTTTACACTCAAGGCTCCATCTGATTAACTTTTCTTTTGATTTTTGAAGTAAATATATGTATAAAACAACCCCAAAATTTTGGTTTGATTCTAAACATTATAAGAAAATTAGCATGACATTTTCGGTGTCGCAATAATTTCGTGTTCGTCGTTTGCTGCTTTGCCATGACTCTCTGGTGAACATTGTCGGGCCTATGTACGATCAAAGATCTAAGATCAAAACGCGTTCGGAGGTTTCGCCCTTGAAACAGCATGGAAGGCGATTCTCCAGTGGTTGCATGAGGAGCCAGACGATACTGCTGCAGAAAATTGTTCAGGTTCGATTGCAACGTAGATGCAGTTGTTCCCATTGCCTTGAGTGCCTCATTTGTCGTCTGAACATATCGTTCGGCCTGACCATTTGTTGCGGGATGGTAGGGGGCCGAAAGCTTATGGAACTTGACTCCACTTTTCGGTAAAAACAACTTGAACTCGTTAGCCGTAAATTGTGGACCATTGTCGGATACAACGGTAACTGGAGCTCCGCAACGGGAAAATAGCTCGTTCATAATTCCAATCGTTGCTTCTGCTGTGGTAGCCTTTCCCAGGGCCCTTTGGGATACTGCCAATGATGTTCGCTGAACTTAGAGGGAGCATGCGCTTGGCGAACACACTCGGAGCAAGATTTCACTATTCTTGCAATGTCCACATCGATGCCTGGCCAGTAAACAAACGATCGAGCGATGCCTTTCATTTTCACCATACCAATGTGTGCGACGTGAAGATCATTCAACACTGTCGAGCGCAGAACAGCCGGTACAACTACTCGATGCTCAAAAAGCAAACAGTTTGCAGCAAGTGTGTACCTCGACTCTGGTGCTTTGTAGCCAGATCATGTTAAATTGTTGCGGCTTCTAAAAACTGGACGATCCTACCTAGACTGGGATCTTTGCGCGTATCACGAGCGATGTGTTCGATCTGATGAAGGTAAAAAACATCGAATTCGTCTTCGCAAATATCTCTTCCCTCACGGAAAGACAGTTTACCTATCTCGTTACTTGCAAGTGTTTGTGAAATTCGAGAGCAGTAGTCTGCGTTTACGTTTTCTTTCGTAGATTTGAACACAACATCGAAATTGAAGTGTGCCAAATAGTCAGCATAATTAGCCATTCATGATCGGAAGCGACTTCGTCGGATGTAGGATTTGACTCAGCGGCTTGTTATCCGTGACCAGTGTAAATCGTCGAGCGTACAGGTAATTAAAAAACTTTTCGACTGCCCATACGGTGGCGAGAGCCTCTTTATCTGTCTGTAGATAGCGCTGCTCGGTGGGAGACATAGCACAGCTCGGTGGGAGAGAACAGCGCTAAGCCGGAAATCTATCGATCTGAGTGTCTCCAGAAGAGATTGTTGCCTTTATATAAGAAGCATAGTACACCTCCACTGTTTTGGCCGGATTTAGCGTCGGCTTACTATGCCAAAACCACTCTCAATTGGCTTGCGGAAAAGGGTATAGATTTCGTTGAGAAAAATATCAATCCACCAAATTGCCCTCAGCTTCGACCCATCGAACGTTACTGGGCAATCGCGAAGAGGGTCTTCAAGAAGACTGATAAGGCAGCTGGGAACATGCAGGAGTTCAAAAAAATTTGGGCTCAAGCGTCCAAAAAATGCGATGCAACACTTGTCCGGAACTTGATGAAGAGCATTCGATCCAAAGTTCGAAAATTCGTGAAGGAATAACTTAAATTTCATCCGGTCTTCATTATGTTCAAGTTTTAACTTCGTACAATAAAGGATCAATTTTTTGTATGAATAAAATATCGGTTTTCAACATAATTTGAAAGAAAGTTTGTGGATAGCTTATTTCCGATACACTCCTTACCATTTCGATAGAACTGTTCGTCTTTTGCTCGCTCTCTTTCATTCATTACAGCGCCATCATAAAACTTTCGAGGTATTCTTTAGTACAGATCGAAACACAACAGTGCTGGCTAGCATACTCTACCAATAGTAGAATGAAAAACGTAAAGGTGATTGGAATATGAATGAAAGAGAGCGAGCCCGGAGAGAATTTCTCAATTGTAGATTCGCCCTAATGAAAAAAAAACCCCTAGAATTTCTAAGTGTGTACTTACATCTTAGGGTGATAACATGCAAATACTTGATCCATCTAATTCTAAAGTAAACTTATATGTATAGCTAAACACCTACAGTTAAAGACGTGAAAATAGTTGCCTAGCAATCAGCTCCGAGCAAATCTAAGGCAATCATGAACTATTGGGTCGATTAGGCAACTTTATTGAACGAACAATATCGACAGAAGTTAATGATATTTGCGGTGGCGAATCATCAAATAAAAGTTAAATTTTATTAAGGACTAAGAGATTAACTACTAACTCGATCATAAATTCGCAGGGATTTTATGTAGGCCAATAATCGACTCAATGTTACAGATCCAATTTCCTGGAAATCAAAAAGACATCTTATCACATAGTTAAAATTAAACATGATTCATATTCCATTCTCTGATACGAGGGAGTTGAACAAGTACTCTAATTGAGAAGTAGACTCATACATACCAATCCCTGACCGTGGTCCAATAAATCTCAAAACATCGACTGGAGTCCCCAACTCCGGAAGCAAAAACGAAAAACCAACCAGTTCGATGGCCTATCGCAGCAGTTGATTGGAATTGAGTCATTTTTCAATGAACCGCCTGCTTAGGTTACCGCGCTACGGCTATTCCAGTGATGGATGATGATTTTATATGGCAAATTAGAGCGTAAATTAATGTGTTCTGGGCAGGTGGCTTCTACCATCTGTCAGTTGTGCTCAACTTGGTTTTGCCTGCTCCCGAGATGAGGCGTGAATTTTTCCCGAGCTCAAAGGCTCAATGATTTTTTTCTCGTTAATTTACAAAGAGAAAGTAAAATTCGAAACGCGTAAAATATTTACGGTTGTGGTACTGAACTCTGCTTCGGTGTGTCTTCCTAAGTCGCTTTATTCCGGTTCGTTAAAAAAAATATTGGTGAACGACAAATTATGGCTCTGCTTGGCAGGCAGTCTGGTGGAATCATTTCCAGTTACGATACATGCCTACAGGGGTTATGGATCATTTCACCGGAAATCAATGAGTCTTCGCTTGGTTAAATCAACCACTCACGCCTGGAGAAACTCTAGAGACATAATGGTGTTTGTTGAGTTCAGATGAATGGAATTAATCAAGTCCCAATTTTTCATATACGACTGATTGTAAATTGGTGAGAAATGCCCTCAAGTGTGAAAGTTCTAGTCTTGTCTTGCATGGAGAACACGTTTTTTCGCACCCGGGACGCCAAACACTTGGCATTATGGAAGTCCCTAAACCCCCCATAACAGTCCTGATCATGCAGACTGCGCTCTTCAGTCGTCCGATCATGTGTTTGGGGCAGGTGTACGGGGATTCTAGCCCGTGCTTCTAGGCAAGTACAGGGTGAGTGGTAATTACTGTCAGTGTTTTTGAAACACGTGTAACATTGGATGGGTTAACACGCTCCCTTTTTCTACAGTTTCCGCTCAATTATCGCCCAATACTTTTCTATTGGAGGGAACTGAGGACAATTTGGTGGATCAAGCTTTTTTGGGATGAACTGCACCCCATTATTGTTGTAACATTGTAGCACTTCGTTTCTGTAATGGCAGCTGGCCATAACGTAACTGGGCCATCATGGAAGTTCACTAAGGGTAAAATCCGATTGTTGAGGCACTTCCTTTAGTACACTTCTGAGTTCGAAAACTCTGGTTTTCTTGCCACAGGAACAGATACCTTGCCAAATCATGATTTTTTTCGCGAACTTATCCATGAAAATAAACTTGAATCTGCCACGAACCTTACCACGAGCAGGAGCCTCGTAGAATTTGAGCCCGGGGATTTGTTTGAAATCTGCTTTAGCATATTGTTCACGCATATAGAGCGATTGTTCTATAATCAACCCGATAATCGATCCAAGAGCGCGCGGTGATATATTCACTATGAAAAGCCACTTGAATTAGCGATCAAAAAAACAGACACTTTATTGATACTGAAACACTCTTTTTTGGAAACAGAGTACGAGAAGGCACCGAACGCGGCAGGGATTTATTGCTTACTAAACTATCATCTGTTTTCTGTTCTGCTGCATCTACACAGTAGAGGTGGTTTGACCAAAACAACAGACAATCGTGAGGCGATCGGCATCTACCTAGTGGTGTACGGTACGGTGACCGACGGACTTGCTGATAGAAAGTGAGAGTGAGTGACCACACATTAGGGTGATTCTCGCAACATAGTTTAAAAATACAAAATTTAATTATTGGCACGATCACATATGTTTCACCATCGATCAAGAGACATTCGTCGAGTATCGTCAGAGCTTGGTCGTACAACTTACGGGCCCGAGCTCTGGCCACTGTTTGTTGTTTGAGGCTTCGGTTGGATTGTTTACTTGCTCGGTAACATTTATAACCTTCTCGGAGAAGGATTGGCCGCACAGTTCTGTAGTAGTTGACAATGGCACAGCCGGTAGACTTTTCAGCTTAGTAAGTATGGTGATAAAAAAAAACACTCCGCTCGGAAAGTTGCGTAATGAATAATGTCACTGATAGACAAATTGTAAAATTACCAAAAAATCCCCGACGGTAGGGCGGTGGATTATCACATGCAAAGACGTTCTTCGGTAGGCTCCCTGGCGGTATGGACAGTGGAGTAGGCCGCTAGACAAAATAGACAATAAAATCCCCAACGGAAGGGTGGTGGATTTGAATTTGCAAATATGTTTTCGGTAGGCTCTCTGACGGTATCAGTGGAGTAGGCCGCTAAACTAAAAAGAATAAAATAGAAATGTTCTTGATGTGCTGTTCAGTGGATAGAGGAAAGAAAACCAGAATTTACAAACAAAATGTACACAACGGTGGATGGAAATATCAAATGATGATGATACTCGTGAAAGAACACGATAGTCTAAATGGAAATTGATAGTAGTTCATGTTAAAGTTCAAGGTAGGCTACGGAGCGTAAAAGTAATTAATAATAAAAAAAAAAGAGATTCTGGAAATGTTCCCGGTAAGCAATAGAGTATGCTGGGTGGGTAATCTTCAACAATTGTTGGTCTTTTGAAAGATGTTTTTTGGCTGTACTCTAGAGGACGAAAATGTCCAATTTTATTGACCAAGCGTGTTATGGAAGTCCCCCTTATTTGTGGCGTTTTACTGAAATAACGGTAAACCTAAATTGAACAATGATGCTTAAGCTAGTGGAATTATTATTGAATCGAACGCAGTATTTAAGCTGTCGGTTGTGAATAATAAAGTCCTTGATATTTTTTAAATAGATTACAGAATGAAATGAGCAGGCATATTGCTTGAGATGGAAGCAATTGATTTTTGATTAATTTGTTCAAAGCAATAGAAAAGTGGTCACATCAAGGTGATGTTTATTTTAAAATATAATAAAAAGTCAATGCTGGTGTGTATATTTCTTACCAAAGATCAGCTTACATTCAGTTCAGTAAGATCTTATATTTGGCATATTATATGCTTGGCATTATTGAGGAAGGCTAGTTTTATTGATAAAATCAGGTTGATTTGTAATGTTAAGGTTTATATAAACCATTGCAAGCAAAGACGATTGCGACTAATAAAATTAATGTTGGCACTGGTGAATATGTAAAAAATTATCATTATGCTGGAGTAAATATAAAATTTTAAATTCAAGAATTTTTTATAGTAATAATGAAATTTTGACGACACATGATGCAGGTAGTGTATTTGATGACATTATTTTTATGAAAATACCAGTAAAACTATCGATTGCAAATTTACAGCTTCTACAGGTTATGGTGTAGTTAGCATTGTTAATAGCAAAAAAAAAAGAAAAAAAAGCTCCAGTTCTAGCTAGAAAACATTTAAGTCTCTCGACAATTTATTGATTGACTGTGTGGTAAAGATTGTCAATTGTATTGTTTTATGTGTCCAGCTGTCTGTGTAAGCATTGCACAATGGACCAGAAACTCAATCTAGCTAGACCAAATTAATTACTTCGAAACGAAGCATTACCGGCAATTAATGTTTTCAGCACCATAAATTTCCATTATCAAATAGTTTGGATCTCATATAGGTGGCACAAAATTGACACGTTTTACAATCATGTTTAAAATACTTGATGACTTCAGCAAAGTTATTTATTCTAACAAAATAAAGAACTATTTTTGACGTAAATGGTTTGCATGCCTCTGCTAGAATTTATCGGATATTTTTTCTATAATAATTTTTTATACTAGAGACAATTTGAAAATTGTCATCACTGATGATAGAAAAAAAAGTGCATTAAATTTTAAATTGAGACTTGATTTGAACAATAATAACATGGGGATTCAACAGGGGGTTAGTCACTCTGCAACGTGATGTTTGTGTTTCAGGGTGTCGGAGAGTGTTTCTGAATTTTATCACATCTGTCGTAACTACAATCGAAAATTTATGCTTATTGGCAACCATGGACTATTTTGAGGCTTAATCCACTCACATTTACACATCATCTGAATCACATCAGTGCAAGCGAGAGGAAAACAAAACAGTTTGAAATCAAAACAATCGATTCGTGTAAGTGGTGCCAGGAATGAATTTATCTTTCATATGGTGGCAAGTATCTTTGCAGTGTTTCAGATTGTGTTTTGGGGGGTGTCAACACATGGTGGCCGAGTGACCTACCCCCTGGGATTCAATCATCCTCATGACTTCGACAATGTTTTTATTATGTTAATATACACTAACGAACTTCAATCAATTGTAGCTTAAGGTGAATTGCTGCTCCATGTATGTTTCCCTATCTTTTATCTCTCTCTCGCAAACTCACCTTGCTAATTAAAATTTATATATCTCGATTGTTAGTGAATGAACATCGAATCGAACTCCATCAGAATGCTCACAGCAAGTAAGCATACAAACTGATGTAATGAAACATTGCATATCTATTAAAAAATTCTTAGTTATTTAAATTCTAAACTTTGAGCTAATGGTTGCCGTCAAAAGAAATTCAGCGTAAGCCATTAGGCAAGCAATTAAACTTTAGAAGCGAAAAAACTAAAAAAAAAAATGAAATAAAATAACAATACATGTGGATGATAAAATGATAATATTAAAAATAGTGATAGTAATGATAATGGTGAAAGTTTTGCTATGTTTTTTGATATAATTGATTATTGTTTTTAAATTTTTAGTCAAACACAATGCTATCCAATGAAAAAGAACCAGTACGAATGGTGACAGCAACTTAGTTTTCACACACACTAAGTATTCTCAACCATTGTAAAACGAGCAGAGCTGGTAAATCTCATGGCCATCATGTGACGATGAAAAAACAGGCAATCTCACTGTCGCGAGACGAAATGAACTATCATAAGCTTTCTTGTCAATCTCACACAATCATGCAGGCATGAGTTTTTTTCTCATACGATTTTGTTCCACACATTTCTAATTAACTTACTTGAAATTAGCCAAGTAATAATATGTAATCGATAGAGTGGAAATTTTATTTGAAGTTTTGTTATGAAACTTACAATTATATCAATAAGTGTGCTGGTAATAGCGATGACCAAAACACTATCACGTGTTGTCATGACGAAAATATCGATGAGATTTACAAGAAAATCTTCGTCATCGTTTTCTCGCCCGATGAGATTTTCAGACGTAATTCTGTAAAAATCGTTGGTCATTTTTCATTGAAAATGACATTTGCCAGCCCTGAAAACGAGTGATCTGCTACGGTTATGATTACGTTAGCATGTGTACTGCTGATAGTTAAAAAGGATCCAAATAACAATGCAAGTTTTAAAGAAATATTGAAGAATTTATCAAACCAAAATCATAATCCAGAATGTTTGTCCTTGTTATTGGCCCCATAAACAGAAAAATTATACTTGGGATAGAAGTATTCAAGAATAACTCCCAAGTCCTTAATTTGATCCACTCTTTCCAAAGGAATTCCAGCGAAGGAATAATTGTGAACTATTGGATTCTTCAATCGGGAAAACGTAATAATCGAGCATTTTTCAGGATTAACGGTCATACGATTCCTTTGGCACCAATCAACGAAAGAGTCCAACTGTTTTTGCAGAAAATGCGCGTCAGCTTCTGAGCGAATGTTGAAGTAAAGCTTGAAGTCGTCCGCAAAAGAAAGTCTCGGTCCAGCCAGAACTGCGTTCACGTCGTTGAAGTAAAGAAGAAAGACGAGTGGTCCAAGATGACTGCCTTGTGGAATTCCTGATGTGAAAGGAAATGATGCCGAGGTGGATTCACTAATGACTACTTGCGAGTTGTCGTGATCGGACCGCGATGACCACACTCTGGTCGAGGTTTCCAGCCTCAGCCATGATACGTTGTACTTTCCGTTGCCTCGTCAGTGGTTCTGCTGCTGCTTCGTTGATACTGCTGCTCACAAGAATGCCGGCTGCGCAGTAAGTAGTAAAATTCTTGTTTATTTGCATTCTTTGTCTTATATACTAATTTACAATTTCTAAGTGTTTCAGCCCAATGGGCTCTTCAGCTTTGTTTAGCGTGTTTTATGTGTTTAATGAGTTTTGTGTGTTTTATGTTTTACATTAATTTTCATATCAGCCCTTGGGGCATTGTTTGTTTAAAATTTGATGACCTACTTAAACTAAAACTATAGCTACAATTTGAAAAACCTAGGGGAGGGGAACCAGATTCCGAATGATCTGGTGATCCGATGTCAGGCAGCGTGCCCTGTACCGATTGATAGACTCACTAAAGCGATCATCGAGCATTTTCATCTCGGCCAGACGGTGGACCTCAGATGTTCTTGTCCTCGGAGGGGTGTTCAGGATCATCCTGAGGAACTTGTTTTGAACACGCTGAAGCTTCAGGTGATGTGTTGCCGGCTGCGCATTCAGGAAGCTTTCATTTATACCTAACGGCGTGGCTAGCTGTGATCTAATTTTTTTTTCATCGATAACCAATGACATTTCATTTTCGCGCTGCCTTCTATTCTTGAATCATGTATCACGCTTGTGTAATTTTACCCAACTTGATTTTAATATTATTCCTTACCAACTACCAACTACTACAAGTTCAACGGTTGGCATTCCGTTTATTCGCCAAATACTAATTGGAGATGTTTAAATCAGCCTTGAATTTCCGAATGACCTCCACGCGCACTTGGAACGCCACTATCTCTAAGATGAAGTGCCCCATTTCTAAATAATCTCCCAATTAAAGCATCTCGAGCGGACGAAAATATCACTAGCTCCGTAATTCAAATGTTATTTTAAAACATGTCAATTTGTTGCGAGTTTGATTGAAAAAGGAGTTAAAATAATAAGAATAGTTATTCAAAATTAAATTCAGTTCTCAGGATTCATATGCTGGCTCCTCCTGCCCATATATTTAATATTCCATGCAAACCAAAGACAGCCAAGTCTGATCGCCTCGCTATTTGGTACGGAACTGCTCATTCGCTCAGAAGAAAAACCACGCTGATGATGCGAGAAAACGATACAATGGGGTCTCCTGTAGTATGGTGGGTGGTACCATCCGCCCATTAAAATTCCTAGGATGTCTTGCAATCACTTGGGCCGATATTTTATGTGAAGTTTGGGAATTTGTTACCTACCGAAAATCCGCGTAATATAAAAGGCCTGACTGTATGAGCATGTGCGAAAGCATCCTGACTCTAATTCGACGTCGGCTGGTTCCCAATAAAGACGTGCCTATACGAGGATTGATGCCTCCAGGAAGCTCTATTATCATAATTTCAGAAAGCATTAGCCATGTAATCGAGTCAGTTCCTTTGGTTGGCGTGGTTCGTTCTGAGGCGCTGGAAGCTGATAATAGTCCAGCTGGCGACGACGTTTGACCGCAGCCTAGTGTCTAGTAGGAAGGACGATTGGCATTATCACAGAGTTCGATGAACTACCCGGAGCGATAACACGATGATTAATGATGGGATCAAGCGAAATTGTCAGCTGAATACCTAATAAGCGAATGAGAACGACTGATGGTTTCGAATGTCATGATTTGGTAATCGCTCAGGGAAATGAATATTCAATTTAGTTTTGTCATTGCGAGATTATGCAGTTGATTTGACGGGGGTGTAATCAAGACTTTTTTGGGAGGTGAGATTTGCGTTTCCTCTTCGAATTTTGGAAACGGTTTAATCTAACCTTTGCAACACTGCAACATACAATTTATTGAAAATTCAGCAACAAATTTGTTAATTTTCTGAGATTCGTGCCATCAAAAACGCGAGATGGTGATGCAAATCAGCCATTATAGTGGCCATTTGTGGACTCCATCTACAGTCAGTTTAGAACGTAAATTTGGATTTTCAAGTTTCTTTCCAGTCCAAATTTTTCAGAATAGTTTATTGAGAATCCATCACGTTGTTGCTTACGTTGTATATGAACAAACGTTAGTTGCAAAACTCCCCACTCTCAGGTCAATATTATCTACGAGAAAAGACAGAAAATCCCCAGCCTTTCCCATGACCTGTCTGGTATGGATGAACATTAACCCAAGACCCAGCAGTCATCTATCGAGGTCGAGACCGTTCGATCGACAGGTACATCCCTCCAAATGGATAGTACATACATATCAGCATCAGTCAATGTCCGGTCCAAACGCCCTTCGCATATCGTTCGGGAACATTTACAGCTCACCCTTTTCGCTTAAGGCGAATCCGTCGAATTGATTTCACCTTCGTCTTCGGCTAGCTGACAGCCGCTTGCACCAAATCCAATACAATTGCTTACCGACGACCACCACAGACGGCATTTGATTCATGAATATCTTCTGGATCTTCACATTCCCATGTGTCAGTTTGAAAATTGAACCCTAGCTTAAGTTACTCGTTTCGTTGGCCCGAGATAAAATATATGTGGAGAATGATAAAAGTTCGCCGGTAGATATTCAAATTAGCAATCAACCCCGGAATGACTTTGATCCCGAATGTGTAATCGTTTTCCTTTCTGGCTCTTTTGCCAGCCCAAAGTTATAACTTCTCACCTCAGAACAACACCTCCGAAATGATTCCCACATGCCTACTTATATTTCGCACGAAACGAGGTTAACCATGACCCCTCCCCCCTCCGCCCACCAACACCCACGGATAACACCGCTCGAGGCATCCAGAAAAAAAAAATCTTTTATGCGATTCTAGCTTTGAAGTTTTTTTTTCCCCCTCAACAACGGCCTACAGCTCGGATGAAGTGAGGCAAGATTATGGAAATCCGTGTCTGGATTATATTTGCACGATTCTCAGCCTCGTTTGCATGCCCTCCGGAAGTCGTGAGGGCATATGATATCAGAATTGAGCTATTTTGTTAGCTGAGCTCTCAAACATCACAATTGTGGTTTTAAGTTTAAGCTTTTGGGCTGAATTGTTTATGAAAATTGTTTACTTAAAAATATGGATTTTGACGTTTGAAATACACGTTTGAAAGTTCAAAGCCATGAATTGTCTGGTTTGTAGAAATCGAAGTAATCGTAGATTTTCTTAACTGAGTAGTAATAAAATATATCTTCATTAAACAGTTTTTCGAAATTGCTGATTTTAAAAGTTACATAGTGTTGATAATTCCTTGAGCCTCTTCATCTTTTTTCTAGATGTAGTTTTAATGAATGATAAAAAGAAAAAGGATAGTGTGCCATGACCCCGGGCGGACGTGTTTTTTCTTGCCATATTTTCTGTTCGTGTCCTATAAATTTGAAAATTGATTTCCATTTATTTATACCACCTAATCAATACAGTTTTAAATGCTAAGCGATCTGTGTTGTGATTGAAAACGTTCAAATGTGGAGAAAGCATCGAAACGAAAACAGAGTGAATTAAGAGGGTGGTTGTCTTCTGTACTGGGGAGATAATGTGTGAAAAAAATATGTTGAGGCAACAGATTTCGTGACTCGAAAACTGCTGTTTGTTAATGAGGACTACGGCTGAGTTGTTGCCAATCGAAACGAATATAGCGGTGCTTGCGTTGATTAAGTGGATGAAGAAAAAATTAACAAAAACAAAAATGCAAAGAACAAAACACGAAGAGGGAAAATGTTGCATTTTGCTGCATAGCAATGTTTCTTCGTGGGATGACTTGGAGATGGTCGCTCTTCTTGAATGAGAACGAAATCAAGTAAAATTCAGCTAAGTATAATATTCTAAAATGTTCATGGACGATGTTTTGATACGCTTTAGGCTTCATTTCATAGCTTTCAGCTTTCATTTTTTATTTTGAAAACGCTCGTTATTGTCAGGCACCCTCGCATTACCGTTGTAACGGATATTTGAATCTTCATTTGAAATTATTATGTAGTATGTATGAGAATGTGTGTATGTGCGTGTGTGTGGGGCTTCAAATGGTGAGTTGACAACTTCGAAGGAGGGTGCAACCGACCTCTGGTCCTCACAAGTTCCTACCTCACGCCTCCACGAGTCATATGATCACAAAAGACTGCCAGCTGAAACATGGAGACGCTGGTTGGCGTAGCCTGGGCAATGTTGTCATTTTGTCAATAGCGAAGTGAGGGGGTGCAACCTGTAAATCATATCATATAATTTTCCATTCTCATATCAATTAAAGCAATTAGTGATTTCAGCAGGGTTTGGAATCATCTTTCATCATCACTATATTCTTAAAAGACTGGCATGCGCTTATGGGCAGTATAGGATTATATTTTAATATTGTGTTTAGTGGTATTAGGATTAGATAAGCCATTTATATCAGAAACCATCACACTAGGCTCTTCGATCGCTCCAATTGCTATCATAGAAATGTTACTAGAACAGTATAAAGACATGTTTTAACAACATGTCTTATAAAATAATATCTCTCATTGAAATTATAGTTTTGATATGTGGAATGATATTTTTTGTTTTCAGCTTTTTACTTAAATCTCAATTTTTCATCAGATGGGCTCTTGAAACCTTTAAATAGTTTATCTCCGTAAATAAGCGTCTAATCGCTTAAACGGGGGGTTCGAAATCGTCGATTTTCGAAAACCTGGTTTTGGTCCAAAAAAGCTTACTTAAACCCCAATTTTCCATAAGATGGACTCTGGAAACCTAAAAATACGTTTATCTCCGTAAACAAGCGTCTAATCGCTTAAATAGGGGGTTTGAAATCGTTGATTTTCGAAAATCCTGTGTTGGTTCAATTTTGTTTTTATAAACCTAAACCGTCATCAACCATCATCATCATCATCATCCTTCAGCAGCCAGTCTGACCGATCGAGAAGCGATCGGGAGAAAGGCCTTTACGATCACATTTGCAAACACAAAACGAAATAGACTTTCAACACACGTGTGCTGAAGCGAGACCGTTCTACCAACGGCTGTTGTGGAACATATTTGGGCACTCACGGTTCATTCGACCGTCGGTATTCTGTTTCGACTGACTCACTCGCAGTGTTGTCAAGTAGGTATATTGATAAAGTATTCAAACAAATTAAAATTTGATTTTGTTACTTTGTTTTGTGTTTTCTTGTTCCAGGCTACGATGAGAAAATATTATTGAGTGAAAATGTATAACTGCTAAGAAATCTCAAATAACTCATACTGCAAAACGTTCCGTTAGGTAACATACAAGGAATACATAGTAAACATTAACTTAAATAATAATTGTTGCGAATGTTTTATTTACGCCTCATTTATTTTCAAGCTTAATTCCTTATTTTTAATTCCACCCCTTCCTCACCAGGTGTGAAGTTATGATCCCCCAGGTGATCGAAAATTTTGAGAAGCTCCTTGAGTTGAATCCTCAAACCCGCTTCATGACTTTGTACCATTTGTACATAACACAGGATGTCAGCCCTTCGCTGAATATTCCCAATCGTGTTTGCTTCTCCGACTTCGGAAATTCGGTTCATTTTGATTTATCCATGAAGCAGGAGCTTCGTGGAATCGCAGAGCATCATCGTCCTATGATTGCTCCGGTGATATTTGCTGCAAAGTTTGGCCTAGTTGATTCCGCCAAAACGTTTTTCACTGACGGGTCTTTGATAAAGGACTCCGCTGGCTTTGGTGTATACAATGAAAATTATAGCGTCGCTCGTAAACTTCAAGCACCTTGTTCTGTTTTTGTCGCGGAATTAGCAGCAATTCATTTTTCTTTAGAGACTGTTGCCTCTTTTACACCGGATCAATACTTCATTATCACGGATAGTCTTAGTTCTATAGAGGCTATTCGCTCCTTGAGGCCGGTAAAGCACACCTCTTATTTTCTTATGAAAATACGAGGTCTTCTAAGTGCTTTATCTTCACGTTCTTTTATTATCACCTTTGTGTGGGTCCCTTCTCATTGTTCGATTACTGACAATGAGAAAGCGGACTCGCTTGCAAGGGTGGGCGCTATGGAAGGCAATATTTATGACCGACAAATCGCCTTCAACGAATTTTTCTATATTTTTCGTCAGATATCACTCGATAGCTGGCAGTATAAATGGAGTAAAGGAGATTTGGGGCGATGGCTACATTCTATCATCCCAAAGGTGTCGAACACATTTTGGTTCAGGGGATTGGATGTGGGTCGAGACTTCATTCGTGTCATGTCTCGCCTCATGTCCAATCATTATTCTTTAAACGCTCATTTGTTCCGTGTTGGGCTGGGAGACAGCAATCTCTGTGAATGTGGACAAGGTTACCAGGACGCAGATCACGTAATTTGGTATTGTGCTGAGCATCGTGGAGTCAGATCTGAGCTTTATGATTCCCTTCGGGCTCGAGGTAGACAACCCAATGTACCGATTCGAGACATTTTGGCTGCACGCGATCTGGAATTTATGAAACTCATTTATGTGTTTTTGACTAACATTAGCCTTAGATTGTAGTTTGATTAACTTACTTGTTTAGGTTAAATTTGTGAGGATTGTGTGCATCGGTGTGTGATTGTGGTTGTGCGTTTGAGTGTTGTGTGTGTGTGTGAGTGAGTGATTTTTTTTTTAAATTGAAAACGTTCAATAAAAAAATTGTAATTTGAAATTCTAGATTTAAGAAAACCATTGTTCCTTTTGCTTTGTTTAAAATTTCCACCGCAATTTTCCCATCCATAAAATTGTAATTCCTATTAACCTCGAGACGGCCGCGAGTAATCAGTTCCACCCCCTTAACCTTAGTTCTAAGATAACTGATGTATATAAACATGAAAAATTGGCTCTGTAAAGTTGATTCGATTGAGCCTGTACAAATAAATGAATTCATAAAAAAAAAATTCCACCCCTATTAAACAACTAGAACATTCATAGGAAAACGAAGATTTTTCCAACAAATGGTTTAGTTTATTGAGGACATGATAATAGTGTGTTCCAATATCTAACCCAAATAAACTCCTTTTTTTCTGTTTTTGATTCGTTTTTTATTTGTAAAATGGAAAAATCATGAAAATAAAACCCCTTTTTCATATTTGTTAACTAATTTTTGTCAAATTCAGCCTGCTGGCAACACGGCTACATCATGAACAAAGTGCATATTTGCAATTAATTTTAACGATGAGATCGCATATTCTTTCTTCGCGTGTTCATTTGGTTGAGTTCCGGATGCTGTCAGTTCAGTATTCAATATTTTTCGTTTCACTTTTCGGCTGGTGCACACTGGCGAAGCCATTAATTTTTCTTCGGCTTTCGCGTCCGGTAGGTTGGTGCGTTTGTGCAATGCTGAAAGTTTTAAATCATTTTTTCTTGTCACGTCCTTTGGAAACTGCTTAAAATTGACGCAATGAATTTAAAATAGTTACTTTAATTGCATTGAGACCGTGTTCGGAAAGTCCGCAAATCTGGTGAATTGTTTCAATGAAGATCGAGTCTCCTCCGAGTGAAACCGGGAATGCACAAACCAAAAAAGAAATCGGTAGTGAAAATATCTATATAATAAGATTAAATGTGTGTCGGAAATTGTGTTCAAATGATTAATTTAATGTTGCATTTCCGGAAAAAAATATGGCGAGAAAAACGGCATTGTAAGCGTTCCGTGCCGGCGTCGCTTAACGGTATTCGTTTGGTTCGTGCAAAGCGCCGTGAGTGTCTTGAACTGAGTTCTTAGTGAGTGGTCATTACCATGGTTCATACGAGTGGCTATATTTAAAAAAAAAAAAAAAAAAAATAAAGCATTTTCGAAGAAAATTCTAATGGTCGATTGAGTAAATGTATTAGCGCTGCTCTTATAGAGATTCGTAAGTGCTGTTATCAGCGTGTGATCCAAAGGTACTAATTGAAATTGTAAGAATGCACTGAATGAATGAGGAGGTACAGTCAACAAGGAGGTGAGTTAGGTATGTGGTTTATGAGGTTTTTTGATTTAGCGATGCAACAATAAGAGGTGTAGCTATAATGATTGATTGTTCAACGTCATTGTTTATAAACTAAGGTGGCCAATGGTGTGACGGTATAGTTCTGGTGTAGCTACATCGCCCAAACGCAAATGATTTAATTTATTCTTTTTTTATTTAAAAAAAAATACCATTCCAAATTCGCTATTGAATCTAATCGGTTGACAAAGAACCGACAAATTTATAATAAAATGCAAAATATATTCATTTAATCTTTTTGTCACTTAGAGCCCTCCATAACCTTGTCAATTTCGGAACAATTCTCGATTACGGCGAACATGCAGAATGTATATGTTTGTAATTTTGAAAGTAGCATTTAAAATCGTTATTTACAAAGCTAGCTTCTGATTTATATATAATACTGATGGAAATCCGTTTCTACTACGCCGGGGTCACCCCCAAGATTCAAACATCACTTTTGAATCATTTCTGTTTTAGTAGTTCCTAGTATTATTGCGGAAAGATTAAAATGATGACTTTACATAAAGTGTGATTTGAGAATACACGATTTACTCTCTTTTCGGGATGTGCCATACTTGGCATTGTAGTTCAGGGATGTGATTAACCGATTTTAGGGTCTTCTTTTTGAAGTATTTTTTACCGGACCAAAACGGCTAACCACCCACGATAACCTATCCTTGTTTCTTCCCATGGAGTTCATGTGGTCTGAATCGACTAGTTCGACACTTCCTTCATCATCGGCTTTGGACTGACTTGCGCATTTATTTCCAAACGCAGTAAAATGAAAATGAAAAAACTTTAACACATCTTTCGCAACTAAATGTAGCAGTTAGCGTAGAAATTCAAAAACAAATTCCAAAAACATGCTTACTAAGATCAATGAAACGGGTATTCGTGGGAGTTTTAAGTATTTACCCAAATCACACCAACAACAAACTTCACGTACATAAAGATCGAGATTTGTTTAGCTGACACTATCTTAGTGGCCGAATTTGAATGTGAATAGCTTTAAGTTTAAATTTTCCTAGTATTCCAATTCCAGTCGCTTAAAAGGCGAAGTGATATTTCAGTATTTCAATACTGGAACACTCTCTTTGTTCTTAGTCAATTTTCTGACCATGCTTCATGCATAACCCTGATCTTTTTTTTTTAATGAATTTTGACAATAATTGCTTAACCAACCGAACAAAAAATTGCTAATAATGGTCTTTATTAATGTGACTTGTGAGATAATGGGTTTTGAAACGCGCCGCTGATGAAATTGTACAGGATTTATTAGTAGGAAGATTTTGCTTATAATTATTACTCAGGTTCTCGTTTTAATCGTTCAAAGATCACACATCTATTCCTGTGATATAAAACTTAAAACCGATTCTACTATCAGTGAGACCAAACTGAAAAGTCCATTTCATGTACATGTTTGCCGGTTGATAGCACAATGAGTATTGTTTGTTCTGTCAAAGCAGGGGAATCAATTACATAAGTAAAGCGTACGATGACAGCAAGATAAAAACTAAATTTGAAATCTAATTTGACAATTGTAATTCGGATTTAAATTTTGATTTTAATTTTATATTGACAGTAAAATTAATTTTTGAATTGCTATCTCTATGATGCTAGATTTTTCTCGGGTAGACTGCCAAACATGAGGTGGATCAAAAACCTGTGCTATCTTGAGAAAAAGAGGGCTAACTCCTGCCATCAGGTTCTGTACAGAACCCTCGTTGATGCATAACGCCAGTTTGCCTTAAACTGCTGCTCGTTTCCAACAGTTTTTGAATCTTCTTCGGACCAATATTTTCTATTAAGTGAAGCTCTGGCGTTTTGGGAGGGAAATGTTCCTTGAGCACTTCCACACGTTGTCCCCCCCCTTTTTTTTTTTTCCCCCTAACACCCACCTCCACCCAAACCACCCCCCCCCAAAAAAATATTTTTAAAAAAAAAAAGGAAAATATTTTTAAAAACACAATAAACAAAAATAAATAGGTTTATGGCCCCGGTTCCACCCAAAAAAAAGATCTTTTCCAAACCACAGGAACAAAAAACTTATAAAATATGATATTTTTTAGTCAATTTTGACCAACCCCCCAGGATTCAGGGCTTCAAATGGTGAGTTGACAACTTCGAAGGAGGGTACAACCGACCTCTGGTCCTCACAAGTTCCTACCTCACGCCTCCACGAGTCATATGATCACAAAAGACTGCCAGCTGAAACATGGAGACGCTGGTTGGCGTAGCCTGGGCAATGTTGTCATTTTGACAATAGCGAAGTGAGGGGGTGCGACCTGTAAATCATATCATATAATTTTCCATTCTCATATAAATTAATGATTTCAGCAGGCTTTGGAATCATCTTTGCATTCCAAAACCATTTATCTCAGGAGCCTGGAGCAACATGACATGGATAAAAGGCTGAATTTGTTTTTCAGCATTTCAGCATAACATTTACTTTGAATTTGCACTTCTGAACATTAACTACTATATTCTTAAAAGACTGGCATGCGCTTATGGGCAGTATAGGATTATATTTTAATATTGTGTTTAGTGGTATTAGGATTAGATAAGCCATTTATTTCAGAAACCATCACACTGGGCTCTGCGATCGCTCCAATTGCTATCATAGAAATGTAACTAGAACAATATAAAGACATGTTTTAACAACATGTCTTATAAAATAATATCTCTCATTGAAATTATAGTTTTGATATTTGGAATGATATTTTCTGTTTTCAGCTTTTCCAGGACTAGTAGGATATTAATACATATCTAATTATATTTTTTCAGTAACAATCCAGTGGATGTCAGATATGTTTTGTACATACGCATATTATGTTCTCGTATTGACTTACTGTAGCCGCTTTTTACATGGTCAAGTAATTTAATTGTCTCTTAAAATGCCATGTACAGCATTCAAGTTGGAAATTTGTATTAATAGCATTTTTGTCTTCTATGATATTTTAATTTTTTATGTGAGGAAAGTAAGACCTTGTAAAGAACGAGCAAAGTATATGTATTTCAGTTTTGATTCCTTTCATATTGGATCAGTTTATAAAAGCATATGAGTCCTATACGTACAAGCAGTGAAAGATGCGTTTGAAAGTTTTATTCCTTGAATATATGATACAATATATTATTATTGCACCAGTTACGGTCAGCGCCAAACGACGGTACCAGAACAGTTCGGAACGTATATAAGGTAAAGTGTCGTGTCGTAAAAATTTGGTTTCGCTTTTTCACTGCGCTCTAGCGAAACCCATTCCCCTCCTGGGGTTGAATATCATCCGAATCCTGCGGAAAAGTTCCGTCTTCTCGCGTCGAGAGTCTCTGGGCAGAGTCGAAATAGTTTGGCACATTGGGCTGCCTTAAGTCGCTAGAAGCACACGCGTTTTGATCCTTACTTACATTTCATTCGCTGACTACGGAGAAGTTATTACGAAGTGAAAAAATCTCTTGTGTGAATATTTTCCATTTTTCGTCTCGCATCGTTCCTTTCTCCCTCGGTACTGTTCATAGTAGTTCCGTTCAGTTAGCTAAAAGTCTTTCCTATCGGGATTTCACGGTGTCGGAAGCTACTAATCGGGAAACGCAGCATTTATAATTACCCGTTCCCGATAGTAATAGGTCCATTTCCGCGACAACAATTTAGTCGCCGTGCTTCAATCAGTGAAACTACTCTGCCGTTCTGGGCGGCAGACGACACTATTCGGAGCACCAGAAGTAAGCGTCTATCCAAATAATGGCACTCAGTCAGACGTCGGTGTGAGCGAGATAAGGCGCTATAACCTTGGCAATTATTGCCGGGCTTTTGGTTCAAATGCCAAAAGTTCACCCATAGGCAAAAGGAGCATAAACTAATCTTTCTAGCATCTATGCTCCCAACGATATAGTACAAATTATCACACTGTTTAACTCTACATGGAAGCGTTTGGTACGGGAGGTCCACGCTTTCTTCCTTCCCTTGATTCAGAGTAGTAGAGCGATTTTAGATCTTTCTGGAATCGCTCTATTTCTTGGAATCCTCTCTGCGGCACACACTACGCAGTTGGCCTGGCCGATGACAAGAAAAATGGTGTACTCAAGAAACCATCATTTTCCAGGATGCTTTCAAGAATTGGCTGCGTTAGTGTGAGATTAGATTAGATTAGAACATTTTTGACATTTTATTGCTCAAATTTATATAAAGTATGGATCATATTGCTGTTTTTTATGGATCATTTTCTTTTTATCATTGATTTCATCAGAGTCTTGTGCGTCATAAATACGTTTTCTGTGGAACGAATTTCAAGTTTTTATGGATCATTTCTTCAGTTTAAAGCTGCAAACTCAGGGCTGCCACAACGTTCCTGTTCCGACATCAAACGGAAGCTTTGCCAAACTGCCGATTACGGAACTGTTTTCTAATTTTTGTGTCAACAATGGACAATGTATCGTTAATTTCAATTAATCAGATCTTCTTCAAGCATGTTTGTTTTCATTTTGACAGCTTGAGAAAGAAATTCCAAAATTTTGGTTGCCACCCGTTGTAACAGCGATGACAAAACACTGTCACGTGCCACCATGATGAAAAATCGATGATATTTAAGAATCTCCATGATCGTTTTCTCGCCCGATGAGATTTTCAGACATATTTAGGTAAAAATCGCAGGTCATTTTTCATTGATAATGACATTTGCCAGCTCTGGTTTTGGATCAGAAGTTTTCACACATTGATGATGTTTGTTAGCTTCAAACATCATCTGTTGGTTCTATGAGTACTTGCAGCTGATCTGTCAATAACGGAGTAGCAACCTTGGCCGATAAATAATGCTCTTGCTCATGCTCAGAAAATCCAAACACCGCGATAAGTTCCATGGTCGCAAAAAAAAGTTAACAATCAAAACAAACCGAACAGCATCAATTTAGTTGAAGAGGAATTTTAAAATTAATACCTTTCATGATGCGATTCCGACTGCTACCAACCGGAACGATTTTCAACCTGAAAACAGCGCCACTCAATTCCTTCCACACCCTCCCCATGAACTCCGGAACCAGTGCATTCCACGAATTAATTTGAGCTATTTATACGATTCCTGCCAACTGGCGGTAGGAAATAAGTGGAGCCAAAGCCATTTCACCTTTTACGGGTGCTGCTACCAGGCGAGTCCTCGACGACGACTTCCACACCAGCCAGTCCGGGGTTCGCCCGGAGTGGCAGTTGAAATTGCACCTTCCATCACATCAAGATGCAATCGACCCTAACCTAGGCCACGGCCGTACCCTATTGAGTGCAACCGAGCGTTGCCGACACTGAAATTGCATCCACACAAGATTGCTCCCCGTTCGCCTTTTTTAATACTCCATTTTAATTTACTCTGTTTACCTTCGGTTATTTTCATCTAATTTGCGATTCCATACTCCAGTCGTTGAAACTTCCTGTGTTGATCATCATCCCCGGCTATCCGGAGTAACTGCAACAACAGCCGATGATGACGACGACGACGACGACCAAATTCTCATCACATTACTCGCTCATGATGCACTTTCAACGCATCATCATCACGGTCGTCTGTCGTCGAGCCGTGGCCATCATTGCAATCGCGATCGAACTGGACGGCGTTGGGGGCAAGGGCAGACAAGTGGAAAAGCCGAATTACCACCACGTTCATGAAACCCGTCATTAGAGATAATAATTGTTATTAAAAAGATAATAACATTTTTTGAGGTCCTTTTCACGCGCACTTTAGGAAATAGGCCCTCCCTGAGGTCATTGATAAGGCGCATTGTTGTGACTTACTGCATCAGGAGAAAACAGCGGAAAGCGAAAAACCAAATTCAAACTCATTCCATTGTTAATCACAAGAAGGACGCTCGCTGGCTCTAATGAATCAAGATTGAGAACCGTTTCGGTCGCTGGATCCGAAACGCTCCCGTTTTTGGCAGAAACCTCTCAATCATATTTTCCCTTTCTTCCATCTGAGCCAACCGGTTGAAAGTGTGTGTTAAATTAAAAAAAAAAATGATAATGCATTATTTAATTGATCGCCGTACGCTTGACAGCGGCAACCGGAATCGCCGTGCAAGGAATCATGACCCGCATGATCGAATTTTCAGCCCAGACGGTGACTTCTCTGAAAAAGGAACTCTCCGGTGCCAAGGCAACAGGCTATATCGAAGGTGATCTGCGAAATGAGATCGCAAATGGGATTTCCATTAAAATTAAGCGTGGAATTTGATGAAAAACGATCAACAACGTGGCATCAACGATCGCGTTTCCTCGGTTCTGTGAAATACCCGAAAGGTTGATTGCGAAAATGTGAAAATATGAAGCCCCGATTGCGGTAATGGCCTCATGGGTTTTGGGGAAAAACATAATAAATCAAACACACATACACGGACCAGCCCAGACACTTTGTCCGCCGCGGCTAGCAAACGGTCCCAGCAAGGGTGAAAGGCACTTGTAATTATCAATTTGAGTTTTTAATTTTATGATTTTATCAGCTTATATTACGGTGGCTGATTACAGCGATCAAGGTCCCCGGGATGAAACGACGGATCCGATGATGTGCAACATCATCCGGCTCCTCGGCGACGGACGTCACGATTATTCTCGGGAAATGAAAACGAATTTCTGCGTGACGTGGTGTCGTCGACCGGCGACTGCAGACCAAAGACCGAACGGAATGGTGTGGTATGTCGTATCAAAATGATGATGATAATAATAATAATAATCGCAGTAACGATGTGATCCACATGATGACCCACACGCGAGGGAAAGAAATGTGAAAGGCGCTTGGAAATTGCAAGAATGATTGAAAAAGGAGTCGAACGATTACAATCAGATGCCTCGAACATGGGCTTGATACGATTCAATTGCAATGTTGGGATCAAACGTGTCTTGTGCGGCAAGTGACAGCACAGATCAATTGGTTGGATGAAATGGCAATTCTGATTGACAGATTGTAATGACTCCTGATAATTCGAACGGTTGGCAAAAGGCGTCGGTTAAATTTAATGATGTCATCTATCAGATTGAGTTGGTTGCAAAAACATATGTCTGTCGTATGAATAACTCCTGGGTGAGGAACTACAAAGTTGAATCAATAGAGCTGAAAGATCTATAATTTTGCTTTAGAATTAACAACTTCAGAGCATGTACTAGGGATTCTGAGCCGTTTTTGTACCTATTAGTACAATATACGGTCCATTTTCCTTAACGGATCATTGTATGATTGGAATATAGGGAAGCAGAACCTATCTTAAGCTCAATATACAGACCTCCAGTGTAAATCAGTGAATATGCACTGAATATCGAACACTGAGTATACAAGTTATTCACAATTTATTCGTTCACTTACCGTTAATCGTTTAGCCACACACAAACCATTCGATTCTGATAATTTTCTTCCAATTTAATACGGAAAATTGCCACTGCTATGTATCTATTTTAATAATATCACGAAAAACATTAATCCCATCTGTGTACATATGTTAATCGTACTGATTTTTTTTTTATCATTTCGTTTATTTATTAGGCTCAGGCGTGTATAACACTTTGCGGAGCCGATATTCAATATTGTAGTTAACAATTTTTCTTTTTCGGTTTTAGTAAAGTGAGGTGCCAATTACTCGTGGCTAGCTCGAGGTTAATCGGTCACATTATTGTTTGGAAGGGGCTAGGCAGGTAACTTATTTCAGGTATTTGTTGCTGCTCATGGTTGCGACATCTACCAAATTCACGGTCCCTGTAGTCCCTTACAGGAACTAAGCTGCAGATGGTTGACCACAGCTTGCTGGGCAGGTACAAGTAGCACGGAAACAAAAGGATAATATAACTGGGACACAATGGCAGGGAATTTACTAGAGTGAAAGGGAGGGGGTGATGACATTACACTCTTAGATCAGACAAACAAAGGAATTCGTAAATCGCTTGCATGTAGGGGAGATCACGCATTCCCAAAACATCTCTTACATCGCGGAAGGGTTGTCTACCTCGGGCCACTAGGGTATCCAATAGCCGTGCTCTGGAGGCATCATTATCCGTATCGTACTGATTTTAATCAAGAAAAAATATAAATAAGTTAACGCTCTTCACTACTACACCCAAAAATATAAACGTCAACAAAACTTTTAAAAGGGCCTACTATTTCCATTGTCGCTCATATACTAAGTCGCACTTGCGATGCGGTAATGGTATTTTGACTGCCGAGTTTGCAACAAGCCTAGCTGTTGCGCTTTTTAGCCCACTTTGAATGCGTGGTGTGATTCTATAAGTGCGACAACGCGAATACAAGTCCGATCTAACATTGAATCGTGTCTGGGAAAAAGCTCTATATAGTACACATAAAATGTAACACATAGATTCAATGCGCCGTATAAAATTAAAGCAACTGAGCAAACCCACCAGAGTGTATTTAGTGTGCAACTTTGGAACTTTGGTATCAATTTAAAATAATGGCGTAACTGTTTTATCCAGGTTTCTAAGAGCTGTAATGGCCACCCCTTTGGGGTCCTCCCTTAGCTCAGTCGGTAAAGGCGCAGCTACAAAGCAATACCATGCTGGAGGTGACTGGGTTCGATTCCCGGTCTGGTCTAGGAATTTTTCGTTAAGGAAAATTTATCGACTGGGCATAGGGTATGATTGTACTAGCCACACAATTGTACTCATGCAAAAATGGTACCTGGCATCAAAAGCTCTCAATTAATAACTGTGGAAGTGCATTTAGAACACTAAGATGAGTTCAAGCAATAAGCGAATTGTGGAAGCAATAAGCTTGAAATGCTAAAAAAAGAAGAAGAACAATAGCCACTACAATCAATCTCACTATCAGGAAGCGATCAAAGGATTTGACATTTGGCTTGTGTCGACTAGTATGTAGACGATCGAATGAAACAAGACAAAAGTCAAATCGTTCGCTGCCTACCAGAAACTGAGCATGATTGTGACGGCCATTAGTGCTCGTAAAAACCCTGATAGATCTCTTCTCGCCGACTTCGTATTGACGCATTTGCCCAAATTTCCACGCGGTGTACCTCTATTTACTCCATCTTTATGGGAGATTACATTGCGACGATTCGTTAGACGCGGTTCTTCGTTTAGCGTCGCGTGGAATTTCGTGAAAAAGTGCATTTGGGAACTTTACAACAGCCACGCGATGTATCATGTTCAAGGAATCCGTCAATATCTGTTGCGAAAACTGTGTCAGAAATCACGTCTTTGCGACAGATTTGGAGGATAAAACTTGTATTGACCTTTTTAGTCATAGCTAAAAAGGAACTAAATCGATTTTGTTTGTTGCATTGTTTTCCCAAGTTATTGGAAGCTTTTTTTGTTGTTTTGATTCTTTGATTCTCGCTTTGACAGCCAAATATCAACTTGTTTTGACGTTCACATGTGTCGTATGAATATTAGTGATGGTGATGGTGATGGTAACATTTATTCCATCCTCGAAGTCGTCGTCGTCATCACCTTCGACCGGACTATCTAAAATCGACGAACAACAAGATGAAACACCTTCCGCAGAACTGTTTTCCATCACCTCCTCGTCGCCATCAATCTTCATGTGCTTTTCATCAATGGCACTCATTCTGTGGCTTGTAACACAATTTCGTGATATTTAACACTTGTGGTTATGCCTGTAGATTACTCTCGATTTAACTTTCGGATTTTCAGCGGCAAATCGGAAAATATAATGCGAGACAGTAAACACCACTTTTAGTATCGCAGCAGGGTTGCCAGGTTAGGAACAGCCTGCTTTGAATATTTCCTCCAGCACTTCAATTTCATAAGTTATAGGGAAGCGGCACCTATACTCACCATAGTACATATTTTCATCACATTCTGCAGGCATCCAACTTCAAACGTAAAAAGATGTTGAATTTCTCCAATAAATGGACGCAGTAACCAAGATTATATAATCCTGGCAAATAAAATTAGGTCTTGAATATAATTAAAAGCTACAAAAACGTTTCGGAGACGTAATTTCGTAAGAATAACGAGCAGTCAGATTTTCATCACAATTTCTTACCTTTGCACTACAAATTGGTCTCACTGACCTAACCGTACTAGGGAATATACTAGAGGCAGACTCCAAGTTTTCTCTTTAATTGCACTATATCCTCACACATTTTCGTTGCATAATTGCACAAACCATAAAATTCACACTTCACTTATTACACTAGCCACACGAGAATCTACGAATACGTGATAAAATACTAGAAAACTATGGGATTAATTTTCACAATAATTTAAATACGCTTGCACCTATTCTGAACCGTGTTTACAATCGACGAAATCGCTTGATGCTGCCAACCTATTTTATTATGACTCTTAACATGCTTCTAATTGTAGATTTTTTCAATATTTACCGAGAAATACAATTCCACATTTAATAATATTTTTCCTTCTCTGTTCGATTTGGCGGCACTGCTCACATACTGTATAGCATACACATCAACGTTAGTGTGCGTGTTCAATCATTCATAGAGCATTCTATGCCCAACGTTATGGTGAGTCTTGTTGTCAATATTCTCATGGAAGAATAACAAACAAACCTTTTCATTTTGTCTTGGTTATATGCATGCTACCCAATACACGTGAAGTGCTGTCAAGTGATCTACATCGTGCGAGAATTTTTATTTTAAAGGGCCTAGTCGAAGTTCTTTTGATTCCAAAATTTGGCCTTTACTTATGTCATACTCTGCATTTTAATGAATAAATTTTCATTCCGCATCGAACGCTGAAGAGCTTCGGTTCAGTTTTTTTTCGCACTCCGCACTACCTCTTTTGTTTTTTTCCACCCGCTATCAACCACGCGGTGAATAAAATTAGTGCACTGTTTGAACCACCGATATCCAGCCGAGCGTTCCTTTAGGGAAGCAGACATTCCCGGCCGAGTCCGACGGATGATCTGTCCAGCCAGTACCTTCGCCAAACACCCGAGGGGAAAAAGTGTAACCCCATAAGGGGCTATGCAAAAACCACATAGACTTTTTTGGGGGGAGGGGAGGGTTTGACCAAAGTCTACGCTCCATAAAAAATTTCAAAAAAATGTATGGAGAAAATTCTACGACGGGGGAGGGGGGGGGGGGTTGTTGCCTCATCTGTTAGTATTTTTTGTGTATCTCTTTCCCATATAGTGAATCGTTCTGCATAGGGTGGTTCAAAAAAATTTACTGATTTTTATTTTGTTTTATTTAAATTTTTTTTTGTTCCCTAATTTGTTTTTTTTTTCATGGATGATTCTACGGGGGGCGACATGCCTCCCAAAGATGTTTTTAGGGCGCGCTGTTATCAGCCGTCTTCTGCCTCTCCTTGGGTTGTCTACTTTCGGCGGAAAGTGAAAGCCCTAGACTTTTTGGGCATAAAAAGAAATTTGACGCGTCGTTATCCGGGGACCGCATTTCATCAGGTCAACCGAAACAAACTGCGTGTCACTGCACCTACGTATAAAATTGCAAATGAATTTGCTAGTGATGAAGGTTATAATGTCGAGTACTACGTCTACATCCCATCTCGAGATGTGGAGCTAGACGGTGTGGTTTCTGCAGCGAGCCTGACGGGGGAAGACGCTATGGAAGGTAAGGGGCGACTTCCAAATTCTGCTTCGTCTACCATTGAAATTCTGGAATGCAAACAATTGCATGCAGGATCAATGGTAGATGGAAAGAAGACGTATTTACCGTCGGACTCGCTACAAGTGACCTTCGCCGGATCAGTTCTCCCAAAATTTGATGAAATTGCCAAAAAAAAATTCCCAGTACGCCTTTTTGTACCAAGGGTATTTAATTGTACCAAGTGCAAACAGTTGGGTCATACGGCTACTTTTTGCGACAACAAGCCCCGTTGTGGCAAATGCGGCCAAAGGCATCTAGAGGATGCTGCAGCAGGAAGCAACAAAGTGTGCTTACTGTGGCAAAGAGCCTCTCCACGATTTGCAGAACTGCCCCGTGTACAAGAAGAGCACTGGTAACGTGAGACGTTCCGTACAAGAACACTCCAAACAGACGTATGCATAACAGTAACCGTAAAAGGTTGCCAAAACCAAAAACTACGTCTTCTCGCAATTCTAAGAATATCCCGGCCAAGCGAGGTAAGATTAATTTTAGGGACATTGTGGATCACATTTTAAATGCTCTTGGCCTTTCGGATGCTTCACCGCTCCGAGGACTTATTGACCTGCTTATTCCTATAGTTGAACACTACTTCAAGCAATTGACTGTATCATGGCCCCTCATTGGTAAATTCATATCTCTCGATGAATAATTTGTCGAGTGAGGATCAAGATTTGATCACCGTATTACAATGGAACTGTCGTAGTCTAATACCTAAATTAGACTCGTTCAAGTGTTTGATGCATAATTCTGATTGTGATTTATTTGCTCTCTGTGAAACGTGGTTTTCATCTGAAGATGAATTAAACTTCCACGATTTTAACATTATTCGCCTGGACCGAGATGATTCATATGGTGGCGTACTTTTGGGTATCAAAAAGTGCTACCCCTTCTATAAAATCTCACTCCCAATAATCTCAGGCATTGAAATCGTCGCTTGCCAAATAAATGTAAAGAATAAAGATCTTTGCATAGTTTCCGTCTATGTTCCTCCGAGGGCATCAATAAACCGTCGTCAACTTTGAAGTTCAGTAACATTACTTCCATCTCCAGTTCTGATTCTGGGCGATCTGAACTCCCACGGTACTGCTTGGGACGAACAATACGATGACAACAGAGCGAGTATTTTCTATGACTTATGCGACGATTTCAACTTGACTACCTTGAACACTGGGATTAGGAAAATAGGAAAACTTGACATATCTCTGTGTTCTAATTCACTATCATTAGATTATCTGTGGAAGGTAATCAATGATCCCCATGGTAGTGATCACTTACCAATTATTATCTCAATCATAAATAGTTTTCAAAATATAGACCAGTCAATCCATGTTGCTTATGACCTCACGAGGCATATCGATGGGCAACATTTTGCATCAGCGGTAACCCTTGGTATTGATTCTACCGATCCTCTTCCACCATTAGAAGAGTATCGTTTCCTTTCCGAACTGAACGACGTGTTCCAAGTGCATCCCTCAAAAGAAGACCCGCCACCCCTGGATGGGATGACGAATGCACTAAGTTGTATCTTGAGAAATCCGATGCTTTTAAAGATTATCGTAGACATGAAACATGCGAGCTTTTTGACAAGTACCTCAAGCTTGAAAAAAAGCTTAAAAACTTACTCAAAGCAAAGAAACGCAATTACTGGCGTTCGTTTGTAGAGGGACTATCTAGAGAAACCTCGATTACAACGCTCTGGAGAAAGGCTCGTTACATGCGAAACCGCTCATCCTCCAATGAGAGTGAAGAATACTCCATGCAGTGGATATTCGACTTCGCTAAAAAGGTTTGTCCAGACTCTGTCCAAACACAAACGAATTTACGGGATACTACCCGAAATAACGGTTCTCTGGACGAACCATTCACAATGTTGGAATTTTCAATGGCACTTCTTTCATCGTACAACTCTGCTCCGGGAAGCGATATCATTAAATTCAACCTACTAAAAAATCTCCCCGATATCGCTAAAAGACGATTACTTAACCTGTATAACACTCTCATGGAATTAAATATAGTTCCACCCGCATAGAGGCAGGTTAAAGTAACAAATATTCAAAAGCCTGAGAAACCAGCGTCTGATTACAATTCTTACTAGCCTGAAACAGGCTATTCAAGGAATTCCAGATCAACTTCGACCCATTTTAATTCCACATATTTTATTGCAAAGTACCAACATGTCAATTGCAATAGAAGAATTTTCACTGATGGGTCGCGCATTGATGGATTCACCGGTTTCGGTGTTTACAATGAATACTCATCTGCCTTCCGGAAACTTCAGGAAACTTGTTCCGTATATGTTGCTGAGCTGGCAGCAATCAATTTCGCATTGGGGATAACTTCCGACATGCCCATAGACCATTATTTCATCTTCTCGGATAGTCTCAGTTCTATTGAGGCCCTCCGGTCGATGAAAACAGTGAGGCACTCATCTTACATTCTTTCAAAAATAAGGGAGCAGATGTGTGCGTTGGTCGAAAGATCATTTAGAATTACCTTTGCATGGGTCCCCTCGCATTGCTCAATTCCAGGTAATGAGAAGGCGGACTCTCTAGCAAAGGTGGGCGCAAAATAAGGCGAGATTTTTGAAAGAAGAATTGATGAATTTTTCCCATTATTACGTCCGAGTTCACTTTAAAGTTGGCAAAACGATTGGACAAGTAATTCTCTTGGGCGGTGGTTACATTCCATTATTCCAAATGTTTCGTCGAGATCGTGGTTCAAAGGTCTGGATGTAAGTCGCGGTTTCATTAGTGTGATGTTAAGACTTATGTCCAACCACTACTCGCTAGACGCACATCTCTACAGAATTAACCTCGTCGATAGCAACATATGTAGGTGCGGAACCGGGTATGATGACATCGATCACGCAGTTTGGCATTGCCCGTGTAATGATGCCCCCAGAGCACGACTATTGGATACCCTAGTGGCCCGAGGTAGACAACCCTCCCGCGATGTAAGAGATGTTTTGGGAATGCGTGATCTCCCCTACATGCAAGCGATTTACGAATTCCTTTGTTTGTCTGATCTAAGAGTGTAATGCCATCACCCCCTCCCCATCAGTCTAGTTAATTCACTGCCATTGTGACCCAGTTATACTATCCGTTTGTTTCTGTGCTACTTGTACCTGCCTAGCAAGCAGTGGTCACCCATCTGCAGCTTAGTTCCTGAAAGGGACTACAGGGACCGTGAATTTGGTAGATGTCGCAACAATGAGCAGCAAATAATACCTTCAGTAAGTTACTTGCCTAGCCCTTTCCAAACGATAATGTGACCGATTAACCTCGAGCTTACCACGAGTAATTGGCACCCCATTTTACTAAAATTGAAAAATTATACATTGTAAATAACAATATTGAATATCGGCTCCGTAAAGTGTTACACACGCCTGAGCCTAACAAATAAACGAACTGATTAAAAAAAAAAGTTTTGAACTTTTTATTATTGATTTGAATTGACACAGCCCTCCTTGAATATGAGAACCAATGAGAACCTTAATAGTAATATCCCATGTTTCCCAAAGATGCTCAACCAATATTGCGCATTTCGCTCACCACTGGACTCCGAACTTACATTTTATAAGTGCGGGATTGTCTCAAATCGCGTCGTTGTATGAAACGGCTCGTGAAGAATAAGTGCGCCGAAAACATTGACACGATTGTATGCAAACACGGTTCTGCACTTAAAATTGCGAAACAGTGGGTGCAAAGTGCGCAATATAACCAATATGTTGAAAGTGCTGAAAGTAAGATATTAGGCCTGTTTAATGACCAGCTAGCGATGACTCGCAACCTCTTTTTTGTCTCTTTTCGGCATTCGTTCAGGGATTGGTGCCAAAAAGAGTTAGCATGATACTCCGAGTTAGTTCGAGTTGGTCATTAAACAGACCGATTGTTTTATGTGTACTTGTGGTACAGCGTTATAGACGATTAAGCGACCTAATTTAATCTCATACAAAAAAAAAATGTAAACAATGCCCGCAAATAACTGACACTTTCTGAGGGCCAGGCGTTGGCTAGATAGGGCGTACCAAAAGAGTGAAAGAGGTAGATAAAAAGTGCTGACGTCATATTGCAAGCGTTTATTGAGGTTATTACGCTCAAATGCATTAGTGTTTGTTGTGTAGATGTGGTAGTGATGCTGTCCAATGTTTTCCTTTAAAACTAAACATCAAGCGTACACGCTCGCAATGAATGCTGGGTAATATGTGAATTTACATACAAAGTTTTGAACAATACGAATTGATATGTACATTGTTTGTATGTATTAGAATTTTAAGGAAAACAAAAGGGTGCTTGCATTGTATCTGCAAGACGCCAACGTTCGTGCAGTAAACGTCACTAATATTCATTGCACTTACTCTTAGCACACCCACGAAAGCATTAGATGCAATTCTAAATCTTCTTCCGTTGCACCAGTTCATTCAATTGGAAGCCGAAAAAAGTGTGCTTCGTCTCAAACGGACTAAATCATTCCTTGATGGGAACATCAGAGGACATTTAAGACATTTAACGACTGGATCGAAACGCAATTCAACTTTATTCGTTCATTCAATGTGATAGAACCAGACCGCACTGTTTGGGTGGCGGGAGGATCACAAATACGTCCTGGATCTATGGTATTCTATACTGATGGGTCAAAACAAAATGATCAAGTAGGAGCTGGGATAACAGGTCCTGGAGTTAATTTTTCAGTTTCAATGGGTAGAAGGCCAACCGGCTTCCAGGCTGAAATTCAAGCAATTGTGGAATGTGCTTCCCTTTGCTTAAAAAGGAATTATAAAAATGCAAATTTATGTGTTTTCACGGATAGTCAAGCCGCTTAATCTGCATTGAAATCTTTTACATTTACATCAAAACTAGTGTAGGAATGTCTCCTTTTACTTCAACGGCTATGTATTAATAATACAGTTCATCTTTACTGGGTTCCTGGAAATTGTGGAATCGATGGTAATGAAAGAGCCGATGAACTAGCTAGGGCTGGATCTTCCAAGCCATTTCTAGGCCCAGAGCCATTTTGCGGAGTCTCTGCATGCGCAATCAAAATGGAACTCGGGAACTGGGAAAAGAAGATGGTGATTACAAACTGGCATATAACCACCACTGCCCGGCAGACTAAAAAGTTCATTACGCCTAACATATCGAATACACAAAAGCTTCTCGTTTTGTCAAAAAATGACCTGTGCACATACACAGGCCTAATTACAGGACATTTTATGGTTAAATATCATCTAAGACTAATGAATAAAGTCGGAGATGATATTTGTCGCTTTTGTTATGAGGAATGCGAAACCTCGGAACATTTATTGTGCAACTTTGCTGCACTTTTTAGCACAAGAACAATTTTTTTCGATAAGATATGGTCTCTATGCCCATATATACATACATTATTCCTTGCTTGGATACTACCCTTAATCATGCGATGAGGGTTACTTCTCATAGTAGCTTGAAATGATATAGGAAAATGAGTTGTGTATCACAATAGATCAAAATAATGGTCGCAGTGATAATACACACAGCAAAAAAAAAACCTTTTTTAAAAGATTGCGTGGATTTTCCAATCGCGATTGTAGTTAAGATGAGCTGTAGATGCAGCTGTTCTTGCAAATACTTTGAAAACGTGTACAAATCAACTTGTTGAGCAAATATTTGTTTCTTTGAAGAACTTGAACAGCTGGTACTATATGGATCTTTTGCGTCTTAAAAACAGAGGGACAAATGGTGCCAAAAATTTTGTAGATCTAATAGTGATAACACAGTGTAACAGTGATTCGGAACTTTTGAAGTGACATAGTAGAGATTGTTTATCTGGTCGAACATAACACAAAACCGTGTTCGAAATGTTTGTAACATGTTTTTTGGTACTTTTTTGCGCATAAAAATTCGTACACGCGCATTTTTCAACCAATTTCAAAAGTTTTGGTGATTTTGAATAGCTTTTTATTGTAGCTTTAAGAAAAAAATATATCTCCGTTTAATTTGAACGAGAAAGAAAAAATATTTACGTAAAAATCTGACTTTTTGGCTTTTTTTGGTGTTTTTTCGATTTTGACGCCATTTTTTTGATGCAACTCATTAAAATTGCGTAATTTAGGACACATATCGTTGTTGTCGCATTAACTTTGAATAAAACAAGGTAAATTTCATCCAAAAATAATGAGAATTGTCAAAGTTACGACGCTTTTCCGACAACTGTCAAACTTGCCGTTTCAGTTCCGTTTTGCGCAAACATCGTGTTTTGGCCATAAATGCTGTCTAAAAGATCAGCACGTAACACCATGCCGTTATTTCCCCCGGAAGGTGTTACACCCCACAAACATCGGTGTTGAATTAGAGCTTTTTCAAACAAATTTGGAGAAGCTATTCAGCTATTCTAGAAGAAACAGCTGAATAGCTTCTCCAAATTTGCTTGAACAAGCTCTAATTCAACACCGATGTTTGTTGGGCAGTAAACAACGACGGAGGAAATTCGTCCAGTTTCATCGCATTACTGAACACGTGAAGAATTGTGTCTCGAAGAAAAAGGCAAGATGTGTGATAAGCGCAACAACTTTTGTTACGTCTGCGGTTTATTGGTTGACAAGAATCATCGATTTGAGTTAAGAACAAATAAAACTTTGGTTGAAGCGTTCAACCTCTTTTCCAAATGCTCATACGTGGAAAGTGCTTGGTATGAACCCAAATATATTTGTTCGGTGTGCTGTACCACATTAAAAAAAAATGGAAAACCGGTAAATGTGATGACCTGCGGTTGCCATTCGTGACTCCCATGGTTTGGCATTATCAAATATATCACAAGCCGGAGGATTGCTACTTCTGCCAAACAAAAATCACTGGTCACCACCATAAAACTCGCCACCTCATAAAATATGCGGATGTGTTGACTGTATCGAAACCTGTCGCAAGGGGAGAACAAGATCAGTCAACTACAGGCAAAAATCTTGCAAATTTTCATCAATCAAACAAATTTTCATTTGAATCAAGCAACGAACCTACCGATGAGGGAAATGATGAACCTTATATTCCAACCGGAGCAATAGGAGCCGAACAACATTTCGTGTCAAATCAGGATTATCGTGATCTTGTGCGCGATTTGGAACTGTCTTTAAGACAAACAGAGATTCTGGCCTCCAGATTGAAGCAGTGGAATATAGTAGACAGTGACTTCAAAGTAACGTCTGCACGAGATAGAGACCTATCCTCGTTCGAACAAATTTTTGAATTTGATGATACCGATAACAACCTTGTGTATTGCGTTGATGTGGATACATTGTTTGATGCACTCGACCACAAGCACTGTCCACAAGATTGGCGATTATTTCTAGACGGTTCTTGCAAAAGTGAGTATTTAATGTGTTACGAGTTTATGAAAACGAAGTTAGAGTAAATTTTTTTAAAAATTTTATAATAAAAAATATAAAAACACAAAAAACAACACAAACACAACAAACAACATTCCCATCACCCCCCCACCAAACACAAAAAAAAAAAAAAAAAAAAAAAAAAAAAAAAAAAATATAAAAAAAATAAAAAAAAATACAAATCCTTCCCTCCTCAGCCCCACATTTTTTAACAGGCCCCCAAATACCTTTTTTTTTTTTTGACACCGCAAAAAAACAAACAAAAACACCCCCCCCCCCCAAAAAAATCAAAAAAAAAAAAAAATCCTCAACATCCTTATAAGACTATGATATTATTTTGCCGCCATTACACTTGAAATTGGGATACATGATCGTAGTGTGCGGGGCGCGAAGTGAGACGTGAAAAAAAATTCTCTTGTCAGTTTTGCTCCGTTTTGATTTTATTTTTATTTGTATTTTTTTTTTAAATTTCGGTCGTAGAGTGCTCTCCGGAGTGTGCTTCCATTGATTATTACGGGAGTGCCAACCGACCACCATCATACTTTTTGCGTTGCCCCAACGGTGTCAATACCCGTGTCTTCAGTCTTCAGCTGGAGGTTATGGGCATTGCTCGGTGCTAGTTGCCTGATCGGGCTTTTTGGATCGTACTCGTAATTAAACGGAATTCAGCTAAGTACTTTTTACTATTTATATTTTTGATATCAGTAGAGTTTTAGCTCCCGTAACGTTTGTTGTTCAGCGGGGTAAATTCCTTTAATCGTACATAAATTTTTTGACCGTTTGGTTCAATCTAAAGCTATTTACAAACCATGAATATGTGAACGTGTGAGTGTAAGTGTGTGTGTGTATGTATGTGTGAGAGAGTGTGTGCCTGTATGTGTGTATGTGTATGAGCGTATGACTCTGTGTCGGCGCGTCCTTCTTCTCTTTTCAGAAAGCGAGTAATGGCGCTATAACCATAAGCCATAAAAGGCTAGGACAAGAGTTAGTGCTCATGTCCCAACCTACAGTCAAGCTCTCACGCAAGAAAAGACGCTAAACCCTTGGATTTGGAGCTTGGATACAAGTAGGAAACGCCTGTGTGGACAACAAAGGAGTGCATTAACTTTCTTAGCTTCGTCAATCCCAACGACCAATATACATATAAATATTCATACGCTTTCTCGCCAAGGAAAGCCTCCCGCTCAATCCCATCCAACTTCCAACTCCAGATGTCTATGAAGGTAGCATGAGTTCTCAGCATCTTCTTAAGTAGACATCTAATCAACACTTCCCTCCCATCCCTTGCTGATCATAAGGACCTGGCCAGGTGTTGTGCAAAGAGATTGATGGATGAAGAGCCTGTCACACCGAAGGCAGATCTTCTGGCGCTTCTATCGTCTCTACAACAGCCAACCCAGGATTATGTATGGTCGGAAAATGCTATGCTATGCTATGCTATTACACTTGAAATTGGGATACATGAAACAGTTTGTTAAACGACTCGATAAGAACAGCGAGGCTTTTCTACACCTGAAACTTGTATTCTCCAAATTAAGTGACGCTAAGATTAAAGAAGGTACTTCTAAAAAATTCACAACACAACACATTCTTCGAAAAAAAAATCATCCCAATGTATTTTAATGTTCTGAGTATTATGAATTATAGGCATTTTCCTTGGACCGCAGATTCGTAAGCTTATGACTGATAAGGACTTTGTAAAGAAATTGAACCAAGTAGAGAAAAGAGCATGGCTTAGTTTTATTTCTTTGTGCCAAAACTTTCTTGGAAACGTCAGAAGCTCGAATTACGTTGAGGTGGTCCATGAGTTTTTGCAAGCCTATGGAGAGATGAGATGCAACATGTCAATAAAAATTCATTTTTTGCATTCTCATTTGGATTTTTTCCCAGACAATCTCGGTCAATTCAGCGACGAACAAGGTGAACGATTCCACCAAGAAGTATCAAGGATTGAAAAAAGGTTTACAGGAAAGAACCAAGTTAGGATGATAGCACACTACTGCTGGTCACTGAAACGTGAAACCGGTGACTCGTCTTATAAACGCAGAAGATCAAGCAAACATTTTTAACTTAAATCTATCCGAATATTCACTGTCGTTCTGCTTTGAGTGCAAATTTGGAGAGACAAGATTTAAAAAACAAGAGAAATAGTATGTTAAAAAATCATTTAAAATATAATCTGGAATGTTAATTTTTCATTGAAAGTCCGAATGGCCCTCCCATTTTGGTTATTCCTTTCCTGTATACATTGTTACTCAGGAGCGCTCTCAACGTTGATTTTTTTTCTTTTGGGAAAAGCGTCGTAACTTTGAAATTTTTCATTATATTTAGATGAAATATACATTGTTTTATTCAGAACTGATTAGACCACAACAATATGTGTTCTGCATTAGGCAACTTTAATGAGTTGTACCAAAAAAATGGCGTCAAAATCGAAAAAACACGAAAAAAAAAAACCAAAATTTCAGATTGTTTCGTAAATATTTTTTTCTTTTCGTTCAAAACAAACGGAAATAAATTTTTATCTTACAACCACAATAGAAATCTATTCAAAAACGCCGGAAATTTTGAAATCGGTTGAGAAAAGCCCGTGTAGGAAATTTTGTGCGGAAAAAAGTTCCGAAAAACGGTTTTTTAACAATAAATAAATATTTTTAGGGTGTTACAAATATGTTGAACACGGTTATGTGTTAAAATTGACCAGATAAACAATCTCTACTATGTCACTTTGAAAGTTCCTTCACTTTTTGTAGCACAGTGTAATCATTGAAATAAATACTCAATCGCGCGGACTAAATATTCACAATCCATTTCAAAAAAACTCGTTGTGAATATACAAAGGAAAATTTATCACCATCATAACAATAGCAAAGAGTTATGGAAAATTTTGAAATCTTTATTAAAACCTAGCAATTGCAATTCAATTCTTCAGTTGTTAAATTTTCAATCAAGGATAACCACTTGCATCAAGTAACTCAAAATGGGAAATTGGGAAATGCTGACTCAAAAGACCAGGATGTCATGCAAATCGGAGACCAACAGGTCACGCTAATAGAAAACCAGAAAATTCAGACGGAATTCCACAACCAGCACGAGGGGAAACTCCTGGTCATAATGGTAGCAGTGTCAACACTGCTTGCGCAAAAAAAAAAATGAAACTGCTATGGAGATTCTGCAAGAAGCGGGCATTCAAAACTGCCCGATCGGTTGCCACCATCCAACAAGTGTAATCGGAAATCGCTGGAAGACAAGAAAAAGGTTGCTGAAGACGCCCTCGACGACGGCCTAGATCTAATAGGAAAACAAGATTGAAGTGAATAATGTTAAAGTGAAAACTTATTGTAACTACCTTCTTGAAAGACCCAAATAATTCTTGAAAGGTCTATAATAAATTTAAAAAAATTCAATAGCAAATAGTTATGGACAATTTTAAAATCTTTATTAAAACCTTGCAATTGCATAGCTTTAAACTTTTGACAGCACGATAGAATAGTCTGAACAAGTGCTTGTATCTAAGTTTAATAATTATTTCGTCAATAGTGTTTCAGTGTCAATAGTTTTTGGTCGATGAACCTGATGAAATAAAGCAGCCAGTTAATAGTAATTTCAGAATAAAAGGTTTTCACCTGATCACAATTGATGAACTTAGAAATATTTACTTTTCATTAGGATAATCGGCTGGAGTAGAAACTGTTAATGCTAGAGTTATTCAAGATTGCTTTCATGGCATTGGTCACATTTTACTGGACCTTATTAATGAATCATTACAAACTGGGCACGCGCCTGAAGCGTGGAAAGAATCGTCGGTTGTTCCGGTTCAAAAGGTTGCTGGAACGATTAAAGCCGTAGAGTTTCGTCCTATCAACATGCTGCACACATTAGAGAAAATTCTAGAACATGTTGTGAAAGGCCAGCTAGAATAAGGTGTGGCCCAGTTAGAATGGGAACATAGACTATTGCGCATATTTCGGATATACATTAACAAAATAGTATTCTGGTTTAACTAGAAGGTTCGAATTTATGTGAACTTTAGAGGGAAAATAAAAAAAAAAAAAAGAAATAATCATCTCGATTTCGAAGAAATTTGCGGACTTTTCTCGGAATACGTTTCATCAACCGGCGCACTTATTCTCATCCATCGTTTGGCAATCTTATTCCACTTGGTTCTCAATTCATTGATGCTTTTGACGACACTGCCATTTACCTTCAGATTCCTCTTCATAATAGCCCTAAATCTCTCTATCGGTCTGAGCTGGGGACAGTTTGGTGGGTTGAGTTCTTTCGGTATAAAATGAATCTCGTTGGTTTCATACCACTGTAGCACTGTTTTACAGGGTGCGTCAGAAAATAATGCGAAAATGTTCGAACTTGAGAATGGGGTTGATTCGTGTAGCTAGTGATTAATTTCTCTCGAAAGTGTATTTGTTTATGTTTCCTTTCTAGTGCTGCATCCAATCATTCTATTTGTTTTATTGCAAATTCGTCAAAATGTTCGCGAAAGAAGTGATCACCAGTTTGTTGCTCGCCCAGAAGAAGCCGAAATAGATTGCCAAGGTGGTAGGGTGCCATTTGACAAAAGTTTACCGCATTAAAAAGTCCCTGCAGGATGGTCCTAAGCAGCGGAAGCCGGGAAACGGACGTCCGCGCTTTGCACGCACGCCGAACGTAATCAAATCGGTCCGTGCAAAAATTGCTCGCAACCCGATGCGTTCCATGAGAAAACATTCAAAGGAAGCCAATATTTCGGAGAAATCCATGCGGAGAATCATCAAAGAAGACCTGCATGCATCTTCCAGAGCCAGAGTGAAACGCTACTTGATTACGGAACGGGTCAAGGAACTACGCGTGACTCGTTCCAAGAGATTGCTTTCTTTGTTGAAGAAGGATAAAATGATAATCCTGTTCTCCGACGAAAAGCCAACAGCCGCACGGACCGGTTTATTTCACCGCAGATTATGGAGAACGTTCCGGAAAATCAATTACTGATCATTAAATGTGAAAAAAAAACTTGGTGGTGCTATTTTTGTTTCGCTGAGTGTACAGACCTCTATGTTAGACGATTCCATAAGGATCTCCGTAACTTTTTAACACTAAAAAAAAAAAGCGAGTTACGTATTGGTATTGATGTAATTTGTACGTAAAACGGGTATTTGTGTAATAATTTACCAGTTTCAAATGATTTCAGCCATTTTACTAAGAAAATGAATGTTCCTATGGAGGAAAATTTACTCTGTTAAACAGTAAAAGTACGTAGATGAAGTTAAGTCATAATTTATTTCTATCTTAGCCTGAATTGCATTTTATTCTCTAATAAGAAAAGTAAATAGAGGCAGGAGGTCCTCATTGTCCTTATTGAATACGACTCGTTCAACCGTAAGTTAGAAGAAAAAAGTTGTTATAATTCCTTAAGAAAAGTTACCTGTACAAGCTTGATATAGTAATGCCTAGTAATAATTGAGAGGTGAATAATCCCCGCTTTTTGTTGATGGTTGCTGAATCGTGAGTTATACACAATTCCACTGATTTCTTTCTTCTAAAAATGCATTAAGGGTGCTGTGATTCGCTTGGAACTTAAAAATTCATTCGACAAGATTTGCAAACCATCCCTGTCGATCGATTCATACGACTAGTCGCAAAGGTACATGATTATCGCATCATAGGTTACCATTTGTTTGTTTGTTTTCCATGGAATATATGAATAATAGACATCACAAACAATTTACAGTAATTACGCACGGAAACTTGCAAACCGCTTGTTACAGACAGATGTGCAAACATGTTCTATAGGTTGGAATTTTCCCTCAAATGAAGGGCGAGTACAATGAAATACCACTTTTCATCAATTGCATACTATCACTATCCTTCCTTGAACCGATAAGCGCAATAATAGAAAAACGACTCTGATAGAGGGCAATTCCAACCAGGTCAAACTGTTCACACGGTTCACTGAAAGGTAAACGGTCCCGATAATGAGTACGCTAAAGCAAGTGGCAAATTGATTTCCAATCTCATTTCATCACTATATAATCAGCTTCGCTTCTTTTGCGACCGAAAGAAGTCGGCTTCGGTCGGCCGACTCCAAATGAAATCAATAAACTAATAATAAACCTTGAACAAACTAGTGAGCGAGATAGGGCAAAGCATCCTTCCATCTCCTATGCCCGCGAAGAGAAATGAACCATATCCAATGGTTCTCTATTTTTCTGCTGTACAACAATTGATTGAAAGCAGTAGAAGAATCGATTCGATGGCGCCCCGTCCGGATTAATCGCGGTTCGGGCATCTCTCCTCAAGCAGCCAGAACTAATGTGCACCCTAAGCACCATCTCCACCACCACCGACGACCGGCCGAGAGAGAGAGAGAGAGATAGATACGGAGAGATCAAGCCCATTAAGGGTGCTGACTGACCTCGATTGCCGCCTGCCAGCCCCGAATGTGTATTTAAAAGCGTGATAATGACTTTTCGATATAGTGTTTGTTGATCCAATAATTTCTCGGGTCCTAAGAAAAGAGTCATGTGCTCGATTTTCGGGCGGTTAGAAATTGGGAAAATAAACGAGGATGAGTCGAGGCGAACAAGTGGCGCCAAGTGAGTTTCTTTTCATTCGGCTACATTAAACGGACATTAGTGCTTTGGGATGACGGTGTGGGAAATTGAAGAAAGGATCCAATTGGTCGATTCAAGGCCTCGATCAAACTGAAACGAACTCCATAATCACAATCATGTTAACACGCTTGTTTTTCTATTCAAATTCATCCACTTAGTTTGCGTAACTGAACCGAAAAAAAGATAATCAGTTGGTCTCGACAAATAGTACCTTCCATTCAGTAAGCATTCCTTCTTTGCATCCACCGCCATCAGGGTGAACCAAAGACGCAGCTTTTCTATCGTTCATAACCATAAATTACACACAACCGCGGCTAGCAATTGCTCCGTTCGGTGCAGTGCAGCTAAAACTAACTGCAAGTCATGTCCCATGATGCACATCAACCTCCGCCGCCTTCACTCGCTCCACCTTCAGCCCACAGAAAGTTGTTGAGACGTTCGCCGTTCGACGGTGAGCCCATATGATATGTGCAACCTACAATAACTCAACCTGTCAGTGAGCCCACTGATAGGTACTTACGTCGAAGTCGAAGCATGCAGTTTGTTTTGTAATTAATAATTACTCATCCTTCTAAATATCATAATCATGTGATGGTGATGCATTTAGATAATCATCATCGAATGCACACAGATGGGTGTCCTCTCCGGCAGTCAGCAACATTGAGTTAAGCATTTGTTTTTTGCTTCTTTGGAGCATTTGTCGATGTTTTGTTCCGTTAATTACTCTTGAATTAACTGGTTTCCCCATTCATGACCCGAGTGATGGTGGGAGTTGCTGATAGTAAAACGTACCCCGAGCGAGTGTGTGACGGTGGTTAGATAGGGTTGGATCCGGATTTGATTTTGCCGCCCCACCCTCCCAACAAATTGATGGTTATCGCAAGGGGACTGTGAAACTGAACGCTCCAGTGGGGTATCATTTTGCTTGCTTGGAAAGGTTCAAAAAACGTCAACTGAAACATAATTATGTTTTAGGGTAGGAAGCCATTTTTCTACAGCAACTATAAAGTCAAAGCGAGGGCTGCAAAATGGTGAGTAGACACCTGGGATGGAGCGTGCGTCCCCGCAACATAGTTCCTCACAAGTTCCTACCTCAAGCTTCCACGGGTCAAGAGATGACAAAGACCGCAAGCTAATGGTTGCGAACTCAGCTGGTAGTGCAGCCTGGGCACTGTTGTCCTTCTGACTTCAGCTAGATTGAGGAGGTGCGTGCCGAGCGTCTATCCACCAAGGAGGTGCGGCTCAAACAGCGTATGTCCTGGCATCCAGCGGTTGAGTAAGAAACGCTGTATCGCGTCAACTATACATTAGGTGGCAGCCACACCAAGGCGATGTAGGCAGCGTGATCCCGGTAAAGAAGCATGCTGAAATCTTACCCTACCACGAAAAATGGAAGTATTCTTTATACGGTATATAATTTCAGATCATCCATGGAATTCCCAAGTTTTGTATGATAATTTTGAATTGTTTTTTTTCCCCGTGGCTATGATAATGCAAGTCTGTCTACAATTGCAGCAGGATCAGTAGACATGCAGATATTACAAATATAATTGTTATTATCATTTTATATTATAAAATCCCTTCACAATATTATTCAATGCTATTTTCAGCTTCGCATTTGCATCGTTGTAAATTTTGGCCCACCTAACTCACGTTATGTATTTGAAAAGAAAGTATGGTTTTTACATTTTTTTTTTAGAGAGAGGATAATATACAACAAATTCTAAAAAAAAAAAAAAAAATCGTCGTCCAAATTAGTTAATTCAAAAACTAACATTGTTTATGAGCCTACCTTTTCTATTTTACAGACATAAAGAATCATTTATGGGACCAGTAGGAAAAAAGAGTTATCGGAGAATTTCCTGTCATTTATTTTTAATTTTTTTTTGTTTTGGATTTATTGAGTTTCCGTTTTTGGGCAGTAATCATAGTCGTTTGAAATTTATTTGCCTAAATTTTCGTTGCTATTTTGCTAGGATGCCAGGTGATCAACTTTATTTCATTATATCACGTTGGAATTTTCGCTATTTTAGAGTTTCAATCATCTAACATCGCAGCGGAAGAGGCAAATAGCGGCATTTAATTATTATATGTACATTATGTAGTATTTCTTTACAACATCGTATTATTTCCATCATATCATGACCTTCAAATTTTCATACAACAAACCTGATTTAGGCGGTATCAAGCTTGAACACGAAATATACCTCTAATTTATGACATCTAGCATTCCTTATATGTCCAGTATATAACGCAGAAAATTACAGCTGTGGTAGGCTTTTGAAAATTACGAAATCTGTGGTAGGCTTTTGCACTTATTGCTGAATGTATTTTTCATTTCCGGTATACAAATGGACTTTTTACCAATTCTGAGCTGATCTGATTCATGCAGCGCTGTTTGCCATTTGGCTAGTGTTTGATTTTACATTTCCACCTTTGTCATTACTTGATCATAACTCACAATATCATTATATTTGGTAATATTGTTTTATTGATTTTACTTCAAAGATGATTAAAACATTACTTATTGTTTTTTGCCCATTTATCTTTAACTCCCTTCCACTTAAATCTTCCCATTCCTAACTCGGTAGCAACAACTATTAGGTCAGCAAAAATAAAAGCGGATTGCTATTATAAAATCAGCATCAAGTAGCAATTAGTAACCATGGCAACAGTAAATTAAAATGTATAAATGTTAGTTCTGTAAAATTTCAATAGATTTAATAAACTTTTTCAGGATACCTCAAATCAAAATTTTGGTGAAATGATGCTATCGTTGAAAACGAACGAAAACGTGCTTAAGCGCGAGCCACAGAACTCTACACTTTAACATTTTACAACATTTCTTGCATTTCAGGATCAACCGAATGAAGATCATATATTATAGATACGAATGCTTGTAGTATTTTTCATTCACATAAATAAATACACTCTTATATAAATATTTCATGGGAATGGGAGGAACCATCAGGGCACCCGATTGAAGCACTCTGGATAGGGAGAGTGGGAATGCCAACTCCCCATTGCTAACAGTTTGTGAATAAAGGGTGGGCTCTTTTCCCCGCCCATTGGGGCATCCTCATGTTAGATAGCTTGCTCTTTTGACCAATTGTTCAATCTTGTTGTTGGAAGAAGATTCTTTTTATCCCTATGGAAACAAATAAGTGATGTTGCATATCGATCCACCAACCCCTTTTTCGCCCTTCATACAGTAGCATGATTAGGATAATCAGTGGTTATTAAAGCTTGATCAAGTCTAACAGAGAGGAGAGCCCATTGCTGTCGGACTTAGTTTCCGTGCTACAATGGGTGGTAGTACATATCATACATCATATACAGCAACCCGCCCCCCCCTTTTTCACCAACAGACCCCACAGTCAAACAGAAACACAAACACCATATTATTTTTATTATTTTATTCAATATATTAATTATTTTCTCCCCCCTCCCCCCCGGACCACCCCGATCTTCCCCCTCCCCTCCCTCTCCGTTTTTAGTGGTACCCGTGTTCCTTCTCCCCCACACCCACCTCCTCCCAACAACAAACGCCTCCCCTCCGCATTCCCCGTCTCCCCCCCGAGAAACCGTTTTATATTACGGGCGCTGATGATAATGATGATGGTCCCGCTACAAAGGTTTGACCTGGACGATTTAGCTTTAGATTTTTTAATATTGAACAACAAATTAATCAGATTTACAAACAAAAACAAAACCGATCTGATTCCATTAACAGATATAAACTCCTGGACCACTTTCCATCACTATACAGCAATGTTATACATTAAAAAATTTCGTTGATTTCAACTTCAAATTATCGTGAGCATAGCCAAGCGATGATGATGATGATAATGGTCCCGCAACTTACCCCTACAAAGGTTTGAGCTAGACGATTTATCTATTAGATAATTTATTTGTAAAAGCAATTCAACCAGCTATACAAAAAAAAAACGAACTGATTTCATCTACAGACGTAAAATTCTTCCAAAACTGTTCATTTGCTTTACAGCGATATAATTGTGAAAAGCTATTGATGTCAACCACAAATGTTCGCGAGTATTCCCAGCGATCAGGAAATCCTATTACAATTCAAATCACAGAATCCCGTATAAGGACATTACCAAAAGATAAGCTAATATCCGATCCTGCCCGCTACAGAGCCAATGCGGTTCCAACACTAATGGAGCCGCCAGCTTAGTTTTGAGCTGACCAAGGATATCCCCACTCAGGAAATCGAGAAAATTTCCAAACCAAAAAAATCTCGGAACGGCCCAAGTCAAACTTTCAATTTCAACCACGATAGAATTGACAAGACAATTCCCCGACAATCAGCCAGACAACATACTACAATTTCATGGTATCTTTTCAAGCATCAAAGGCCCAATTTTTTTTTTTTTTTTACAAATTCATAAAGAAGTCCTTTGTACCTGTCTCCCGCGCGTAAAGCTCAAACTTTTGTAGACTACTTTCTTTTGTTTTTTTTTAACTACCACAACATGAAACAAATTTCCATCATCATCGCTGTGACGAACAAAATAGTTTGTAGTGTTGAAAAAAGTGAGAAAAAAAAGTATGAAAAAAGAAAATGGACAACTCATTATCATCCCTTTGTAAAGTACTTCGTCAAATACAATCTTCATTTTTAAAAACAAACAAAAGCAGCATAACCATCGAGAAATAGCCCACACAAAATAATCCGTCGTATAAAAGTTAAACATCGTCAGTTACAATCTCCATAAATGATCAAAAAATTTCGCTTACTGTTTAGCATACAATTTCAACGTGTAAACTACATAGTGCTTTTAATTCTGAAAGTGTTGGCGCACGTTTAATGTGTCTTGGCATCGAATTGAAAACATTTATTCCTTAAAAGGATAACGAGTTTAATGAAACACATGTCAACAAATTCGGTGTTCTTATTTCATCCGCGTTTCTAGTATTAAATATATCTATGAATTAGATCTGTGCGCCACCGCCGCTGACGATTTTAGAAAGCCGCCGCCGCTACTATTTTCAACCGGCCCGTCGCTGCAACAAACATGTTTTATTCTTACAGCGACCCTAGTGGTCGGATTTGTAAACTATGACATCTATTGTGTTCCCTATAACAATAACAACATCAGAAGTTTGTTTTCGCGGTGCAGTTCGAGAAATACAAAATGGAAGAAGAAAGAAGAAAAATAATTGTGCGCAATCATTTGGAAAACCCGGCTAAAGTGTTGGGTTTTCCCCGAAATACCGTGTGGCGTGTTTTGAATAAGTACAGAGAAACTATGTCGACGGATCGCAAGCCTCAAAGCAAGCGTCGGGCGGATAGTGTCAACCATCAACTGCGGAACAAAGTCATCAAGAACATTAAGGCAAACCCCAACATCTCAGACCACGATTTGGCCAAAAAGTCTCGCGCCGCACGCAGTACCGTGCAACGGATTCGTCTCCGGAAAAGCTTCAAGTCATACCGTGCCTAAAGACAACCAAATAGGGATCAAAAGCAGATCAATGTGGCCAGAATCCGTTCCAGAAAACTGTATCCAACAGGGTGCGGCAGAAAATAATGCGAAAATTTGTTCTATTTCTTTCAAATCCCATAATTCAAGCAATAATATCAACATTTTCGAGTGCAGTTATCTTTATTAAATCCTATTTAACAAATTTATTCAATGTGTCCTCCATTTTTATTAATAACATCCTCGAGCCAACGCCGGAAACCAGAGCATGCCTTTCGGACGTAGTCTTCCGACATTGACTGCCATGTGCGTGTTATGGTTGACTTCAGGGTTTTCACACTAGGGTGTGATGTTTTGCAGGCTCGTGCTTCAACATATGCCCAAATCGAATAATCCAACGGATTAAGATCTGGACTGCTAGGGGGCCACAAATCCTTCGGCCAAAGCTTCATGTTATCGTTCAACCATTGTTGGGTTCGATTGGACGTGTGACACGGCGCTCCATCCTACTGTAGAACAACGTTTTGGTCCTCGGAGAGGTTGGCCTTCACCCCTTGGGCCTTTAAAATACCGATATACACTTCGGTATTGATTTTAACTCCAGCATCAATGTAAACAAGCGGCATTTTCAAACCGTTGGACGCCACCAAGCCAAACATCATGACACCAGCCGGATGTTGGATTTGAAATTTGATTTTCCACTTTTCCGGAACGTTCTCCATTTTCTGCGGTGAAATGAACCGGTCCGTGCGGCTGTTGGCCACAGTATCGATGCTGAAAAGCTTTTCGTCGGAGAACAGGATTATCATTTTTTCCTTCTTCAACAAAGAAAGCAATCTCTTGGAACGAGTCACTCGTAGTTCCTTGACCCAGTCCATAATCAAGTGGCGTTTCACTCTGGCTCTGGAAGATGCATGCAGGTCTTCTTTTATGATTCTCCGCATGGATTTCTCCGAAATATTGGCTTCCTCTTGCAAGTTTTCTTATGGAACGCACCGGGTTGCGAGCAATTTTTGCATGGACCGATTTGATCACGTTCGGCGTGCGTGCAAAGTGCGGACGTCCGCTTCCCGGCTTCCGCTGCTTAGGACCATTCTGCAGGGACTTTTTTATGCGGTAAAATGTTGCCAAATGGCACCCTAAAGGGTGTCCACGATGAAATTGCCACACTATGAAATTGCTCTAACTTTTTAACCGTTGGGTAGAATTTAATGAAAATTTGGTTGGATTTAGTATATAGTGCATTATTTACATCCTGCAAGTCCTGTGATCAAAACTCGTGGAAATGGAGTCGAAAGAACAGCTCGTGCGTGATAAAATCTTGCGCATTCATCACGAGAACAAGGATCTCTCGCATCGTTCCATCGCTAAAACGTTGGGAATCGCGAATTCCACGGTGTCGCGAGTGATTAAGCGGTTCGAGGAACGGTTGACCACCGATCGGAAGCCCAGAAGTGAAGGAAAAATTATTCCGTACAACTACCAAAAATCACAACCGCGTAGTTGGGACCTTCAACCGAAATCCGAACGCCTCCGTTCGGGATGTAGCTTAAGAAGCTACACCTAAGCCGAAGTTTGTGCAGAAGGCCAAAACTAAGGCTGGGCTTCGAACATTCGAGGTACAAAAGGCCCCTAATCGCGACGGGAAGCAGAACAAGTCCGCCAAAACCCGTGCCAGGAAGTTGTACCTCAACATGCTGACGAAAGTTGAATGCTGCATCATGGACGACGAAACATATGTGAAGGCCGACCTCGAGCAGATCCCCGGCAACCTGTTTTTCACGGCCGAGGATGGGTTCAGCGTTCCGGAACATGTCCGCACTAAGAAGATGTCCAAATTTGCGAAGAAATTCCTGGTTTGGCAAGCCATCTGCACGTGCGGGAAGCGGAGTGCACCTTTCGTGACCCAGGACACGGTGAACGGACAGGTGTGCGCAAAGAGTGCCTGCCTGAAGCGGCTGCTTCCTCTCATGAAGGCCAACAACGTCCCAACGATCTGCTGGCCGGATTTGGCCTCATGCCACTACTCCAAGGACGTGCTGAAGTGGTATGCGGACAATAAGGTCAATTTCGTGCCGAAAATGCTCAACCCTCCCAACACTCCGGAGCTCCGCTTCTCGAGAAGTACTGGGCGATTATAAAGCAACACCTTCTTAAACGACCTAAGGTAGTGAATACAAGTCGAGTAACTGAAGAAAGTATGGGTTTACATGCAAAAAACGGTTGATTCACAGGTTGTACAGAATCTCCTTATGGCCGGGGTTAAGGCCAAGGTTCGAACATTTGCGTATGGACTGTAAAGTAAAATACGTGTTAAATGGTAAAATGGAGTTTCGTGGTTATTTCTCCATCCCTGAAAATTTTAAGGCAATCGGATGAAAACTCGAATTTTGCGAATCAATTTTGTGTGTGGCAATTTCTATTGTGGACACTCCTTTTCCACCTTGCCAAAATCTGCTTTCGGCTTCTTCTGGGTGATCAACAAACTGCTGATCACTTCTTTCGCGAACATTTTGACAAATTTGCAATAAAACAAATAGAATGTTTGGATGCAGCACTTGAAAATAAACATAAACAAATACACTTTCGACAGAAATTGGTCACTAGCTTCACGAATTAACCCAATACTAAAGTTTGAACATTTTCGCATTATTTTCTGTCGCACCCTGTGGTGATTAAGTCGAACAAGATTTTGCATTAGAGCCTAACTTATTCAAACTTGTAGACAATGACTTTTTTCATAAAATTCAAGACGTAGTAGACAAGCCAAAACAATCCACGGTGGTTATTTCGAAGAAGAAGAACTCACTTATCAGATCCAATTGGAGCCATACATGGGAAGCCTTTGTGCAATGAGAAATTTTTGGAAGAAGCCATTGTTTACGTTTGTCAGTTAGGCCCTAATGAAAAAGTTTGATATGTCGCAAGCCAGGTTTTGGAAAAGATTTGAATATGACCACTTTTCCGGAGGAACTCGGATCCCGCAGGGCTTTTTTTTAGTGGCCAGTATGGCCAGAAATCCTCGAAATGTCTTGAGATGACTTAGTTTTGCTTAAACATGAAGTTTGATATGCCGCATGCCATGTTTTGCATCTAAACAAATTTTGTCCACCATCCCATGACAGGTACCTACCCCAATATTCCCACCTTGGAATCGAAATACAGTGACGGACAATACAATAAGACCAAGCCCGATTTTCATACAAAATGGTCATGTTTGGAGGCTTGTCTTTCACTTTCCCGTGAAGTAATTGAACTGAAATTTTGGCAATAGCCTAGAAATAACCTGAATTTTCATCTTTAATAAATTCATAATTTTCCATTCACCACTTCAGAAACTACAGACACCACCTACGACAAAACAATAAGACCTCCTTTTGATATCCATAGTTTAGGCCATGTTGATGAGTGTGAATTACAATCTATAGTATACTGATATTAAAATGACCCGTGCATCAATAATCAAAATTCAGATCCTCAAATTCGAGCATCCTTTATGGAAATCAAAAAGTGGTCTTATTGTTTTGTCGTATGCGGTGTCTGTAACTTTTAAAAGTGGTGAATGAAAAATGATGGATTTAATGCAGATGAGAATTTAGGCTACTTCTGGACCACAGCCGAAATTTCAGCTCAATTGGTTCTCGAGAAAATGAAAGGCAAGCCCCCTAACATGACCATTTTGTATGAAAATCAGGCTTTGGTCTTATTGTATTGTCCGTCACTGTATGAGTTTTTCTTACTCCATGTTCAGAGGTAACACCCTTCAAATGGCTTCAAGCCAAACCTTATCTTAGGTAGGTATTGCTTGATCGTGTAAAATATCCGATTCTCTCTTACCCAGTTTGAGATAAAATCAAAATTCTGCATCGCACCTCAGAAAAAAACGCAATGTGAGTAGAGATAATCTATTTCCGAAGGGCTATAATTATAATCCATTTAGGTGAGGTGCAAAATGAAAACCTCCGATGCCAAAATTCTTTGTAGGTGCGTGGATGTTCTTTGATTTCAAGTGTTGGAAGGCAATTGGCCAAACATTTTAACTAAACAAATGTTTCTATGTTTTTCCCGTTTCCCTTCGCGTTGTTTTCTTATCATCTTGCTTTCTACTTGACGCAAATGTAATTCTACGCTCGAATTTCTGTGGAAACGCAGATAATAAATCAGAACCGGATCCAGTGAGATCCCAGCGGAGGATAAGCAATCAGCGCTGGAATAAAAATTCAGCACAAAAAGGACCCAAGCATAACAGTCGTCGTGGAGTTGCATATTTTGCTTGCAACCGGGATAAAACCGCGATACGAATCGTTCGTTGCTCTGCCCGGAGCTATTTTGATTGAATAGAGTGGATCCGAGAACTGCACAGAGGCCATATTTCACTTGTGAAGGGTCCGACTCGGTCCAGACTTGCGGTGCGCGTTATAATTTTCACATTCGAAATAAATTGACAACCGGTGATCAGCGGTCGGTTGAGTACACACACTTTTCAGCTTTTCAGGCCCCCTCCTGTATTCTGCTGGAAGGGTCCGAATGGCGGAGAACTTCTGGTTTTAAAATTCGTTGAGTTATATTTGCAGAGTCCACAGAGCACACGCGGCCACCGTTACAGGGAGGCAAGCCGCCCAGCTATCGGGCATTGATTTTAAATATGTTATTTTTCACTTTGGCCGACTGGCGTGGATTTGACGAGAGAGTCGGCTGGAGGTGATGCACTTCTTGATTGACAGGTCTTCCGAGGCTACCATCCAGAAATAACCACCGTGGCAATATGAGGCACTGGGCCGCACAAAAATTGTAGATCGAGAGTGAAATCACTGCTAATCACTATAATTTCGCAACTGTTTAAGCAAAACAGACTGGAATTTATGCGAAAATTTACACGCTCGGCCCGCCAGTTGTCGGTTTATGGTTATAATCGATGGGTGTGGGGAATTTTGATTTAAGGAATTCGATGATTTATGCATAGCTAATTGCCGAAGGTCCAGGTGTGCAGGGATTGGAATGTTGGAAGTGATGCTTCCATAGAAGAACACTTTTTGCGGTCATGAGGAAAAACCTGTCCTAGATTCGAGGTGGCAAAAAGCGTGATTATGTCATTGTACATAAACTCACCGATATTTTCAAAGATGTGAAGGTCTTAGAGAAATTAATAACTTCATCTCCAATGAAAACCACTTTCCATCTGCACAAATCAACCAACTTCCTTCAGCTCGGAGACGGTAATTATTTATTTTTAAATTGATTTCCGCACCCGTCATTACGAGGCAATGGCAATATTTCACATTAATCGATTTATCCCGATGTGCCATCGCAGTTATCTCCCACTCCCGGGATGAAATTTCCCAGTACAGATAATACAATTTTCCAAACCGCCCTCAACTAATGAATTTGATAATGACGACGGCTCCGTGTGCCCCGATTTGAAAAGCCGGTCCATTTCGCCCCTCGGGCAAAAGATTTTCAAATCAAAATTGAATGAAATTTTTATTTCATTATCCGGCTGCTTGTTGGCGACCCCACCCCTCCGCCACCAACCGCGCTCCTAACGACCATGGGACATACACTGTCAACTGTAACGACATCAACACTCTGATTGAAATTTATCCCTCTTGATTCCATCGCATCGCTTCCCTTCATTCCGAGAATCCGCTCCTGCTAATGATGTTATTTTTATTGCCGTACAAAGTCGAGTGCGTTATGTTGGAAGATTTCCTGCCGGAAAATGGGGGTGAATGTTTACCCCTCGGCATCATCATCACCATTATTCGGTGCCTGTCAAGCAGTAGTTTAGCACTGACTGGTTTAGCAACAATATTGCCGTGTGGTTATTGTCGGGATTTTTCCCGGGTGACGACGGTCTTTGGCACAATGGGAAAATTCGCCCTAGCTTCCAGCATTAGCAATCAATCCGCTGGCAGTGAAACTTCCCACTGTTCCCCCACAGATTCCAAGTTGCGGTCGTTTTGAGTGCCTACCACCAAATGCTCCACGGGGATTTGTCGAGAATCTCTACAGAATCCAACCGGGCCAAAGAGAGGGTGGCTGTCGATCTCCCCTTCAACGCAACGGCCATGGATTGCCATTTGACTGCTTCGTCGTAGTCGTCGTCGTCGTCGTAGGTCGTTTGGTTTGCCATCATACAGTCGAGTGAGTTCCGCCAGTCAGTGACGGTTATTTATTTTGATGTAACAAATGAAAAGCAATAAATAAATCCTCCTTGTGCAAGCTGGGGGCGGTTTGTTTTGATCTCCGCTCTTAATCCGGTTCGCAAGGTTTTCCTTTTAGATGAGGGTACACGTGGGGTATGCCAGGAGGATAAGACTCTGCAGGAGAAAGGTTTTCCTCATCATGGTATTTAGTATTTTTATGGGCTTTTTCCTCCCGATGGGGGTGGGTTTTATTGCCTGGTGAATGGAAGGACCGCTTAGGCGCAGGATGTTAAACTGAGATTGTAAAATGGAATTTCCTTTGTAACGATAAAACGAAACATTACAGAAATTCATTTATGGCTAGAGGAACAAAGCTCTAGCGGCATTCTGACTAAAACGATGTTATTCAGCATTTAGGAGGCATTTGTTTAACAAACAAACTTGATAATTCAGTGAGACGATCTTTGACATTATTTTAGAATTATAGTTTTTTTTCTCCCATCTAGCTTTGGCGTGTTCGAACTTATCGTCCCTTGGAGTCCAAAGTACACACTTAGAAATTATTAATTTTACACGATACATAATTCAGCTTTGTAAAACGTCTTTGAACGTGAACAAAGATTTCGTGTAAAATTATGTCTCCTGAAACTGACACATACGCTAGTCGACAAAAGTCGTTTTCGAGGTTTCGAGTTTTTTTTTAATAATCATTTATTTGTACAGGCTCAATCGAATCAACTTTACAGAGCCAAATTTTCATATTAATATACATCATATATCTTAAAACTAAAGTTAAGAGGATAGAGCCGATTACTCGCGGCCGTCTCCAGGTTAATTGAAATTACAAAATACGGATGGGAAAGAGGGTGGGAATTTAAAGTATGGTTTACATAACACATTAAATTTAAATCCTAAATTATCTAAACACTTATAACTATACAATTTATGGTTTTCTTTTGACTTGGACATTTTTTGAAAAAGAAAAAAAAAACACACACATACACAGATAAAAAAAACTTATAGTAAACATACAGGTTAAACTAACTACAATCTAAGGCTAATGTTAGTCAAAAACACATAAATGAGTTTCATGTACTCCAAATCACGTACAGCCAAAATATCTCGAATTGGCACATTGGGTTGTCTACCTCGAGCCCGAAGGGAATCATTAAGCTCCGATCTGACTCCACGATGCTCAGCACAAGACCAAACAACGTAATCTGCGTTCTGATAGCCTTGTCCACACTCGCAGAGATTCCTGTCGCTCAGCCCAACCCGGTAGAAATGAGCGTTCAAAGAATAATGATTGCACATGAGGCGAGATATGACACGAATGAAGTCTCGACCCACATCCATCCCCCTAAACCAAGATTTCTTCGACACCTTTGGGATGATAGAATGTTGCCATCACCCCAAATCTCCTTTACTCCATTTATACTGCCAGCTGACGAGTGACTGTTGACGAAAAATAGGAAAAAAATCGTTGAAGGCGATTTGTCGATCACAAATATCGCCTTCCATAGCGACCACCTTTGCAAGCGAGTCCGCTTTCTCATTGCCCGGAATTGAACAATGAGATGGGACCCATACAAAGGTGATGATAAAATAACGCGAAGATAAAGCACTTAGAAGCTCCTGTATTCTCATGAGAAAATACGAGGAGTGCTTTACCGGCCTGAATGAGCGAATAGCCTCTATAGAACTGAGACTATTCGTGAAAATGAAATACTGATCCGGTGTTAATGAGGCAACAATTTCTAGCGTAAAGTGAATTGCCGCTAATTCAGCGACATATACGGAACAAGGTGCTTGAAGTTTACGATTGGCGCTATAAATTTCATTAAATATTCCAAAGCCTGCTGACGCCTGTATCAATGATCCGTCAGTGAAGAACGATTTAGTGGAATCAACTTGGCCAAACTTTGCAGCCAATAGTACCTGAGCACGATTTCGAGTTGGTTTCCGATGTCCAGATGAGAGAGTTGGAGATTTTCCAGGTGCTAGCGCAAAATCAATTCGCGACGTTGCTTTTCGGGTGACGCCATTTTTTCCAATTTTTGAAAAACTGACAGCGATAAAAATATAACTTAAAAAAACTCTAAACTACTTCTACCCAAATTCTAAAGAGAAAATACCCAATGGGTAATTTTTTACAGCGTTTTTTCCTTGGTGTAATTTGATGTGGGACACCTTACAGAGCTTCCATATCAGTAAGCCCATTAATTTTTGGAACTGTTTTCAGTAAAAACGATCTTGAACAGTATTTTTCTTATTACAACCGTTCTTGAGATATTTCCAAAACAAACTCGATGAAGGTGGTTAAATATAGAAAATTTTGTAAAAGTTCATCGTGGTTTTTCAAAATCTGCGATGAATTATCCAAAATAAAAATAACATTTTAAACTAAATAAAATAAATAACTTTTATAATCACTTTTCTTCGAAAATATACACACTGAAAAAAAAACATGTAGGTTTTCCTAAAAATCGATAGAGAAATATTTGTTGGATAGTCGATCCAACGTATGATTGTTTTAGTTTAGTTTTTGAAAAAATGGGGGATAATATGGAAACAAACAAAATCTTTTCAAGATGGACAAAAAGTTTTCGTGAGAATAAAAAAGTCTTGATTTTCCATCTGCAGCAATAAATGTTCCAATGTAAACATAAAATTAAACACAACTTTTTATTGAATGTCTTAATGCTTTGTCGTATTGTTTTCATCTAGTACACGATTTAATTCAATTCAGAAGATAAGTTCTATTTTTTGATTTAATGGATAATGAACATGATTTTCTTCTCAGCATGTAATTATGCATATAGATTAAATGCTAAAGGCTAGGTTCTCATTCAAAATGTTCGAAAAATCGTTTATTTGTAATTGCATTGTTTGATAGGTACATGTTTCTTAAATGTTGAGGCAAAAAGTTTTTTCGATCCGGGAAGTATAAAAGATTCTACAGCGCATTGTTCGAAGCAGTGGCACGGCCGCCGCGTGACGCTCTCAAACTTTAAACGCTTTTTTCTCGAAACAATGTTTTTCAAAACTGCGTGCACGATTACAAAAACAACGGCTCGACCAATTAATTTTTACTTTTGACCTCAGAAAAGTAAACACTTTTTATTGGAGCTCATCGATCTTATAAATGTAGTTTTTAGATAATAAATATTTTTTATAAAGTCATAAAAATTGAAAATAACACGCAAAAACGATACCCAACCTTCAACTTAGTACCAAATTTTCAATTTTAAAGCTATTCAAGTTTTGGCTAAGTTAGACTTCGTCAAATTTAATGCAAAATCGACAAATGAAAACGATTTTCGATTCCAAAAAACGTGTGAGCAGCTACAATGTACGCATATGGAGAACTATCATGCAGCTCCAAGTGACATTGCCGGCGATTTTGTTCTTTTTTTTGTAAAAAAATATGAAATAAAATCCAAATTATATCCAAGATTGTTTGTACGTCTTTCTTTTGCCTAAAAAAAAATATTCCAAATTTTGCCAATTTTTACCTCATTTGAATGAGAACCTGGCCTTAAGCATTTTGTTGAAGTGTCCAAGTAAAGTTTTTTGAAATCGCATGTATATTGTGTAAAAAAATATTATCAACTTTACCAAATTTGTTTGAAAGAATTCATAAAGTTACTGTTCACATTAATGTGCATTTAAAACCATTTGAAGATACTTATTATTTCTCTTAAATGCGCCCATAGACTAAGTTTTGAAAATTCATAAAATATTTCTTTGACGTTATTTTTTATTTTAATTTTCTACATGTTACAAATATTTTGGTATACTCGTTACTTTGCAAAATACTGTTAAAATGCATATTTCTTTCTTTTTAAACCAGAATTGGAAATTAATTTAAATCCATGAGTTTCCAAAGCATTCCCTTTTGAATATACAGGGGATGATCAAAAAGGAGAAGACTAGCAAAATTTTGTCCAGATTCAAAGTGATACAGTTCGGTGAATAATTAACCGATTTTTATGAATTTAGAACCGTTTGACGGGAAATTTATTCTAGTTTTAGCATAATTAATCAAAATTTGATTTGACTTCCGCACATCGGAGATATCATGGATATTTTGAGGTTATGTCAAATGTGCTAATTTTCTGCAGCTCGTAGTTTTTTATGTTACTTGAAAATCGGAAATACTATATTTTTTTCAGAAATTAAAATTTATAACAAGTCTGTCAGTGGTTGAAAATCGTAAATCGGCCCATAAACAACCGAGATATGGCTATTTCACCAGACCTCAACATTATCGAGCCACTTTGGTCTACATTAGAAGCACGCGTGAGAAGTGTATTTCCACCACCATCGTCTCTAAAAGCGTTAGAGAAGGTTTTGATCGATGATTGATATAAAATACCTATCGAAACAATCCGAAAATTGTACGATTCCATCCCTAGGCGTATCCTAGCCGTTTTGAATGCAAATGGTGGACCCACGCCTTATTAAACGCGATTTTCCTTTGAAACGATCTATCTAATCAAAATAACTGAATTATTGTTAGCATATCCGAACTTTTATATATTTTCGAAACTATGTTTGAATAATTTGCCATTGAATCCTGATGCCCACAATAGAAACCTCAGATTCGCCACCAGTGGTATTGGTTTGTAAAATCATGAAGTTTGATGTGTTGCTAGCCAGGTTGGACATCGTTCTAAATCCAGCCACTTCCCTAGGGGAACCCGGATCCCGGAGTGTCCTCAGGTCTGACCAATGTGACCGAAAACTCTCAGGTTGAGCACCAGTAATCTTGTAAATTTGTAAAATCATGAAGTTTGATGTGTCGCAATCCATAGTTTGGAATCGTTCTATATCTCGCCAATTCCCCGGGGGAACCCGGAATCCGCAACGTCACCAGGTGTGGCCAGTGTGACCGAATACTCTCAGGTTGACCACCAGCGGTATTGTTTTGTAAAATCATGAAGTTTGATGTGTCGCAAGCCAGGGTTTGACATCATTCGAAATCTGGCTACTTCCCTGGGGGAACCCGGAATCCGGAACGTCACCAGGTGTGGCCAATGTGAAAGAATACTCTCAGGTTGACCACCAGCGGTATTGTTTTGTAAAATCATGAAGTTTGATGTGTCGCAAGCCAGGGTTTGACATCATTCGAAATCTGGCCACTTCCCTGAGGGAACCCGGAATCCGGAACGTCACCAGGTGTGGCCAATGTGAAAGAATACTCTCAGGTTGACTACCAGTGGTATTGGTTTGTAAAATCATGAAGTTTGATATGTCGCAAGCCAGGTTTGATACAGTTCTAACTCTGGCCATTACACTGGTAGGGTACTTCCTTCACGATTCCCGATAATGAATCCGGAACTACGGAAAATAACGAAATGTCCGCTACTCTTTCAAAAACTAGGATAAATTTGTAATCGTATGGAAAAAGTTGCATCTAATTTGGTTAAGGGTACGCAGAGTTACAGATAACTTAAAAAGGAGTTTTTCAACATAAGAAGTGTCAGGCAATAGGGTAAAAAATTACATTTTACGGAAATGGCCATATCTCGGTTGTTTATCAGCCGATTCACGATCTTTAACCACTGACAGACTTGTTATGTTTCTAAGAAAAATATAATATTTCCGATTTTCAAGTAACATAAAAAAATAACGAGCTGCAGAAAATAAGCACATTTGACATAACCTCAAAGTATCCGTGCTATCTCCGGTGCCCGGAAGTCAAATCAAATTTTGAATAAACATGCTGAAACTAGAATAAATTTTCCGTCGAACGCTTCATAAAAATCGGTTTATTATTCACCGAACTGTATCACTTTGAATCTGGACAAAATTTTGCTAGTTTTCTCCTTTTTGATCATCCCCTGTAGTTTATATGAACCAATACAGTGAAGAATCTTAAATAGTTCACATTAGGAAAAAAACCGAATTAGTAAAATAATTGAATTTGGAAAACTAGGATGATTTTAACCAATGCTTCACCCGTTCACTTTCCTCTAAACAAAAAATAAAAACTTCAACACTTTTTTCAAACTTTAACAAATAAACGAGAGCTAATTCCTTCAAAGTCGTCTAGAAAAAGCTAACGACCATTTCGTCTGCGACTAACAGACTTCGTCAGTGCCGATTGTTCAAATTTGAAAGTCCCCAGTGTCAATTCCAATGCAAGATTTCAAACATGTACTTAACCTATCCATCTACGATTAACATTGGTAAACTCCCTTTAAATCACATTAACAATTTTAGCAATTAAAAAAGACTCCCTCTGCTTGTTCCACTTGCAGGACATCCAAAAGTGCTACACCGAAAAGATCGAGCTCATCAAGGAGGAAGTCGAGCAGGTCCGGAATGGGCGCCAGTAATGATAGAAGTAGCAAAAACAACAACAACAACAACAACAACAACAATACCAACACATCCGCCCCCCATCCGGACGAGATACGGCCGGGAAACAGTTTTACCTTTCGGGAAAATCCCGATGAGACCGAACCGCAGATGAGCCGCTACCTCTGCTGCCGGACGTCGTAAACCGGAGCCATTAGTTTTTATTCACTTGCTCGTATAAAAGTCATATTTCAAACCATCATCATGCGATGCGATGGCGCAGAAAGGAATCACCTACACAAGCAACGAAGCATCATATGAATCTCTTCCTTGCGATGATGGAGGAATGGTTATGTTGTAACGGATTTCGGTGAGATTAAACAAACAAACAGAAAGCAAGATGCCAGTTTTAGCGCGGGGCTATGGGTACGAAATATTCCGAAATAAGGTGAGCGACGGCAGGCTGGGAGAAATACATTCAAATAACCTAGAAACAACCGCATCGGATGATTGAAGATGGGCATGAAATAGGACAATTGTCTGGAATGTGCAGATGGAGACGAGGAAGATATTTTTTTTTTTCATTCTAGATTAGACAACAGGAAAATCTTGATGGATATTGGTGGCAGAAGCAATTGAAAAGAATTTACGAAAACAATACCAATCAATCATTTTTTTGCACACTAAACAGATAACTCAAGAATCAGTAGGAAAGCGAAAATAAAATAATATGTGAACTATACTAAATAACACAAACTGTACTGCATAGTTGATGTCATCGTGATTTATTTTACACTATCTTTCGATTGCATTCAGCTGAATATAATAATAAAAAAATGAAAACCTAACTGCGGTGCGTATCAATGGAAATTTCAACATTCCATGAAACGAACGGGTTTCCTATTCCACGCAACATTTTCCGTCTATGTCATTGGGGTTTCACAAGCGTTTCATCTCTAGAAAAGAACTATACACCCAACATTATGTTCATCATCAGCATCATAAACATTCGGAGCGACGCGTTTCGGATGCTTGCGCATGAACATCTGCAATTCCGCGAATAACCCCTTCGGAAGCCCTAGCATTTCAACCCTTTATTTCATTCACACTAGAACTAAAAGAAATTCTACCCTGTCCCTGAAAAAAAACTTTTACGGAAACGTTGAGGAGGTTACGATCAGAAGAAGAATATTTTATTCATGAGACAAGCAACCAGAGGACGTATTTATAATTTAAACTCCCCAACTCGCCCTGCACGTACTTGGTGGGTTTGTTGTGGTGTGTGGTGGAGGCGGGCGATTCAGCGGGTGATGCGCGTGTCCTTCATGGCTACTGGAGGCAGCTGTGCAGACAGTGGTGCGATGGATGTTTGAAGGTAAATATAAAGCATTTCTTGCCGCGGGGCTAGACGTGGGTTCAGGTTTCAACCGCTCTTGACAGTTTCTTTTAATTCTTTACAGTTGCATGCTCAGGAGCGGTTTAAGTGAAATACGTTGCTTCGCAATTCATTTTGTGTAGGAAATACATACTTCTTGTAAATGAGGTTTCTTTAACATCAAACAGCAGATGATTTTTGCATGAACACAAGAAACATACTCCTATAAGAACACTTGTTGCATAGCAGTTGGGCATCAAAAGTAAGTCAACTTTACACTTCTAGTACATTGTCACTGAAACTCAAAAATTTGGTCCGGTGGTACTGTCAAACGTGTCAAACCGAAAAAAAATCTAGTGTATCTTCTTAAAAGGTTGGAATGCGAATATGACATGTGATATTGTGTGCGATAAAAAAATGTTAATGCAAAATTTGTTACATTTTATACTTGCAATGAGCACGAAACCAGTGAAAACATAAAAGTGTGTCATACATAAATTACATCACGCACTGAAGGGAGGGAGAGGTATCAAGTGTGACTATCGGTTCAAAATTTTGAATTGCTTCATGCAAAATGTGTTTCAAAGGGGAAGAGGGAGCTGATGAGCGTTTCCTAAGGAGAGCGGTCAATCATCAATTGCGGAAGAGTTTCAAGGGATCGTTCAAACTCGAAGTCCATTATTTATGAACATTTGTTGGTAAGCCGTTTGAATATTTCAGAAAGCGAAATATCGTATGGGAGGCAACAGCGATTATGAGATTGTTTGCCAAACCAGTAATTTAAAGTTCTTTGTGTAGAGCAGATTTTAGTAAAATGTAACGTCATTAATAGATATTCCATGTAACAGATTAGGTAATGTCAACGGTTTTTCATTAAGTGTTGCCGAGCTCACCCTTCATTATTTTTTTTCTTCTTTTTATACTCGTACCAGTCAAAATCTGGAAAATCTACTTTTTATTTATTTCCTACGTCTTCAGTTCTGCTGCACAGACTGAACCTAATCTAAGTCAGTTGCCTAATACTAGTTTTAAAACAGTCTCTACTTATACTTAAAACGAACGTTTCAAGACCATTCAACAAATTAAAACACTTTTCAATCGGGTGGTTTTGTCCGAACACCGTCCGGTGTCTAGCAGTCCAAAATAAAGATCGTTGTCGGGACCGAGGCGCAGGAACGAAGAAGTTCACCTGTTGCAAAAGAGCTGGGCAGTCAATTCGGTTGCTTAGTAAATCGAACGCGAACATTTTCTGTAAGTAGATACGCCGCTGATGCAGCGATTTCAATCTCATTAATTGGCGTCGATGTTCATACGGGGGCAGCCTAACCGGATCGTTCCATGATAATCGCCGTAAAGCAAAACGTACGAAGCAACGCTGTATTCTTTCAATACGAGTAATTTGAGTTTCGTGATGAGGTGCCCAGATTTGAACAGCATATTCAAGAACACTTCGAACGAGCGAACAATAAAATAAATCACGGAACTCGGATGCATTTCGGCGTATGAATCCAAGCATGGTAAAAGCCTTAGTAGTGATTGCAGTGATGTGTTCGTTGAAGCTTAGCTTGCAGCACATTACTACTCCCAAGTCTTTAATTGAAGATACACGGTCCAATTTGATGCCGTTTACTCCATAATCGTATATCAGTTGCCTCTGAGATTTACTGAAACTTATCACTTCCGAAAATCCATTTGTCTCGAGAATTATCTGAGGTATTTTAAGTTGGAGGTATTGCGCTGGTTTCACAAAGCAATGCGCCATTCATCGCAATACCTCCGATGCTCGTTATCATGCATTGGAATAATCGATTTTCGCTAGTAAAAAGGGTTCTCCAGATTTCATGTCCCTTCTTATTAAGTATAGATATTTCTTTCTTTCTTTTAAATCTATTTAACAAAGTTTAAATCTTTCATAAAGCGATGCGCCACTTATCGCAATATCTCAATGCTCGTTGTGATCAGAAAAATCGATTTTCACTTGTAGATTTTCTGGATTTCGACAGAATCGAGTTCCTTCATGTATTTCTTTTTGTGCGTTGGGTATTCATTTAATTCTTTTTAATAGATTGTATAATGTTTGTATTATTGCATTTATTTTATCTTTTTATATATTTTTCTACGGTACACACGTTTATGACTGTAAAGGTGAATCACTAATCACCCCGTAAAAGAATCAATGTAGTAAGCTTTTTGCGAAGTGTGTGCTTTGCATTACCCCATTTTTTAGCATATTGTTCCAGTCGTATCTTTAGATAAAAAAAAAAAAAAAAAAAAAAAAAAAAAAAAAAAAAAAAAAAAAAAAAAAAAAAAAAAAAAAAAAAAAAAAAAAAAAAAATAAATTCACAAATATATCAAGATGTTGCGATGGTTATTCACTTGATATTGATACAAAATGTCCCATGATAGTTGCATGAAAACATGCTGATGGGCGTTGTAAATTGTCATGGCGATCCTGTTTTCCAGCTTCGCATAATACTTGGCAATGTTGAAATTATCGTTTTCGTTTATCAAGATTTTCAACTCTCTTTCAGCAATCCTGGCATCCCGAATGAGCTCTGGCAAGTATTGTTCACACTTTAGTTTTCCAACTAGTTGTTTCTCTAGAACATGACCCGCCAGCTTTAGTGCAAAAACATCACCATTTACTTGTAAAAAAATACCGTTTTTTACTGGTCGCTGTGACAACCGTCCCTACCGCCGCCGTCGATTTATGTTACAAGCAGGCAGACTAATGTTGGTTTGGCCGTGTTGGTAGTAGTCACTGCTTTTTCACTTTTTTCTTTTGTGGCAACTAGAACAAATGCGGAAATAAAAGCTCACTTTTGCAGTGGTTTATTTTAAATCAGTTTGAAATGAAGTGCAAAGTGATAAATTGTGACTTGACGGGTCACATCCGGGTCTCCATTTTCATCGATTACCGAGAGATCCAATCGTTCGCCGAGAGCGGGTTAAGGCCTGTATTGGGAACGCAAGCGAGGAAGACATTCTCTTGCTCAAGCTTTATCCCCACAGCAGAATTTGCAGCGTAAGCATCAATGAAATTCAAAGAAAACTTAAAAATCAACGTTTAGTTTGATGCAGCTTCATTTCCCGAACGGTAAAAGAAATGCCAATGGAACTTGGAATATTCCAATTGCCGTCACTCCGCCGGATGAAGAGTGGCAGGAAATGAAGGTGGTTAAAAACATTGATGGTGGTGAGAATAGTGGAAAAGGCTATGCTGCCTCAAATGGAGGATTTCCGGAATTTGAAATTGTTGAAAAGATTGAACAGGTACCTATGCCTATAAAGATCATTAATTTTCTTGTTGCGCCTTTTTTTAATCCTTAAAGTACATCAACATTGTTTCCCTAAAAAAAATTAAATTCATTAATACCATCATTAATGAGGTTTGAAAATCCCAAGTTTACCCATACTATAAAATGATAAACTGTTGGGTTTTTGGATCGCTCTTCTTAAAAATGATACTTTCTAGAAAAACAAAGACCAAAAACAAGCTTAAGAAGATTTGAAAGTAACGTGTATTATTTTTATGAATTTTTGATACCATCCTTTTCTTCCCTGTAAGGCAGTTTTGTATTAAACTCTAGGACCTTAAACTCTAGAACCTCTCCATTAATTACACGACTCTATAATTACAATCCCCACATTAATAGCGACTCTTAACAATTCTTCTTTCGCTGAACAAAATCACACAATAGCACCTTTGGGAGAGGCTTTATCTCTTACATCTCTGTTTGAAGGATTGTATTCACTTCCGTAAATTAGCATAAAGTGTTTGCTCACAAAGCAGATTCGCCCCACATTGATATAAACAAAAACGACAAATTTGATTTATTTTTTATTACTTTTTTTTCATATAGGGATTACTGTGTAAACATATCTGGCAACACTGGAGCGACCCCCGTATCACAGCCCAAAATTTTAAAAGGGGCATCTCTTTCTAAGCTGACAGGTCCTGTCCTAGGGTTACACGAAATTAAGTTAATATGTCATGTTGTGAGGGGGGTTGGGATCGACACAACCGTTGACAGGCGATACTCTCGAAGCAGACTCCTCCAGCGTATTCGGGCAAAATATTTTCCCGACAAAGATGGATCACGTTAGTACAAAAACGTTTTTGCGGGGCCTTATTGGTGGTTGAACAACGAACGTAGCAGGAAGTGGCCGATGTTTCCGATATCCGAAGTGTTAGACTAGCGTCGATTTGATTCCAAACAAATGTCTGGTTTAAGCGTCTGCTGGTATAATACAAACGAAGGATATTTTTTTTGAAGTTAGGTTGAAATAACAGTTTGATCAAGTCATAAATTTGACCTGTAGTTCTTTACGTGCCTGAGAGCTCTTAACCAAATGTCTCGGCAAACATGTGTCGCAATTGCTGTCCTAAAGAAAATGAGATCAGCAAAAGTAAGTTTGTAAAGTAAATAAAAAAAAAATAAAACAGCAAAAGCTTCGGAAACCAACGCGATCCTTCTTTATCAGCCGTAGTTTAACCGCATGGCTAAAATACCAGGCATGTTACTTTATCTCAGTAGTAACGCTGTTAAGGATTGAATTCCCAATCTCTATGGACACAATCTCTCTTCACTCCATCAATAAGGATTGTGTTACCACAGCTTTTCCCATTTGTCAAAATCAATCAAGCTTTCTTCAATTATAACTTTTTTTAGTTTTTATTCTTACGAAGTTCTGTCTTCATGATAGCCCAAAGTCTTTGAATCGCGTGAAGCTCCTCTCGGATTCATATCTTTTGATACAAAAAGCACATTATTGACCTCGTACCACTCCAGTGCGTTTCTAGCATGGTGGCATGGGGAAAAATCATGCCACAAAAGGGTGAAACCTTTTGATTTTTCGGGAATAGCAAGAGTCGCTTATGAAGACACTGTTGCTTATATATTCTACCAGCTGTAGTTTCAGAAGTGATGAAAGGAGCGCTCATTTTGCCTCAACCGTACATCGCCGACAAGGCTAGGAATTTTTTGGCAAATTTGACATTTTCTCTTGAAAACATCCTGCAGAACGTCAAACTTAAACATGAAAACGAAATATTCCTGTCAGGGTAGTTGGTGGAAGTCGGCCTTAACGTAGGTTTCAACGTCCACAACTATGGATTGCGGATCGGCAAGCAACTACGTTCAGAGATTCAGGGCACGGGCTTTAGCAGCGACGAGTTGCTTTTCATTCCTGTTTGAAGCCTTCTGTTCTAACGCTTGCATTAAAAAAATGGATTTTTTTGGATGGTGATAAAAAAAAAGCTAAGACAGATAATTGCTTTTGATAAATTTCCCATCGAAGGTAATAATTTAAGCTTACTTGCAAAAAAAATTCTACGCCAGTGCGAGCGGCCTTCCGGCAGTTAACCGGAAAATTCACCATGGTGGACGAAAACATCCATGTAGGCATATTTTTGAGTTCTTTCTTCGTTCTATTTATCAATTCCTCATAAGTTTCAATTCCTCCGCGAAAAAATTGTTGGAGTAGATCTTATCCTTTAGGTTGGCCCAGAAATTCTCGATGGGATCGCCTAGAATAGTGGGCTAACGCCAGAACACCTCTTCTGTGCCCTTATGGTATTTCTTGATGAACAACGCAACTTCCGGCAGGCATTTCGTACTATAAATTTCCCCGTTCACTGCCAGTCCGGAGCGAAATAAGATCGGCTTTGACATTCCCTTCTCACTGATTGTCAGCCACAGCAGCACCTTCTTGGGGAACTTGGTTTGTAAAATGAACTTAACCTCGGAGCTCACTTCCTTCGTGGGCTAAGTAAAATACGAAGTGCCCTGCCAGTCTTTGCCATCTAGGGTGAGATAAGTATCGACATCCATCACCATCGCCATGTCACGATTCGCCGTGAAAATCGAGTTGACCATCTTATTTAGCCACTGCCGCTGCGTCATTGCCTGCAGCTTCGAAACCAGTGGACGCGACTTCCGCTTCCAGACATGTATGTTCATGTTCGCCAGGTACTGTTTCACTGATTGGCTGGATGAACCGACCTCTTGGCCAAGCGCACGCAGCGATGTAGCCACTTTTCCCTCGGTCTTCCTCTTCAGCATCCTTTGAAGTTTCTTGTCGCTCAGGGTCGTCGGCCGCCCGGAACCGGGCTTTCTATCGATGCTCTGATTGTTGTCTAATAGTGCCAAGATGTTGTAGATGCCGAAATGGGCGTATCCGGCGTCCACAAAGGTCCGCACGATGTCCGTTTTTGACGCGTTGGAGTGCCGAACGCGCACACTTCTGAATGGAGTTGCCTTACTTTTTTTACCATAACGGTTAGAGTTCGACTGATAGAGCTGTCAAATTTTGTCTGCTGACTCATGGGTTACAATGATTGATGCTGCATGGGTAGTTTCGTCAGTGCAGGTGAAGGTCAACCCATGATTAATCGGCAAATGTTGTCCATTTTTTAAATGCAAACGTTAGTCCCGACCATTTTGTCTATCCCATGTATATGGCAAGGCTCAGTCTGTGGAAAATGTTTTGCATGTTTTGCTTTGGACATACGTCTTTGACTTTCTTAACGGGACCAGCGGGTTAGTTCACTCACTGTAGCATTTTTCGATTGCATCTAGTTCGTTAAAGTGTACGATTTCTGCATCTTTCTTTTTCTGAATGAAAGGGGAGCAATTGTAAATCGGGTTGTTCCTCAGTTTAACATCCTTCTTGAAGACGATTTCAAGTTGAATTAGATCTGTTTGACCTAGCTTCTCCGGAGCAGTGATTTGAAACTTTTTGATGGTCTCGATCAGTCTACTCTTTTCGCTTTCCGATAGATGATGTTCCGTCTCGATGTTATCCAGAACTGATTCTGTAGGCACGTCAAATGTTGGTTTGTTGAGGGTCTCATCCGGTTTGTTTCCCACTTTCTGAAGCTACCTTCGCAAACTATCGCCTGCGCTTAAATTTCTTTTTCAAGTTCAATTAGTATAAAATTCAGGAAAAAATATTCAGTTAGGCTTCCGCTTTTCCAAATCCGAATTGCCGGGCCTTACGCTTGACCCCTGCCATCAGATTTTGTACAGCCACCTTGTCCACCTTCTTCGCCGCAGAAAGCCAGTTTGCCTTGAACTGCTGCTCGTCCTTAGCAGTTTTTTTGGTCTTCTTTAGGTTCCGCTTGACAATAGCCCAGTATTTCTCAATTGGGCGGAGCTCTGGCGTGTTGGGAGGGTTCTTGTCCTTGGGAACCACCTGCACGTTGTTGGCGGCGTACCACTCCATGGCCTTTTTACCGTAATGGCAAGATGCCAAATCCGGCCAAAACAGTACGGAACAACCGTGTTTCTTCAGGAAAGGCAGCAGACGTTTATTCAAACACTCTTTCACGTAAATTTCTTGGTTGACAGTCCCGGAAGCTATGAAAATGCTGCTTTTCAAGCCACAGGTACAGATGGCTTGCCAAACCAGATATTTCTTTGCGAACTTTGACAGTTTCGTGTGCTTGAAAATATCTGCTACCTTTCCCCTTCCTTTTGCCGTATAAAACTCCTGTCCCGGAAGCTGCTTGTAGTCGGCTTTGACGTAGGTTTCGTCGTCCATTACCACGCAGTCAAACTTCGTCAGCATCGTCGTGTACAGCCTCCGGGATCGCGCTTTGGCCGTCGTATTTTGTTTATCATCGCGATTTGGAGTCACTACCTTCTTGTAAGTCGATAGTCCGGCTCGTTTTTTGGCTCGATGCACGGTTGTAGACGATACACCCAGCTTATTTGCGGCATCTCGGAGAGATAGGTTAGGTTTCGCTTGAAACTACCGGCAACTCTCTTTGTCGTCTCAGCGGCTTCCGGTTTTCGATTTCCCCCCGATCCAGACTTCCTGGCTGTCGACAAACGTTCCCCAAACACTTTAATTACATTTGTAACGGTTGATTTGGCAACTTTTAGCGATTTTGCCAACTTTGCGTGCGAGTAGCTCGGATTTTCGCGATGCGCGAGCAAAATTTTGATACGCTGCTCTTCTTGCTTGGACGGCATTTTGACAACTGAAGAGTGAATTCCAAAATCAAAATAGGAGCAACATTCTACACACACACACCTTCAAAATGAGGGGTGTTCAGGTTTTTTAAATGCAAAATTGAAAGAAATACGTCAAGTTGATATTGACCAAATTTTGACCGTATCGCCCTTTATGAAATGGCATATTCCTGTCTGGAAGACCTGATAAACGGCAACGCTGGTTCAAGTTTTGCGCGTATTCTACAGGGCGCGGCAGAAAATAATGCGAAAATGTTCAAACTTGAGTATTGTGTTAATTCGTGCAGCTAGTGACAAATTTCTGTCGAAAGTGTATTTGTTTATGTTTACTTTCAAGTGCTGCATCTAAACATTCTATTTGTTTTATTGCAAATTCGTTAAAATGTTCGCGAAAGAAGTGATCACCAGTTTGTTGCTCGCCCAGAAGAAGCCGAAAGAGATTGCCAAGGTGGTAAGGTTCCATTTTGGCAAGAGTTTACCGCATAAAAAAGGCCGCAGGATGGTCATTAGCAGCGGAAGCCGGAAAGCGGACGTCCACGCATTACACCACGCCGTGATCAAATCGGTACAGTTCCATAAGAAAACTTGCAAAGGAAGCCAATATTTCGGAGAAATCCATGCGGAGAATCATCAAAGAAGACCTGCATGCATCTTCCAGAGCCAAAGTGAAACGCCTCTTGATAAAGGACCGGGTCAAGGAACTACGAGTGACTCGTTCCAAGAGATTGCTTTCCTTGTTGAAGAAGGAAAAAATTGATAATCCTGTTTCCGACGAAAAGCTTTTCAGCTCCTCTCCAGCCGCACGGACCGGCTCATTTCACCGCAGAAAATGGAGAACGTTCCTGAAAAAGTGAAATTCAAATTTCAAACCAAACATCCGGCTGGTGTCATGACGTTCGGCTTGGTAGCGTTCAACGGTTTGAAAATGCCGCCTGTTTTCATTGATGCTGAAGATAAAATCAATACCGAAGTGAATATCGGTATTTTAAAGGACCAAGTGCTTCCCTGGGTGAAGGCCAACTTCTCAGAGGACCAAAACGTTGTCCTACAGCAGGATGGAGCGCCGTGTCACACGTCCATTCGAACCCAACAATGGTTGAACGATAACATGAAGTTTTGGCCGAAGGATTTCTGGCCCCTAGCAGTCCAGATCTTAATCCGTTGGATTATTCGATTTGGGCATATGTTGAAGCACGAGACTGCAAAACATCACACCCTAGTGTGAAAACCATGAAGTCAACCATAACACGCACATGGCAGTCAATGTCGAGGGCTACGTCCGAAAGGCATGCTCTGGCTTCCGGCGTCGGCTCGAGGATGTTATTAATAAAAATGGAGGAAATATTGAATAAATTTGTTAAAAAGGACTTTACAAAGATAACTGCACTCGAAAATGTATATTATTGCTTGAATTAGTTGAAAATGGGATTTGGTTAGAAATATAACAAGTTTTCGCATTATTTTCTGCCGCACCCTGTATGTGATTTACATGTGGTTGTATAATCCAAATAACTCTTAAAATCTAACTCTTTGAACTGATAAATATTTACAGCGTGTTGTAATTTTTAATTTGTCACTAATATTAATGAACTTAGACCCGAGCCAGCATCAGCACTGGCGCCATAAGTATCTTCATCGGAACTTTCATTCGCAGTCTTTACTGCCTCATGGTCCCATTTGTTCTTCTTCGTAAATATCTTGGGCAACAGGACGCCATAATGTGAAAATTATTCACTCCGGATAATAATTTTTACACTCATCGCATCGAGTTTCCGACAGCAAGAAACTTGAGATGACTCTAAATGTCTTGTTGTAGGAAGCATCGTGTCCTACCCTTGTGTTTTATCGTGGTCCAAAATTACAATCATTGCTTAGTGGTGATTCGACATTGCTCTGTCTCCCAGACCACAACCGGGCGGACTGAGGCAGGCCGACAGAGCCTCGTAAAAACCAGCAGCTTAGAGATGCTGTCGAACACTGAATCAATTTGGTCCATATGGCGCGTGCTATACTAGCGCTTAAAGCATAGCCAAGAAAGAAGGGAGTCACGAAAAAACGCAGAACAATGCAAATTCAATAATAGGGGACGGGCCATAATTGAAAAAAATCAGACACCGGCGACAAAACAAAGTTATTTTGAAGATGAAGAAGACGTTTGCTACCCTTTTTATAGGACCCCACCACCAAACTATTATAAAAATCACATGGTCAGTGGAAAATATCCACTAGAAATTCAATTATCCTTGTGTGTGATTCAGGAAGTGGAAAATGCTTTGAAAAATCAAGTGAATCTTATGTGTCCAGTGAAATATAAGTGATTAGTCAAGTATAATTTCTGTTTCTATGTGATATTCATGTAAAAGTCACTTATTTTAGTATTGGAAAATATCTGCATGTGTTTCCAGTAGTAGCTAAGTGAAATATTTTTCTCAGTGCTATTATGTTAAATGCACTCATGCTCACAGCAACGCAATGACTGATTCAAGATGGTTAAATAATCGATACAATATAGAACAGTTTTAAGAAATAAACTGATTCTGATACCTAAACCATGTATTTCTTTTTGTCACGGAAGCTAAGCCTTACCCTAAAAAAACTAATTGGGGCAGTACTAAGGTTTTGTTTTAAGTTATCCCTTCAGCTGCTGTCCAAGTCTTTAAGTCTTTACCTTTGTATGTGTGAAGCTTTGCACAGCTAATTAATATTTGTCCCACCATTCTGTGGGCTCCAACCCCATCGTCTTTTCGAAAAGCTCGTTTAACCTTCCGCAATAAAAAACACCAAAAAGAAAAACAAACAAAAAATCGCAAAATACAAACGTCACACGATGCGACCTAAAACAGAAACAGAAAACCGGGTCACATTTATCAGAACAATAAAACATTGCTGCGAAAATTTCCTCCTTTTGTGCTTTCCCGAGCACACTTGGTCACCCTTCAGACCAACACGCCATCCATCCAGCACCCCCGAACCGGTGACCGTCATCCACCGATGTCCTCGTAACCACTGACATGTGCAGGTTCACGGACCAACAATGGAGGCAAATACCCCGGATACATCGGAGCACGTTTGCCCGTGTGAAGGCAGAACTGGGAAGAGGTGTTTCTGAAATTTGCCAACAGCTACCGCTAACCACCAGCAAACAGGGTGGAAAAGAATAAACGGTTCATGGCGTGCAGTTTTTTTTTGTTAGGAAAGGGTGGGGTGCGTGTTCTGCAGACACCAGTCTCACTGATCTTCCTTGCAATTGGCTGGAACATATTTCGGGTTGGAAGCTAGTTTCGCTAAAGTATCTTTTTTGGGCATGAACAGCCGAAAATATCGAATATGCTCGTGATTTTTTGGACTTTTGAACATATCTAGGCAAAATAAGTCGCTTCATAAATTTCTATGCTAAGCATGGAGAGGTAAATACGTTAACCCAAATTAAGCGCTAAGCCCTAAGCACATAAATACGCAAAGTACATGCGGGACCAAACCAGAACCAGCAAGCGCACGGTTCACGTGTAACGGGTTCTCTCCGCTCTCAGCTCATTAAATTCGCATCTTCAAGTCATTTTTCACCTCGCTGAGAGCTTGGTTACACACGTTGTACGAATTATGTAATGCTGATGCTGTGATGTTCTAGCTCCAGGGAAGCAATTCTTTAGTGCTAGCTACGGAACTGACTGCCTTGGTGTAGGCGGAATGAAGCTTTTTGTGGTTGGGTTAAATTGTTCATTAAGGATGCTGTGGTGCAAGAATGGGTTCAAATTTGCGTAACTTCACTGGCGGAAGACGGGGGCAATTTAATGGTTGAGTGTTTCTTTTCCTATTCTCGGAAAAATACGGCACACATGTGATGGTGCTGCAATATTTAAGGTACTTAAGGTAATTTCGAGTTCGGTGTGAAAAAACTTACTCTAGAAGATTATGTAGCAAACGGTTTTTTACGGAAGAGAGGCACTTGAGACGTTGAAATACAAGCAGCTATCATCAAGTCGCAACAGATACACTCACACCATGCAACCGGGGTGAAGAAGTTTTTCACCGTTCCTACAAAGTTATGACATGCACGCTTGAATGCTCGAGTGAATCGTGGCTTTCTTATGAATTGCCTCCCAACTTTTGTATGGTTCGTTGCTTCCCCGCCCCCCTTCTTTGCGTGACAAGTGAGGAAATACAAGGAAACATTTTCACTAATTTACTCTGTCTTCATGGCACTTGGAATTGCTTGTCAGCCAGCAAAGGGATTCAGCCGGACTCAGCAATTCTTCACGAAATGTTTATCATTGTTAGTGAAGTTGTTCCTTCCTGTCTTTTCATTAGATATTGTTGTGCATTTAATAGTTTTCCTGGTCCAAAGTGCACGTTCTTTTTTCGTAGCGCTTTTTGACCTAGAAACAAACAGCACTTTGTAATCAAATAATTTTAAATAATTAGAAGGCTTAAGATAATTTAACAAAGCATTAGGTTTTCCTGTGTATAGTACACCATGAAGCATTATGAAGCAGTGCCTTTAATGCCTTTGTACGTTTAAGTCAAACAAACAAAAAATGGGTGAGAGTATCTTGAAATCATAAAAAAAGTTCATATTTCTCAAATAAACATTCACGAACCAACAGGACAGAAGGTGGAAGGCATGAATTCCATATTACCTTTCATGTAAATTTTATTACAGTTCAATGGTAAACCATACACATAGCGTATGCTCAAAGTTATGTCAAAAGAAGACGAGAAAATGAAAAACAGCTATAACCAATCAGTCAAAATGAAAACATCTTTGTTTCCACCTCAACTGACGAGCTGATTGAAGAGTGGAGTGGGCGATACAATAGACGATATAAAACGGAGCTCGTTAGGGGCGCGAAATAGTTTCCTAAGTTGATTTATTGATTAATCTATTACAAATCCTTTCAGTCTTGGCTACTTTCGAGCATAAGGCTGGGTGGATTATAAAACCTGAACCCTGTTTTTATTTTGACATTTGCTCTTTTCTTATCCAAATAAAAAGGGAAGCATTACATTTTTGCTGGCGTTAATGAAATTCTTAAGAATGACAGTCACCAACGTAATAATATCGTTTGGTGAACCTTCGTCGAAAAGCAGGAAGCCATGATCGAGGGGAATTCGATATCCTAAAGACGCAGTGACGACAAATCAAACGGCCAAACGACCAGCTTATTTACCTCTTCGTCCAAGATGTCGCAAACAAGCTGAAAGTTTCATCTAATATTCATCGAGCTAATAAAACGAGCAGGAATTTCGACTTATATGCAGAAAATACCAACATACGGTCTCAAAAGCTAAAAATGTCGATGCTGACGAAGTTGGATTGCGTTGTAATGGACTATGAAACCTACCGGAAGGGGAGAGGTGAAATTTACGTGAACGATTGTCTTGAAAAACGTCTGCTGCCTTTACTGAAGGAATAGGATTGTTCTGTACCATATTGGCCAGGTTTGGCACCCCATCATTACGCAAAAAAGGTCATGGAATGGTATACCGCCAACATCTTTCAAGTGGTGCCCGAGAATAGAACCATCCCAACACGTCAGGAATACACCCAATCGGTAAATATTAGGCCATCGCCAAGTGGACCTTGAGGAAGATCCAATAAACTGTTGGAAACGAGTGAAGGCACTCTGGCGTGGTCATGGTGGTCGAGGTGGCTGTACAGAATATGATGGCAGGAGTCGAACGAAAAACTTGACAATGCCGAATTGATCAGCCGGAAGTTATTTTTTTCTGTACATTGTACACTGGGACTCACGCATGTGGTAATGGAACTCGTTTTCGTTACTAACCACAAAAAACAATCCTTACCTTCTCTTTGCCTCCCGGGGGAGAACCATGGTGAAGCGACTACTTCGGAGGCGGCTGTGCTCGTTCACTTTGCTTAAGCTCTCGGCGTTAGCTGACATGCTGCACCCGTCTGTTAAGGGCCTGTCATCGATGTGGGAAATTTCTGAAGATGGAAACGTCTATTGCGGCACGTATCCTTTATCTGGTGATTCTCGATAAATATTCGTAAGAAGCTTTCGAAGAAGACCCTTGTGACTTGCCCAATCACACAGGAAGATTTGGCAGGAGCCGAGAGCTACTTCTACAAAACTGTTCAAAGTGAAGTTTGTTCGGAAGAGATGCAGATATTTCGGCAAACGGATCCAGATCCATGGAAGAGCAAGCGGAAACTGCCGAAGCATACCCTAGTAGCACATTTGTTGCAAACCAGTTGAGGCGACTGCTTTGTGACTCAAATCAGTCACAATTAAGCAGTTGCAACCAAGTTTGACCGGTGTGTGATGCTTGGGTAGTGTACTCTACATGCTCAGTCCATAATTTGATAGTCACGAGGTATTACTCATGCACGGACGTATAGATGCGTGCGAATTCGTGGTAAACGATACGAAACACCAGATTTTGCTCCCTAAACGCCATCATGTTACGTATTTGGTCGCACTGGATGTTCACCAACAGTACTGTCATCTAAACCACCGAACTGTCTTGAACGTTTTACGACAGAAATACTACATTTCATGTCTCCATGAGCGTCTACCGTCGTGCAAGAAACCTTTGTCAGCTCTGTAGGATCAGAAAAGCGATACTTCAGCCACCGATGATGGGAGATCTACCACAAATGCGCCTGAAAGCTTTTACTCGACTATTTTTATATGTCGGGATTGACTACTTCAGACCTATGCAGGTCATGGTAGTCCGCAGAGTGGAGAAACGCTGGGTAGTATTTATAACGTGTATGACTGTCAGAACAGTACACATCAAGATTACCCATTCGTTATCTACCGACTCCTGTATTCTTACCAAACGTAACTTCATCACACGGAGAGGAATGCCACTAGAGATAATCAGCGACCGTGGCACTAATTTTATCGGTGCTGGCCGGGAACTGAAGGATGCTCTACAAGAAATGGACCATAATAAACTGATTGACCCATTCACCTACGCTGCAGCTCTGACAGTATTTGAGTGACGTCAGACCGGATTCCATATGACCTCATCTCGACACATCTCTTCAACAATATTAGCCACACCCAGGACTGGCATTTTCCTAAGGGCTGCCTCAAATCTAGGGCATTTGAAAACCCACTCCACATTACTACATTCTAGACAGACGGGTTACGTTGCATGTCCGAACCTATGTAGATACTTCCTGAAACAACCATGACCAGACAGGAACTGTGTCAGGTAGAAGTTCACCTCTCCGTACTTCCTGTTCATCCATGTCGTCAGACTCGGAATGGCGCCCCCCCCCCCACAACCACGCCAACACACCACCCGCCCCCATAATTCGCGGCGGCCCCCCCCCACCCCACCTATCTTTTTCTTTCCGCTCGTTCCACCCCCCCCCCCCCCCCCTTTTTACAAATAAAAAAATAGAAACACCCCCAGAGCCCCCAAAAAACACTACCATAATGGTTCACCACATCCCCCCCACCCCTCCTTCCCCAATACGCTAATTTAATTTCCGCCCCTCCCCCCCATTAACCAACCGCTTCGAGGCATTGACATGCCCTCCGACGATGATTCCAGCCGCTGTACTGCTTTACGATTACTCACCAATAACAGTTCTGTTCTGTATCTGCAGTTTAGGTGTCAACACAGCTTTAGACCGGAAATCGAACCTTGTAGCAAACCTGCTGTAATAATGATTGATTTCTTTTCGATATCAGTAGCGTAAACCAGCGCTTTGCCTTTGGCCTACCAGCTGGCACTGTTAAATGCGTTCTTCATGTTGATCGATATCACAGCGTAATAACACTTTCCTCTAATCCGCTTTCTTCACCATAGTAAGAATAGCATCTACCGTTGGTCTCCTTTTTTGGAAACCAAACTATATCTCCGACAGACCGAGCTCGCTCTCTGTACACTTTGTTGGCCTTTTGAGGATAATCCTCTCCAAGAGTCTCTCAGTGTATCCAGCAGGCATATTGGCCTGAACAATGTTGGATCTCCGGCGATTTTCAGGCTTTGGCTGCAACACTAGCTTCTGGATCTTCCACTTTTCTGGAAAGTGAACTTCGTCCAGACATTTTTGAATTTCGTTTTGAGCATGTCCGGGAACTCCTGAATCGCCGTTTTTAGTACCACGTTGGGGATTCCGTCCAGCCTAGTGAAGAAAGTCCCCTCTTCACCTTCAATCTTTTGCTACTGCCACGAGATCCTTGTTGGTAATGTGCGTATCCTCGACGTTGTCTCTTTCTTCCGCGATGTACGGTGTGCGTGGCCATGTCAATGGCCCATGCTGTGAGAAAAGCCCCTCCACGATGATCGTAAGCTTATCCGGGCATGATTTAGTGGACGTCGATGTACTGACTTTCGTCATCACTACATGATATACATCGCCCCAGCTGTTGATATCAGCTTCTTGGCACAGCTCGTTGTAGCAATAAGATTTGCTCTGATTCATCTCCCGTTTTAATGCAGTCCTTGCCGCTTGGAACACCACCCTACGCTTCTCCCTGTCTGTATCAGTTCTAGATCATTGCACGTGTCTTCTGGCTCTGAGACGCCACCTATTGCTAGGCTACAGCTCCCTCGGCATGGTTGACCCTCACGCCCTTTAACTCGTCCAACGTTGCCTTTAACTCGTCTTCATTCAGGTCCAAGCTTTTTCTCAGAAATTACTCAGCTGTACCTAATGTAACAAACGCCGAACGATAGACATTGTGGTCGGTTTTAGTGGCATTGAGCACCGTATGCGTGAAATTCGCATCATCGTTCAAATAAGGTTCCTGTTTTACCTGCGCATACAATGCCTTGGCTTTCTTTGAATGCACGTAAGCTATAGTTCATATCATAGTAGGCTATGAGTAAAAGAAGCCGATTTTCTTAGTTTGGCGGTTGCACCATGACTAAGAGACAGCGTATTCATGTTTTGTCCCACGCGCAAATGTCACAAAAGACATTTAAATAGCCGCGGGAATGTCCTGGTGGATCGTGAAAAGGGTCTTAGATCAGAAAAGAAAGGACAACTATGTGCGAAGGTGTCGAGGTCAGCTTGACTTCCGAGGGTTATCGCTGCCATCAAAAGAGAGATTCGGGCGAATTCATCAGTGTGTTCAATGTGGAGAATGGCGAAGGAACACGGGAACAGCGACATTACGGCACGGAAGATCGTAAAGGAAGATTGTGGGGCGAAGGATAAAAGAAGTTCACGGATAAACATTCACATAACTACCAAACGCATCCGGGAGCCAGGGGTTGAGCGGTGTAAGAAAATCTTGAACTTCCGCAAGTGAAAAATCCGGTAATCCTGTTCACCAGTGAAAGTTGGTTTGGTTTGGTTTCTTAGGTTTGATTGTTTGGTTTGGTTTCCAATACAGTTCTGTTCCAACATAGCTTCCTGAATGGTAACCGGATGTCCAGATAATCCATACAAACATTAAACCATACGACGAAACATCAGATTTGCTGCAATATGTGGTTTATTGCACGGTTTTTCCGTTTCGCAAACAATCAATGAATCACAGGAAAAATTGACAGCAAATAGAAAAAAAAAGTCTGCCAAAGCCATAGCTGACTGCGATAGGGGTAAGTGGCGGGACCATCATCATCATCATCCCGTTCCACCACTAACTGAAAATAGTAAATAAAAAGGATTGCCGTAGGATTATAATGCAGTCCATTAATAAAAAACTTAAGGGCCTCAAAACCACCCCAATAAATAACCAATTTAAAAAAAAAACTCGAAATTACTTGTAAGTTAAATCTGAAATAGATCGCTTAGGTGTCATACAAGCCCCAGAAAGGTCACAATAATTGTTCTTCGTTTGGTTTGTTATGGTTGAATATTCAAATAATGATTCATTTTATTGCAGCTTAAAACGATGAGCTTTTTTCCAACTCCGAATTCAAGAAGAATGGAAAAAACGGTACAACAGACCTTTTGCTGAATTATTAACACAGAATGACATAATTGATATGATGAGAATGAAGATATCTTATTCCATCAGTCTTTTGAATTTCGTCTAAAATATGAAGCAAACAATCATATTATCTTATAAAACCATACTTTCAAATTTGAAAAAAATTCTTATCATCTTTGATGGATCATAAAGGGCGATACGGTCAAAATTTGGTCAATATCAACTTGACGTATTTCTTTCAATTTTGCATTTAAAAACCTGAACACCCCTCATTTTGAAGGTAAGTGTGTAGAATGTTGCTCCTATTTTGATTTTGGAATTCACTCTTCAGTTGTCAAAATGCCGTCCAAGCAAGAAGAGCAGCGTATCAAAATTTTGCTCGCGCATCGCGAAAATCCGAGCTACTCGCACGCAAAGTTGGCAAAATCGCTAAAAGTTGCCAAATCAACCGTTACAAATGTAATTAAAGTGTTTGGGGAACGTTTTTCGACAGCCAGGAAGTCTGGATCGGGGGGAAATCGAAAACCGGAAGCCTCTGAGACGACAAAGAGAGTTGCCGGTAGTTTCAAGCGAAACCCTAACCTATCTCTCCGAGATGCCGCAAATAAGCTGGGTGTATCGTCTACAACCGTGCATCGAACCAAAAAATGAGCCGGACTATCGACTTACAAGAAGGTAGTGACTCCACATCGCGATAACAAACAAAATACGACGGCCAAAGCGCGATCCCGGAGGCTGTACACGACGATGCTGACGAAGTTTGACTGCGTGGTAATGGACGACGAAACCTACGTCAAAGCCGACTACAAGCAGCTTCCGGGACAGGAGTTTTATACGGCAAAAGGAAGGGGAAAGGTAGCAGATATTTTCAAGCACACGAAACTGTCAAAGTTCGCAAAGAAATATCTGGTTTGGCAAGCCATCTGTACCTGTGGCTTGAAAAGCAGCATTTTCATAGCTTCCGGGACTGTCAACCAAGAAATTTACGTGAAAGAGTGTTTGAATAAACGTCTGCTGCCTTTCCTGAAGAAACACGGTTGTTCCGTACTGTTTTGGCCGGATTTGGCATCTTGCCATTACGGTAAAAAGGCCATGGAGTGGTACGCCGCCAACAACGTGCAGGTGGTTCCCAAGGACAAGAACCCTCCCAACACGCCAGAGCTCCGCCCAATTGAGAAATACTGGGCTATTGTCAAGCGGAACCTAAAGAAGACCAAAAAAACTGCTAAGGACGAGCAGCAGTTCAAGGCAAACTGGCTTTCTGCGGCGAAGAAGGTGGACAAGGTGGCGTAAGGCCCGGCAATTCGGATTTGGAAAAGCGGAAGCCTAACTGAATATTTTTCCTGAATTTTATACTAATTGAACTTGAAAAAGAAATTTAATTTGATTTTTTAAATAAACGATTTCACCGATTTACACGCGTTTTCCCTTGACCAAATTTTGACCGTATCACCCTTTTAATCTCTTAAGAGAATATTCATCAGCTCTGATAGATGAATTAACCCAAATATTGTTCATAACGAAGCGAGGGTAATATTTCTTGCGCATATCATTTTGGTAAAAGAAAATAAAAAATCGAAAGCTCACATGCTGTAAATGTTCGCCTACATCTGCTTAACCTAGCCGGCAGTGGCATACTTCAGGCATATAATGTGGCATAGGAAAAGCACTCAACACGCGCGCGTCAACTTCATAAATGTTTCAGACATTGCCGGGGTGGATCCTCGTTCAAGTTTTCCGAATATAACGATGGCAGGCTGGTCTCATCTACCTAGAGGGGGAGACAGTACGAAAGGGAGAGGGACGAGGCATCTACAGAGCAGACCAGCCGGCACACACACTCGATTGCAACTCCGTCATCGTAGAATAACACCAGCCAGCAAACATGGGGCTTTGCTTTGAACCGCCTCGCTCGGCAAAAGACACTCATAAAGCACAAACACCGAAAAACATACAGGGCAATAAATGTAGCGACAAAAATATATAATTCCGTTTTCCACTTCTGCCATTGCCGTGAAGATTGATGACGATGGGTGTTGGGTGGTTGGGGCGATGATGGGATGTAAGCTTGAGCACAGAAAGAAGCAAAGAAGTCATAAAAAACTGGCGACATAAGTAGTTGAGTTTTCTTTCCCTTTGCCGCACAGTAGGTCCTTTAATCAGGGGGAGTTCATGTGGTATTTATTGCAAGCACCTTTTTGGTTCATTGGGATTTTGCTTGTTATTTGTAAAACAGCAATATGGCACTAATGAATCTCATAAACTAACAGGGCATATATCGAAACTTTTGAAAATCTCATGGTATCCTAAGAAAAAAAAAAACAAGTATTGTAAAAAATCAGATTCGCTGAAAAGGCATGCAACACCTCAAGTAACAATGATGCCACCCAACCCATCCCCGGGACGCCATGAAGATCACACAATTGATGCACCCAAGCCACCTGAAACAGTCGTGCCTATTGCTGAGTCCTGTCCCGGCCCTGCTAGGGTTGGGGAGGTGGGCTTCCAACCACAACTATCAAGCAAGTACTTCCTATTATCAACCAATACTCTGCCTGGTGCGTTTTCGCCTTACAGTGCCACGATTGTCGATTATCCAATGCTGCACTACAGCAAGTTTCGCTGCTAAATACTTCATCCCAGACTTCCAGTCCTGTATCAATCACCGTACACTCCGCACCAAGTTATCAGTGTTCCACATCTTCGTTTGTCAGTGGTGGTGATAACAACAATGCCCCGTCAAGACAACATTTTCAATCGTTAAATTACCAGAACGTCAGAACGCTGCGGACAAAAACTTCAGATTTGAAACAAGGATTGTTGAACTGCGTTTACGACGTGATCGTTCTCTCCACAACATGGCTCCGGTCCGATATAGGCGATGCGGAACTAACATCGGATTACTCGCTGTTTCGATTTAATCGTAGTGAATCCTCAAGCAAATATCCTTGCGGTGGAGGGGTGCTTGTTGCATTTATCTTCGCCCGAACTCCGATCCAGTTTTATCTTCGAGCCACTCTACCGCTGTTCAGTCTGTATCCGATCGTTCGTTCGCCAGCAATGTCGTCTTACTTCTCGGCGATTACAATCTTCCACAACTGCAGTGGAGCTTCTATGAAGATGTGAATGGATATCTGCAGCGAATGCCTCTAGGGAAGAAGAACTCATAGTTACCGAATCCCTCTCCAATTGTGGTCTGGTGCAATTGAACTCGAATTTCTAACACGAATGGCAGACTGCTCAATCTGGCTTTTACGAACTGTCCTGACGATTTTGAATCATTGCACTCTATATCATCGCTTTTACCTATCAATTCTCACCCACCACCGCTTGAATTTCAAATTGATATGCATAGTTGTGTACATGTTCTAGCCAATGCGCAGGCGAGATAAGTTGATCTGAATTTTAGACGCTGCGACTTCGTTTCTCTCAACGTGGAATTGTCATTGGTCGACCAGGAACAACTTCTTCAGGGCCAAACTGTTGACACCGTTGTTTCTCCAGTTTTACGTCCAAGTTGTTCAAAATACTCCACTTGAAAGTTTCTCGCCGTCGCCGTGCTAAGTGGAGCCAACAAAAAACCTTGGTGGACTAACGAGTTGAGAAATATGCGCAACAGACTGCGGAAAGCACGTAAATGGTTCTTCGTCACCGTGAAGAATGCAAAAACAGCAAAAACCGTGAATCAATTCGCCTTGGGGAAACTTCGTTTAAGGAGCTTGTAGCAGCTAACTATCAAGGTTACATGCAGAAAATACAGTCGAATTTGAAACAAAACCCCTCGGCATTCTGGAAGTACGTGGAAGATCAAAGGCAAATAATCGTGTGCCAAACGATGTCAGTATAGTGATGCTATGGCCAGCTCTCCAGACGAAACTGCTAACCTTTTTTCGTGCTTCTTTCAAAGCGTGAACAAAACAGAGTCACCCCAATACCTGGTTACTTCCGCATTCCGCATTCCGCAGTTCATGCATTTTTCCCGGGACGAAGTGTTAATGGTTCTGACAAAATTAAATGGGTCGGAAAGAGCTGGAGTAGATGGAAAAGCTCATGTTCTACTGAAGGATTGCACTGATTCCTTAGTCTCACCATTGACGATACTTTTTAATCGCTCGTTGGATGAGGAAACATTCCGAAGTGCATGAAAAACTGCAAAAATGATTCCTATCAACAAATCAGGCAGCTTACGCCACTTCGAAAACTATCGCTGGATATCGATTCTCTATTGCCTTGGTAAGCTGATCGAATCTTTGATCCACGAGATCTTACTAGCAGCAGCAGATCCAATATTTTCGGATTACCAGCATGGATTTGCTCAAAATCGCTCGTCAACAACGAATTTACTATGCTATACCAACGTGTTGTTTTGAAAGATTGAAAGCCGGAATCAAGTGGACTCCGAATACATTGATTTTTTTAAAGTATTTGGTACTGTTCCGCATATATTTCCAGTGGAAAAATAGAGGCACATAGGTTTCAGAAGTTATATGGTACGCCAGTTACCATTTTTGTATTAGTATGATTGTGTGGCAAGTACAATCATATTGTTTTACAAGGGAGTCGAGAAATTTTCCTAAACGAAAGATTCCTAGACCAGACCGGGAATCGAACCCAGCCACCTCCAGCATGGTGTTGCTTTGTAGCTACGCCTTTACCGACTGAGCTAAGGGAAAACCTTTTTTGGGATTGATAGAAAACCCAAATTACGAATCTTTTAACCAAATGAAAAAATCTAAATCAATGTCCATTAGTGGTGAAACTAAGAACTCAAAATTAATAATATTCTAGCCAAGTTGCCGGGGCACTCCAATAAGAAGCCATTGACTAGTTGGGAATTGTCTAGCATTCACCATAAGCGTGGATATGACCAGATTCAAATTTAGTGTGTTCAGTGGTTTTGGAATTAGAATTGGAATTTGTGTGGGTAGAATAGTTTTGTCGAGTATGAGCTATATAGTTTGAAAAAAAATACATGTAATTTTTTGCGTTAACTAATGCACACAAAGGGAACGTAAGATTTGGCAGAAATAAATGGGATATTTCTTGTAAATTTAAGCCATATAACGCTTGAATCTAGCCTGTTGTATGAGAGATTGCAAACATTGTTGTATGGCGCATGAAAGATTGCAAACAACTTCGTTTTTCACGCTTCCTTTTTCTTGATATTACACGAGTGGAAATTTTACGCGTCGGTTTAAAATCTTTTTTTTTTTCTATTTATAGATTTAAAAATGTGTAAATAACAAACGGGTCTCACCAAACTCTAGGATGTCATTCTGATCTTTGAATTGAGATTTTTCATTTTAATTTAGATTTTTCCCTTGAAAAATTATGCAACGAGAACTGGCAGGAAATAAGCACAACAACAACTATTTGTAGTACCACAACCGTTATTTCTAGTTTCAGCTTGGGGCGACCCCGGTGGAGGGGTTACCATCTTTACCTCTCACGCCAAAGTCAAGAATTCGAATCTCACCCCCGGACAAAAAACGAAGTTATGAATTTGAGTGACTACGGCGGTAGATGAACCAGCCCAGTGCTGAAAATTTCGACCATAGAGGAACTAAAAAAAAAGTTTCTGCTCCTCCAATGCGACAATGTTCATTCCTCTACTTTTCAACCCTGAACGCATTAGTGCTTGTTCGCGATAAAATCTGGACAACCCTAAATACGTTTATCTCTGGAAATACTTCATCAATGAGTGAAACATTTCGCAGACTGATAAACGTTCGTCTGTTCATCGTGTAAATTTTTTTTGTTTATACTACAAGTTTTTAGATCTAAAATGGTGTCGAAAGAAGAGCCAGTGCGAAAAGCAATTGTGTGCGGTCGCAATGAACATCTGGATCTGTCTGTAAGATAACTTGCAGAAATGCTTGGTTTTCCTGCAAGTACTGTCTATAAGGGTCTTTAATCTTTCGATACACGTTTGACAACAGCCTGGAAGGCTGGGAGCGGAACAAAAACGGATCTCAGGAACCACCAGGAAGGACGCGAAGGTGAAGCAAATATTGCAGAAGAGACCAGATCCTTCGGTACATACTGTGGCTAGAAAAATAAAAATGTCCCCAACTTTCATGCATAATTCCAAGCAACGGCAAGGTATGAAGTCGTTCAAGGTGAAAACTGTACCGAACCGTAATGATAAACAGAATGTGACGGCTAAAACCCGGGCTCGCATGTTGTATCGCGAAGATTTTAGGAAGTTTTCCTGCGTGACAATGGACGATGAAACTAATGTGACTTGGAAGACTTTGAGCAGCTTCCCGGAATATCTTATTATACTGCCATGCAACGGACGGTGTTGAGGAGCATTTCAGGATGAAGAAAAAGGCTTTGGCAGGCAATATGTAGCTGTGGTCGAGCAATCCAAAGCTTTATACCTACCGGAACGGTAAACATGAAAATATACCGCGAAGAAGCGATTGTTACCATTCTTAAGCAGCTTACTCTCTCGCTAACGATTGCATTTAAAAAAAATGGACAAAAATTGCCGATTTTTAATGGCTTCACCAAAACTGACAAAACTACGCATGCAGCATCAATCATAGTAACCCATGAGTCAGCAGACAAAATTTGACAGCTCTATCAGTCGAACTCTAACCGTGGTGGCCAAAATTGTGAAGCAACTCCGTTCAGAAGTGTGCGCGTTCAAAGAACGGCACCTCGCCGCATCGAAAACCGGATACGCCCGTTCCGACATCTACAACATCTTGGCACTATTAGACAACAATCAGAGCATCGAAAGAAAGTCCGGTTCCGGACGGCCGACGATAAAAAGCTCCAAAGGATGCTGGAGAGGAAGACCGAGGGAAAAGTGGCTACATCGCTGCGTGCGCTTGGCCGGGAGGTCGGTTCAACCGGCCAAACAGTGAAAAAGTACCTGGCAAACATGAACATACATGTCAGGAAGCGGAAGTCACGTCCACTGGTTTCGGAGCTGCAGGCAATGACGCAGCGGCAGTGGCTGAATAAGATGGAACTCGATGTTTACGGCGAATCGCGACGTGGCGGTGGTGATGGACGACGAGACCTATCTCACCCTGGATGGCAACGACTGGCAGGGCACTTCGTATTTTACTTCCCCCACGAAGGAAGTGAGCTCCGAGGTGAAGTTCATTTCACACACCAAGTTCCCCAAGAAGGTGCTGCTGTGGCTGACAATCAGCGAGAAGGGGATGTCAAAGCCGCTCTTCTTTCGCTCCGGACTGGCCGTGAACGGGGAAATTTATAGTACGAAATGCCTGCTGGAAGTTGCGTCGTTCATCAAGAAATACCATAAGGGCGAAGACGCGGTGTTCTGGCCGGATCTGGCGTCGGCCCACTACTCGAAGCGATCGTTGGAGGAGATGGAGCGGCTGAATATCGATGTGGTACCCAAGTCGGCGCAACCCGCCCAACGTCCTCCAGCTGCGTCCCATCGAGAATAAAGCATGTCCGGAAAGTAACTGGAAAAATTTGAGCACTATGTTTTGTAACAAATGCTTAGGTTAAATTTAGCGTGAAACATACCGTTGAGTAGGTTTTTCTTTGCAGTACTCATATTTAGTTAAGTGTGCATAAACGTCATGTACCAAAACAATGAAGCGTAGCGAAAAGGAAGCGCGTGCGAAACGCATTGTCCAGTTTTTTCAAAATATCGCTGATGGGTGCAAAACTACCACGTATCGTCACTTCAAAGCAGAAGGAGTTCCATCCAGCACTATTTACAATGTTCTAAAAAGGTATTCCGAAACTGGTACAGCTGATTTTCATCGACTATCAGGTCGTTCAGCGTCCGTATCAACGCGAAAGGTCGTGAATGCTGTAGAAAAGGCATTTAAGAAGCAACCGGATATTTCAGTTCGCCAATTATCATCGAAAATGAATATTTCAAAGTCAACACTCAGTGATATTAAAATTAACAAACTACGTATCAAGGCGAGAACAAAAAAGATCGTGCCAAAGTATGTTAAGGACCAAGCTGCTCGTGCGAAATCAGGCGCTCGTTTTGTTCTCGACAAGTCACGTCAAAAAGTTCTTATAATTGATGATGAGACGTATGTTCCATTTGACCCACAAGAAGTGCCAGGACGAAAATTTTACCACAGTTCTAATCCCAAAGAAGTTTCGTACGATGAAAAAACGAAGAAAAAATCTAAATTTTTCAAGAAATACCTTGTGTGGCAGGCCATGGATCGATTTGGGAACGTGTCTGAGCCATATATTACAACCGGAACAATTAATGCAGAAATTTATCTCAACGAATGTTTGAAGAAGCGTTTGATTCCGTTCATTCGTAAGCATCATTCTACCAACAGTGTTTTATTTTGGCCAGACCTGGCATCGGTACACTACGCAAAAAGAGTACTTGAGTTCCTTGGGCAAGAAAATATTGAATTTATCCCGAAATCCAAAAATCCGCCGAATTTGCCACAAGCTAGACCAATTGAAGAATTTTGGTCAATTTGCAAACAGGAGTATTCTAAGAGACATATGCCACCAAAAAACCTCACTGGATTCAAGCGGATCTGGAAAAAAACTTGCAGCTGATGTAGCAGAAACTCATGGACAGCACCTCATGGACCACGGTTACTCTATGCTTACCAAAATATCCAAATCAGGAGTAGAATGCTAAGTAAACATACTCACATCTCTGTATACTTATATATCTTGAATCTGAGCAATAAATAAGAATTCTTATCATTATTTCAAAATAAATAATATTATTTTAATTTTTTCCCATTACTTTCCGGACATCGACAATATATAGCATGAAGCATGAATTGGTAACGTTTGCAAACGATAGCTAGATGACAATGTCGTTCTGCTGCTGGGGAGTTTGGCTTTTATAATGCTGATTGAATGCTTGATTGAAAATGCGAAACAAAAAAAAAAAATAAGACCTATTTTCAGCTATAGATTTTATTAATTTTCCTGTTTTGCCCTTTTTTTTTTCTTCTGTACTGATGATGATGGACATTTGCTTTCTGTTTTACCCCCATTTTTTTCTTATGAAAGGGGAAACATAAATTCGCTGCAGTTTTTGTATTTCCTAGAATGGGATTCGAACTCGCTGCCTCGTGGTCAACGTGTTGTTATACCGCGTCTTTATCCTCTAACCTATATGGAACGTATGGGAACGGTTCTAATATTTGCCCAATATAAACTTCAATGTTTCCAGGTAACCAATAAACATTGAAATATGCACTAATTCTGCATCATACTTGCATTTACGATTCTTCTTGCTGTACATTCGCTGTCTGAATGCATAGCTGTTGTAAAATAGCATACGCAAAGCTACCGTAATGTTAACGGTCTGATATCTGCATTTTTTATGCTTGATGTATAATAAGAATAACGCACTGAAAATGCTTCATTAAAGTAGTTTATTTTCGCTGTGTCTGTACCGAACGTGGACGACCGGACCTTTTCCTGTCCTCCAAAGAGAACGTCTCCTGATACCTTTTGATGGCCTTGTATATGAAGTTACGCTAAACACCAAAAGAGTTCAGGCTTTTGAAAATCGCGCCTGGCGGTCGCCATTTAAGAATCGTTTCACTACAATAACCCTAAATGGCTTCATCAACATAACAAGCAAACAACAACTGACCGAAAATGAATATCTCGCGCATGTGTCAGTATGTACATGGAAGTAAACTTATCACAAACACCTACATAAAATATACGCATAGCATGTCTTTTGCACGCGCATGAAAAAGTTCATCCGAATTTATTGATCACGGTGTAAAGCATAATAAATGCGATGAGATGGAAGAGTATTGAGAAAAATATTGCTATAATATAGTTGCTCTTAATAGAGCTTATCACACTTACGTAGCTGAATTGAGAAGTATGCGAGTATCTTCAATCGTTGTATCCTATTGGTTGTTTGAAAGTTTACCTGTAAAAGAAGAGAAAAGGTTACGTAAGAAATTTGTTATTTATCTTTGAAGGCAGAAAATGCAGATTGGCTCGAAGTATAAAACACAACGTTCTTTTGAATTTGTGAATATCCATTGTTTAAAATTGTTTGTTTGTTTCTTTGTTTTGAAAAATTTACGCTCCGAGCTAACCGTTTACTACCGAATAACCCAATTCTAAGTCCCACGGTTCAGGTTGGGGAGAACTGTACAGTAAAAAACGTTCTTACTTGCTATATAACCGCTATGACAACTACAATATGACAGATCTCAATAATGGAGAAGTAACACGTTTAGCTGGACCTCACATTTCGTTCGAATTTGTTATCATTGGATTGAACATGGAAATTGATTCAGGATCCCCACGGTAGTGATCACTTCTCACGTGAAAATTTTGAGAAACTTCTCAAGCTGAGTCCATAAAATTGCGTCATGCCTTTAAACCACTTGTACGTAAAACATAATGTCAGCCCTTCACTCAATATTTCCAATCGTGTTTGCTTCTCGTGGTGCTAGAATAGTATAAAGAAAATAAAGTCAAATTAGTACCCAAGGGCCTTAATCCTCTTAACACCCCAGAGCTGAGGCCAATCGAAAAATATTGGACAATTATGAAGCAGAAACTTAGCTAACATCCTAAGACAGTCAAAACAGATCAAGACTAGAAGAAAGCATGGGTCAATGTACAAATACTTTTCGGTTCTAATGTTGTACAAAATCTCATGGAGGGTCTTAAGAGAAAAGTAAGGGCATTTGGATTTGGAGTGCAACTTTAATAGAATGAACGTGGCATAACTTAGAAAAGATGATTTATTTGACACTCCAAAAATTTCAAGACAATTGGTAAAATGACTGACAACTGGTTCAACGATTGATTGTTTTGGATTTTGGAAATTGCTTTGTGTGTTGCAATTCTAACGTGGATAAGTTTTACCTCGTGTTAACGTGCAGTTTAGACCCTATGAGATATTAAAAAAAAATTAGTGGGGTTGTGTATAACACACTACCGGTTTACGTAGACTTCGTTAAACCTTTTGATTAGTTTTTTTAGTTTCGTAGCGGAACATTGCAACGTAGGTACTGTCTCCGAGGATCGGCACATGATCGTTTCGGAGGGGTTTCTGTTTGTTCGATTTTACCGCGCTTCCGAAAATTGCACATATGGTTGACATCAAATCGATTAGGCATCGTACTTATTCTCACTTTTAGTTTCTCAAAACCTATTTCTTCCTTGAAGTAAAACTCTCATCCAACGCGAATCGTTAAAACAACAGTATAACCATTCATAGCAGTACTAATTGGAATGTGCAGAGAATTTTACTTCAGAATATCATGTTCGAGAATCAAAACGTTGTCCGTAATAGGGAGTACTTGCAGGAACGCAACATTCTTTATAATTTTCCAACACCGATTGATGAATATGTACGCGAAATATATTCATTTTTACTTTCAAATTTTAAATACATAAGTAAATAAAACGACAATTGTAAAAACATCTAGATTAGCGCAAAAATCTCGGCTCAAAATTAAATCAATCAAGAAACGATCGAATTAGTAACGACCAGTGTTTAAATTGTTCAGGACGGAAGCCAGTTGTAAATTGTGCACAATGCTCAAAGTATGCAACGAAGAGAAAACTAAAATTGTTTTAGCCACCGCTATCTGCCAATTGGTAAGTTGTTACATAAATTCAAATCAAACAAACTCTCTCAAAATTGGATTGTTCGTCCTGAAAAGCATGGATTTGAATCATTCCGCATTAGAGTTGAAAGCTTCTCGATCTTTTCACGAAGCCGGTTATTTCTGCCACGCACGTTGCGCTTCAGATAAAGATGGCTACCAAGCATATCACACACATTCAAGCACCTTATTATGCTCCTCGTGGTGGCGCCCACCGGCTGGCTACAAATCATCACCGGCTTGGGCAACCGACAGCCTAGCACATATTCAATGGCTACCTATCAACGGTTGCCTAGCCAAGGGCTTGCTTGCATCAGCATCAGAGCAATCAGCTAGCTCACCACTGGTTGCTCGCCAGTGCACCTTCTGTGGCATTTTCCACCACCTGCTACGTTGGCGCCTTGCCGTTCCGCACTGCACGTTTCATGCCATCGGGGTTGCCTCCATTGCCAGCTGCTGATCCTTGATGGCTCCTATACTGCTCAGCTCCAGTACAGCGACACTAATGAGTAAAATTGCAAAGGTGTACCCGTATTATATCGTTCAGTGCTGCATATGAGCCTTCCCTTGCTTAAATTTGAAATCTGTGATAGGAAAGTATTGTGCATTTAGTAAAATTAGCCTGCAAAACAAAATTATAAGACATCATCTTTTATGTTCTCTATTTTCAACACTGAAAATTTATTTTCGTAAATTAGCTTTCACTCGCTTCGTAATCATGGATTTTGTACATAGAACAAATGTCTCGTATATTGTATGAAACATTCATATTGCCTCTTATCTAGTGAAATGCTATCATTACACCTTTTTGTATAATGCACGAAATGGATTTCGTGAAGACCAGCGCAATCGCTGCTTTGCTGATGTTGCTGCTGGGATGGGAGGAATAATTTATTTATCCCAAAATACAAATTGAAGCGCTGTCGAGAGCTAAAACTTCATACTCATTATTCAATTATCACCTCACGAGTCGCCGTGGCATAGTGAGATCAACCGAGGATGCAGTATCAGCTCTTTCCAAAAATACAGGATCGAGTCCCATGTCAGAAACATTAAAAAAAGACGCTGGACAACTCCACGTGGTTGCGCTTTTTAGTCAATTACATTTCGAGTCGATAAAGTAGATCTCTCAGTCATTCAGGCAACCATCAGAGAGACGTTTCTTTTAAATTGGTAACAAAATATTCGTATCATTGTATTGTTTTCGTACAATGCACGAATGTTGTTTCTGTGTCAACAAATGCTTCGTGCCTTTGACAATTGCGCGTGTGCCATTTATTACGAATGAATCTTCATAAAAAGAACCAATCAGTTTCGTTGCTGAAAACAACGAACATATTCGTTAGTTCTACCTTCGATTTCGTAATATAAACTAAAATTATCTTTCAGTGAATAGTTAAAAACTGTCAAAGGTGAATGTTTGGTAATTGAATTGATACACGGAAAAAATTGCTACCGATTGACGTAAACATCTTGAAAATCTATTGAGCATTTATCAACTTATAAGCGTTTGATTTGTAACGATATTTCGTAACGGTCGATTATTTTTAGATTTTAAATTGACACCCTACCCTTGCCGTAAAACGTAGTCTACGTCAAAAGCGGTGACAAAACTGATAAATACATTAAGTCAAAACACAACTTGCAATTTGAATTTAAACACATATACCTAAATAGAAATTCTAAAAATCTATTGAAAACATTTCGCATCTGATTTCCCAACCTAGCCAATCATGAAGCTTCAAACACATGTTTCATCCAACACAATACTGACACACATACTCAAACACCCGTCTTACAAGTCGTTAGTTAGTTTTATTAACGATGCCAACCACATCACAACAAACAGGAATCAGAAAAGCATTCCATTTCCGGTTGTCGCTCGCAGCATTTCTAATTAATTTTAACTTTTCAAAGCTAACCTTCAAAGAAAGTTTCAACGCCTCATCGTAAAGGATGACTTCCATACGCACGCCAGAACAAATCATCCAACTAATTTCGAAGACGGGTGAAATTCCCACTGAACACACAGGCACTCCCACATCCACAGCCACATGCGAACATGCAAATTAGTTATAATCATTAATCCTCAAGACATTCGAAGCCCGGTGCCACTTGGGAACTATTCTATTTCATTTGTTACGCTTCTGACGACCCACACCACCATGTGGGAAACCGGAGTCATGCAAAGGATTCTTCTTTTTTTTGACATTTCAAATTTATTTTGCTTATCGCATACTTAGCTTGCTGTCGACTCTCAACTTCCAAAACATGTTCAAATATTTTGTTGCATTAGTATAATCATGTGGTGAGTACGAGTCGGTTTAAAATGCTGATTCCTCACACGTCGGCAATGCTCAGCCAATCCAACAACTAACCAAATAAACAACCTCCTGCCTTACCAGGCTGAAATAACAAGTCATAATGATAAAACTCAATTCTGCAGTCGTAATAAAGTTTATATTTCATTTTTCAGCATTGGTGTGCCAATTAAACGATGGCAGTTTTGTTTTCACTCTCTCCTCACACTTCTGTCGTCATCCAGCTTTCATAATGATCCCACTCGTCATTGTCGTTTGGAGTGTACCCAACAACGAACGGTTTGCTGGTTGGTGCGCGATCCTGTCCAAATAAAATAATTTAATTGGAATTACTGCACAAACCCCTGTCAGTGGGAGAGTCACTGACTGCCACTCGTCAACGACGTCGGTCTGTCGGAGCGTCAGTGTCCTGCTTTCAGTTTCCAGCTGTGTGCTTAAGTGCAGATTTCAAAATTTCCCGATGGGGAGCTCGTTGGGAAGGGAGCATTTAATTACAATCGCATATGAATATACGACTACAAGGTGGAAGTCGGCCACCATTTCGAATTCGCCAGCCAGCAACTGTCATGCTGCGTGAATTCTTTTCCCCGTCCCGCTAGGTAGAGAGGTCTGGCAGGTTGTACTTAATGTTGACGACGTGGTTGCTCTCTAAGCTCGTTACCGGTTAGTTTGGGGTGGAATTCTTCTTACTCAAATACAAGCAAACGAAAGGGCAATTTGCCCGAGCTGCATGTTAGCAGAGATGACGTTGATATAATTATGAAAATCGAATGCGTGTACAAGTTAGCAGATATGTGCATTTGCTATGCTTTTCGCGTGGTAACCAAGAGTCACGAGAATGCGTCATGAAAAGCTTACTGGCTGTCGTCACTTCGGTAAGCGGGGTGCTCCGTTAAAACGAGACGTGCATGTAGAGCGTGCTTCACAATGCGGTGCAAATTATGGAAGCAATTGTTTTACTGAGGATGGTAAATGTGATAGTTAGGTCGGCTGTACATCCGTTTCGACTGTGATCGACGCACGGTTTAGGGAAGCGGAAACGGTAGATCTTAACGATTCATTGCTCAAATAGTGTTTGATGGTTTAGTATTCGAACCAAAAGTGTTCAAAATAATGGTTGATGCACCTCGCCACGTACATTTTTTTTAACAGTAGACTAACGCAAATTTTTAAACTTTGGCTTCAAATTGCCTATACGATGAAAATCTGAATGGAACAAGACGGCGTCTATTTTCCAAGTTAGAAACGGCTGATTACCTTCCTCTTGACAGCGTGGGACCCTAAACAGTGCTGCGCACGATGGTCGTCCGGCAAATCAGGGGGTTGAGAAGGCCGCATTGGGAATATAAATTTTGATCACTAGCTAGTTACAGTATGCATGGGCTCAAAACTATCGACAATGTACAAAAAATGTCGGAGTTTGACGTCACGACCAACCATTGAGCTTCTACGAGAAATCGGCGTTTCTCAGAACTGCGCACAACAGCTGGAGGAACACCGTGGCACAGATACTCTTGACGATGTCTGGACAGATACAAGCCGCCATTGATAGCACTGCTCTAGCGGCTTTAAGAATGTCTATTCCGTATCGGACAAATCCAACCAGTAAGTTGAGGAGAAATGCAGCAAGAGGAAGAATGAGAGCGAAGCATGGAAATCACATACCAAAGATGTCACAATGCGAAAAAGGAGCTGTACCATGCCAACTCACTAAAGGCTACTTTCCAACCCTTAGGGTGTGAATAGGGCCAACGCTAAAGTTTTCTTTCTTGGGTGGCTGCTCGCTTTAGCCTTGGCCTGGGCCCAAGTCGTATTGCTAACGACTTCCTTTATTTTTGCAGGCTCCAATGCCACTAGACCCTGGGTCTGTCTCTGCTGCGATGTCCTGCTAGGTTCCAATTCAGCGTTTGCTTGCAGATTTCATTCTTGCCCTTCCGTAGTGTACGCCCAACCCAGCTCGACAATCGTTTTCGAATTTCTGTTGACATCGGTTTCTGTTAACATCAACGTTGGATTCTCCCTTTGTTAGGCCACCAGATACGAGCTATATACCGCAGGCATTGGTTGATGACGACTTGTAGCTTTTGAGTGTTCTCCGCTTATACACATCACGTTTCGCTGGCATACAACAGCTTAGATTTCACGTATGAATTGAACAATTCGTTACTTTGGGAAGGGGCTATTGGGCAGTACTTAGGAATCTAGTAGTTAACTACTTCCTTCTGATATTCCGCTGGTCATTGTGCCATCTGCCTTGGAGCTCTAGGATAATCTTGGAGGCCACCGTGCTTACAGCTCTTCAAATATCCCGGTCTTGACACATCATCTGTATAAGATTATCCGAAGCTGTGTTCCTACCGCTCACGACCATCATGCCGTTGCTAGTGTCGTTGAAGCGAGGTTACATGTTCTGCGGATTGGTCTGTGTCCGCACACCCGGGACACATGGAGGACTTGGCATACCAGTACTCCCGCAGGTGCTCGAAAGCAACGATGGTTTGACAAGATCTGCGTCAAATGGTAGATAGCTTCACCGTGTCAATGACCGACCCATCCGGATAGCTTCGAAATTAGTCGATGGGTCTGCCGATCCTTTGTGGAGTTGTTCCATTCACAGTTCCATTTGACCAAAGAGGCAACTCTAGTGATCGTTCGTACTCCTATTGTGCCACGTTGATCCAGATTACCTAAGAGCTCTTAGTACTTAACACGGTGACCCACACCGGCCCGCCGCACCTGAGCATGGACAAGGCAAGACTAGCCAGGAGCTTCCGCTTGCACTGCTGAGCTATTCGACATTATACGAGATGATGCCGATGTAGCTGTGGAGGCCTTCTTGTATGCGTAATCGAGGTGACTGATAAAGGATAGCTTGTCCATCGATGATGACCCCCCAAAATCAGGAACCACTTTGAGGTGATTGACGCAGTTACTCGCACTAATCGTCACCTGTTGCTCCGGTTTCGTGTTATTAACCTTAATAACCTCTGTTTTATAATGGGCTAGCTACAGTTTCCTAGGGCGCATCTATCCCTCTACTGGGTCAATAAAGAGAGTGGCCGTTAATTGTCAACAGTTAATTGAGAACAATACACAATACTCCATTGACCTAAAGGGTGATGTCGTCCGTGGAAACGACAATCTTTACTCCGATAGAAAATTTTAGTTTCAACACTTCGTCATACATTGCGTTCCAAAGCACTGGGCCCAGGATAGAACCTTGTAGAACTCCTGAGGTGATTTGAACACATTTTTGACCCGCTTCTTTGTTGTAAACCAGAACACGATTCTGGAAGTATTTTCCCAGAATTCTATGCAGGTACCCAGTCAATATGTAAATAGCCTCAAAACTGGCACTTTTGAACGAGTTTCTCATGTTAAGGGTACTGCACAGTAGCGGACTCCCTGCCTCTTACGCTGGAGTACTATTTCGACTTTCTTGGTGACAGACAGGATGGCATCCACTTTTGACTTGCCTTCCTGGAAGCCAAATTGGTTGTACAACAGGCCACCTGTACCGTCCGTGTATTCAGACAGCCCGTCAAGGATTATCTTGTTAAGCACCTTTCCCGTCGTTTCCAACAGACATATCGGTCTTCACACCGATGGATAACCCGCTAGCATCCCGGTTTTTGGAAGTAGTACGAGATTCTGCCACTTCCTGGCACCTGAAAAGACACCCTCGTCCAGACATCTTTGCATTATTACCCTGAACATTTCGCAAAATAGCCGTCTTGAAAGCCAGGTTTGGGGTACCATCTGATCCGAGCGCCTTGTTCCCCTTAAGCGACTTCACAATGAGTTAAATTTTCGTATCCGTCGCCGCACCCCTGTCCTCCGTGATGCCGTTTTCATCGTGATTGTGGTTGTTTGGCGTGTTTTCCGCATCTTTTTACCGCCTGTCATGGTCTGGGATACTGGAATACCAAATACAACAAGGATATTATCTCGTTAGCGTACACAATACTGAGTACATTCTCGGGGACTCGTTCAAACACTGAGTTCATCGCAATGAGAAACAGTGTGACAGATATGACAGACCCTTTGCCCTTGGAAGTTCCACTTCTTGAGGGTAGTTAAAATACGAAGCCATGTCATTTCATATGCTTTGGACAAATCAAAAGACACTACATCAACACGTAGGTCAACCATTTTGGTTTTGTCCACTAAATGATCGAGCTCAGAGAAGAACGTCTCCGATCCTTAGCTGCATCGGAATGTATGTTGCTGTGGGTGGATCCACTCATACCTCTCCTGCTCAGTTAACAGGCGATGGTTAACCATCCGCTTGAGTGTTTTCCCTATGCAACTCAACAGCGTGATGGGTCTATAATCATCCGTTAGGGTCTTATTCTTCCCAGATTAGGGATTAGGAATGACTCACTCCGGAATCAGGCCAGATTGGCACACTTTGTTCATCATGTCAAGCAGAGCCAACCGACCGATGCATAACAGTTTCCTCAGAAGGGGAATGCCAATATCGTCGGACCCTGCTGCCTTGCCGACACCACGGGGCAAGGCTCAGTTGAGCTCCTCTAGGTCGAACAGCCTATTATAGGTTGTACTCCTGTCCATCTACGTCGAACAGCCTATTTTCCGATGTATCTGGCTCTCTTGGCTTCCTTGATAACCCTACTTGTTTTGGTCCGGGCAGGTTGAGACTCTATCAACTTAGCAGACGGTCTCGTCCTTCGGCGTAGAACTCCCTCCCTCCCCCCTCTCTTCTTTCTTTCTTTATGCCAGACTCAGGATCTCAGTCCAATCAGTTGGTCGTCATTTGGCATTTGACGGGAGACTTCCTTGCCTAAGCCCTCCCAGTCTACCTCGTTCAAATTCCACCTAAGATTCGCCACAGTTGGCGGGAGGCCAACAGCCTGTGAGAAGACGATACGGAAATGGTCACTCCCGTGTAAGTCATCTTGGACTTGCCAGTTCAACTGACAAGCCACATCCCAGGAGACGATGGACAGGTCGATCGCGGACTCAACTCCAATAGAGAAATCCATCCGCGTCGGTTTGCTATCGTCCCCCCGCCCCCCCCCCCCCACCACCCCACCGCCCCCCCCCCCCCGCCGCGTTTTTCTTTTCTGTCCCCCCCCCGCGGGGGGCGCGCCCTCATCTCTCCCGGCCTCATTTAATGTGTAGGCAATTGAGAGACGAGGTCTTCCAACTTGCCTATGACATTCTGTTCCTTGCCGATCCTACAGCCATGTATGAGATTACCAACGTAAACTTCATAGGAAACTGTATGGTGACCACAGTAGCCTCCAAGTCAGTATCCAGTTGTATTTCGCTATGCGGTATATCTCCTCTTACACAACCGCAACAGTCCACAATCGTGGATGTAATCGTTCTTGTGAAGCTTAATATACCATTTGTTCTTACCCACGAGGTAGTGGGGAGGTAAGTCAGCTTCCTTGATAATGGTTTCTTGGAAGGCCATGCTGCAAGCGTTTAGCCTTGTTGCCATGTGTTGAATCTCTGATAGCTTTGATCTCAAGCCGTTCGCATTCCTTTGCAGTTCAATGTTCAGTGGATCTACATCAGTTTGTTGCATGGTCCGTCGCCGAGGCTTCAGGTACAGACCCTGGTGGGTCTGCCTTCCTATGGTTTTTCTTCCTTCTAGAAGCATCCGAACTTTCGGCAATGTGCTTGTTCTTACGGCGGGTAAGAGGAGCACCACCGTCATCCTCACTGGATTGAATGGTTTTACCTACTCGTTTGAGATTGTCCGCAAAGACAATCCAGCCCCTCTCTGCCAGAGATTTTTTCTCCTTGAGGGGCTTGTGGTTTATGCTATAGGCGCATGAGAGTTTCAATCTGACAATTGAGGAGCTGCTTTTCGCATTAGAGCCAGATTTCTCGGCGTTCGACATGGGATCAGTGCCAACTGCCTTGGATGGCACAATACCCTTTCGGACGCCGTCTGTCACGCTACGTATTTGGCTACTAGTGTTTTTTAGAAGACAAGTGCCCACACCTACACGCTTGATGCGTACGGTCCCCTTGTTGCCAACCCTAGCAACCTTCTGCGCACCAGTTTTAAGGTCGGGTTTTTTTGCCGGACTGGACTTTCCCTTATTGAGTTTTTTATTTCTTCCTCAGAGGAGAGGAAGAAACTGGACTGCTGCTGAAGGGTGACAGCAGCCACTTGGGAAAAAGTTTCCCGAGCACTGTTTTCTTTGTTAAAGATCTTCTTGGAATCTCGGTAGGAGACATCCAAGTCGGTTTTCAACTTGAGAACTTCAGCTTCCCTTGCGTAAATGGGGTAATTACGACTCGTTGGCTGATGATTGACACGACAATTAGAGCAAATGGGCTTCGCTTCACACTTAGCAGCAGTCTCGTGCGCCGGAACCGGGTATTGTTCTTGCACTCGGTTTTGCCATTTCCAAACCCATAGCAATTGTTATACTGCAATGGTAGTGCATAGTGTGCACGGGTCTCGATTCGCAAGAGCCCAAACTTCACCTTTTCCGGAAAGCTTAGGCCCCTGAAAGTCAACACCACGGAAGAGGTGTTAACTTTTTTGTCGCCGTGTCGTTTGCAGATCCTATTGACAGCCAGCACACCTTGTGCGGCAAAATGATCCAATAGATTTTTATCACGCACGTTGATGTTGTCCGTGCTAGACACCACACAACGCACTCGGTTAAGAGTTGGATGCAAACCAACTGTGGTCTTTCGGCTACTGACCAGCTTCGAGATCCGCTTTAGCTTCTCATCATCAGCAGAATCTTGAGGTGAGCGATCCTGGTTCCACCTTTCTCGGTGCGCGCATCAACGGCATGCCCAACAGAACGTTGGACAGTTGATGAGAAATCGAGGTAATCCCAAGACACGTCTTTCCCCCCTTCGATTGCCTCCATAAGGAGAAAAATCTTACACAGAAACAAAAGCGTTCACGGAAATGAAAACGGACCGTCAACTAGTTTACCTGAAAACGTGAACTAGTTCCCGATTACGTGATTCAGTTCACGGTGTATTTTTGCTTGTTCTCGAATTCACGACTGCCGTTCACGGATACGGGCACGGATTTTTTTTTCCGTGTATCAGCGCGTTTATTTTTGGCCTCGTGAGAGTCCAGTTTGATAGAAGCCATCATCTGGTTCTTACGGAACTGGCCTTAGGGAAGGGAATGGGATTCAAATATAGATCAGTGCCTCACCCCAATCACACTGACCGGAAAAATAAGACGGCAGGTTCCATTTGTTTACCAAATTGCTCCGTTGATTCCTCGTGGACGCATCAAGAAGGTCCATATGAGCCATTACAGCCCATATTCAACCAGAATCAACCCTAGCCATCACGAGTCTACTATCTACTTATTTATCGTCTGGTAGTCAAACTGACTTCCGCCAGAGAGGTTGAGGACGGTAGTCGGGGGCCCCTTATACATGACTAGGAACCTCCTGCTTGTTTGCATACTAGGAAATGACGCATCACAGTATACTAGGAAATGCACCCCATCGGAAACCTCGTGGAGGTAAGAGTCAGAGTTTGATTAACAACATGTGTGTGTTAACATTTCAGTTAACAACATTTGTGCGAATAGCATTTCTGCTGATATGCGATAGAACCCGAGCGTCTTATTGAATTTTCCTGCTTTGGATAGTAGATTCAATATTCTGCAGTCATGAAGCCTCGAAGTTGACGTAAGTGATGCGTCGCACCCGGTGGTGGATCATGCCGAGATGTTAGTGGTTTGTCAACTTCGTATCGTAACTTGATATCGTAGAGGAGGCGGACATCGCCAGTTGTTGCGGCTCTCTCCCCTTTGTCTGCCAGTGTGCCCACCAACGCTTGCTTGTCCCGTTGATAGCAGCGTTTCAATTCCTGCTCTAGATCCGAATACCGTTGACGGGACTCGTGTTTGGCTGCTCTGGTTCTCACCCACTCTATCACGGATTTTGCTTCTCCACGCCCCGCAATCTTTCTCCAGGTTTCATCAATGATCCACTCTGCTTGCTGTGTGCGCAGCTTACCCAGCTTATTTTTGCTTGTCTCAATAAAGGCATTCTCTTCCACGCTTCCACCTTCCGGAACATCCGCTGGTCAAATATCAAATTCTTCAGCGAGCGATCTCTTCGTAACTGGATTTTTTAATCGGCGTTTGAGCCTCTGCTCCCATCGCTGGATCCGTAAAATGCATAGGTGAATTTCACCGATTAGAAGACGGTGGTCAAATGCAATGCCGGCACTGCGTTTCTTTCGGACATTAATAAGGTTCGCTCTCTATTTTCAGCTGATGCAGATGTAGTCGATTTGATTTTCTGATGACCCAAGTGACTTCACTGGTCAATGGGAAAGAGGGAGCTCCCGATTACCATGCTGCCGTGAAATTCTGCAAACAGCTCACCGTTATCGCTCGTTACACTGAGCCCCATAACATGCTCATTGTCCATGTTGTCTTAATGAGATCTTGATGACCCTTTGGAACTTGTAGACCCTTTAGAACTTTATCCATAACGGCCTTCTGTTGACTGTTAAAGCTCTCCTTGTCCTGTAGCTCGACAGCATCGGTTGACGCACAGCATTGGATTTTGGTACGGTTTCGAAGCCGTGTTTTGAATCTTTCTATGTTTATTCGTTCATTAATTGGCTCCCACTTGATAAGCGCGCCTTTGCCTGGACGCTAAATAGGAAACCAACTCCATGGTACTGGGGAGCATTGTCTCCTCTTAAAAGGTGTACGGAATCAAATTGCGACACACACAAATACTCGGCAAAATTTGCTCGTTCAACCAATCATCAACCAACTTTCAGGAAGTAAAATAAAACACGTTATAAATATGTTCCCATGTTTGTTCTATTCAATTTCAATTCCATGTCCAAATGCACGAACCTTCTTCTCTACACTACTCATAAGGTCCTGTACAACATTTGGACGAACTTTTTTAGCGTGGCAATCAATTTTTTCTTCATATCTTCCTCCGATTTCACTTCCTTAGAATGCTTTCAAAGTGCCTGCTTCATGATGGCCCAGTACTTTTCAATTGGCCGCAGTTAAGGTGCGTTCGGGGGGTTGAGATGCTTCAGCACGGAATTGACCTCCTTAGCCTTGTACCACTCCAAAGCCTCCTTCGAGTAAAATGGCACGAGACTAAATCCGGCCAGAAAATTGTAGAACCATCGTGTGACCTCAGAAGAGGAAGTAGACGCTCTTGGAGGCATTCCTTTAGGTACACCTGCCCATTGACCGTTACAGTTGTCACGAATGGGGTGCTCCGCTTCCCACACGAGCAAATTGCTTGCCAAATCATACATTCGTTAGCAAACTTTGACATGTTCTGCTTTCTAACGTCCTCAGGGACATCGAATTTATGACGAGCAGTGAAAAACTGGAGCCCAGAAAGCTGCCGGAAGTCTGCTTTTACATACGTCTCATGATCCATAACGAGGCAATGTGGTTTTGTCAACATCTGGGTGTAGAGCTTCCGTGCACGTGTTTTACCTACCGTACCTTTTGGAATTTGTACGTGTGTAGTCCTTCACGTTTTTTCGCATCTTGCACGAAAATTTGGGTGAGATTCAGTTTCTTCGCCACATCTCGAACTGAACTGTTGGGATTCCTCTTGAATGCTTGAACTACCCGCTTGTGATCATTAACACTATACGGAGATCCATTTTTGCCACTTTTTTCTTTCCGATCGATGGTCAAACGTTCGTGGTACCGATTTAAAACACGAGACATCGAAGAAAGTACCATTTCCAGCTTTCTGCTGATGGCACGATGAAAAAGATCCAGATTTTCTAGATACGTGCGCAAAATTTCCTTGCGCCGCTGCTGTTCTTTCGACTACATCTTTACATCTGCTAGTGAAACTTACACGTAAACAAATACACATTGAACTAATTCCATCCAAAATTTCAATAGAAAATACCCAACGGGTAAAAAGTTACTGCCATTTAAAAGTGGTGAAATTTGATTCCGTACAACCTTTAGCCGTCGTCATCTCACTTAGCCCATAAAATCAATTCGTAATCATTTTCTGTTGGGATCTGTGAATTAAAAGATCAGAATAAGCTGCATCAAATTCCAGAAAATAATCATAGATCTTTTCACATGGAACGAAAATGACGTCCCACCTTAATCATTTCCTGAAGAAGCGGTCCTATTCGGAGCTTATAACAAAAAAAAAATTGCTCTATTTCAAACCAAAAATTGGTAGCATGTGGTCAAGCAGGCACTCATATTGGCCATAAATTTGAAAACCAGTAGCAATAATTGGGATAATTGCCGTCCGTTATGGGATGAGTGAAAGGGTAGACTGCGGTTTTTCTATCCATTCGCTCTGTTTTCTCTCGAGGTTTTAGTAAAACGGGCTGCAGAAGCGGTTATCACTAAATCAATATAATGCAGCAAGTTATGGCTCTTTTATGACCGTTCAATGGAAGGAGATTGTGGCCGATCTGCTTCCGATGGTGCATTACTATGGTGCAACTTGGGATGGTCTGTGATGACCAAACTAATGCACCAGGGCTTTAGATATCTTAACAACTAATCACTTCTCAAGAATGTTCAGCCTTTATTTTTTTTTAGAGATGAAGAAAATATAAATAAAACGAACTCTATCAAATTCTACGAAACATATTGATTCCTAAATATTCACTCCATAATTCAACCTTTCCTTATCGTCAGGCGAGCCTTTTTAAGGCTACTTTCCTTAACATGACTACACCATTGGTTGGATTCTCGGAAAAATCTCATAACTAAACCAGTCGCCCCAAAAAGGTGTATCACCTCCCGTTTTATCACACTTTTCCAGACGACGATGATATTTATTCAAATGTGTACAAAAGCAATAAAGAGATAATTCTTCCCGATCATTGCCAAAATAAAGGAACATTTTTCCGGTAATGGGAAAATTTATGACTCTGAAGATAACCTTTCTGTCCGGACTGCATGTGTCTTTTTTAGTGGCAGAATCTTCGCCCTCCTCGGTCCATTCCAACGCCGAGGCAGCCAAAACGACGATGGTCCAGTCGAGGCATGCGAATTTGTCCCAAATATCGACGATCGTCTGCAATGCCAAGACCGTCCTATTCAATGACCAACGAAGCATGCTCTTCTTCTTTCCGGTCATCCTTCTCGCACCAACGACAACGACGACGACGACGATGATGATGATGATGCCAAATGTGAGTAGGTACGAGTAACTGTTCTACATAGTTTTTGGCGCAGAAAGAGCGAAATATTTTCCAATTTCGGGATTTTTCCTGCACTGCATATTCTCCGTTGCTTTCGCTGGGTTTCACTGGTGGTTTTGTCTCGTTTTTCGATTTCCACTTTAGAAGGTATGTATTCCAGCAGAACCATCAGCACAGGCAAAGCATTATATATCCCGAAAGTGAGTCGGAAATATGTGCAACGAAACAAAAACAGTCGTATGGTCCGGGGAAAAATTTGAAATCAATTGAACACTCCAGAGCTGGCAAGCTATGAGGATGCTGTTTTTGTGTTATTTCTTTATTGTTCGACGCCATATTGGTGAGGAGCAAGAGCAGGAAGTTGAGACTTTGTTTGCAATTTATTCGAAAATTGTTTCCAAAAGAGGTACATGACAGAGAGGTTTACACTGAACTCTTAACGCGGACGGGAAAAAGGAAGTTGTCAACGAAATGAAATTTGTCGATTATTTTAGTAGATTACCTGAAAAGTAAATTTTGGAGTGTAATTGCTCTATGATGTTCAAACATTCCCATTCGAATCGGTTGTCGTACAAAGCATGTTTTTCTGATGGCTTCGATGAAAACACCATACACGCTAACTAAAAATGTGTTTTGTTCCAACTTGTTCAGTTGGGTTCAAAATGCCGTCGAAGCAAGAAATACAACGCGAGCGGATTGTACAGTTCTATCAAACGAACATAAATGACGGGAAACAGTTCACTGTGAACCATTTTAAAACCGATAATATTCCAGCTTCAACCATCTATCGTATCCTGGCACCCTCAGGAACAGCTCGTAGGAGTGGTAGTAGGAAACCTGCTAAAATAATGGACAAGAAAGGACTTAGATTGCTCCATCGAACTTTTAACAACAAGGATTCGATTATGTGATAGATAGAGTTGGTATGGAACAAAAAAGATTAAACTATTGTATAGCATTACGTTTCGATAGATGTATGTATGTATGTATGTATGTAGGAAGCCACCATCCTAGCGTGGGCTTTGCCCTTCATGCGGTTCCACTTAACAAAAAGATCATGCTTTGTTACCATTCTAAATTCAATATACTGCTGTATGAAGGGCCAAAAAGGGTTGGGCAGGCCCGTAAGCCGGCACACTTACGCGAAACCTGCGGGAATAAAAGAATCTCCCTCCAGCAATGTATTCCTATAAAACGAATAACAAAATACGCAATTCAGTTAAGCTTTCCACTACATGGTTTGTTAAAGAAAGGGGCGTCAAATTCATTACAACTGTTGGAGTGGAATGTAACAATCATAAATGAAAGACACATCCCCTCCTAGACTCCGGTTGGCTGTCCACTCCATTGTCTAATTGCAACATCAATGATGCCCTGGTGCACCCTCCCATCCCAGTATTGAAATGTTTTAAATCAATGAATTATAATAAGGTTCATGCAAAATATATCAAATAAAGAATAAAATAAGAAAATATAATAAGTATTTAAGGTCTGTATCCGCAATAATCCGGACACCTCAAAACATGAATAAAACATAAATTTCGCATTATATTTCCGTCGTAGTTGTTTATTTCAGATTCATGGGATGTGATTTAACAATTTGTGACGACAAAACATAGTTATTCGGTATTTGCATAAAATTTTCGAACTTTGCGCATAACTCCGTCCATAAAGGTTTGTACAGACTCTCCAGAAATCGTAGAAGCCGTCTTTGGCCAAATTTACTGGAAGTGTTTGATGTCTTTGATTCCTTGCTTCTTTCCAGAAAGCTTCCGCTTTATCAGAGCCCAATATCTCTCGATTGGTCGTAGCTCTGGGCAATTTGGCGGGTTTGAGGTTTTGGTACAATGTTCACTTGATTTGCTTGGTACCACTCCATCACAGTTTTAGCATAGTGGCATGATGCCAAATCGGGCCAGAACAAAGGTTTTTCTTTGTGACTTTTGATGAAGGGTAGCAATCGCTTCTGCAGACACTCTTTCTGTTAGATCTCCTTGTTGATTGTGCCTCTAGTGACGAAAGATTTAGTCTTTTTGCCACACTTGCAAATTGCTTGCCACACAAGGTATTTTTTGGGAAATTTCGATGCCTTCTTCATTCTGAAATGCTCAGCTGTAGCATTTCTGGCCATAGCAGAATAAAAAACCAGCCCTGGAAACTGCTTGAAATCCTCCAGGTCGTAAGTTTCATCGTCCATAACAACGCATGAAAACTTCGTCAAATATTCGCAGTAAAAACGTCGAGCCCGTGATTTTGCTGCCATGTTCTGTTTGTCGTTGCGTCTTGGAACTGTGTTTACTTTATACGACATAAGTCCCAAACGTTGTTTTGATTTTTGAACAAAACCAGGCGACATCCTTATTTTTACAAGCCACCGTGCGAATGGAGCGAGTTGGGTTTTTCGTTAATATCCTTTTCACCTTTCGGTCCATGAAAGGATCAGCGCGTCCATTTTTTTTGTCACTTCTCGGTTTCCTCTCCACCGTCGAACGTACGTTCTTAAAATGAGCACATCGTGAACAGTGGATTTAGGCAAATCCATTGTTTTTACAAGGTCCCGTATTGACAAGTCAGGATTTGCCGTACGCCCGTCTAAAATTCGCTCGCGCACTTGTTTTTCTTTCGTCGCCATCTTGAATACTAAACATGAAATGTAAACATCAGTCATACTCTTTTTCATCATAGACTCTCAACTATAACACAGTGAAATTTTTCATTCCTACGTGTAATATTTCAAAAGTAACAATGATTTGAAGATGTCCAGATTAATGTGGATACAGACCTTAAAGCGTGTAAGTAATTTTATACAGCAAAATGGGAAGCCTGGGTGGGATAATGTTTTAGAATTGTACACCTTGCATGTAGAAATTTCTAAAATGGTGATTTCCTTTCTGCTGGTTCTATGGAGTAATAACATGTATTAGGATATTTTAACAGAATAATACCCGAGGTACTCTGTGTTAACAGTTAATATCAAAATGATGATCAATAGATGTTAAAATTGATAAAATTAGTAGCTTCAACAGCCGAGCCTGTAAAGAAAAATAATAAACGAACAAAGAAGCCTTAACGGACTTAAAGTAATAAGTCCTTATTTCTGCTGCTGATTCAGTTGCAGCTTCTTGTATTCAAGGCACTAGATACTTTTAAATCATAAGAGGAAGAAGAAAGGATTAAAATGATCATTGGACATATAAGACAAAATAATCTATAGTATATATAACCTTTGAAGTGAAAACAATGAAATTATGTTTATGCTTTTATATAAATAACGAAAACAAAAGTAATGATAAAAAAAATCAATATACAATGTCATACAAATCGATAAACATGATACAGTGAAGGGATATTATAAAATGAACTGATACCAATTCTATTTTCATTTACATGTCTGCAGTTTGTTGTCCTGCTGCAATTGTAGAATAACTTGCGTAACCAATATGAACCTGAAAATTTAGACAATATATCATAGCCATGAGAAAAAAATTGAATTTAAAATAATTTCACAAAACTTGGTAATTCCATGGATGTCCTGAAATAATATATCATATTTATAAAGAATAATATATCTTAAATTTCGATATGCTGTTCCGTTTCCTTGCTTCGCAATAATCATTTGTAGTGGATCTCGTAGGTACTAAAATGATTTTAAGTAATAAAATTTATTTAAATTTAATAATATTCTTTCATTTCCTATCTCAACATTAAATAATAGAATGACGAAATAAAATATTAATGTGACCACGACAGTTAACGATAAAAGAATGAATATCTGTAACTAAGCTGGCCATCCTCTCATCAATAGACTTCTTCTTTTGCAGCTACTGTAGTATTAACCGTTAATATCTAGTAAGATTAATATTTGTATCCACAATAATAATAACAATAATAAGAGAACATAATATATTAATGTACACAACATAACTGACATCCATTAGTCCAAAGACATCTAATGTAAACGTTATGCTGAAATAATGAAATAAGCCTTTAATGCTAATATTGTTGCTCCATGCTCATAAGGTAAATTGTTTGGAACCCAAAGATGATTCCAAACCGGGCTGACATTATAAATTGAATGTAAATGTTCGCACCCCCTCCCTTCGCTATTGCTAAAATGACAACATTGCCCAGGCTACGCCAATCAGCGTCTCCATGTTTCAGCTGGCAGTCTTTTGTGATCATATGACTCGTGGAGGCGTGAGGTAGGAACATGTGAGGACCAGAGGTCGGTCGCACCCTCATTTGAAGTTTTCAACTCACTATTTGAAGCCCCTATAGCATTACGTTTCGATAGATACGTAATTAATGGTAATACTTCATATCATATGAGTAAACACTTTTGAGCGTGATAAAACTCATAATAAAGAGCATGCGCATGAAACTCACTCCCATTGGTCGCTATAGCAACGCAGTGTAAACAATAATTCACGCATGGTATAAATGAAACCTGCTTGCGCTCGTTGGATCATTCTTGTGACGGATTGAGAGAACAGCGGGCGAATCCTAGGTGGTAGCGGACCAAGCAGCAGCAGGAGTTGTAGAAGCAGCAAGGAGCTCGAGTCGCCGTGACTGAGGCTGGAAACCTCTGTCCGGTTACGACAGATTCGTCAATCTGATGCAGCAAAACGAGATCAAGACTACGCAACCTTACATCTGCAAGACGCTGGAGAAGATAGGAATAGTCTGCCATAAGAAATCAAGAGCACCAGAATACACAGAGTGACATATATCAACCGTAAACTGCCAATACCACTGATGATGATGATGATGATGTAATACTACCATCTATTGCAGCAAGGAAACTTTCCATAGCAGTGGAATAATCTGAAAAACGATTTGATCAGGATTTTAACGTTTGGGCGGGCCCGTAAGCAGAGACACTTACGCGAAACCCGCGAATATAGGGAAGAGAATCTCCTTCCAAAAGCAAGTTCACACTCACAGCACTAGAATCGAGCCCTCGATTGACAGAATAAACCCAATAGATGGGGTCGAAGAGCCCGCCCTCGTTCCACAAAATGTTAACAATAGGGAGGAGGCAGTCCCATGCTCCCTATCCAAATCGTTTTACTTGGGTGCCCTGATGGTCCCTCCCTTTCCCCGTTATATGTTATTTAATATATAATATATTTTGTACACAACAAATTAAGATACCATTATAGACAAAAATGCTAATTTATTCAAATTTCAAACTTGAATGGATTGTTACTGAAAAATAAATAAAAGTTAGATATGTATCAATATCCTACTAGTCCTGGGAAAGCTGAAAACAGAATAGATCATTCGAAATATAAAAGATAAAATTTCAATAAAAGATATTATTTTATAATACATAGTAATATTTGTAATATGTTTCTTTGTACTGTTCTAGCAACATTTCAAAGATAGAGTGAACGAAGAGTCCGGTGGGATAATTTCTGAAAGAAATGGCTTATCTTACCATAATACCACAAACACAACATTAAAATATAATCCTACATTACGTATAAGCACATGCCAGCCTTTTATGAATATAATAGTTGAAGTTCAGAAGTGCAATTTTAAATAAAATGGTATGCTGAAATGCTGAGATACAAATTCCGCCTTTGATACCTGGCATGTTGCTCCCGGCTCTTACATAGTTTTGGAATGCAAAGATGATTCCAAAGCGTGCTGAAATTATTAGTAAAATGAGAATAGAAAATATAGAATATGATTTAAAGGTATAAGATCTTCGGTCGCACCCCCTCACTTCGCTATTGTCAGATTGACAACATTGCCCAGGCTACGCCAACCAGCGTCTCCATGTTTCAGCTGGCAGTCTTTTGTGATCATATGACTCGTGGAGGCGTGAGGTAGGAACTTGTGAGGACGAGAGGTCGGTCGCACCCTCCTTCGAAGTTGTCAACTCACCATTTGAAGCCCCGTAAACTGCCAATACCACTGATAACCCGAAATTACGCCGGAAAATGTTACGTTTTGGAAGATGAAAGCTACTTTCCTCTTTCAAAAACCCTCATCCCAGGAATCGATCGATATTATTCTGATAAAATTTCTACTGAATCTCCGAACGTAAAATATAAGTTTAAGCATAAGTTCGGGCAAAAGGTGATGCTTTATTGCCATACCTCAGAGAGGAATTTCCAAACCATGGTTCAAGCCCAGTTGTTTGGTTATTAATCAAGAAGTGTACCAAAATCAATGTTTGACGAAAATATCAATTCCATTTATTCAAACATATCATGCAGATGGAATTAACGTGTTTTGGCTGGATAAAGCATCTTCGCATTATGCGAGAAAAACACAAGCCTTCGTGGATAGCCAAAACATCCCGTATGTACCAAAAAAAAACCGCAATCCAACAAATTTTCCCCAGTGTCACCCGATTGAAGATTTTTTTGGATATATGAGTTCACTGCCCAAGTAACGTTGACAAAACTATCAAGCTTCAATTAGTTTGATTAAGGTTTTATGAAAGCCACTAGAAATCAATTTGGATTTCCTATGGCACCAAAAGGTGCCAATAAGTTTAATATTTTAGTCAGGCTTATGAGAGCCAACACAGCTTGTTGACAGCGATATTAAAACCTTATTTTTCAAATTCCTTTTACTAGTATCGCAGTTTTATTTCAACTGTGTGAACTCGTAAAATGCTGTTTTGAAATGCCGTTTAGGACTCATTAATATTATCTTATTATGGCCAGTTGAAAAAGCATTTTAAAACTATTTTGCCTCCACTAAATGCATTAAACGGCAAATTAGCATTGAGGTAAGTCAAAAAATGACCAAATAGTTTTATAGTAGCCATTGCGAAGATAAATTGGATTTTTGGCAAAACTTTGATTTTTTCCAATCGCCATATTGAAATATAAGAAATAATTGAAATGTGGAACAATAAATGCACCAAATTTGAAATGCAATGCAAATAAACTATAGATCGGAGACCAATTTCGGCATTCTTTTAGATGACCTTAATGAATTCCATCCATTTTCAAGCAATTCATGATTAATTTATCGAACATATTTGTTTTAGTTTTGTTGTTGTTGTTGTAAACTCACATAATTTCCGAGGCACATTAATGTTTGACTCTTAGCGTGCCAATATTCACCATCATATTGAATGCGCATATGATTTGAAGCATGATACGCTGTAACAAACTCAATTCGTTTGAGATATTTTGCTATCAACTAACAAAAGATACTTTTTCTTAGATATTACTAGCGGAATCCCGGTGCGTGCGCTGCTACGCTTGCAACTAAATGAAGGAAAGTTTAATATAAAGGGCGAACACAAAATTATTGCAACACATTCAACAGGGCATAACTTTTTTACCATTGGGTAAAATCAACCAAATTTTGCACACTTTCTCATTGATGTGTATTGTTCACATGCTGTCAAACTCGAAGTCGTGTTTTTCGATTCAACGAAAATGGAGGTGAACCAACGCGAGTCGAGAGAACAAATTCTTTCCAAACACCTGGAATTTCCTGACCTGTCGCACCGGCAGTTGGGAAAAATGTTGAACATTCACCATTCAACCGTCTCCAGAGTGTTGAAGCGGTTCCAGGAGCGGTTGACGTTGGACCACGGCAAAGGAGCTGGAAGAAAACCGGGACCGGAGAACAAAAAGACGGAGGGAAAGGTGAAGCGGATGATTAAAGCAAATCCCAACGTCTCAAGCCGTGATTTGGCTAACAAGATCGGCATGTCGCAGAGCTACGTCCAGAATGCAAAGAAGAGAGCTGGACTACATACATACAAGGTACAAAACTTCCCAAACCGCGATGAGCGGCAACAATCGACGGCTAAAACTCGGGCACGGAAGCTCTACGAGAAGATGCTGACAAAATATGGCTGCTGTGTGATGGACGACGAAACGTATATAAAAGCCGATTTTAAGCATTAAAATTTTCGAACTTTTATGTTATAAAACACCAATAAACTGAACGTCGCATGAAAAATTTATCAATTGCAGGCAAAAAACTCATGCATTTATGGTCAATTTTACAATGAATTTGCATACGTATCCACTTTGGAAAAGAAACATCATATGTATATCGATGTTTTTTTTCTCTTAAAAATGTCCCCATTCAGCAGAACGAATCCAAAAATGGAATCTTTGAAATATATTTGTGACGGACTGGAAGTGTTCTTAAAGAGGAAAATCATAAAACTACCAAAACTTTTGGTAGTTTTATCATAGTTTTAAGCATGTCCTACATGTCATTACAAGTATGTACCGATAAAACTATCAAGTTTTAAGCGAATCTTGGGAAATAGTCTTGAGAACCTCCTATAGTATGGGCCTTTTTGAACTTATGAGGGTTTTATGGCTGTTTTATCGATGTTATGTAGAATATCTAGTTTTATGCGTGGTTTTATCAAATGAGTCCTTGAGAACTTCTTCAAGTGTACCTTAAAATTGAATTTGTTACTTGGGTATTGACGACAGAAAATCTGAGCAGAAATAAAGCGCCAATATCTAGAACTAGGTTTTAAAGGCAAATACCAAAACCGTGCCAAAGTGAATTTTGATTCGGTGTGCAGGCTCAGTTTGTAAATTAATCGGTGCAAAAAGAGTGTATTAGACGAAGGCCGGCTTGATGTGGACGAGTGCCGACTGAAGCAGCTGTGGATCATGCAGGACTTGGCCGAGATCTAGGACATCGTGGAGAGCTGGTTTGCAACAAATAATTTATTTCTACCAAACTTTGAAGACATTATCTATTATTCTGTTTTATTTTATTTTGTCTAATTTAATTTTTATTTTTCGTTATGCTTCTAGGACTTATAGGATTTCTCAGCTTCCTTCAAAGCGAGTATCATGTCAACACGTTCCTTCCAATTCCCTACTTGACCAGCATTCGGGCACGGCCGGCGCCGGTATTGCTTCATAATGGGTCACCAGTTTTTACACATTGAAGATGTGTCTTTGTGTAAATACAGCTGATCTGGCAATAACGGAATTGCATCCGTGGACGGTCAATCATGCGCATGCTCATGCTCATGCTCATTGTGGCATTCATTTTAGACATGTTCAATATACCAGGCCCTCTTAGAAGCTTAGTTTCTGCCTTGCTTCTGACATTAGAATCATACCTTAAGCAATTGACTGTTTCATGGCCCCTCCTAGCATCAATCATATCTTTCGATGGATAAATCATCGAATCAGGTCGGAGATATGATTACTGTACTATAGTGGAACTGCCGTCGTCTGATGCCTAGACTCGTTCAAGTTTTTAGTTCACAATTCCGATTGTGATATATTTGCTCTTTGTGAAACATGGCTTTCTTCAGAAAATGAACTTAATGTCCACGATTTGAACATTATTCGCCAGGATAGAGATGATTTTTAGGGAGAGTTGCTTTTAGGGATCAAAAAGTGCTACCCTTTCTACAAAATTTCTCTACCAGCTCTTTCAGACGTTGAAATCATCGCTTGTCAAGTAACTGCAAAGAATTAAGACCTTTGCATAGCTTCAGTTTTCGTTCCTCCCAGAACTTACATTAGCCGTAGTCAATGCTGGAATTTAGATTCTATTTTACCGTCCCCAGTATTGATTCTGGGTGACATGAATTCCCATGGTACTGGATGGGGGGACCTATATGATGACAATAGGGCGGCTATTTTTTATGATTTATGTGACGATTTCAATTTGTCAATTTTGAACAAAAAGGTCTGTCCGGATTTTGTTCCAGCAAGGCACATTTTTCGAGAAACGTCTCCAAACAGTTGCTCTCTGGACAGACCATTCACAATGCTGGAATTTTCTAGGGCTCTTCTTTCATCAAACAACTTGTCACCCCGATGCGATATGATAAAATTCAATCTTCTGAAAAATCTCCCAGATATCGCAAAAAGACGCTTGCTAGACCCATTTAACTCCTTATTACAAAACAACATAGTACCACCTGAGTGGAGACAGGTCAAAGTGATAGCTGTTCAAAAGCCTGCTTAACCAGCTTCTGATCATTACTCATACCGTCCGATTGCTATGCTTTCGTACATTAGAAAATTGTTGGAGAAAATGATCCTTCGAAGGCTCGACCACTGGGTCGAATCGAATTACTTGCTACTAAATACACAGTTTGGGTTTCGTAAGAGCACAGGAACAAACGATTGTCTAGCACTGCTTTCCTTAGATATCCAACTGGCCTTTGCGGGCAAGGAGCAACTGGTTTCAGTATTTCCGGACATCAAGGGGGCTTTTGATTCAGTTTCCATTGAAATCCTGTCAGATAATCTGCAGAGATGTGGACTTTCCGGAATGTTAAATACTTTTTTGCACAATTTGTGGTCAGAAAAGAAAATGATCTTCTCAATTGAAGAACTGAGAACTTCCAGAATAAGTTACATGGGCCTACCCCAAGGCTCATGCCTAAGTCCCCTTCTTTATAACTTTTGCGTCAAAGACATTGACAATTTTTTGGCAGAATAATGCACGCTAAGACAACTTGATGACGACATTTTTACGAGGATCACATGCCGTAAACTTGCAAGGACCACTGTAAAATTCTCTGGACAACCTTCTTAGGCTAAGAATCTAGGGATAGAATTCTCACCGCTGAAAACTGAACAGGTAGTGTTTACTCGAAAGTGGTATCCAGCCCTTTTGTAGCTTAATCTTTTGGGCAGAAACATAACCCAATCGTTATCTTTCAAATACCTTGGGGTCTGGTTTGATTCAAAGTGCACCTGTAATGCCTACATCACGTATTTGAAGCAAAAATGCCAAAAAAGGATCAATTTTCTTCGTTCAATTTGTGACACATGGTGGTGTGCACATCCGGGAGACCTCATAACCCTTTATAAAACAACTTTTCTCTCTGTTCTAGAGTATGGCTCTTTTTGCTTTCTCTCGGCAAGAAAATTTCTCTTGGCTGTATGCACTCAACGCATAACAGGAGTCTCAAAGTTCTGGCAGGAGTAAAACCTCTCCAGAATCGGTTTTGGGAGCTCTCGCTCAGAATATTCATCAAACATGTAGTGAAAAACGCATTTGTAATAGAAAATTTTGAAGAAATGATAGGGCTGAACACACAATCTCAATTTATGAGAATTTACCACCACTACACATCGTCGGATATTTGTCTTCCGTGCTATACTCCAGATTGTGCTCACTTCACCTATAGCAGTTCCTCAATTCACTATGATCTTTCAATGAAACAAGCATCTCATGGGATTCCGGATCAACCTCGTTCTATTATTATTCCGCGTATTTTTACTGAAAAGTACCAACACGTCAATTCTGAAAAAAGGTTTTTCACTGATGGGTCTCGCCTCAATGGATCCACTGGCTTCGGTGTCTTCAATGAAAACTCTAACGCCTCCCACAAACATCAGGAACCTTGTTCTGTTTATGTTGCTGAGCTGGCAGCAACCAACTTTGCATTGGGGATGATTTCCAACATGCCAGAGCATTGCCTGCCATGCAGACCATTACTTCATCTTCTCGGACAGCCTCAGTTTAATTGAGGCTCTTCGGTCGATCAAACATAGTCAACACTCATTTTATTTCCTTTCAAATCTAAGGGAACAGATGAGTGTGCTGGTCGAAAGATCATATTTAATCACCTTTGTATGGGTTCCTTTCACATTGCTTAATCCCAGGCAATGAGAAAGCGGACTCGCTCGCAAAGGTGGGCGCCCAGGAAAGCGATTTGTATGATAGACAAATATCACACGATGAATTTTACCATTTAGTACGGCAGAGTACCCTTTCGAGTTGGCAAACCGATTGGGGCACCGGAAATCTAGGACGGCTGTTACATTCCATCATTCCTATCGTTTCATCTAGGGCGTGGTTTAAGGACCTGCACGTTAGCCATGATTTCATCCGTGTGATGAGTAGCCTTATGTCCAACCTTTAATAACTGGGCACACCTCTATCGCATCAACCTCATGGACAACAATCTTTGCCGGTGTTTTTCACCGGCAAGAGCAAGTTCTATATGGACGACAAATTTAAGAAGAAGAAAATGTCGAAGTTCACCTCCAAATATCTCATTTGGCAGGCCATCTGCTCTTGCGGACTGAGGAGTGAGCCTTTCGTGACAAAGGGCACAGTAAATGGCGAGATCTACAAATCTGAGTGCCTCGAGAAGCGCCTTTTGCCGTTCTTGCAGCAGCACGACGAAGCTCCGCTATTTTGGCCAGATTTGGCATCATGTCACTATTCTAAAAGTGTCCTGGAGTGGTATGAGGCCAATTCTGTCCATTTTGTTCCAAAGGACATGAATCCGCCAAACTGTCCGGAGCAGCGCCCGGTGGAGCAGTTCTGGGCAATGATGAAGCGGGAACTTCGGAAGAGCAAGAAGACAGTCAAAGACGAGAAGGACATGTTAAGAAAATGGAAAAAAAAACTGAGAAACTGGTACTGGATGACACTGTAAAGACTTTGATGGAGGGCATCAAGCGAAAATGCGTTCAATTTTACACTCAAGGCTCCATCGATTAACTTTTCTTTTGATTTTTGAAGTAAATATATGTATAAAACTACCCTAACATTTTGGTTTGATTCTAAACATTATAAGAAAATTGGCATGACATTTTCGGTGTCGCAATAATTTCGTGTTATTATGGTTTTTTATGGTTTTTTTTTCGAAATGAGTTTTTTTTTCTTGAATAAGCAGGGGTTCAAACTTCTATCAAAACATGCTTCTTGCCCGAGAAATACACGTTTTTTACGTTGGTCGGTTCAGAATTTTCCGAGTCTATAAGGGTCTGACAGACAGACAGACAGACAGAAATTCATTTTTATGTATATGGAAATCTAGCCTCCAAAAACCTCCATATGCTAAAAGTGGTTTCATTTACTTGATTAGTTCTCGAGTTATGCAGAAACTTGCTTTTTATTTGTATGTTAAACATTTCTTGCCTCCGAAAACCTCAACATGCCAAATTTGGTTTCATTTGCTCCATTGGCTCTCGAGTTTTGCTAAAAATTATGTTTCATTTTTGTGGGAATCTCCCCTTCCAGAAGGGCGAGTGGTCTCAAACCACCTTAGAAACATTTATTTCCTTCAAAAACCTCCACATGCCAAATTTGGTTCCATTTGCTTGATTTGTTCTCGAGTTATGCAGAAATTCGTGTTTCATTTGTATGAGAGACCCCTGTTTCAGCGAGCGAAGGAGTTTCAACCCACAATAGAAACATTTCTCTCTTCCAAAAACCTCCACATGCCAAATTTGGTTCCATATGCTTATAATTTACTCTACACATGTTGTTCCTTTGGTTTTTGGTGAAAAATATAACAACCGCAAACTCATACATTGCCATTTAAATTTTTCATCAATAACAACATTCTTACTACGTTATGAAACAATAGGCCTCATTTGGGTCATAGTTATTTTATCTATGTGTACTGTTGTTTATCAAGTGTGAATATTTTCTGTATATCTATCCTCAGAAAATTATCCGCACGATTATCATACGATCGGAACTATGAACCACAAAGCAAGGGTCCAAGACATTCCATACAAAATCGTATCAAATGATTATTGATGCATTGGCTGAGAAAAACATGCCTCTTATACACTTTCAATTGACATCTCTTATCAAGCGTGTATAGTCTCGTGGGATTATGGCTCGTCTCTGGATCCCGCGGTTCATGGATCGAATCCCGGTTGTTGCTTTTTTTTCTGTGAGGAAATTTTCATACGATCGTCCTGTGTAATTCTTTCCATTAGAGAATTGTATGAAATTTGAAATAATATCTGCTGTCAAATTTCCCTACGATATTCCTATGAATTCCTCTCGGTTTGTTCGCACAATGTATGCTATTACTCTTTTTGTTCGATTCAATTTAGCCAAATCTAGATCATTTGAAGATAGTGGAGTTAAGTCATGGTGTCTAAAAAGTTAAGGAAATCGAAAATTAGGCGGATGTGGACAAGTATAAATTGATAACAATTTTTCAGTTGCTTTGGATTAAATTGGTCATCCTGATGGCAACATGATTTTTTGAATATCGCTGAATTATTGACATACACGCTACACAAACGCTGCAAAATCGCGCACACAACGTTTTTTAATCGCATCGGTTTGTGCGCTCCCATAAGCCGCAATATAACTTTATCGCGGCGAATTTTTCGCTGCGCTTATTCGCTGCCACGGCGAAAAAAAACATACCAGTTTGCAGAATCCTTTACTCTTCCTTTTAAGAAGAATAAAAAGAGAAGGACGCGTTCTTTTGGACATCTCACAGCAGTAAGGTATAGAATGGTCATTTGAAAATAACCAAAAAAAAAAAAACAAATAAAGCGGCTTGATTTACGGTTATAGAAATTAAAAATGTATGAGAATTCGAGAAATAAAATATTACTTACCACAACCAGTTAGAACAACGGAGCCCCGGAAAAAATAATGACGTTCCTAATTTGCCGTGTTATATTCTCAAGTAAATTAAACTTTTCTTAAGTTAAAAACATTTAGGGTTCTAATCCAATCTTCTTGATTCAGCTCCTCTTTAAAAAAAAAAAAACCTGGCGCTGCCGAGGAATACAAACAAACAAACTACGATGAGACGATGAATATGAAATTCTTATTTGCGGTTGGTTGCGTTTCCCAGTGAGATGGGTTCGCGTGGCTTAGAAGGCTTTGAAGGTGAGCATTTCCAGTCCAAAACGAAACAAATTAAAGGCTATTTTTTGTCGACTCATTTCAATTTTATTATACGATGGATTCTGTGGGCCTTTATATCCGGAATATATTTTGCTAGAAATATTTCCAAAAAGAAACAGATTTATGTTCGTTTGTCAGCAAAACAATCCCATGACCTTGGCGATCCGCTTCTCTTCCGTTTTGGCCACGAAATTATTGGAGTAGATCCTCCGTTTGATGATCGCCCAAAAAAGCTGAGGGATGTTGGGAGGGTTGGCGGTCTTCGGTAAATCGTTTATCTTCGGCCGGTCCTTCTCCTCCAAGGCCAGGTCTGGTCAAAATGCTATTTCCTACTTGAAAATGGCAAGTTCCAGCAGGTATTACGTACTGTATATCTTTCCATTCGTTGCAAGCCCCAAAGGAGAGAACAGTTGCTTGGACCTTGCCTTCTCACTGACCGTCTGTCGCAGAAGGATCTTCTACGTGAACTTGGTGTGGGATATATATTTAACGTCAACGCTTTCCTCCTTGGTGGGGGCATAAAGTACTCAGTACCCTGTCCGTTAATGCCGTCCAGCGTCCAGTACGTCTCGTTATCCATTTTGACCACGACGTTGCGCTTCGCCGGAAAAAATGTTTTTCACCGGCTTTCGTTTGATGCTCTCACTTTTCTCCAAAAGGGCAAACATGTTTTAAATGTTGGATTGGCAATAACCGATGGACACAAAATGCATCACGATATCCAACTTCTTCGCTCCGTGACAGAGGGACAAACCATCGAGCGTAGATGTTTGCCTGTTTTCGCCGTGGCTGCTGGAAATCAACTGATAACGCTGTAAATATTTTTATGTACACAATAGGGCTGCTTCGATTGGTGATGCATAGGTAGATTCAACACTAGGTGGTAGGATAGTTGCATGAAAAAATACGCCCATTTTTTATACATATGTTAATACTTTCTTGATAGAAAACAAAATTTCAAAAACAACGCACCCCTTCAAACTTAAACATAAAATTCCGATTCAAATTTATGGGAATAATAATTACATTTTACATCTTCTGCGGTGGCTTTTATAACCAAAAACTTCCGTTCAAATCTGAGGCAATCCTTTCCAACCGATATGCCATTTGGTGTGGAAATGCTCGGCTATGGAGAATTCCGTTTTCCCTTTCTGGATAGCGAGGATCTCAGGTAGATATATTCACGCTGACAGGTGACAGGATAATGTTATTGCGACTGAGTGTTGCGAGTGTAGCTTCCAACGAGTATTTTGCTTTGATGTGACTGGTTGACGGTTGGGTGACTAAGAAGCTCTCTTATAACCGGGTGGTGCGATGGCATGATCGTTCCGCTGTCAAAAAGAGCATCAAAGGAATGAGCTTCGTTCTTCTGTAGGATAAGGTGCATATCGTTTGCGATTTGTGAAACCATCCATGATTCATAGCTAACATGAAACCGAAAGTTAAAAATAACGCTAATGATGATTCAAAAACATGAAAGCATTTTCAGTTACCCCCAAAAATTACATACATTTCAAATACATGAACATCCGACATCTTTCAGTTTGTTCCAAGTAAAGCCATAATGTTCATTCAAAGTTCAATCTCCAAACAAAGCCTCACAGAGTATATCTTCAGCCTCGGGATATAATTACCACATCCTTTGCCGTTGGTTCATTAAACAGCACTTGCTCTTCATTTTCGCAAGTAAAAAGGATTGTCCTCGTGCAAGAGCTACAACGTTGACGGTGGCCATAGTCTGCGACCTTCTGAAGAGCCCGTCAAAAGTGTGCGACACATCCTTCTTGCAAGACGAATTATCTTGCGCTTGGATCTATGTATCTCGCGTTCATCAGATTAAGACCTGTCGGTGGATTTCCTCGCCCAGACAATGAGCCTTCCTCGGCTGCGAAGGATCTGGAAGGTGACAAACGGTATGTTGTTGTGATACATTCATCAGACTTGCTGGAAGTGGTTGAGGGGAGGATGGGAGAACAACGACGAAAGGAAGAAGAAAGCCATGCCCCCACTAGCATGTGCCATCGACCAAACCGTGAAGCGAACCGACTGGGGAAAGAAAAATGGTTTTGCTCTCTTGTAGGTTCCTTGTGAGCGGGTTGTTGGTTGTTATTGTGGACAGACGAGAGGGAAGGATTCGCTTCGTCACACAATCCGTCATCAATGGCTGCTTCCTTGGCTGTCTGGTGGAATCAAAAGACGGTAGACGAACGGTAGAGTGAACCGAACTGTGTGGGTGCTTGGAAGCAAATCATCATCACCATCGTTATCGTCATATACGCCCATGTTCCGCTCACGGAGCTCATACCGGATTTAGTAGTGAAGATAAATGATGGTTGCGATAGGGAGAAAGCACGTTAGAATTGGGTTCTCGGTAGTACCAAACATGTAGCGGTTAGAACCTTGGAATACCGTGTGCCATCAAGACTGGGAGCTGGCCAATTGAATTTATGTATCAGATTTGTTATGGTAAGGGTAATTTGTTTGTGACTTATCGTAGAAGTTGTTACAATTTAGGTCCATTTCAGGAGCAAATCAGTTGACGTGCCTTTTGCTGGACATTTAGTGGTTATTTTTCTTCTGTTAGATTATGGTACGATTGACACATATTGTTACCCAAAAACATTCGAGCGCACGTGCACTAAACAGTACTGTATATGGGCTTCGATGCTTGCAACGGAAGCAGCAGCAATTTTTTACTGCTAACAGTAATCAGCAGATCAGCGGAAAACTCTTCCGTTGTACTTGCACATGGTTGAGCCCAAAGACTGAACAATGGACCGATGCAAATTTTGAAATCATCACAACCCTTAAGGGTGTACCGTTAAAAGTCCGCACACACAAAATTCATTCTCAAAATTTGAGTTTTTATCCGACTATCACCACATTTTCAGGGAGTAAAGAAAAGCAATTCTAATTAGTTTTGGCATCATTCATTTAATTTGTTTCGCCTTTATACCCAAATGCGCGAACTTTGGCCTTAACCCTAGCCATAAGGTTCTGCAAGACCTCATAATCAACAGTATTTTTTGCATATTAACCCATGTTTTCTTCATTTCTTCTACATTATTCACCACTTTAGGTTGTTTTAGAAGGAACTCCTTCATAATGGTCCAGTATTTTTCTATCGGGCGCAGTTCCGGAGTGTTTGGGGGGTTCAGATCTTTCGGTACGAAATCGACATCATTCGACTTATACCACTCTAGCACGTCCTTCGTATTTTGGCATGATGCGAGATCCAGCCAGAAGATGGTTGGACCGTCGTGAGCCTTCAAAAAAGAGGGAAGCCACTTTTGGAGACACTCTTCCAAATATGCCTGTCCATTCATGGTGCCTGCGGTAACAAAAGGTGAACTTCGCTTTCCGCAAGAAAAAATCGCTTGCCAAATTAAGAACTTCTTGGCGAACTTAGACATCTTCTGTGTCCGGAGGTTCTCGGGAACATCACACTTATCCTTGGCAGTCAAAAACTGGTTTCCTGGAATCTGGTTGAAGTCCGCCTTCACATTTGTCTCATCATCCATTACGCAGCAGTTAACTTCTGGTCGTATAACTTCTGGGCACGGCTTTTTGCGACTGCATTCTGTTTCTCGTCACGGTTTGGGGCCTCTGAACCTTAAACGGACGTAGTCCAGCTTGAGTTTTGGTATTCTGCACGAAAATCTTGATTACATGCAACTTTTTAGCCACATCTCGAACTGAGGCTTTCGGTTTCCGTTTAAGGGCCCCAACTACGCGTTTGTGATCGTTTTCGTTGACCTGACGGCTTTTTTCTCGGATCTTTGCTTCCGATCAACAGTCAGACGTTCTTCAAACCGTTTTATGATACCAGACAGCGTGAAACTCGCCATTCCCCTCTATTTTCCGAAGGCACTATGCGACAGATCCTTATTCTCAAAGTACTCGTGCATAACTGTTTCGCGCACGCACCGTTTTTTCGTCGCCATTTTGAAAAATTTTGCGCGCCTGATGAAATCAACTCACAGAGTGTAAAAAATACACATTAAACTATGTGTAAGCAAAATTTCAATTAATTTTACCCAACGGATTAAATGTTAGAGTTTGAGTGTTGTGGTTTTTAAACGGAATACCCTTTATTTTTTTTCCAATTCGCGTCCAGAACAGTCGCTTGAAATTTGAGTACATTTGATGTAAAACGACTGAACACGCCTTTTGAAGTTTACATGTTCAAGTCCTATGGAGGGAGAAAACTATTCGTTCAATTTTATCTAAATTCTTCAGACAAAATGATCTATATATATTCCTAAAGGGAATTTTCAACACCACCTCCTCCACCGCTGTTTTTTTTTCCACCCACCAACTGACAAAAGGTTGTCAACAGTATATTATAAACACATCCATGGTACAAAAGTCAAATGTCGAAAGGTTGTCAACAGTATATTATAAACACATCCATGGTACAAAAGTCATTCTCGTAGAGGGTGTTCCGATCAAAATTTGGTCAAACAGTTAAGTGTGTGAGTCGATCAAAGTTTGTATTAATAAGTCAAATTCTTTTTTTTTTCAAGTTCAGTTAATACATAACACAGGAGAAATATACAGCTAAGCTTCCTTTTCACCAAATGCGAATTGTCGCGTCTTTCGTGTAACACCTTTCATAAGATTTTGAACAGTCTCCTTGTACACTTTATTCGCCGCAGAACGCCAGTTTGCCTTTAACTGTTTCTCGCTCACAACAGCTATTTGAGTCTTCTTAAGGTTCCGCTTGACGATGGCCCAATATTGTTCAATTGGGCGGAGCTCTGGCGTGTTGGAAGCGTTCTTGTCCATGGGCACCACTTGAACGTTGTTGGCAGCATACCACTCCATGGCCTTTTTTCCGTAATGGCAAGATACCAAATCCGGCCAAAATAGAATGAAACAATTGTGTCGCTTCAGGAAAGGCAGTAGACGTTTTTGTAGGCACTCGCTCAGATAAATTTCTTGGTTGACGGTTTCGGTCGCAATGTAAACGTTGCTCTTCAAGCCACAGGTACAGATGGCCTGCCACACCACATATTTTTTCGCGAACTTAGACAGTTTAATGTGCTTGAAAATATCTGCCACCTTTCCCTGTCTGGTTGCCGTATAAAATTCCTCTCCAGGAAGCTGTTTAAAGTCTGCCTTGACGTAAATTTCATCGTCCTGTACCACGCATTCAAACTTCGTCAGTATCGTCGTGTACAACTTTCGCGATCGTGCTTTGGCCGACGTGCTTTGTTTATCGTCGCGATTTGGAGTCACCACTTTCTTGTAAGTCAACAGTCCAGCTCGTTTTTAAGCTCTATCTACGTTTGAAGGCACCACTTCCAGCTTCTTTGCGACATCTCGGACAGAGAGGTTGGGGTTCCACTCGAAACAGCGGGCAACTCTTTTTGGCGTCGCTGTGGCCTCCGGCTTTCAATTTCCCCCCGGTCCAGCTTTCCGGGCGGTGGACAAACGTTCACCGAACACTTTTAATTCGTTGGTAACATTTGATTAAGCCACATTCAATAATTTCGCCAACTTGGTGTGAGAGTAGTTTGAATTTTCGCCATGCACGTGCAAAATTTTGAGGCGTTGCTTCTCTTCCTTTGACGACATTTTGATAACTGAAGTGCTAATCTCAAAATCAAAATAGAGGCATGATGCTACACGCACACATCTTCAAAATAAAGGGGGGTGCAAAATGTTTTGAATGCACGATGAAAGGAAATGCGTCAAGTTTAAGTCGACCAAATTTTGATCGTAACACCCTTTTTATTTTTAGTGAAGTTGATTCATGTTGGCTCGCTGGTTGGTTGTTGCTAGTGTAACAAGTACGCTTTAGTTAAATTAAAACAGCTATTTCAAAGACCCAAACTCAGCAAGCAGCAGGTTGGTAATTTATTTTTATCATTTTATTTCAAAGTTGTTCACCGCACATAGTCAATCGTTTCACGGATAGAAGTTTGCATACATTGCCATGATTGCATACCACATGTCTGTTCTCGCATACAAGTAAAGCTATAGCCAACCCACCAAAGCGTGGAGACGCACAAAATTGCGATGGCCACTTTAGGCACTGACCCTCATTCAGGATACATTGACCCTTCCAGTTCGGGTTTGCCTAAAACTTACGGGGCGTTTAGTTCGGCCGTTCGAAAGAGAGGCATTAATGCAAATTAAAGTTTCGGGTAGAAATTATTACAATGCGGTGATCGCGAATTTGTACTTCGTCCCAATTCGCTATCTCAGAGCCAATGGTCACAAAACAGGGGGTATCTGAGGACATTCCTTAGCTCTGATCGTCTACTTCGATTCGAATTGTGGAAGAGTGGTCGGTCTTTTTACGCGTCTTGGTGTGTTGTATTAGGTAACTAAAACTACATGGTAATTCCAAACATGTGCTTTAATACGAGAATTCCTTATCCTTTAGTTACGGTGATTGTAGCAAAAATAATCGTTAGACGGAAAAACGTTGTTTGTGTGTTGTACGGAGATTTGAGGTGAGAAAGCATTTTTGTGTAATAAATTATATCATTGTGAAACGTGTGCGTTACGGTATGTTTTGGCAGGATTCGTGGCTGCAAAAGGCTGTGCCGACACACCGATTCCAGTCAGAGATCGCTCTTGACCCCACTCTGTGACTTCGAAGGATTCCCGGGGCACACGTGGCCGGAAGAGGGACGCGAGCGACATCTCAACGCTCCCTGGACAGGCAAGCCATCCATCACACCGCTTCATCGAGCAATATTGTTCGGAGGACGCTGAACGTAAGTGCCACGTTCTTGCACAAGCCCACGTTTCCGGTGGAGGAACCCATTCAGCAACCCCGAGTTCGCACCAGCGATCGTTTCAGTACCGAAATAGTGCATAGCAGCTTCGGTACCACCGTCTGGTTCCCCACCCACCCACATCTAAACCCTAGGTAGTGAACCGTGAGTACCAGGAAAGCATGCTAACCGTTGTGTATGTCCGTGCGCACGAGACAAACGGCAAAAATTGCCAATGAGGTCTCACCGAAACAAGGGAGAAGAGAGTAAGGAAAGGGAAAGGAAATAGACAGGCAAAAATGTGACGAAAGAGGACGTCCAAATATATATCATCCATGTTGTCGGAAAGTGAATTGTTGAGCTTTATAGTTTGTGAGCTTTATGGCATGTCCTGAAGTTATCTGTAGTTTCCAAATGAGTTTGTGTGATGGTATAGTAGTTAGAGTCTTGTGAGGGGTTTTCATGAAGTTCGCGTTCGTATTTTATTTTTGAGTTTTGTACTGGGTAAGTCGGCCCTAAAACGACCTGTGACTTCTCTCGAATCGGAAGCAGTTCGCTTCGTTTGGACCTTCTCGCTGGACCTGTGATGATAGACCCCTCTCCGCCTCGTAACCGTTGGCTCTAACGAGGTGTCGTAATTTTTGGTTGAGACATTATTGGTATTGTCGGCCTTCAGCCTCTGCCGAGAAGTACAACGGCCGATCTAGACGCTGCCAGTCAGCTTCCTTCCCGAGTACGGGAAAATTGACCCCATTCCCCTGAATGGTTTAAGGCCGGGCAAACCTGCAATCTGGTGGGTGATCTCCTTTTAGGAGTGGCGCTTAAGCCACCCATTTACAAGTGGGAAGCTCGACAGGCAGGTGGGTTACACTAACTGGTGTATGATCATTTTCCACACTGAAAATAAAATTGAATTTATACTACGAAATGCCTCGTTTGACGTACCAATCCATTCTTTGTTTTCTGCAAAGAGATTGATTTGTACCATCTATGAAGCTGGCGTCGTATGAAACACCACATGCACTGTTAAAAGAACGAAATAGGTAGGGTGGGTCTATGTGGGTCTATGGATCTAGAATTCGGCCTGTCGTTAAAAATTGCCTGTCTTTATTTTTTTTTCCTACTGATATGTCAGTGAGACAATACTACTATATATCTTTGATTTTCAGGGTAGGAATAGTGAATTGATAAAGACTGGACTCGGAAAAAATGAGACACACAAAAATGATCACCAAAAATTCATTTTAAATTGGAAACTTCTCAAATTCTCAGGGATTGAATAACTATATATTAAATATGTTTTGGCATAATTTATTTATTGAATTTCCTCCTCTGAATGCTCGTACATTTCTATTAACACTGCTCATGAGATCTTGGGCGAGGCTTTGTCCATCTTCCTTACACAATTTCTCCCAGTTTTTCTTCAAAGCTTCATCAGTTTTGAATGTTTTTTCGCTTTTCTTCAACTTCTTCTCCATTATCGCCCAAAACTTTTCGATCGGACGAAGTTCTGGTGTATTTGGCGGGTTCGGCTCCTTCGGGACCACGCCCTTCGCTTCGTACCAATCCATTACAGGCTTGGCGTATCCGGCCACAACAGCGTGGGACCACGGTGAGAGCGGAGGAAGGGCAGCAAGCGCTTCTGCAAGCATTCCTCTCGATAAATCTGCCCGTTTATGGTGCCGGTTGTAACGAACGGCTTGCTGTACCGTCCGCACTCGCAGATCGCCTGCCGCAACAGGTACTTCTTCGCGAATTCGTCCATCTTTCTCTTCCGGAACTTTTCCGGAACCTCCATGCGGGACGTACCGACAAAAAACTCGAGGCCGGGGATTTGTTTGGTGTCCGCCTTGATATATGTCTCGTCGTCCATGACGAGACAGCCTGGCTTGACAAGCCACTCACGGTACAGCCCAGCCCGCTTCATGGTCTGCTGGACGAACCACTTCGACGAATTGACCTTTTTGGCCACGTCTCGGGTGGAAAGGTTCGGGTTATTCTTAAAGTACTGCCTTATCTTCCGCGCCTTCTCTGGGTATTCCGTTTTCGGTTTTCGGCCGCTTCCAGCGCGCCGCTCGATGGTCTTCGTCTCTTGGAACATCTTCACAACGCGGGACACGGTGGAATGGTGGATTCCAAGCCCTTTGCCGATCCATCTGTGCGACTGACCAGGATTTTCGATCACCGCGCCCAAGATTTGCTGGCGTAGCTCTTCTTGTTTCGAATGCATCTTGAAAACTTTTAAACAGATCGCAATAAAAAATAACACTCTAAACTAGTATTAACCGAAATTTCATTGATTTCTACCCACGCGATAAAAAGTTACACCCAAAACAAAGTGTCGCATATTTTTCGAGTCCAATCTTTATTTACTTCGAATTTTAAGCATAGGCCAAATCCTAGATCCATAGACCCATATTAGAGCAGCTCCCCCTATATTCAAATATATTATGCCTTTCCTTTAGGAAAGTCGAGAAGTAAGGTGTGAGGTACAGCAGGTTACAACTGTCATGGAATAGTCTTAACTATTCTTTTCGGATAATTTTGACGCTATAGAGGCTGATTTTCAGGAGTTGAAAAGAGAAAATGAAAAATTAAAACTAGCAAAAGGGAAGCTCAAACACATGCAACATACAATGTCAAAAATGGATAATTTATACTCATGGTATACTCTTCGTGGACTACCTCGAAAAGAATAAAAACATCAGCAGCGAATATTACTGTGCATTATTGGAGCGATTGAAGGCTGAAATCGCTGCAAAACGGCCTCACATGAAGAGAAAAATAATTTTGTATTACAAGAGTATCACAACCCAACAAACATCGGTGTCGAATAACCGCTAGTTCAAACAAATTTGGAGAAGTTGTTCAACTTTTCCTTCTCGAAAGCTGAATAACTTCTCCAAATTCGTTTGAACAAGCGGTTATTCGCCACCGATGCTGGTTGAAACTACGGCTAAAATCAAGGACTTACGGCTACAATTGCTTCCGCATCCACCGTATTCACCCGATTTGGTTCCCTTGGACTATTATCTGTTCCCAAACCTCAAATGATCGCTCATTAATAAAAAATGCAGCTCACGCGAGGAAATCATCGACGTCGCGGAGGAATATTTTGCAGACCTTCCGGAAAATTACTTTTCGGACGGGATCAAGAAGATGGAAAATTGCAGGAATAATTGTATCGAGGTGTAAGGAAAATAAAATAAAATAAAAGAAAAACAAAATCATTAAAATTATTTTTTTATTCCGAAGTATGTTACTTTTTACCCCATTTGTGTTCATTTATCTGTATCTCTAAAAACATGAAAAAGGGCTCAATGTAATCGAACAACTTGACCAATGAATCGATATATCATCCCTTATGACCAAATATAAATGCCGTCATGCGTAGGATCAATTATATAATGTTTTCTGATAACAATCTAGCCATCTTAAAACAAGAAAATAGCCAGGAAAGCAATAAATCTGATGAATGACTCAATCTAATTGTATCCATCCAAAGCATACCAGCACAAAAAAAAAAACAAAGTTTATCATTAATCTGCTATATCCGGACACGTCCCAAGAAAAAAATCCTGTTCTTTAATGCCATTCTTTCCCAGAGTGGCAAAGAAACAAGGAATCAAAATCAGTGCCTCCTAATTGAGAATGAAACATAAATCACCCGTTATCTGGCCATACCAAAGAGTGGCCCTCTAGTCCTTGTCCCCCTCCAATCAGAGGCCACAAGTCCAAAAGTCGATAAGTCGTTAAAAAAAATATCGAAAAGACAATCGTGCATGAGTGGAAATGTCGCCACGGTTGCCCGTCTCAACCGGAAGAGTGCACATACAAACAGGCGGAACAAAAGTTTGTCAAATTATAACTTTACTGCGGAAAGGACAATCTGATTTATTGATTAATAAAACATTTTTTGCGATCAACAGTGCCGAAACAATAAAAACGAAACAAATAACGCAAAAGTCGTTCCGTTGATCCTGACAACGACTCACTCGGTAGCACTTTGGGTCTTCATTCCACTTACTCAGCCCCGTTTCAATTCGAGGACCGACGACTCACGGACTGTTTGGGATTATTGTTTTTGCTTCTTCTTGCAGTGTGCGGCGCTAAAATACCGCGTTTGGCCATAAATTATACGAAAAATGACGGGACATAAAACATAACCTACACAATTTCTGAGCTGCTATAAAAGTGATCCTTTCGACAGGGGAAAAATGACTCACAAGAGCAAGTAAAAATACGATGCGAGAAAAAAATCATCACATTAAAGTGTATTAGATTGTGACACATTTTCGTCAAACGCTTGAAGCTATCGCCGATCTCTACCAGGCATGTGTCACGGCAGCTTCGGGCAAAACTTTAGCAAGGGAGGACGTTTTGGTGATGGCATTATTGCTGAGATCGCAAAAAAAGGACGATTCCAACAAATTTCAATTTAATCGCTTTAGCTGTTACTCGTATGAGTGATGACACTGACTGGTTGGGTTCAATTGCTCCGCCTGGTTTGGCATATTCGCAGGATTTCTCGGCGATTTCAAGGCACTCAATCAGTTCAGACCTGCTCTACCTCCTTCTCTGGGGTGGTTACATTTTCATTCACACGCTTTGGCATTTTCAAACTCATTTATCTTAATTGATGGGAAAATTTTCATAATGCTTTCCCTCGCGCTCTGTTACTTGCGCTGTTCTATTCAAAGTGCTCTACGTACCGCTGTCGTTTCTAGTACGCAGGGTAGGGGAACATGGAGCCAACTTTGTTACTTGATGTGTTCTTAAATCACAACTTAATTCGCTGATTGCAAGTGGGAAATGGGAAATCATTAATTTTAATGCTTTTCATTTTTCGACTTTACGAATAATGGATCGATGTTAGTTATTTACAAACCTTATGTTAGTTATTTACAAAATACCTTATATCTTAACATATCCAAACATAAATTTTGTGTGTGTTCAATTCATGATCTTCGTTGGATGTCGCATCTTCCCCAATTCCCCATTAAAGTGCTTTAATCTTTTGCTTTCGTCGACCGTGCGATGGTCGCTGCTGAATCCGTGGTGGTAGAAATTATTATTCGATTTTTCACCGATGTCACGCTATTTGGCAGTGGGGAACTTTTCAACGCTGAACGAAGGAACGAACGATTGAACGAACGGGGGGTCAGCTAGCTGATGGCTGAAAGATGGTTTTCAAATGAGTTGAGAGGATACCTTTTCCACGGAACACGAGGAAAAATCGAACGAAAGGCTGCTGGCTCGTGCTTGCAAAATGTGGGTAATTTATGATCAAATTAATAATTCCCATAATGCGGGAGCGCTGCTGCTGGGCCATTTTTAAAGGAGCCTAATTTATTCAGAAATGTGTTCGAAGCTTTTCCCGGAAGTTTGTAGAATTTGATTTGATTTGATATGGTACTTTTTGTGGAAAAAAAAACAATCGAAAACATTTTCTTATAATTGTAAATGGATAACTTCAACATATTTCTGAATGAAAAATAATGAGGTTTCATTGTTACTTTGATTTTGTTTGATAATTGAACAATAGCTTGACATCTAGCTAATATAAAATAAATATTAAACAACATTGCACATTGGTGCAGAATGCGATTTTTTGTTGTTTTTCAGAATAAACTAAATTGAAGAGGTTGAAGAGCCCACCCTCAGTCCACAAAATGTTAAAGATAGGAAGAAGGCAGTTCCATGCTCTCCACCTTAATCACTTCACTTGTGTGCCCCGATGGCCCCTTAACTATTCTTCTTCTTTAGCATTTCAAGCTTATTGCTTTCACAATTAGCTTATTGCTTGCTCTCAATGCACTTCCACAGTTATTAATTAAGAGCTTTCGATGCCAAGTACCATTTTTGCATTAGTATGGTTGTGTGGCAAGTACAATCATACGCTATGCCCAGAGAGTCAAGAAATTTTCCTTAACGAAAAATTCCTAGAACAGACCGGGAATCCAACCCAACCACCTCCGGCATGGTGTTGCTTTGTAGCTGTGCCTTTACCGACTGAGCTAAGGGAGGACCCTTAACTATGCATGATTTAAATTGAATATTTAGGTTTAACATTGATTTTTGACTTTTGTACTAAGAAATTTTGCTTAAAATATAATTAATTAATGTCATTTCAGTATGATTCTTAAAATACCAAATGCTGTCAATTTTCTGTTATAATTCATAAAAGGATTTTTTCCGTAATACACGTCATTATTATGTTGAAGATAACCGCCGTATTCGCTTTGTTTTTTTGTACACACTATTCGCTAGATTTCACTAAATACCAACGAAATGTATCATTCTTTTTCCCAATCGTCTTGATCTCTTGTAGTTTTTTGAAAATGTTCTCACCTAAGTCCGCAGACAAAATAAATAAAATGTGAAGAAAAGAACAATCGCCACTCGAACAAGACATATCAAAGGAAAGGTTAAGGTTGCTCTGTGGTGTCATTTTCTAAATGTTTTGAACCAATACAATTATATTCCATTAATAATTATTTATTATTCACAAATGATTCACAAGTTCCAAAACAAGTTACAACTTAATGAAATTTTCAAGTACGATCAACCAGAAAATTTTGAATATTTGAATATTTAGCTGGTAGATCGAACGCCTTCTAGGCTCTTAAAAATTGATTCAAATTTACTTTTAGTCCAACTCATCACATGTGTCATCACTAATATGCTTCTTTCGTAAAAGTTAATAGACATACAAGACCTGCACGCTGGTTGCAATCAAGCAATTCTCAAGGTTTTGCTGGGGTTGCTCAAGGGTTGCAAGCTAAACGTAAGCCAAGCAAGTCTAATGACAATTATTAAAAGGCAAGTGAGAAGAACAACAGTACTCAGTGAAGGATGAAATCTGAAAAAAAAGATCTAACGGTAAATTATCAGCCTTATGGAGATACATGAACAAGATAACATCGTCTTCAACTTGAGGTTATACAGACTAACCATTAAATGACGAATTTCACGCCAACTCGTCCAATGTTTGGCAGCACCCTCTCAGAATCCAATGAAACTATGTGGGTTTGTAGATAATGTCTTTTCAAGCAACTTTGCATACTTTGTTTTTTCAAAATTTATGAAGACTACCATTTGAAATTAAGCCCTTTTGTTTGATCGATTTTTTTTAAGTCGACATACCTCAAAATGGAAAAGACTTACAAAAAAGTGATGTATGGGTGACTTTTAGAAAATTGTCTTTACTTTTATGGAAAGTATTTTAAAAATTGTAAAATCGATTCCTACGCACTAAAAAAATGTATTTTAAAATTTAAAGTCAATTTGTAAATTATTGCTATCTTAGAATTGGACAATTTTTCTTTTAATAAAGGCAATATAATTGTCTAAAGGTTTGTCATACATTGCAAGATGGGCACTTTAAAGAAAAAAAAGTATCAAATTTTCAGGGATAAAATAACCATATATTAACTGTTTTGGCATAATTTATTCATTGAATTTCTTCCCCCAAGTTGAATGCTCGTACATTTCTCTTAACACTGCTCATGTGATCTTGGGTGAGGCTTTGTCCATCTTCCTTACAAAATTTCTCCCAGTTTTTCTTCAAAGCTTCATCGATTTTGAATGTTTTTTTCGCCTTTCTTTAACTTCTTCTTCATTATCACCCAAAACTTTTCGATCGGACGAAGTTCTGGTTTATCAGGCGGGTTCTCCTCCTTCGGGACCACATTAACGCCCTTCGCTGCGTACCAATCCATTACAGGTTTGGCGTAATGGCACGAAGCGAGATCCGGCCACAACAGTGTGGGACCACGGTGAGAGCGGAGGAAGGACAGCAAGCGCTTCTGCAAGCATTCCTCTTGATGAATCTGCCCGTTTATGGTGCCGGTTGTAACGAACGGCTTCCTGTACCGTCCGCACTCGCAGATCGCCTTCCACAACAGGTACTTCTTCGCGAATTTGTCCATCTTTCTCTTCCGGAACTTTTCCGGAACCTCCATGCGGGACGTACCGACAAAAAACTCGAGGCCGGGGATTTGTTTGGTGTCCGCCTTGATATATGTCTCGTCGTCTATGACGAGACAGCATGGCTTGACAAGCCACTCACGGTACAGCTTCCGCGCACGCAATTTAGCCACCGTGTTTAGCTTGTCAGTCTAGTTTGGCGGCTTCCTGACCTTAAAAACACGTAGCTCACGTTTTTGGTCACGTTTCGGGTGGAAAGGTTCGGGTTATTCTTAAAGTACTGCCTTATCTTTCACGCCTTCTCTGGGTATTCCGTTTTCGGGTTTCGGCCGCTTCCATCGTGCCGTTCGATGGTGTTCGTCTCTTGGAACATCTTCACAACGCGAGCACGGTGGAATGGTGGATTCCAAGCCTTTTGTCGATCCAGCTGTGCGACTGACCAGGATTATCGATCACAGCGCCCAAGATTTGCTGGTGTAGCTCTTCTTGTTTCGAATGCATCTTGAAAACTACTTGACAGATCGAGATAAAACCTTGCACCCATAACACACTAAACTAGTATTATCCATAATTTCATTAATTTTTACCTACGCGCTAAAAAGTTACACCCAAAACAAAGTGTCGCATTTTTTCCGAGTCCAATCTTTAGCTGAAATTTGATTTTCTGAAATAGGTACAAAACAATGAACCTGTGTTACAGGTATTGTCTTTACAAGGCTATAGAACTCCTCAAGGTCTTCTGACATTTTTGCATACTGTTCAGCTGATATGAAGCAGAAATTCAGTTTTGTAATACTTTTATTTGACTCTTCAACAGCCCAATCATATAGTTCTCGAAGAGTTTTGATTGTGTTTCCATAATCTTGAGCAAGGCTTGCTCTCTTTGACATTCGCTTGAGATTACCACGAATAGCATTACATGGACCTTTCCCATGAGACGTTTTAATCCATACATGGACTTTAAATTGCACACGCAATGTTCCTTTTGTTCTGCTCCATCTGACATGAACATAATTTTTGAGCAATATATTGAATTTTGTTTAATGAAATCTAGCAATTTTGATATAAACGACTGAACTGCTATTGAGTCATGGGTCAATACTTCAGATCTTATCAAGCTTTTGTTTTCGAATTTATTGTTTTCTTATATACTTCAAAGGTTTGGTAATAAACAGGATCAACCACCTGATTTAATTGTATTATCACTAAAATTTAAAATTATTAATTATTTAAAAATAAGCCCTCTCAAAATAGTACCCTTAATTTTTTACACATTCAAAGACCCTTAAAAAATACAAATTGTCATTCAAATTAAATTTACTTGGCTTCTGTGAGGTTTAAAGACCAAATTATAAGACGAGTTGGGTATGAAATTTTTTTTGTTAGAACATTTTTTTTTTCCTTAAAAGTGCGCATCTCGCGATGTTTTGCGATTTTTTAGACAATTATATCGCCTGTATTAAAAAAATTGTCCAGTTCTAAGATAGCCATATTTTGCAAATGGACTTAAAATTTTAAAATATTTTTTTTAGCGAGTAAGAATCGATTTTATAATTTTTACAATTTTTTCTATAAAAGCTAAGACAATTTTTAAAAGTCACCCATACATCACTTTTTTGTAAGTCTTTTCCTTTTTGAGATATGTTGATATGGAAAATTTGTTGTTAGAAAAACTTTTTTTCCTTAAAAGTACCCAAACCTCAATGTATGGCTTTTAGACAATTATGTTGCCTTTTTAGAAAAAAAAAAAAAACAAGGCAATATAATTGTCAATTCGACGTCTAACATGATGCGTGCAAAAGAGCGACTTGGTCTCAAGCCATAACGGAAACCCAAAAGAAACTCAAATCAGGCCACTCAACCGTGAGCCCGGAAACTAAATGAAACAACTTTGTGTAGAAATTCTGGGCTTATAATCATGGTTGATGAATGTGAAATTGAATTATGAAACCTTTTCCGGACCACAATACTTCACTGCACGCAAGGACAGGGATATCCCAAAACCGGAGAAGCATGTAATATGCGAATGCGGCAAAATATATAGCCCGTACGTAACATCGACAACGAACACCCAGAAGTACATCAAGGAATGCCTCCAGAAGCGTTTATTGCCGATGATCAAGCAGCATGATGGTCCAGTCACATTTTGGTCTGATTTGGCATCATGTAATGACGCCAATGACACACTAGGGTGGTAAAAAAGACAAAATGTCTGTTTCGTGCCGAAAGACATCAATCCGCCAAATTGGCCGGAGGCGTGGCCAATCGAGAGTTTCTGGACCTTGACCAAACCAATGTTACGTAAATTCGTAAAACCATCAGAAGACATCGAAATTTTTTAAAAGGATTGGACAAAGGTGGTGAAAATGGCAGGAAGTGCAACTGTGCCGATGCTTATGGGTCATGTTCGAGGAAAATTGTGTCGGTTATATTTTAAGATTTTGATTGAAGAAGAGTAAAACAACAAGTCGAACAACAGTGGGTGGTTGTTAGTTTTCAAAAACACACACAGACTCACACACAAACACACACACACACACACACACACACACACACACACACACACACACACACACACACACACACACACACACACACACACACACACACACACACACACACACACACACACACACACACACACACACACACAAGACCAGCAGCGACAGGAGTCCAGGGGCTTGACGAACCCCCCTTCTGCGAGTCGGGTGGAAGCTTGGGAATCACTCCTAAGCGAAAACCGTTCGCACACCCGTGTGGATAACCACCTTTGGCTCTTCCTTCAGGGGAGTGACCGAGCTTCTGGGCTCCAGACAGCTCAAGCAGAGGATGCCTAAGATGTGGCGGGGATTCAACAGTGGGCTCTGTTGGATCCCTATAAAAAAAAAAAAACCACATATCTGTAAGCAACTCCGTACAAGCGACCTGGTACCGCTTCCAAAGTGCCTTAGCCCAACACCCGGAGTGCCAACCGGCACATCAAGATCGATGCCAGTAACATCTTGATTATGGCATACTGGCCAACGCAAACGACAACGGACTACGGAATACGAACAGGATGACGACGATGGGCTGACATTCGTGCTATTCTGCTCCCTGAGTAAAGAAGGGTGACACCAACTTGAAACGGCGAGTGGGCTAATGGTACGTTTGCCTCCGTCCCGGTAAAACCTTGGCAGGCCTCCGGATACGTTCATCATCTGTCCATCAAGTCGATGGGTACTAGGCTCGGATGTAACATTCCCGGTTTACGCTGGTCTGGCTCTGGACACGCACCCCATGAAGGAACGTGTTCAACCCTCGCTGGCCTCCCTGTTTCATAGACAACCAAGAGATCACGAAAGCGACTAGGTACAACGGATGATGATAGCGGTGCGGAGGGGGGACCCAATAGAATGGAGACACCAATCAATAAAGACGTAGTTGGAGAGAACGCAGACGTGTTCCGAAGAGGTGGAATGATGCAGCGATCACCAGTTACACCGCTGGAAACCGCTGCGATACGAAACGAGCCCCAAGGAAGCCAGAGGGAGCTAGCGTTCCTGAATCAGCGAGTGCTCACACCGACCTCGAGCAGCAGCACTGCTCAAGAGTCGAGCGTAGTCGAGGTGAGGCGAAAAGTGAACGAGCTCTACGAGTTTGTCAAAGACAAACACAACGTGCACCTGAAGATTAAGCAACTGGTGACGAGCATCAAGTCTGCCGTTTCAGTTGCGGAACGTGAGCATAAGGCGCTCAAGTTGAGAGCGGAAACAGCCGAGAAGTCTCTGGCGGAAGCCACAGAAAGAGCTACGGCTGAACATCTAGAGACACCGAAGAGCCACCGGAATACTCGGTCAGAGAAAAGGGGCAGGGACACGCCAGGAGAAGAGGAAGCTGAACAGGAACAGGAGCGCGCCAGCAATCGGAGAGAGGACGGATGGCGCACTGTGGAGAACCAGCAGGCGAAGAAGAAGAAGCGAAAGGAGAAGGAAGAAAAGAAGAACGAACAGAAGAAGAAAGAACACCGTCGACCTCCAAGGGAGAAGAAAAAGGGCGATGCGTTGATCGTCGAAGCGAACGACAAGACATCGTACGCTGCGCTTCTTAGGAGAGTGAGGGAGGACCCGGAGTTGAAGGAGTTGGGCGAGAATGTGGTGAAGACCAGACGCACCCAAAAAGGAGAGATGCTGTTTGAGCTCAAGAAGGATCCTTCGGTTAAGAGCTCAGAGTACAGGGAGCTCATTGCGAAATCCTTGGGCAGCGAGGTCACCGTGAGAGCTCTTTCACAGGAAGCAGTGGTCGAGGTCAAGGATCTGGACGAAAATACGACTGAAGAAGAGCTGAGGAATGCATTGACCGAGCAGTGCAACCTGGAAGTACCGGTGACAATCCGAATAAGGAAAGCGTTTGGAGGCACCCAGACGGCGGCAATCCGACTGCCAGTAGAGGCGGCCAACAAACTGGTGGAAACAGGCAAGATCAAAGTCGGATGGTCGGTGTGTTCGCTGCGACTGGCTCCCCGAATCACCAAGCAGATGGAGAGGTGTTTCCGGTGCATGGAGTTTGGTCACCAGTCCAGAAACTGCAAGGGTCCAGACAGGTCCAAACGGTGCTGGAAATGCGGCGAAAACGGGCACGTTGCTCGAGACTGCACGAAGCAACCCAGGTGCATGCTGTGCAAGCCGGAGGACGGAAACGACCATACGAAGGGAGGTTTTAAATGCCCAGCCTACAAAAAGGCGAAGGCAGGCCAACAATGATGCAGATAACGCAAATTAATCTGAATCATTGCGACACCGCACAGCAACTGTTGTGGCAGTCGACAACAGAAACGAAGTGTGATGTTGCGATCATTGCAGAGCCGTATCGGGTTCCACTCGAAAACGGCAATTGGGTGGCGGACAGAGCCCAGATAGCGGCAATACAGGTCGTGGGTAGATTCCCTATCCAAGAAGTGGTCGAAAGCTCATATTACGGTTTCGTGGTTGCCAAAATCAATGGAATCTTCGTGTGCAGCTGTTATGCACCTCCAATGTGGACGGACGAAGAGTACAACAGGATGTTGGATGCACTCACTGAAAAGCTGGTCGGACGAAATCCGGAAGTCATCAGAGGTGATTTCAACGCTTGGGCCGTGAAGTGGGGTAGCAGACTTACCAATGCAAGGAATACAGCTAACTGGATGCTCTTGCGAAGCTGGATGTAAGGCTTTGCAATGAAGGCACGGTCAGCACATTCCGCAGAGATGGTCGTGAATCGATAATCGATGTCACGTTCTGCAGTCCTCTGCTTACCGAGGACATGAACTGGAGAGTCAGTGAGAAGTACTCCCACAGCGATCACCACGCGATAACCTACAGCGTCAGCCGGCGATCCTATACGGTAACGAGGTAAACGAGGACCCACGAGCGGAAGTGGAAGATACAGGACATCGACAAGGAGACCTTTATCGAGGTGTTTCAAACATACAGCGGTGCAAATCTCAACGCAGAGGAGTTAACAGGAGCAATTGTAATGGCTTGTGATGCATCAATGCCAAATAAATTGGAGCCCAGGTACCGACGGCGCCCAGCTTACTGGTGGAACGGAACACTCAGTACCCTCCGTGCTACATGCCTCCGAGCGAGAAGAAGTGCCCAGAGGGCAAGAACTGATGCCGAGAGGGAACAACGGAGACTCGTTTTTCGCGAAGCTCGCGCGGCTTTCAAAAGGGAGCTTTGCCGAGAAGCTGATGCCAACCCATGGGGTAACGCTTATCGAATCGTGATGGCAAAGTTGAAGAGCCCGACGACTCCCGTTGAAATGTGTCCGGACAAGTTAAAGGCGATCGTGGAAGGTCTTTTTCCGCACCATGACATGACCTACGCCATATGAAGACGAAGAAGCTGAATCCAATGGCTCACGGATCTCCGACGAAGAGCTCGTAATAGTTGCGAAGGGTCTGAAGGTGAAGAAAGCCCCTGGCCCGGATGGGATCCCCAATATTGTGCTAAAAACCGCTATACAGGCGTTCCCTGAAATGTTCAGGATGGTGCTATGGATATTTGTGTTTTGTATATGACGCAAGGACTATTCGTTTTTAAACCGTGTATTAGTTTACTGATCGTTTCCGTTTCTTGATTAAAAGTTAGTTTATCACCCGTGTGTCATCAGAAAAGTGGAGCACAGCTATTTTGCCACATCTAATGTAGTTATTTCGTTGTTTATTCCGGAGTGAGTGCTATAACTAAAGTCGCCATCGTGAACGCTATCACTATCCAGCAGTAAAATCGTTTGGTTGCGCCAGCTGAGTGAGTTTGTTTATCGTCGTCGCTAGTACAAAGGAGATCGAAAGCAGAGATGGAGAAGAAGCAATGCGCTACATGTGAACTCGAAATCAACGATTTGAAGCCATTGTCTTGTGGCTTCTGTGAAGCTTTTTTCCACATTAGCCAGAAATGTTGTGGTTTCAATCTACGGGCATGCAAAGACATTTTTGCGCAAGGGAAGGTGTTGTTCATCTGTCCCCCGTGTAGAAGAGAAAAATGATGAGAAAAATTTCCAACCGTCAAACACCAGCGGCCTTGCTTCACAACTGCACCAATTATCGGGCATGGTGGAGGTGCTAAACAAAAAAGTCGATCGCGTTTCATCAGCACCGGCACCATATGATCGTCCTGCTACTTTGCCTACGTTCCCTTTCCAGATCGTGACAAATGAAAACGGCACGCCAGTTTGGCCGAGACCAAGTGCGAAGCGTCGTCGAGACGACTATGGCTAAGTTTTACGTCGAGGTGCATTGCGAGTTTGGAGGATAAGGCACAAGTTGATGATGTTTACACTGACCTGAAAGCAGCGTTTGATAAAATTGACCATGGAATATTGCTGCACAAGTTGTCACGCCTTGGAGTTTCTACGCAATTGGTATATTGGTTAGAATCCTACCTTACGGACCGTGAGTTGCTGGTGAAGATAGATGGTTGTATATCACGGCCGTTTTCTAACAAGTCTGGAGGGTGGAAGTTGTGGAAGGTAGCAATCTCGGACCGCTATTGGTTATGTTGTTTTTCAATGATGCCGCTCTGATTTTACGCGAAGGTTTCAAAGTGGTCTATGCAGATGATTTAAAGTTGTACATCGTGGTGCGCACACAAGAAGACTGCTTACTTTTGCAAAATTCGTTGAGTTTATTTTCTGAGTGGTGTCAGAGAAACAAACTGATACTTAGCGTGGATAAATGTCAGGTAATCACATTTCACCGTATGGAAAATCCAATTTTGTTTGACTACTACGTTTATAGCAATACTCTTAGTAGAGTAACCAGTGTGACTGATCTGGGTATTCAACTAGATTCAAAAATGACTTTCGAACTACACCGCTCTGCGATCATATCAAAAGCAACTCGATGTTGGGCTTTATTTCCAAGGTGGCAAAGGGTTTTTCGGACCCACACTGCTGAAAATCATTGTACTATGACTTGTCCGTCCAATTTTGGAAAACGCTTCGGTGGTATGGCAGCTTTACCAGGTCACGTGGTGCCTCAGAATCGAACGAGTTCAGAAGCGGTTGATTCGTTGGGCTCTGAAAAACTTGCCGTGGCGAGATACTGACCGTATCCTGATAGATGCCGACTACTAGGTTTGGACACACTTGAACGACGTCAATAAATACAGCAGTCGTTGTTTATTGCTAAACTGTTGAATGGTGAAGCTGATGCCCCCGAGCTACTTTCTATGTTGAACTTTAGGGTACCGAACAGAACCCTACGGAACTCTACGTTACTGCAACCAATGTTTCACCTAACTGTGTTTGGATACAATGAACCGATTTCAGCATGTTTTTGGGCGTTTACTGCAGTCAAAGAGCTGTTCGAGTTTAATGAACCATCTAAACGTTTCGCGAATCGGATAAGAATGGTATTGAACTAGTTTTTAAGAGAAACGTGTTTTATTAGTTTATTAGTTAAATTTTATTCATTAAGACTACCCATTGTCAGATGTATTATTTTAAATACAAATACAAATACAAATACAAATACAAAGACAAATACCTCTATTAACCCCTGGGACGTTGGTACCTCCATTTTGATGGCGACAATGTCTCTAGTAATGAATTCAGTAATTGGGACAAATTTAGCTTTCCCAGTTTTCAAATTGCTGACCTTGGTTTGGACTGACTTTCGTCATACAAAATTTTACAGTTATGAAAAGAGTAGCAGAGCACCCTGCCCTTATTAACCCAGGGCTTTTGAAGTAAGCCCACATCGACCTTTTTCTTCGTAAATCTTCTACTAAGAACTGATGATGCGCCCTTTGTATGATGTACATTTGTATTAGACTCATTATGTGTTTTTTTTTTTTTGTATATTTATCTATAAATTCTGTAATTTTAATCTGGGGCACTTTAATCCCTCTGCTTCACACGTTGTTGGAAAGACGAGTTATTGGTTTCCTGGCCGGGCGGATAGGGCGGTAATTTTTGATTGCCATTGGTAGACGTTTTTCCTTTCCCATTGAAAGCACCACACCCACCAAAACCATTATTTCCATTCGCAACCTCATGAGTGGCTATTGCTGAAGTTAGTTGAGTATTCGATCCTACGTCGCTTTCCTTTTTCAACCTACTTTTTCCAGGAAGTGATAAGTCTTGCTGGACCTGATTAGGACCCATGACCACATCATCTGAGACATTATGAATCTTTTTCCCGCGGCATCAGATTGGACAGGGCGTTTTTCTTCATCTGAATCTGCCCGTATCTGTAATGTAAAGTAAACATTCTTTCCTCTAATTTCCGCAAAGAACAATCATCCACTGTAAGGAAAGTCGTGAAACATACTTCTTTTATTATAACGTGTGTTTGAACTGATAAGAAGGAAGCTAAGTTCACAAAGAAATTGTTTGTGAAGTTGGCCAACAGCTAGATATTGGTGGTACCTTTTTTTTGAAACAGCCCAGCACGAAGATGCGGCTTTGCAATATGTTTTAATGGTGCCATTTGGACGTTGAGATTTAGTGCTATTGTAGCTGAACTGGTAAATTCAAGATTGTGTAGACACTCATCTAACGGACCATCTACGATTGGGACTGAGACACAAAACGGCATTGCTTCAAAATGGTATTGAACTGATGACTGACTTGGTAAGCTCGTTCTATTTTTACTCATTATGTCTAAAAGGTTCCAAACATAGAGCGAGTAATGGCGCTATAACCATAAGCCATAGGGAGCTAGGACTATAGTTAATGCTAAAGTCCCAACCGCTTGAAGATAAATGGAGCATCACTTAACCTTCTTAGATTCGATGCTCCCAACGACCATTTTTAAATAAATTTTTGTTCTGTACACCAAACAGGGCAATCTGTTCAACTATTCTCTCCGACTATTCATTTCACTTTTCCTTTGATATCTACTGAAGACTACGTGGGTTCCCCGTGCCTTCTTAAGGTAGATACCAAATCCTCCCTATCACCAACGGTTGCATGGACGTGGCCACATGAGCGATCGAGGAGTGTCTTCTTGGAGATTATTGTGTGAATAAATGTATCAGCACCTATTTTCGTTTTATGGTGGCATGCAATGTCTTCAACGAATTATTCCTCATCGTAGCTCCATCCACGAGGAGTGCAAACGTCAATGCTAATGCTAATGCTAAATAACAATCATCCACTGTATGGGTAAGTTCTTCATGATTGCCTTTTATGTGACGGTGAAGGATCCTCCACGCATCAGTAGCAAGACTTTCATTTGGCTCTCAATGAGGGATAAGATCATCTCATTGCCATACTTGGCACTCCATGGAAAAAAAGCAATCAGTACGTCAGGACGTGGGATTTAATCTTTGTTCACGATAAATAGATCTGCTCCATTCCACAGAGATAAGGATAGGAATTTCTCCTTAATCCAATCAGCTGTGTCTTTATCCTGGCACGTGAGCACTAAGTACCCACACACTACCAAAAGGTCATGTAAATTTCTGTCCCATGAGACCGACACATGCAAGCGTAAGAATGAGTTGAAAGAGATGAGAAAATAAATTCAATCAAACACATCTTTCGTCGAATTGCGTATGTATCAGTTTCAAAAGACATAATTTAACACGAAATCTTTGTTTACGTTCTCCGACGTTTTACAAGCATGAATTACGTACCGTGTAAAATTCATTATTTCTAAGTGTGCAGGCCTGAACCAACAGCAGGCAAATTTAGGCTTGAACTGCTCCCGGCGTTGCTGTACAACTTTCAGCAAGAGGACTTCCTGAACCACTTCTCGCTGATTAGTTGAAAGCTCGACTTCAGGATAGTTCATAGGCAAAATCCCTAGCCTACTAGCAATCTCTTTGTAAGATGTTGCTGGGAGGACGTCTCGAATCCTTCCACGCACTATTTTTGGATCATGTGATAGCACAGGAGCTTTTGAGCCACTGGGCAATTCGTTTACGCTCCGAATAGTTGAAGTTTCAGTTTGTTTCTTAACTTCTTTAAATATAACCTGACGCGGCGGGGCTTCAGCAGCCCTGCTGTCCTGTTTACCTTCTTGATAGACTCGGCCACCGCGAATCTTTTTTGATGTGGGCTTTTCTTCACTGCCTCTTCGGTGTGTTTGCTAGTGGAAGCAACGCCCGCTCACGGGCTGAAACATAGTGCGTACCATTTTTTAACAGCTTGCAGCCGCCTGCGTGCAGCGCCACACAATCTGGTAGCTTTTCTGGAGTTTTTTTGTCTTCGTTGTTAGCTCCCACTATATCACTGGATTTTTCTTCACTATGTTTTTCGACCAGCTGCAGAGGATACAGCGGCATGATTGTAACGTTCACATTATCGTCTTCTTCATTTGAATCAGAGGATACTTCTTGGATTTGCATCGGTGAGTTTAGACTCGACGGGGATGGAGTACGCACCTTCACCAATGACTCACTTTGAAGCCCAGCTTCAAGGCTATTTTCAACACTGCTGGTCATGGCACTTGTATACTACAAGCAATTCACTTCCCCCCTAATTAGAATTAAGTCCACTAAAGAAAAGCTGTTGATTGCGAAGCGCACGTCTTTGTGATCACCGATAGTATTGTGTGAACCGTCGATCGGCTACACACATTCTATTCTCACTTCAGGCTTCTATCGCATTCATGCCTCCATTTTGCCTCACAAAAAAAAATGCACTATTGAGGACGACCACTATTTAATGAGTTATTCCGGCGACCTTTTATATCAATTCGATTAAAAATCCAGAGCATCAGTATGGAAATCACTGGGAGTGATACTTTCTGCTACTTTCCAGAATGAATTACCGTAAATTACACCCAATTACTTACAAATTTGAAGAGCACAAAGCAGTCGCAATCTTCTCGTTTACTTTGGGATACGCATTGTATTCACTATAGTCAACACTGAATTTCACAAGACATATTAAAATTAAACTACTATAAAACACTTGAATGATTTTCACATATGATCGTTTGACTATTCCATTTCAAAACATTAGAAATCTTACTAAAAACATATTACAATACTTCAGTTTCAGTTTGGATAAGCCATTCAAAATATATATAACGACATACTAGTGCATTTCCATTAAAACTTTATGTTTTACACACATTTTACTACGTTATGAATACATAAGGCCAGAATTTGAAACATAGGAAGAAATGTGTCCCTAAAACTGGGTCTACGGTATTTGTATGTGAACAGCTAATTAATTACGCGTGATCTAATTCTGTATCTCTAAAATGCATCACTAGACAAATCGATTAAATTTTGTCAAATTAGGTCATTTGAAGATCGATGATCTGTCAGCTTAACCAGTCAAAACTGTGGGATAACGAAAATTTCGCTCAAGTATACATCTATAAATTGATGAAATAATACTTAACTGCTTCAAAATAAATCGATCAACATAATGCCAACATGATTTAGCCAATTGTTGCTGTATTTATGACATATTTGATACATAGACTGAATGAAGGAGTTTGGCTGACATAACATCCCATTACCCTAACTTTTAAACTATATTTCAATATGTACGAACACACAACCGAAAGTAGACACCATTGTTTTTAAAAGAATTTTCGATGATGATGTATGGATCTTCAATATGCCATAATTCTTCAACGCGCGAATCAATACGCATCACCATGTCTTCTGGGCCCTACATGGGAAAGCAAAAAGTTGAAAGTGAAATTAAAATTCCACACCCGTTGCTTGCTTGTGTACACAATACTTCACTCCATTTCATTTGATACCACCTACCATTTGCAGTTCGATAGGACTCCAGTCCTTAGGGGCTTCCTGTAATTCTGACGGTTTCTTTTGTGCTTTTAGCATCCCCGTACTGCCATCATCATTATCATCATCATCATCATCATCACCAGCCACCACCATCTATCTAACCATCTACCCTGCCAGATCGAGGCTGCCACTGTGGGTCGTTAATTTATTTGATTTATGGCAGTGAATGTAGAGGGAAAATGTTCTGGTCCTTTTCCGAGATCCCGTCGTGGCGACGTGCCGCGTTGGTAACACCTTCCAGTCAAAGGGAGAAAGGGTGTAAAGCTGGTGGTGCGGCGGCGGTGCGTTCACCAAAGTGGCACAAATTCATAACTTTCCACTTTTTTCGCTCATCAATTCCTGTGACTGTGTGAACCATGGGCCGAGCCCCACCTCGTATGTATGCGCGACGCGTAGCGGCAGTTTTCTTTTGGACTGAAACAGAGTTATGTAGCGCACCTCTTTTCCTTAACTTCCTATTGGGGAGAGTCTGCTATTTTTTATTTTATTTCAAGCACGGAGCGAGTACCCACCACAAGTGCTGTTCCGAACGACGTCCCCGCCGCAATCGTAGCCTGGTGGCCATAAACGAGATCATTATGCAAAATGATAATCATTTGAAAGCAGTTTGCACGTTGTTATATTACTTTTATAAAGTTTTTCGAGGATTCCGAAACTTCCGGAACATTACTCTGGCACGGACAATCCAAAGGTAACCCTTCCCTGGATGGTGCTTCAAGGTGTTTTGGTGAATGAGTGTGCTAGAGAACGACCGGACGAAGATTAAGTATCTTTTTGATAGAGAAATTAAAACACGAAGAGTGGGATTTTTATTGCTCCGGTCGATGATGGTAGAATGAAGAAAACTGAAAAAAAAGGTTGGACTGGCAACAAGTTTTAATGGACAAAGTAGATGTAAATTAGGATAATTTAGCTAATGAGATACACGGAAGTATTTTTATAGATATGGCTCCTGCTGGAGTACTTACTTAGCGGATCACAAATGCTTCTATATTGCTGTTTTTACCTGAAAAAATGAATAAGAAAAAAAATCAAGTTAGTGATTGACGATGAACGGAAGATGAATTTAAAGTTAAACTATTTGGGATCATTTCAATGAAGAAATGTTGTTTCAAAAATCTCCACATATCATACAGCATGAATGAGCAAATTGTCTGATAACCATCGATTTGTTTCCATCAAACGATCATTTCACATGATTGCAAATACAATCAGATAAGTCACAAAACATATGTCTGGCTTCCAAGTGATTGTAATAATTACTAGGCTACGAGTGTCAAAGCTTAACTTTCAACCCAAGCCACTTGAACGTGAACTTGACACTTTCCTTTGAAAGCCATACCAACCGTTATTGGCTTTAAGTCTTTTATCCTATTACCTCCACCTGGGCTAAGAACTCAGTACAGCACTTCTAACAATGAGAGTGCATGTACTTGGCCAAATAATCATTCCTCGTGTCGATGCAACCGAATACCGCCTCGCCGTGTCTTGTAAGCACCAGCCTTCAGTTTTCCGTATAATATTTCAATTAAAATTCAACATTCCGCCAACATGAGCGCGAACGGAAGACGACATATCGCGCACCACATGCGTCTGGAGCAACTCAGCGTCGTTCTACAACAGATCATAATTCAAAGTTAATAGGAATCTCACCTCCCACCACCATGACTACCAGCACGCCCTAGTATACCCGGGTATAGCAAACTACTGACTTTGGGCTCGGTACTCAAATACCTTCGTTCTGAGGCAGGCAGACGCTCGTAAGTCAAATGTTGAGCCCCACTTCCCCGGCATCTTCCTTGTCCTTGCCGTCTTCGCCATTGTCGTCTGCGTCGTAGCACAGCAGGACCATCTAATGCCTATAAGTTGCGGTGGCGGCGCCTTTGTTGGAGAAGATAGCAAGGAGGATTTTCAAGTGGAAGGAATGTATTGCTCAGACAGGGAAATTCTATACATTTTAGAGAGGAGCTTTTTCTTTAAATGAGCAGCCTGCGTGTGCATGACATGCAAAGAAGAGATATGCGGAGCAGCATGGATTGTTGGGAAGTCGGTTGGCTTGGTGATAAGTGATGATGAAAATCTAGTAGGCTTGCAGGTTCTTGGTGAATATGTGTAGGGAAAATAATATTGGATGATTCTTTATCATGACAAATATCTGTTGGATATTAAGATTCATTACAGTGTGTTGCGACTTTGTTGAGCTGCGTCATCCTGATACGAATAGTTCATGAAGCCATCGAGAAAATGGATATAACACATCGGTCAATAAGTCCCGGGCCTAAGTAAGAAAACAACATTTTTTTGCCTACATTCATTTTTATTCATCAAAAAATTTTTCCCCAAAAAAAAAAAAAAAATTCCCCCCCCCCCCCAAATCCCCCCCCCCCCCCCCCCCACACACCAAAAACCCTTTCTTTTTTTTTTTCCAAAAAAAAAAAAAACACCCCCCCCCCACACACAGAGCCCACACCCCATTTTGATTTTTGACACTTTGACGGCTTTCTCCCTCCCCACGCCACCCCCACCCACCCCATTTATCCCGGTGAAGTGGTGAATCCATGTTTCATCCATTGTGATTTATTGAGGTTTTTCATGATCAACAAAGTGATTAACGAGGACTCTAAAGGGTGATACGGTCAAAATTTGGTCAAGGGAAAACGCGTGTAAATCGGTGAAATCGTTTATTTAAAAAATCAAATTAAATTTCTTTTTCAAGTTCAATTAGTATAAAATTCAGGAAAAATATTCAGTTAGGCTTCCGCTTTTCCAAATCCGAATTGCCGGGCCTTACGCTTGACCCCTCCCATCAGATTGTGTACAGCCACCTTGTCCACCTTCTTCGCCGCAGAAAACCAGTTTGCCTTGAACTGCTGCTCGTCCTTAGCAGTTTTTTTTGGTCTTCTTTAGGTTCCGCTTGACAATAGCCCAGTATTTCTCAATTGGGCGGAGCTCTGGCGTGTTGGGAGGGTTCTTGTCCTTGGGAACCACCTGCACGTTGTTGGCGGCGTACCACTCCATGGCCTTTTTACCTTAATGGCAAGATGCCAAATCCGGCCAAAACAGTACGGAACAACCGTGTTTCTTCAGGAAAGGCAGCAGACGTTTATTCAAACACTCTTTCACGTAAATTTCTTGGTTGACAGTCCCGGAAGCTATGAAAATGCTGCTTTTCAAGCCACAGGTACAGATGGCTTGCCAAACCAGATATTTCTTTGCGAACTTTGACAGTTTCGTGTGCTTGAAAATATCTGCTACCTTTTCCCCTTCCTTTTGCCGTATAAAACTCCTGTCCCGGAAGCTGCTTGTAGTCGGCTTTGACGTAGGTTTCGTCGTCCATTACCACGCAGTCAAACTTCGTCAGCATCGTCGTGTACAGCCTCCGGGATCGCGCTTTGGCCGTCGTATTTTGTTTATCATCGCGATTTGGAGTCACTACCTTCTTGTAAGTCGATAGTCCGGCTCGTTTTTTGGCTCGATGCACGGTTGTAGACGATACACCCAGCTTATTTGCGGCATCTCGGAGAGATAGGTTAGGGTTTCACTTGAAACTACCGGCAACTCTCTTTGTCGTCTCAGCGGCTTCCGGTTTTCGATTTCCCCCCGATCCAGACTTCCTGGCTGTCAACAAACGTTCCCCAAACACTTTAATTACATTTGTAACGGTTGATTTGGCAACTTTTAGCGATTTTGCCAACTTTGCGTGCGAGTAGCTCGGATTTTCACGATGCGCGAGCAAAATTTTGATACGCTGCTCTTCTTGCTTGGACGGCATTTTGACAACTGAAGAGTGAATTCCAAAATCAAAATAGGAGCAACATTCTACACACATACACCTTCAAAATGAGGGGTGTTCAGGTTTTTTAAATGCAAAATTGAAAGAAATACGTCAAGTTGATATTGACCAAATTTTGACCGTATCGCCCTTTATCACTTATGACACAAAAAAACCACAAAAGACAACATCACCAAATAAAAATAATAATATAAAGTTCCCGGAAAAACCCCCCTATTATAAAACACAAAAAAATTTTTTTTCCCAATTTGGTTTTTTTTTTCCACACACCCCCCTCTCCAGAGGAAAACACGGCCCCCGTTTTTTTTTTATTTTTTTTTTCCCCCCCCAAAAGAACCCCCGCGGAAGTCTTTCGAAATAGCTATCGGTTTCAGCTATGAGCTCATCATTTGAGTAAAATCGCATACCGGTGAGCCATTTCTTCAGGTTTGGGAACATAATGAAGTCACTGGGGGCCAAGTCTGGCGAATACGGTGGATGGGGAACCAATTGATACTGAATTTCATCCAATTTTGCTTGAGCAATAGAGGATGAATGAGCAGGCGCATTGTCGTGATGATAGAGCACACTGCTTCTCTGCAAATGCGGCCGTTTTTTTCTGGACTTCATCTTTCAAACGATCCAATAACGCTGTATAGTATGCGCCTGTTATGGTTTTACCGTTTTCACAATAGTCAATGAATATTACACCTTGCGCATCCCAAAACAAGGAGCCCATAACCTTTCCCGCCGATTGTTGCGTTTTCGGGCGCTTCGGGGCACTTTCGCCCGGTGAAACCCACTGTTTTGTCTGCTGCGATGACTCCGGTGTGTAGTTATGGATCAAAGTTTCATCCATGGTTATGAATCGGCGCACAAACTTCTTCAGATTGCTTGTAAACTTGCTCAAATTCTCCTGAGAGGTTGTAACACGAATGCGTTTTTGGTCCATTGTAAGCAAGGCACACATCGCGCGCAGAGCTTCTTCATACCCAAAACGGAATGCATGATGTTGCCAACTCGTTCCATTGAAATAACCAAAGCCTTAGCTAGGTCTCTCAAATTCACTTTTGGATCTTCCAATACTATATTATGGATTTTATCGACGTTCTCTGTTGTAGTGACCTCATTTGAGAGTCCAGAACGCGGTGCGTGAACGGTGCTCGAAAGGGCCACAACGAAAATTAGCAAACCACTTATGAATCGTATGAATCGACGGAGCAGAGTCTGAAAAATACTTATCCAGCTTGGCTTTGGTTTCGGCAGCCGTTTTCGTGCGTTAAAAATAGTATTTGATCAAAACTCGAAACTCGGATTTTTTCATTTTTAAAAAAACTTGCTGATCGGTCTCTTCTCACTGTTGTCAAAAATGAATGTGTGGACAGAAATGGCTGAAATTTTGACAGCCGCTCATAGGTAAATAGTTCACATTGGCGATTACCCACGCCATCTGTAGAAAATTAAAGGGACTTTTCAGGCAGCCTAGTTCAATATTATAATAATATCTACGGTACTCCAAATCTATTCTTGAGTTCAGATTTTGATATTTTGATGATCAACAAGGTGACTTACGAGGTTTCCATCGTACTTATGAGTCTTTACCAACTCCATAGGACATCATTACCTATTTATAGTTATATTAAAGACTTCTCAGAATATTTACGATATTCTAAACTAGTTCTGACATCAGATCTTGATGTTTTGTAATTATCAATAAGGCAATTTATATATTTATTCATAAGTTTTGTTCAACTGACAATATTTGGTTATATTTGGTCTTAATGAATCTATATTCTGGGTATAAGTGTGTACCCAGGTACGTTTACGTCCAACATAGCCATTAGATATGGAGCGTCAAATTCATCAGCCAAAATTTTGAAGACGAACACTGCAGTTTTAGCAGTTTTTCTACGGTGCTCCAATATATGGCTTCGTATGGTGGCAGATTCAGTGGGTCTAGTGAACTTCCGTTGTTCAGCTTCAATTCGATTGATTAGTGTTATCTGGTTCCGGTCCCGCACGACAGATGGCGTTTCCAAGGTAGGTCGAACCAATGAAACATACAGTGATTTTAGCGTATACGGATCGCGGAATTCTTTTGTAATTTTTGATACGAAACCTAGTTGACGACGTGCTTTCTTGGTGATTTCCTCGTAGTGTTCCACGAATGTAAGCTCCTTTTCTAAAGTGACTCCGAGTTCCCGTACAGAATCCACCCTTGCAAGTGATTCATCGCCGATAACAAAATTGTAAATGGGAGGTCGTTTTTTTCGTTGAAAACTAATTACCGAACGTTTTGGGACACTGAGCGACATACCATTTGCGTGACACCAGGCACTAAAACGATCAAGAAAATTTTGCAATTCGACAAAGTCCGAAAAATCCTCAACAATTATGTATATTTTCATATGATCGGCATATTATATGCAGGAATCATCGCCAAATTATATGCAGGTGACATCATTGAAGAAAAGCGAGAATAGCAATGGATCTAAGTTGCTTCCCTGTGGGACGCCAGATCCGTTAGTGAACCAGTCATACACAGCAGAGCCAATGATTCACGAGGTCTCCAACATCATAGCACAATAATAGTCATATAAAAGTGTTCTCAGAATATCTACTGCACTCCAAATTATTCTTGAGTTCTGCTGTTGACGTTTTTCCTGATCAACAAGGCGATTTAGAAGGTATCTATCGTATGTATGAGTTTGTAAAGCTCCATGGCACATCATTGCACAATTATAGTCACATGACCAGAAAAGCTGGCAACCCTGAATTTTTTGACTTAGACTACGTCTTACAGCAAGGGTAGGGTGTCAATTGAAAATCTAGAAAATGAGCGACCGTCACGAAATATCGTTACAAATAACGCTATTTACAAATAACGCTAAAAACTTAATCAATGCTTAATAGATTTTACAGATGTTTACATCAATCGGTTGGAATTTTCCCACGTATCAATTTAATAATCAAACATTATCCGTTTACGATTTAAACTACTGAAAATAAGCAAAATATAAGGTGATGTCTTATAATGCCGATTTTTCAGAGTAAAATGTTTCAGAGTAAAAGATTTCAAATGTAAGCAAGGGAGGTCTCATAAAGGGCGATACGGTCAAAATTTGGTCAATATCAACTTGACGTATTTCTTTCAATTTTGCATTTAAAAAACCTGAACACCCCTCATTTTGAAGGTGTGTGTGTGTAGAATGTTGCTCCTATTTTGATTTTGGAATTCACTCTTCAGTTGTCAAAATGCCGTCCAAGCAAGAAAAGCAGCGTATCAAAATTTTGCTCGCGCATCGCGAAAATCCGAGCTACTCGCACGCAAAGTTGGCAAAATCGCTAAAAGTTGCCAAATCAACCGTTACAAATGTAATTAAAGTGTTTGGGGAACGTTTGTCGACAGCCAGGAAGTCTGGATCGGGGGGAAATCGAAAACCGGAAGCCGCTGAGACGACAAAGAGAGTTGCCGGTAGTTTCAAGCGAAACCCTAACCTATCTCTCCGAGATGCCGCAAATAAGCTGGGTGTATCGTCTACAACCGTGCATCGAGCCAAAAAACGAGCCGGACTATCGACTTACAAGAAGGTAGTGACTCCAAATCGCGATGATAAACAAAATACGACGGCCAAAGCGCGATCCCGGAGGCTGTACACGACGATGCTGACGAAGTTTGACTGCGTGGTAATGGACGACGAAACCTACGTCAAAGCCGACTACAAGCAGCTTCCGGGACAGCAGTTTTATACGGCAAAAGGAAGGGGAAAGGTAGCAGATATTTTCAAGCACACGAAACTGTCAAAGTTCGCAAAGAAATATCTGGTTTGGCAAGCCATCAGTACCTGTGGCTTGAAAAGCAGCATTTTCATAGCTTCCGGGACTGTCAACCAAGAAATTTACGTGAAAGAGTGTTTGAATAAACGTCTGCTGCCTTTCCTGAAGAAACACGGTTGTTCCGTACTGTTTTGGCCGGATTTGGCATCTTGCCATTACGGTAAAAAGGCCATGGAGTGGTACGCCGCCAACAACGTGCAGGTGGTTCCCAAGGACAAGAACCCTCCCAACACGCCAGAGCTCCGCCCAATTGAGAAATACTGGGCTATTGTCAAGCGGAACCTAAAGAAGACCAAAAAAACTGCTAAGGACGAGCAGCAGTTCAAGGCAAACTGGCTTTCTGCGGCAAAGAAGGTGGACAAGGTGGCTGTACAAAATCTGATGGCAGGGGTCAAGCGTAAGGCCCGGCAATTCGGATTTGAAAAAGCGGAAGCCTAACTGAATATTTTTCCTGAATTTTATACTAATTGAACTAGAAAAAGAAATTTAATTTGATTTTTTAAATAAACGATTTCACCGATTTACACGCGTTTTCCCTTGACCAAATTTTGACCGTATCACCCTTTATGCAGCAGTGAACTTTATAAAAGGTGGTTAAAACAATTTTAATTTTCGCTTCGATGCATACCTTGAGCATTGCGCACAATTTACAAATGGCTGCCGTCATGAAAAATTGAAACGTTTTATGGCAAGGGTAGGGTGACAATTGAAAATCTAAAAATACGCGACCGTACGAAATATCGTTACAAACTAAACCCTTATAACTTTAAAATTGCTCGATAGATTTTTAATAAGTTTACATAAATCGGTTGGATATATTCCCGCCTATTAAATCAATTATCAAAAATTATGCGCTAAAAATTTTAAAATATTGAAAGTAGGGTGAATTAAAGTTGATGTCTTATAATTTTGTTATGGAGCCTAATTTTACTAAATGCACTGTACTTTCCTATCACAGATTTCAAATGTTAGTAAGGGAGGTCTCATATGCAGCAGTGAACGATATAAAGCGGGTACACCCTCGCAATTTTACTTATTAGTGTCGCAGTACTGCAGCTGGGCAGATCATCGTGGCATCAAGATCAGCAGCTGGCGATGGCATTAACACTGGAGGCAACCCCGATGGCAGGAAAATTGAAGTGCGGAGCGGCAAGGCGCCAATGTGGATTTTGCAGCCGGTGGTGACATCACTACTAGCTGATTGCTCTGCATGCTGTTGCTAGTAAGCCCTTGGCTAGGCAACCGTTGCTAGGCAGCCATTAAATATGCAGTGCTAGGCAGTCGGTTTCCCAAGCCGGTGATGATTTGTTGCCAGCCGGTTGGCGCCGCCACGAGGAGCTGAATAAGGTGCCTGCGTGTGTGTAACATTCTTGGTAGCCATCACAACGTGCACGGCAGAAATAACCGGCTTCGTGAAAATATCGAGAAGGATTCAATTCTTATGCGGATTATTTCAAATCCATCCTTGTTGTGTTTGTTTAACTTGAATTTATCTTACCAATTGGCAAAGAGCGGTGGCTTAATCAATTGTAGTTTTTTTTTCTTGTCGCATACCTTGAGCATTGTGCGTAATTTTTAAATGGATGCTGTAACAAGGAATTGAAACACCGGTCGATAATAGTTCGATCGTCTCTTGATAAATTCAATTTTGAGCTGAGATTTTCGCACTAACCTACATGTTTTCACGATTGCCATTTTATTTATTCATGTATTTTAAATTTTAAATAAAAGATATATATTTTCGCGCACATATTCATCCATCCGTGTTGGAAAATTTTGAAGAATGTTGCATTCCGCTAAGTATCAAGAAAGTCCCTAACACAGACAACGTTTTGATACTTGAAGATAATATTCTGAAGTACTGTTCTCTGAACATTCCAATAAGTACAATTATGAATAGTTATTCGGTTGTGTTAACGATTCGCGTTGCATAAGAGTTTACATCTAGGAAGAAATAAGTTTTGAGAAACTGAAAGTGTGAATAAGTACGATGCCTTATCGTTTTGATGCCTACCGTATGCGCAAATTTCGGAAGCGCGTTAAGATGGAATATATGGAAAATCCTCCGAAATGACCATGTACCGATGTCGAGCAAGCTTGTGGTTATCGGACGAAACTGAAAGCAGCCAGAAGTAATGCGTTACCAACTACTGGTTGAGACGCTGGAGTAGAACCGTCAACTCGGGTCTGTGTTATCATTTAAAGATTTCTCAAGAGTGTGCAATAGAATTTTCTAACCAACAGCTGATCCAATGATCTATTAGTACCAAACCCACAGTATTTTAATCAAACGGCAAAGGGGTCAAATGATAGTTTTAAAATAATTGAAACATAAACACTTCTCGATAGATTTTCGAGATGATTGCTTTTATCAGTTGGAGTTTTTTGCGACTGTCAACTTAAAAAAAATCATTAATTTATAACTTTGAATTCCAAAACAGACCCTGGACAATCTGTAATGCGATAAGGATAATGGTCTCCAGCCGGTCGATCATATCAACACCATCACTGCAGCCCGCACAACCGTTGCCCTTTCACCATACCAACAATCCATCTAAACATACATTTCCACGGCTGCCAAATAATTTCTAAGAAGCGAATCATGGCATGTTCCACATACTTACTCACTTACTTATGCTGACCCAACATCCCATTAGAACAGTACCTGCGTTGCAATGTTCCACTACGCAACTAAAGAAACTAATCAAATGGTTTAACGTAATCTACGTCAACCGGTCGTGAGTTATACACAACCCCACTGATTTTTACTATTATTCTCTCTGAGATAGTGTTGTCAAGTGCTAGTTGAGTTGGCGTGAAATTCTTGATATAAAACTTGTTAAACAAGTCAAGAATTGCGTGAAACTGAACATTTCAGAAAACTGTTAGGGGTCTATAATTTCGAGCAGTTTGCATTCTCAGTCTTTCATCACTGTTAGCAAATCCTGCCCAATAATTTAAATTCTCAAATACATTGAATCAATGGATGGCTTGAGAGCAGTGAGAATTTCTTTGATTGCTTATTCTTTTGTAGCTCATGTGGAAATTGTATTGAGAGGTTTAATAACAACAACCTATTGGGAATTAAATGGGACTATTCAATTTATTATTCTGACAAAATTCATATTTTCTGTTCAAATTGTTTGTGTTTTCTCAATTACTTACAGGTCCCTAAATGATTTTCAAAAATGTCCATCCGTATCGTACCTGATTATCTTCTTGGTATTGAAACACCAACCGATATCTTTCTTTTATCAACCATGCATATATGCTCATAAAATCGCATTATCATAACCATTTCCCCGTCGAAGCAATGTGTTTGTGCCGACATCATAATAATTATTCTGACATCTTGGAAACCGCTAAGAACCGTTCCTGTTATATACCTACGCAATCAGGGAGCATGATTCTGTGCCTATCCTTGCCACTTCTTCAACCAAAGAATTGAAAAGAAGAATTTTGATCCAGCCCAAAAGCAGCGGAAGGATCCGGCGCGTAGGCCATCAAGGACTGAACGGCAAACACACAAAATATGTTAATTTCAAGATAAGAGAAATTTAATAACGCTTTGAACGGGGCTCTCGGAATGTGAATTAACGAAATCCACACCACCATCAACGACCACTTCTCGATGCCGCCGACTTCATGTTCCCGAAGATACCGTAGATGTAGGATGCATGGAAGCGAAATGTTCAGCTCTCGTACTCGCTCCCCTTCCATGTTGTCATAAAGAGTCCTATTTTAGGTTGCGATTCATTGGATCCCAAAAATCGTCTTCTACTCGTTTGCTCGCGACGCTTTGAGCGGTATAAGATGACGGCGCTGGCGACGCCGACACAAGAAAAATAAACGCTCGGGAAAGCTCTTCTACTGGCGCGTGCGAATGCGAGCTTCAAAGAAGGATTTTCCATTTATTTTAATTTCGGTTCCCAGCACAAAGTTGAAACTCGCCACCCTTTCAGTGCTGTCTGATGTGTGTGTTTTTTTTTTCCTTTTTTGGCGTGGAAAAGCAACTTGGTTTCATTTGATAGCGATACTAGAGTTTCATTTCTTCCTCAAATAACCACCAGCGACAGGCAAACCGACAGTATGAAAGGAACGTTTCCCAAATAAGTGGGAGGAATAAAAAACAACATGTCAGGAAATGAAGCCAAAGGGACACATACGAATCTTGGTTTAATTTAGCTAATCTCTATTCAATTAGTGCGCATACGTACGATTTTCTTTCGAAATTTTGTGGAGGTGGAGTGCCGTCGCGTGGAGCGGGAGTGGTGTGTGGGCAATGACGTTTATACCAGGTCCGGCCCAAGAAGCTTGTATTAGTGAAATGATAAAACGTGCAGTGATATTAGTGTCGCATGGCAATATTTATGTATCGTATAGAAAATCATCGAAAATCATCGAAAATCATCGAAGCGGTGACGTCAATCTTCTTGTATATATTCTGTTTCCCTAAAAAAAGTGACCAACATTTTGTTTTTTTCCCAATAATTTTTCCGCATTTCACTTGAATTTGTAGAGTAATGATTCGATGTGCAGTGAAAAAGTGTTCCGTAAAAAGTTACGGCATTAGCCTTTCCGTCAAATTGCACGGACTTCCGGAAGATGAAGTTCGTAGAAGAAAGTGGTTGTTATTTTGTGGGTTTTTTTTTTATTCATTTTAGAACTATCAAGTGATCCACACCTTTTAGTTTATTCTTACAATTGTGAGTACTACATATTATAGGGTCTGGTAATACTTTTATTCTACATAAAAAGAACTTATTTCTGCATTTAAATTCATCAAGAATCTTTCTTTGGAAAGGGTTGAGCTACGAGAAGTCTATGGGTCAGTTTAATTCAACGATAAACTCAACAAACTTGTTAAATTGATCATTTCCTTTAATTCCATACACGTTCATGAAAGGTTGTGGTAGTTTGACGTCACCACTCGCTTCCTCAGCAATATTGACAATATTTTTTCTTCCAACACAAGCAAGCTGCCTGTTAGGCAGGACCTCATATAAACGTCATTGGTGCGTGGGAGCTTTGGCATGCGGGAAAACGAAGACGGTTGTGGGAAATTTTGCGGAATAATTTGGTTGAATGATAATTAACGGAATAGATTATGTCACTGATGCTGCGATAGGAATTACTTCAAGTTATTTATGCAAGCGTGGGAGAAGTTATGGTCACTGTCGATGGCACGTTAGGATGCTTAATAAACTGCGTGTGTACATGTTTCCTGGGAAAAATATGTACCTAGTGTAATTCATGCTTGCTGCGAACTGGAATTAATGTGCATAATAAACGCGTTATGCTCCAATACACATCGGAAGGTTGAGATTGAAAATAAGAATGTGCTTGATATCATACACATCCAAAATATACACTGAACTGTGGTTGTTAGTTTTTGAAGAATGTTAATTTTGTATTATAGACTATGTAGATTAAGCACACAATTAGATGGTATCACACAAGCATCATTCATGGGCAATCCATTCGACTGGTGTTCAAGTCTCTATCTGTTTTATGGAAAGAAAACCGTTAAAACTCGGTTTCAACGGGACTATTTCGGAGATAATTATTTTTCGACAGAAGACGAATAAACCGCTGGCGGTTCGGTAATGGTAGAATGTAACTTTCTGTAGGAGAAAATTTAGGGTTTTTGTAACTTTCACATGAATTTGGCGGAAAAGAATACGATTCCTGCGATCTGCAATTGAAAACTTCAAAAATACTCATGATTAATACAAGGGCCATAGCTAAGAAGTTGGAATACAAATTTTTATCACTTGGTAAGTATACGCCATGTACATCTTCTGTATTGGTATTGGGAAACTGTTTAACAAACGAAACTTCGAACATCGCGCATAGTGTGACCGATGTTATTTGCGGTAGTTCTTTAGTGTCGTGTTTTAATCAAAGAACGCATACCTGTTGAAAAGTGACTTTAAACAGTGATCGCGATGGCAGTAGCAGGGTGCGTAGCTGGACGAATGGTTGCAATTTCGGACAGCTGAATGTGCTGATGCTGGAAGTTGAAGATGGAAAAAGCTCAAATCTTTCCTTACCCTACGCTACCCTCAACATGCGTCGTTGCGTGTTTTTTGCCGTGAAATCCAGAACCTCAGTGACGAAAAACTGGTTCAACATCTGAAGACTCAAGATGCTGATGCTGCAAAAAGTTGTTCCCGTATGGTCAACGGTGTGAAGGCCAACCTCCCAACAGTGATTCTCACCATTGAGGGGACAGTGGTGCCGGAGTTCATGAAGGCTGGTTTTCTCAGAATCAAAACCCGAATGTTCGTACCTGAACCTAAAATCTGTGTCACGTGCTACATGTACGGACATACGAAGACTCGCTGCAAGGCTCCAGCTTGTTGCCGGAACTGCTCTAACGTACATGGTTTGGGCAAATGCAAAAAGAAGCCATATTGCCTGAACTGCAAGGGGCCATCCATATACCAGGTGGACAGTTTACGGGAGGGAAGGGCGTTGGCAAGTGTCCACGATCCAAACATTCTGTTTAAAAATTATATGAATGATTGTCCACGCAGGGGAAGGGGGTGTCAGAAATCTGTCAAATCCAGTCCTCGTGGTATATGTATAACCCCTTTCCAACAGGACTGTCCAGACACCACTGAAGCATGGCGACACCTACACCCAAGCAACACACAAGTTTTAAAATGGTTGAAAATACTTTTATATGACTAGATTTGGTTATAATGAAGCTTACTCAACATAAAAGCACAGAGAACAGACATTGATGTCCATATACCTTTTCTTGAAAAACGTGTGTAAAAGTTAGTATCGGCAGCCGGTATAAAAAGCAAATGCAGAGAAAAACAAACAAAACTTTTCAGGTTATGTGCTAGACTTTGTATTGATAAACATTGACATGACAGTTATCGCACAACTGCAGCGCCGCCTACCAGGAGCATAACGACATACATTTGAAATGTCGGTTTAAAGTTTTACACAAGTAGCAGACCGAAGATGAACGTCTGTTCTCTGTGATAAAAGCATGAAGATGTGTTACTCGGGCGACTACACTGAAGCATGCAAGCAGTTCAACGCTGGAGCTGGCTCCTATGCCGAAGTAAGCAAGGTACAATAACGACTGAACATCAACCAAAACAACGTGGTAGCAGGCCTGCTGAAAGAAAATGACGACTGCATCAAGAAACTGATGGGCACCGTTACCAAGCTTCCCGACTAAAGGAATTGGAGTTAGTAATAACGAAAAAAAAACAGAAAAATTAAACCCGCAGGGAACAGAAGAAGGCATCGGTAGGGACGGACAAAGAAACCGACTCCAGTGTTCATGTCGCTGAAAACAAGGTGAATGAGACTTCTTTCAAGGTTAATGATTAATCGACTCATTGCTTAAAATCTACCCTCCATTTAGAAAGCCCCAGAACTTAAAGTTGATAGCTTGCCCAACCCTTCTGACTCTGCTATGAAGCAATATTTCCCCCAGAAACGTAACAATGGCCCATACACCCAACCCAAATGATGATCGATCCCCATCATCTTCATCTGCCTCTTTAACAACCATCGCTATTCCATGGAATCTTTTAGGTCTAAGAGGAAGATTATCTGAATTACACTTACTAATAACCCAATTCAATCCCGTAGCGATAGCATTACAAGAAACCTTAGCTCCTGAGTCAAAATGCCCTTTGAACTATACTAGAGGTTGAAATACCTCCACGAAAACCTAGATAACCAGTGCAAATCAGGTGTTGCAGTAGTCATAAATTCGGATATTCGCCATTTTCAAATCAACCTCTCATCATCTCTCACTGCAATAGCCATCAAAAATGATTTCCCAGTAATGGTTACCCTAATTTCAGTTTACATCTCTCCTTCAGCCCGTCCAATTAAGCAAACCAAATCTCGTCTCAATAATCTGTTGAAACCTAAGTCATCCCAAGTAACATTGTCAATACCAGCCAGCGTTATTAAGTTTTATTAAAGTTTTATGAAAGCCACTAAAAATCAATTTGGTTTTAATATGGCACCAAGAGGTGCCAATAGGTTTCATATTTTAGTCAGGCTTATGAGAACCTACTCAGCTTTTCAACAACGATCTTAAAACCTTGTTTTCTCAAATACCTTTTACTCCTATCAAAGGTTTTATTTCGACTTTATGAACTCGCAAAATGCTGTTTTGAACTGCCGTTTTAGGATGGTAAGTTGGAAAACTATTTTAAAACCATTTTGCCCCCAGTAAATGCATTAATCGGCAAATTGGCATTGAGAGAACCAAATAGTTTTATAGTAGTCAAACATTGACTGTTTGACAAACTGTGATTTTTTCAATCGCCATACTGATATATAAGAAATAATTGAAAGGTGGAAAAACTAATGCACCAAATTTTAAATGTAATGCAAATTAACTGTAGATTGTAGACCAATTTTGGCATTCTTTAAGATAATTTAATCAAATTACATCAGTTTTCAAGAAAATTCATTATTAATTTGTCGAATATATTTGTTTTAATTTTGTTTTTGTTGTTGTAAACTCGCATAATTTCCGACGCACTTTAACTTTCGGCTCTTATCGTGCCATTATTCACCATTAAATGCGCTCATAATTTGGAGCATAGAACGCTGTAAAAAAACTCTATTTGCTTTAGATATTTTGCTATAAAAGAACACTTTCCGCAACACTAGAACTTTAATCTTTGATATTATTTACCGCTAAATGAATTAGGAGAGCAGATAATCGAATAAAGAAGAACAATAAAAACCAACAACGATATCACAGTGGAGTTTGACAGATGTGGTAATTTGGGCGAATTCTGGTTTTTATGGCAGCCAATAGTTTCTATGAAGGTTCTCAAGTGGTCATAACCAGTGCTGTAAATAGTCATATCAACCCAATGCGATTTATTTGCCAATAACTCATTCCAGAAGCTAATTTTCAAATTATTACGTGTAAAGAAATGGTTGTGCTTGTTTATATACGCAACATCAATAAATTCAGTTTCTGAAACTAGTTATCGGTAAATTTAACCAAATGAACGAAATGGCTATTTACAGCGCTATATGAGGCTGGAATTAAACTAAAATTGTTTCTTGGGATACTAATGACGCTCGTGGTCAAATGCACGATATTCTGCTTAACAGCGCAGATCACACTAGGTTTGACTCTGTGACTGGACATACTTATGCTCTTGATTTATCCATCCCATCCCATAATATGATTTCCCGGTTGCCCGGAAGGTACATGATGACTGCTGCGGAGGCGATCACCTTCCCATTGTCATTTCTTTGGGTCGAGCTACTCCTGTCACCACTTGCTGTCCAAGATGGAAGTACGAGCTGGCTGACTGGTCCGGCTAGCAGAATGAGGTGTTCGATAGGACATTTCTCGAACCAGTGGTAGTCCTGGAAAAAAGCCGATAATCATCATTAGTTTGCAGTTATCTACAATTCAGTAGGAGCAAAAATTCCTCTAAATCATAAGAATAAAAAGTTAGATTTTTTATTTTCAACATAAAAGGACCACCATAGTCACCACCCAAGCCAAAAGATAGATCGTATTTTTAGATAAAATCTTCCGAAGACATCATATGTCTAAAGTTTATGGATTTCGAGTTATAGATTTTTGTCGCGAAATTTGGCCATTCGTACCATAGTGCATAGCAGCTGCAAATCAACTGATAACACTGTCAATTTATTTCGGTACACAACATTGGATATTATTGATTGATTTGGCCACTGTTAATGATTTGGTAGTTCGGATATTCACGATGCGCGAGCATAATTTAGTAGCGTTGCTTCTGTTGCTTGGACGCCATGTTGGTAACTGAATAGCTAAGTAATGTCAAAGTTATATTGATGTTTTCAGAATGTGAAGTGGGCAGTTTATTTTTAACTGCACGGTTGTGCGGAAGGTGTCAAGTTTAAAAAGAGGCTATACTGAATTCATTCCACTGTGAAACGCATATCATTTGACAGATAGACCTTGTAGCCAGCCCAAACGATCCGCCTCTGAGAGCGTGTGGCTTATGCGCCACTCCATAAAAGGAGAGCACACACCCATTTCTTTGAATTGCCCGGTTAAGACCCTCCTCAGGGTGAGTCCATCAAATTTTTTAGAAAGGATTTACGGATCGTACCAGCCTACGGTACACTAAAACGGCCAAACTGGAAAACCTTGTAATCTGTAAACATAAACAAAATAGTCACTCAGAGAATTCGAGAATGAGAGTTCACGAATACCAAAAGTCTTTACTCAAGAGAATGTATCATCATCGGTAGTCCCATGACCTGCCACTAGACGTCACCCCGAACTGGAACATTAACTCTCGTATGAGAGACGGGACATAAAACCTAAAACGGAGAGCGTGAAACGTTGTCAAACATATCAATCAATTAACCTAGAGAGATATTTGGTAGCATTTACATTTATAACTAGAAGCTTTTGGGAAGACGATTGATTTTCACAAACTACAACATAACATTCATTTGTTTCATTTAATTTGACTTTTTCTCCTACATGTGTGAGTTTTTTATCTCCCTATCTGATTCTCATGTGCTTATGTGCTCTGTCCTATTCTTACGCCACGGAAAATCGGCAACTCAGCTCCAAACGAATCTACGCTCCTGGTACCAATGTTTTCGATTTACGCGTGCATACTGGCGGGAATTATGTTACCGGATAGTGGATACGGCACTCGGAAAATTAGCGCAGTTAAACTGGCAGAAAAAATCACTCCGTGGTGCCCTCGCCGGACGCCACACGCCAATCAAAAAAAAGGTTTGACTCACCAGATGATGTAGGGAGGGTTATTCACCTATTTACGTGCGTCGATAGTCCCTATCGACGGTTTGAACGCAGTAGCCTGATGCAATGGCGTTTCTCACGCCAGTACGATGGCGGTCACTCGGCCTAGCCGGTGCGTGGAAAGCGTCTACGTGGAGAATTTCCGAATATCCTCGGACGGATGTGATAACGTATCTGTCCGCTTCCGGCCGGTTTTTGGATGCCGGGAATCTCCCGTCCGATGGGAAGACGTTTGGCCGCGCTTGGGTGCGGAATTAATTGCTGCGAATAACCAAATAAAACAAACAACTGGACAGAACAGTGAATTCACGAATGAGCAGATATATGGACAGCACATATGAGCACGCTTAATTACCTGGAGATTGGTAGTCTATCTTCTATTTCGCATACAATCCATTCAACGCACACTTGATCTAATTCTATCTATTTGAGCAAAAAAACTTAATTAATCTTAACACTTGACATCACTTTACATTACATTGCCTACTTTAACTTCACTTCCAATTTGTTGTGAAGTCATGGACGGAATGATTTAGACTATGAATCCTCAGAAAAAGGTTCCATAAAATTCTAATAAACCAGAAGTTTATCATTTCCCGAAACCCTTCGTGTGTTATAGACGTGGCTGGGTAGCTCAGTGATTACCCGTTCTGCTTACTGAGCAGATGGTCGGGAGTTCAATCCCAGGCCCATCCCTTCCATGCCATTTGTCACTTGCCTCTTTCTATCGCAACTAGATTTAAAATAAAAAGCAATCTAGTGCACTTTCTTTCATTGATCGTATCACTTACCACAGTGCATCCATGATCTAAGAATAACCTGCATCACTAACACAAAACTATCCCCTTCCCTTGACAATTGTGGAGAGGTAAATAACACGGTCTCTAACCAATGATTGTCTAACTAATCCACCTTCTCCCCTCCACGAAGACCGTGAGGACGTGTACTATCGTAAATCTGATGGCACGAAAGATAATTTGGATCGTGTAGTGCTGCGAATTTCCTTTTCCTACCTTATTCATACAATGAAATGGACCCGTCTTAGACCAGATTACAGCTAAAATGCTGATGCTCTCGTAAAGCCTACCCTAAGGAACTGGATTCATCTAGATTTAAGCAAACACATTATGTACAAACTCTACAAATTTATAAATCGTTACAACCTATTTTCTGCGACTTACAGACCTCGTCAGTGTTGACTGCTCAACAAGTCTCGACAATTTAAAAAAAAAGTGATCAAGTAAAGTGTTAGTTTAAATTCTCCTAGTTTTTCATCTATAATCGTTCTACTAATTCGCTCTTTAAAGTTTTTAAAAAAGTGAAGTTATTCTATTGTTCATAGTATTCATTTCAGCGATATATAACCATGTATCTCCTGTTTATTGAAAAATACGAAAAGAAGGGAAGGAAACTTTAACAGCATTCTTGCAACATTCTTCATAAATTATTTGAACAGCATCTCCTAGCGATGAAGGATTCAACTTAACAGACAAATAATATGCCACAATATGTATGCAGAGCTCCTATTTCGGACTCGTCCATGTCAAAACAAAAGTCCAGACATTTTCCGTTTCATTGCAGACCAACAGCAACGTCCTATTACCATTATTTGCCGTGTCGCCGCATTTCACCTGCTCTGAAACGAAATGTTGCTTCTTCCCTCACATATCACTGTCCAGTCGAGGTTGTTTTCTTTCCTGATCCAGAAGAATGGCCTCAGTCATGACACAACATCTCTGGTGTAATAGGGTCGCAATCTTTTAAACTTTTGTTCAATCATTCTAGTCCCCTTGGGGCAAGTTCACCACCACAACAACGCGGTGGATCATGTTGAGTGCCCCAACCCTGATTAGGTTATCCAATCAACAGAATTACTCCGGATTCGATCCACCCTAGTGTGAGGAAATTCACAGAATCTGACGCCTGCCATGTCCAGAGCAACCATTATTGGAATGGGAGCAAAAGTTCCAGAGAAATTTGCATACCTTGTCGGTTGGAATGATATTTTTCTCTACACGCAGTCGCTTTGCGGCTGGACTCTTCCGAAGCGGACGTTCTACAGTTCGTACACACATGTGGGCTTGGGGACACCAGAAAAGGAGAACATTTTCACGAATGTGGTTTTATTTTACGCTTTCTATGTACGTATTCGACTATCGGAATAACAAAACAAGCCAGAAGTGTGTGCAGTGCCACTAGTTTCGTGAGTGGGCATGACCGCATCGTTCAATAAATTCTACATTCTACTACTGCTTGCGGAATAGGAACAATGCACACAAATGGTCCAAGTAAGAATGGAAATATATTAATCCACTTAGTAGAGCAAAACGAGCTTAAGTTCACATCTTAAAACAAGCACGTCACGTGTTCGGAAGCACATGAAGTTGATTCTAATAAAGCAGCTGCTTGTTATTTCTATAAAGAGATACTTGCATTCCCTTAATCCGACCACTTAGCCACAGGTCACCCCGATCTACCACGAAGCCGCGTCCAAGCTGTCGTTCGTAAGGGATCACCGAAATACATACTAACACTTGTGCACTGTTCCCTTTTGTTGCCAGGCTCGGTTGACCACAAACTTGTAAACACCCATCGCCCATGCCACTTGCCGTAGCTATTGCGCACCTGACAGAGAGCTGTCCAACTTGGTTCAGTTCGTGGTTTCCTTGTCGCTTTGTTTTGCTGACCGTTCCATGCGGTGAAAATTCATGTTAGACTTTGAGTGATTTCGTTCTGCAATGGAAAACTGGACGGGGAAGCTTCTCCGGGAATAGGTAAGCATACACCACCGGCAGAAAAAGCTAAGCTCATCCAGGTGAAAAAAAAAGAAAAAGTTAAGAATTTAGCTTGATATAATTTATTAGAGTTTTTCTTTTATCCCTCCTGGTGGGGAAAATACGTTATACATAGCTACTTATTTGAGAGGGGGAAAACAGAGCAAGAAGACTCTATTGAGGCAGGAAAATGTGTAGCAAGTGAGAGATTACTTTGGGAGTGGGGAGATTTGTCTCCATTCTGTATTCTTCCTATTATTTATGTTGTTCCGAAATTGTACGCAGATTTTGCCCGTATTATTTATGAGGGATCTTTGTTTTCAACGAAACAATTTGTAGCTCCTCCACCAATGCCTTGGGCAATAGATCTGCTGTTTTCTGATTTGATACATTTCGTCTGTGAGTGGTTAAATTTTAAGCCAGATGTTTATTTTCTTAAATGTCTGCTTGAGTTCATGGATATACTGATTTGATCTGGGAAATTTGACAAGTTCTTTACAAAAAAAAGCATTCAAAAGTTTGTAGTTAATTGTATATGAGCAAATAAACCTTTGTTTGGTGCTCAAGCAGAGATGCAAAACTTGGTAATCACAGAAGGATCATTAACCAATCGCTTGCCAGAATTTTTTTTTCACGCTTGAAAGGTAGAGCTATTTATAAGGGAAAACAGACAGAGTACACCGCAAAAAGAGTAAAGTTTTCTGAGTGTCGGAAATAAGTTGATGGATCACCGCCGGCAAAGACAAGTTGTTTTTACTTCTTCTTTCTTCAAATCAATCAATTAGGAGAACGAGAACGTAGGCTCAAGTGGCACGTTTTCCAGAAGATAAAGGTATTGCCTAAGTATAATTACGCATAGGAATTGCAATGGAAATGGAAATTTACCTTTTTCTTTGTTTAGTTCAACAAACAGTGTACTAATCTCTGCAGACAAATATAGAGAGTAACAAAACTAAGCAAAAAAAAAAATCGAAGAAAGTAGTATTTCAATAACTAAACTAACGGAAATCATACAAATATGATAGGTGTGTATATTTGCTGATCGAAAAATGTTTAAAATTACATGTCTACTCTGATGCTAAATTCATGTAATGGCATGTAATGAGTATCGTAAACTGAACTCGCCACTCTACAAATCATACGTTTTACGGGTACAAACTTACTTATAGGTGAAACCCCAAGAGTTTTTGAAGCTACGTAAAATTAAGAAGAAAAATACTACTATGCCAGCTAGCGTGTTTTTGAACAATGTTGAAACGTCTATAAGTAAGGACAAATTTGAAATTTTTGCAATTCATTTTTCGTAAGTGTTTGCTGCAGAAACTACAGGGTGCGGCAGAAAATAATGCGAAAATTTGTTCTATTTCTTTCAAATCCCATTCAACTAATCAAATAATTTAAGCAATAATATAAACATTTTCGAGTGCAGTTATCTTTATAAAGTCCTTTTAAACAAATTTATTCAATGTGTCCTCCATTTTTATTAATAACATCCTCGAGCCGACGCTGGAAGCCAGAGCATACCTTTCTGCCATGTGTGTGTGTTATGGTTGACTTTAGGGTTTTGAATTTCACTTTTTTCGGAACGTTCTCTATTTTCTGTGGTGAAAGGAACCGGCCCGTGCGGCTGTTGGCCACAGCATCGATGCTGAATAGCTTTTCATCATTTTTTCCTTCTTCAACAAGGAAAGCAATCTCTTGGAACGAGTCACTCGTAGTTCCTTGACCCGGTCCGTAATCAAGTGGCGTTTCACTCTGGCTCTGGAAGATGCATGCAGGTCTTCTTTGATGATTCTTCGCATGGATTTCTCCGAAATATTGGCTTCCTTTGCAAGTTTTCTTATGGAACGCACCGGGTTGCGAGCAATTTTTGCACGGACCGATTTGATCACGTTCGGCGTGCGTGCAAAGCACGGACGTCCGCTTCCCGGCTTCCGCTGCTTAGGACCATCCTGCAGGGACTTTTTTATGCGGTAAACTGTTGCCAAATGGCACCCTACCACCATGGCAATCTCTTTCGGCTTCTTCTGGGCGAGCAACAAACTGGTGATCATGCTTTCGAGAACATTTTGACGATTTTGCAATAAAACAAATAGAATGTTTGGATGCATCACTTGAAAGTAAACATAAACAAATACACTTTGGACAGAAATTAGTCACTAGCTACACGAAATAACCAAATACTCAAGTTTGAACATTTTGCATTATTTTCTGCCGCACCCTGTATTATCTCGAATGAACTTCACTCCGCTGTTTTGGACGTTGCTATCAACCTTGTAGACGTGAATATTTTTGAAATAACGCCCGTGATGGTAAATAATGCCATCAAGAAAATTTAATGTACATTCTCGCCTGGAGTAGATGGTATTCCGTCTTCAGTGTATTGTCGCACCAAACGAGCTCTTGTCGGGCAGGGTTTTCAATAAATCTTTTGCCGAAGCAAGCTTTTCCGCAGCCTGGAAGTAGTCATTAATGGTTCCGGTACACATGAAAGGAGACAAACGTGACGTTAAAAACTATCGGGGAATCACTAATCTGTCAGCTGCTTTTAAATTGTTTGAGATCATAGCGAGTGGTTTCATTCTCGAGCGCACCAAATGCTACATCTCTGGCGACCAACATGGTTGCATGCCTGGACGTTCGGTTATCAACCAATCTTCTAGATTTTACCACGACCTGTTTCGAGCAACTGGAGAAAGGGGAACAGACAAGGTAGACAAGCAGTTTTTGATACAATCAACCATGAAATTATGTTGGCGAGGCTATCCAAACTCGGTACGTCGGAACGATTGACATCATGACTGTGCTCGTATTTAAAAGCGAGGTCTATGCAAGTGAAACATGATACTAGCACTTCTTGTTTCTTTACGAACTCGTCAGGTGTTCCACAGGGTAGCAACCTTGTCTCGCTGCTGATTGTTCTATACTTTAACGACGTATTGCTTCTAGTTGGAGATGGCCGCAGGCTTGCGTATGCTGATAAACTAAAGCTGTTTTTTTTTGTAGTACGGGCTGCCGAGGATTGCATTCGTCTTCAATCATTCAATCATTCGATTCACTGTTGGTGCCGTCGGAATAAACTTATGATCAGCATTCTAAAGTGTATGGTTATGTCGCATTACCGCATCAAGTAGCCGATTATTTTCGACTAAAGGGTGTTTCGATCAAAATTTGGTTGACTTAAACTTGGCGCATTTCCTTTCATCGTGCATTAAAAATGTTGCATACCGCTCATTTTGAAGATGTGTGCGTGAAGCATCATGCCTCTATTTTGATTTTGAGATTAGAACTTCAGTTGTCATGTCTTCATGTCAATGTCGTCAAAGGAAGAGAAGCAACGCATCATAATGTTGCACGTGCATGGCGAAAATCCAAGCTACTCTCACGCCAAGTTGGCGAAATTGATGAATGTGGCTAAATCAACTGTTACCAACGTATTAAAAGTGTTCGGTGAACGTTTGTCGATAGCCAGGAAAGCTGGATCGGGGAGAAATCTAAAGTCAGAGGCCACAGCGACGACAAAAAGAGTTGCCCACTGTTTCGAGCGGAACCCCAACCTCTCCATCCGAGATGTCGCAAAGAAGCTGGGAGTGGCGCCTTCAACCGTGGATAGAACTAAAAAACGAGCTGGACTGTCGACTTACAAGAAAGTGGTGACTCCAAATCGTGACGATAAACAAAACACGTCAGCCAAAGCACGATCGTGAAAGCTATACACGACGATGCTGACGATGTTCGATTTCGTGGTACAGGACGATGAAACTTACGTCAACGCAGACTTTCAACAGCTTCCTGGACAGGAATTTTATACGGCAACCGGACGAGAAAAGGTGGCAGATATTTTCAAGCACATTAAACTGTCAAAGTTCGCGAAGAAATATCTGGTGTGGTAGGCCATCTGTACCTGTGGTTTGAAGAGCAACGTTTACATTGCGATCGGAACCGTCAACCAGTAAATTTATCTGAGCGAGTGCCTACAAAAACGTCTACTGCCTTTCCTGAAGCGACACAATTGTTCCGTTCTATTTTTGCCGATTTGGCATCTTGCCATTACGGAATAAAGGCCATGGAGTGGTATGCTGCCAACAACGTTCAAGTGGTGCCCAAGGACAAGAACCCTCCCAACACGCCAGAGCTCCGCCCAATCGAACAATATTGGGCCATCGTCAAGCGGAACCTTAAGAAGACTCAAAAAGATGTTGTGAGCGAGAAACAGTTCAAGGCAAACTGGCGTTCTGCGGCGAATAAATTGGACTTGGAGTCTGTACAAAATCTTATGGCAGGTGTTAAACAAAAGACCCGACAATTCACATTCGGTAAAAAGGAAGCTTAGCTGAATATTTCTCCTGTATTTTGTATTACCTGAACTTGAAAAAGAAAAAGAATTTGACTTATTGATAAAAACTTTGATCGACTCACACACATAACTGTTTGACGAAATTTTGAACGGAACACCCTTTATACCATCAATGGCGTCGTTCTACATAGCCGACCAACTCAGCAATGTAGGCTTTTTACTGGATCATACATTATCGTTTAAATCCACCGCTCTGCTGTGATCTCTAAGGCTAATCTCCAGCTAGGGTTTGTGTCGAAAATCTCAAGAGACTTTACAGACCGGTACTGCCTGAAAGTTCTCTATTGCTCACTGGTACGACCGATCCTAGAAAATGCCGCCGTGGTCTGGCTTCCTTATCAATTGACTTGGAGCTTGAGAATCGTAAAAATACAGCGCAGGTTTATCCGGATGGCATTGCATATTCTACCATGGCGTGATCCGCAAAATCTCCCGCCATATTCAGATCGCTGCAATCTGCTGCAACTGCATGCCTTGGAACGCCGACGGAAAAATCAACAAGCGGTTTTGTTGCCAAACTTTTGAATGGAGAGGTCGACTGCTCACGGCTTCTCTCTAAAAAAATAAAAAAAACATCCGAGTGCCACCGAGAGCATTACGAAGTGGTACTCTGCTCCAAACAGGATTCCATCGAACAGCGTTTGGTAACAACGAACCTTACCTTACCAATCAGACTAAGGCCGGGGTGGCCTCTGCTGTACACAGAAAGTGTTTCGATTGTAATCGGTCCATGGCTGTACCTCGCCACCCTCGCTGTCTGCGGAGGGTCCGCAGGTCGCCTTCTACTTGATCAATCCACCTTGCTCGTTGCACGCCTCTTCTTCTTGTACCTATCGGTTCGTTTTCGAGAACCATTTTCACAGGGTTGTCGTCAGACATGCCCAGCCCATCGTAGTCAACCGATTTTTGCGATGTGTACGATGGGAGTTCTCCCAGCAACTGGTGCAATTCGTGGTTCATTCGCCTCCTCCACGTTCCGTCTTCCATCTGCACTCCACCACAGATCGTACGCAGCACCTTCCGTTCAAAGACTCCAAGAGCGCGTTGGTCCTCCACTAGCAATGTCCATGTTTCGTGGCCGTAGAGAACTACCGGTCTAATTAATGTCTTGTAGATGGTCAACTTTGTGGTTCGGTGAACTTTGTTCGATCCTTCGGAGTCCAAAGTAGGCACGATTGCCAGCCATAATGCGCCTTTGTATTTCTCTGCTGGTGTCGTTGTCGGCGGTCACCAAAGCGCCCAGATACACGAATTCGTCTACTACCTTGATTTCATCACCGTCGATCTGAACTTGTGCTACGAGGCTACATTTTCTTCTCGTGAGCCTATTCCCTTCATGTATTTTGTTTTTAACGCATTAATCACAAGCCCAATCCTACCAGCTTCAGCCTTAAGTCTGATGTACGTTTCCGCCATCGCATCAGAGTTACGTGCTACGATATCAACGTCGTCGGCGAAGCCAAATAGATGGACAGACTACCTGAAGATCGTGCCACTCGTATCTATCCCAGCTTTTCGAAGTGGTTCGTTAGTGGATCGAACAACGAACCACTAACAGCTATGATGCGAGCGTTTACGACTGTCGAAGAATTGCTTGAATTTGGCGAATCTTCTGCTCACTTTTGGGTTCGTATTTGTAATGCTCGTTTTTTTTAAATTTTAAGTTTGTGTCAAGTAGACAATAAGTCCGATGAGCTATGATGATTAAATAAATAAATAAATAAATAAATAAATTCATTTAAATTTTTTTTTTCTGTGTGGGACTATATCTAACTTATTACGAAAAATGACGTGTATCAAATGAGTCATCATTATCTGATCATAAAAAGTTAGCTGTAATTATATTGGACGTTTCAATATTTCTCAGGAAATATTTTGAATGAGTAATAGGGTATCATAAATCAAGAGGTAATAAAAAGTACTTGGCTCGGAAACTTGGGGGCTTATTTTCCAAATGATAGCTAAGGATATTGAAGTTAAATTATTCCGACAGCAACCATGGGAAATGTTGTTTAAAACTAGCTCTGACGAGATTGAAAAGTGTATTTTTTTTGTTTTGTTTGACTAAATATGTATTTTTTAAATCTCCGTGAATCAGCAAAACTTAACCCATTTATGTTTTTTGCAGATTGCAAAATTTATTTCTTGAAAATCATTTGGCATAGCTTCCTTTTGCTTCATTTTTCCCCCTTCATTATTACCCCTACCCCCCCCCCCCCCCCCTTTCGCGAATCGAAAGGTTCGGATTACACTTGAAATAATCCAACACCTTCCGGGCCTTCACAGGGTCAGCTGTCTTCGATTTTCTTCCACTTCCAGCTCGCCGCTCGGTCATCTGAGACTCCTTAAACGATTTTACCACCCGAGACACAGTTGTATGAGTGATTCTCAGTTGTCTTCCGATCCATTTCATGGTCGCAGTCGGATTTTCCATGACGACGCGCGAAATTCTCCGGCGATTTTCTTTTTGTTTCGATGACATCTTAATAACCACTGAACCGATTGTTATGATGATTTTGCTCTTGTAAAAAATATACTCCAAACTAGTTATTCTTAGATTTTCATCGATTTGTACCCTCGGACAAAAAAGTTACACTCGGATAAAAATGGTGCATGTTTTTCAAGTACAGGCCTTACCACGACAAACACTTCGCCGACGCTTCTCGTCTTACTTCTTCGGGCTCCAAAATAAGTTTAAGCTTTCAAATTAGCGTTTTTATGATTATAATTCCACCATTGGGGTGTTGGTTATGACTTTACTTCATGGTCGCGTCATGGGTCCTCCCTTAGCTCAGTCGGTACAAGTCGGCAACACCATGCTGGAGGTGGCTGGGTTCGATTCCCGGTCTGGTCTAGGAATTTTTCGTAAAGGAAAATTTCTCGACTCCCTGGGCATAGCGTATGACTGTACTTGCCACACAATCATACTAATGCAAAAATGGTACTTGGCATCGAAAGCTCTCAATGAATAACTGTGGAAGTGCATTTAGAACACGAAGTTGAGAGCAAGCAATAAGCTAATTGTGAAAGCAATAAGCTTGAAACGCTGAGAAGAAGAAGTCATGGTCGCGAGGCACTGTCGGGCGGCCGGAATCAGGCTTCCGTTCGACGCTCCCGTCTTTCTCCACAAGGAAGATATCTGGCGGGAAAGGAGTGCCTCACGATGTCAAACTTCTTCGCTACAGGGTGGAGCTGGCAGTGCGAACAAACCAGCTTTAGATCGAGCGAGCGTAGATGCTTGAGCTGTTAACGCTGTCATTTTAATTTATTCGATACACAACAGGGTTGCTACGATTGGCGATACATTGGTGGATTCACCACCAGCATGACGAATTGCTATAATGACTCCACTTTTTTTTTTTTAATTCATACGTTATTCTCGCTGGGCTGCAATGTGGGTCATGACTGCACGCACATAAAGTTAGCAAGAGTCATGCAGCTTTTGCATTAGCTTCTATCTTGCTTCCATCGGTTGTTAATCATTATGAATAACTTGATTGCACTTCAATCGTGCAGGGATTAATAAAATATAATCAATACGCTAATGTCAGGTTGGGTGTATCATGTGAAGTAAAGTCATACTATGCTTACCCTCCAAAAGTGAATTTATCTACTTTTCTGAGCAATGATTTGTGTATATTGAATCATTGATGGACGAATCCAATGAAGTAGATCATTAATGGACTCGTTGGTCAACTTTCCAACTGCAACTTACGTTGATTTCGTCTCTTTCAATAAAAAACCTAACAAAGTAATGACCCATAGTGCTCTGGAAAAAGTTGATGCGATGAACATCATTCCATGAACTATTTTTTTTCCTCCACTTCTCATGGTACAACTACTTATCTCATTTTCCCCCTTGATCTATGTGCATATGACCGGGCAATGCAGGACGTACTTTTTTACAATGAGTACTAGGGCGACCGGCAGAGATGGAAATCCTCTTTACCTGGCCATACTTAGTCCCGGGGATTTGTGTTTTTTACGCTTTTTCTAGTATGGGTAAATTTCCATCAAACAATGTTTTCCGCGTTTGCTCTTTTTTATTTTACATCCTTCATCCTTCCCTTTGTTGAAGCCATGCCGTGCGCTACCGCTACTCATAAGTTGGTAATCCGGTTAATCGCATTAGTCCCGGCGTTTCACCGCCCCCTCCCCACCCCCATTTGATTGAATAGTAAATGGTGTGGTTCAGGAGGAGGGTAAACCCTTCCGTTAGAGCATTTTCCCGGATTGTCGCTATTGCTGGCTTAATGTCCATGGTAGTGAAGTTCTATTGCCACAGCTAGCTAACGTGTTTCGTTCCATGAAAGCTCACTAAAATGATAATAGAAACGTTTTGATGGACGTTTTTTGTAGAAAAGTAGAATCGCCCATTGCGTAACCAATGTGCAGCTTTGTATTCAAAATGGATGGAAGTTGCATCTGAATTGCTGTTGTGCTTGTCGGTTCAGTTGTCTAATGGGTTAAAATCCATGGACTTGAACATATGTGAAAACAAAATGATTTTGAAAACTCAATAATTATATCCGAATTCGACGTTCGATAAGTCTACCTCGTATGAAATGTATTAAATCAGAACTAATATTTGTTGAGCCTTAACCGTGAATACTAAATAACATAGTTTCAATAAAGGTTAACTCAGCAATTATTGCGTCACTCCACTCTGCCATCCCAGGATTCCTCCTGGGAGGAAAGGGCTGAACAATTTCTAGCTCATGTTTCCTCTTTGTGTTGCTACCCCAGCCTTTGCAAAAAGTTATTAGCTGCAATAAATAGTTTTTTACGGGTTTCTCCTGAATGATTGTATTGCCGTTGCTTCCTGCCGCAAGTTGAAACTAATTGCTGGTTAGTCAAAATCAGTTTTCCGCTCATGTTCACCTACCGACACAAACAGAGCGGCTTTTCAATTTATGCCATCCCGGGCAGAAGCAGGTTCAATCGTGATACGGAAAGATGGTGACGTGGTGGGCAGCTACTCCGCCTCTTTCCAATTTTGCATAATTTTTCCACCAGTTCATGCTTAATTCCCGCCAGCTGCGCACCAAAATCTCCTCTCCATTCTTTCCTCCGCACGTTTCGATTAAAAATTGCGCGCTTCAAAACTTAAGGCGATGGGTCCTTCTGAGAGGAAGCCCGAAGTCTCTCGTCGTTCGTTGGGGTGCTTCGAATAAGAGCTCTGAATAATATGGTAATCTGATTGTTCCTGGATCCACGATGTAATAAGTGTTGTGTACCGGGAGCTTGCCTAAGTGTGGGCACAATAAAGCGAGCATACTGCTGGGAAGTTAAAATGCTGCTGAAAGGGAGGGGATTCGATTTGATGGGTGATTATTTGCTTGTGCTTTTCATTCCTTACTTTCAATTAAACGCTTAAAGGGCGTACTTTTCTGACGTTTGATACACTTGGGTAGGAAAACGTGGCCGACGGACAGCAGTAGCAGCAGCATAGTTAATATAGAAAGCAAAAGCGGCTAGCAATAATTATTCTAGTCGGGTGATGATTGCGGTGATTTGAAGTTGCCTTGCGTTGCGAGATTGGATTTTCTAGGCGTGGTAGATTTGGGGATTTGCTGGCTAATGATAATTAGAGTCAAAAGTCATATTTTCGCTCGTTTAGCTACGATTTACAGCAGTTATTTAATGACATAGCTGGGATGTAAATCTTGACAGATGGAAACAGTGAAACTGTGGATTTTATTGTTTCAAATTAATGTTGAGATTTTCGGTAATTTCAAAAGAATGATGACCATCACCTAATTCATGCTTAACTGGTGCGCATAAATTGTCAATTAAAATGTTCAAGCCATCACTGTTTGAAAGTCAGGGACTTGAGAAGAAAATTGATGTTAGGAAACTCTTCTTTCTCCAGCATTTTAAGCTCATTGCTTTCACAATTCGCTTATTGCTTGCTCCCCACTTAGTGTTCTAAATGCACTTCCACAGTTATTCATTGGGAGCTTTCGTTGCAATTTACCATTTTTGCATAAGTGCGATTGTGTGGCATGTATAATCATACCCTATGCGAGGGAGTCGAGAAATTCCTAGACCAGACCTGGAATCGAACCCAGCCACCTCCAGCATGGCGTTGCTTTGTAGCTACGCCTTTACGGACTGAACTAAGGGAGAAAGTTAGGAAACTCAGATAACCTTAGTTACAAGCTTGGATTTGCGTTCGTTCAAGCGATCATCTAGCTTGGAGATTTTCTCCACTTCTCTGGCTAGAGGGAATCATTAAGCGAGCCTCATTTCATCAAAGTTTATTGAATGATTAATAACCGGAAGCACCCACGACTCTTTCCTCTTTAGAAATCTTTGTCACTGAGCTTTATCTTGTTGGGAATAATTGGCTATTATAAGACAAGTGATTGCTGCAATTCACTCTGTGATGGTGTTATCTGGGCGGCCGTCAACATTGGAAAAAAATTGATTTAGTTGTCTGACATTCTTTTTCCGATTCAATAGGAAAAGTTCGTAGGAAAAATAATGGAGGAGTGGTCGACTGCATGTTTGACGTCAGAAAAAAACAGTTGTAAATAGCGAAATAAACTAATTCTAGGCAAGCTGCGTAGAATCCAACCTTTTATGAGTATTTTCGTGGTGTCGTGTAATGGTCTGACATTTTTGCTCGTGTACATTTGTTTGCTCCGTGATACTCTATTTATTAAAATCAATAGAATTACCCAGAACGCCTTGAAAGTGAAAGGCACTTTTATAAAGCGCCAAACTTTCCACGTGACTGTGACTATTGTCGGCAGCATTTTTTCTCGTAGACTACGTCTTACGGCAAGAATCAAATCTATACAGCGGGGGAAATTTGTTAAAACGCAATGCCATTTCAGCGTTTATTCGCAACACAAAAGATCGAGACGAAAAATCAAATATAGTTTGTCATAGCCTACACTAGTCGGCAGTGTTTCACTCCCTTCAAGTATATGTGTTGAATTTTATACATTTTGCCACGCTGAATTCAAATCTGTGCTCATAAATGCTGTAACACGTCCAGTTTTTGAGAAAAATGTGATTAAAATTCACAAAAACAAGTATTTCCGTAGTAATATGATCTATCTCATCAACAACCAGAATATTGGCTCTGCCCTTTGCAAGTTGGACTTGGATTTTATGGAATGAACCTCCCTAAATCCATTTGTAAACACAGATTTTTCGTAACACGTAAGATTGATGAAATAAACTGGGATTTCATTCACAAAATTACGAACTTTTATGAAAATCAAGATTTCCTATTTTGAAAACATGAATTTTCGTTCCGCCCTTTGAATGTTGGGTTTGGATTTTATGAAATAAACTTCCCTGAATCCATTCATTATCACAGATTTTTCGCAACACGTAAGATTAATGAAATAAACCGGGATTTCATTCACAAAATTACGAATTTTCATAAAACTCTAGATTTACTATTTTGAAAACATGAATTTCAGCTCCGCCCTTTGAATGTTGGGCTTGGATTTTATGAAATGGACCTCCCTGAATCCATTCGTGAACACAAATTTTTCGAAACACGTAAGATTGATGAAATAAACTGGGATTTCATTCACAAAATTACGAATTTTCATAAAAATCAAGATTTTCTATTTTGAAAACATGAATTTCAGCTCCGCCCTTTTAATGTTGGGTTTGGATTTTATGGAATAAACCTTCTTGAATCCATCCGTGAACACAGATTTTTTGTAACACGTAAGATTAATGAAATAAACCGGGATTTCATTCACAAAATTACGAATTTTCATGAAAATCAAGATTTACTATTTTGAAAACATGAATTTTCGTTCCGCTCTTTGAATGTTGGGTTTGGATTTTATGAAATGAACCTCTCTGAATCCATTCGTGTTGAAAAAAATTAGTTTTTATTCACAAAATTGCGAATTTTCATGAAAATCAAGGTTTCCTATCAGTCAGTCAGTCAGTCAGTCAGTCAGTCAGTCAGTCAGTCAGTCAGTCAGTTAGTCAGTCAGTCAGTCAGTCAGTCAGTCAGTCAGTCAGTCAGTCAGTCAGTCAGTCAGTCAGTCAGTCAGTCAGTCAGTCAGTCAGTCAGTCAGTCAGTCAGTCAGTCAGTCAGTCAGTCATTTAGTTGAAATTTTCTCTATATTTTTCAACTTAAATTCACTTTGTTTTCTTTTCCCTTTTATAGTTCTCCAAAGGTGTTTGCCTCTGTAACATCCAGCAGTAGTCCGCTAGCATCGCTGGGCTCCATTTGCCAGCAAAGTTCTTTTCAGTCTGTGCGATATCTTGATGAAATCGTTCTCCATGTTCATCTGAGACGGCTCCCATATTCTCTGGGAAGAAGTCCAGACGAGAATGCAAAAAGTGCAATTTAAGTGACATATTACATCCCAGTGCAGCATACGAATCAACTAGCTCTTGAACGATGTGTACATAATCCGGAGACTTTTCATTTCCCAAGAAGTGACCACAAACCTTTTGGAACGCACTCCATGCTCGTCACTCTGTCGCGTTAAGAGTTTGCTGAAAATTGTCGTCTTTAAGGAGTTTCCTTATTTGAGGGCCAACAAATACTCCTTCTTTCACCTTGGCTTCGCTCAATCTCGGAAACTTTTTCCTCAAAAAACAATATGGTTCTCCTTGAATATCCAGCTTTTTGACAAAATTTTTGATCAACCCAAGCTTAATATGTAGCGGAGGTAGTAAAATTTTGTCCCTGTCGACAAGAGGCAGATTTGACACATTTTTCTTCCCAAGTACCATCTCGGTACGTGCTGGCCAATGCTGCTGGTGGTAATGTTTATCCCTCGTACGACTGTCCCATTCGCAGAGGAAACAACAATGCTTTGTGTAGCCTCCTTGAAGCCCAGTGAGCAATGCCACCACCTTAAGGTCTGCACAGAGATTCCACTGGTGTTCCGAATATTTGATCTTTTCCAAAAATGTTTTTATGTTCTCATAAGTTTCCTTAATGTGAGCTGCAAATGCAACTGGCACTGAAGAATACTTATTTCCATTGTGCAGTAACACTGCCTTCAAGCTTTTGCTTGAAGCGTCGATGAAGAGCCTCCAGTCAGTTGCGTGATACTCAAACTGTAGCTCTTCCATTAAACCTTCGATGTTGTTGCAAAAGACAAGATCACCGTCCATCGAAATATTTAATGTTATCTGAATGTCTCTTCCTATAAGATGACACCTTTACATCTTTTTCCAGGACATTCCACTGCTTTAGCCTTGAAGCTAGCTGCACTTTGGTCAAAAAATTTCAAAAATCCATACAAAAAATGTGATAAAGAGAGGAGGGTGTTAAAAATCTGTATTTTTGAGCGACGTAATTAATGGACGGGTCTTGATTTTCATGAAAACTCGTAATTTTGTGAATGTAAACCCGCTTTTTACATCAACCTTACGTGTTACGAAAAATCCGTGTTCACGAATGAATTCAGGGAGGTCAATTTCATAAAATCAAAGCCCAACATTCAAAGGGTGGAGCTGAAATTCATGTTTTCAAAATAGAAAATCTTGATTTTTATGAAAATTCGTAATTTTGTGAATGAAATCCCGGTTTATTTCATTAATCTTACGTGTTACGAAAAATCTGTGATAACGAATGGATTCAGGGAGGTTTATTTCATAAAATCCAAACCCAACATTCAAGGGGCGGAGCAAAAATTCATGTTTTCAAAATAGGAAATCTTGATTTTCATGAAAATTCGTAATTTTGTGAATGAAAACCCGGTTTATTTCATCAATCTTACGTGTTGCGAAAAATCTGTGTTCACGAATGGATTCAGGGAGGTCCATTCCATAAAATCCAAGTCAAACTTGCAATGGGCAGAGCCAATATTCTGGTTGTTGCTTAGGTAGATCATATTACTACGGAAGTACGTGTTTTTGTGAGTTTAAATCACATTTTTCTCAAAAACTGGACGTGTTACAGCATGTGTTAGAGCCCATATTTGGATTCAGCGTAGCAAAATCTATAAAATCCAACCAGAAATGCCGACGAGAGTGAAAAAAGTTCCGATTTTGCCGACTAGTGCTATCAGAAGTTTCGTATTTGAGAACACAATTTGATTTGAAGTTCATAATTACTTTTAAAAAAAATCCGTTTCCGTTTTTCTGAATAGTTTCGAAAATTTTGTTCGGCATTGATTTCACCAGCTTCTGCAGAGTTTTATCAGGTATCAAGCTCCAGGTTTCTCTTACGGCTGAATCAAGTTCACGAACTGTTTTAAACTGCCTTCCGCCTTTGTAAACCGGTCGTGCCAGGATGCCCCACAAGTTCGTGATAGGATTAAGATCCGGACTACGAGCTGGCCAATCCAGAAGACTGTTGTCTCGTTTAGAGAACCATTTCAAAGATTGCTTGCTGACATGAATTGCTGCATTATCCTGTTGAAATACAAAATTTTCCGGCATAACGTCTTCAGTAAACGGGATCTAAACATCTTCCAGAAGCTCCAAGTACTTTTCTGAATTCATCCTGGTCGAAATGGTGGCAATATGGGTCTTTCCATGGATCGAAAAAGCGGCCCAAGACATTAGAGTGCCACCTCCAAAGTTTCTGCTCAACTTAACCTGCGGAGATTTCCTCAAATCGTGCCAATAATATGCGGTGCAGTCTGGGCCATCCAAATTGAATTTCTTCTCGTCAGAAAAAATAACATTGTCTCATTCCGTAGTCCACGACATGTATTTTTTAGCGAAATTCAATCTAGCGTTAATGTAAGCCGGTGGGGTATACCACAAAAGTTCAACTCAGTGGACGCAGTGGTTCTATGGCCCAACAAAAAAAAAAAAAAAGTCGGTTGAAGATTGGGTTTTTTTGCTTTTTTGTGTACTTTAAGTGCTCACATCCATGTAGAATCTGCCGTACACGCCTCTTAGAAATGGAAAGCCCAATTTCTTGCTTGATTTGCGCAGCAGAGAAGTTTCCAGAGTCACCCATTTGTATAATTTGGTTCCGGACACGATTGGTAATCTTCGAATTTTCAGTTGTTTTCTTTTTCACGCCATACTTCTTGCCTTTTTTCAGCAGGTTCCTGATTGCTGCTTCCGATCTGTGGATCGCACGTGTAATTTCGCGATTGCTCTCACCGCGGCTTTTGAGTTCTCGTACCAGTATTTGCTCAGACTGGCTTAAATACTTTCCTTTACCCATTTTGCCGAAAACACGCAACAACTACTACGCAACGCAAATTCAAACTCGTGTTTATGGCGGACGAGGGCTATACAGTGTAAATATGACAGATTCGCAAGATAACAGTAGCATAGGTACGCTCAATGCGGCTTTACGTTAGTGTGCGTTTAAACGAACTTCCCCTCTAAAATCACCTCTTTTGGATGTTTTCAGAGATCACAATGAACTTCCGTTCAAATTGTGTTCTCCAAAACGTAACTACTGATTGGCTTTAGTAAACTGGATTTGACTTTTTGTTTCGATCTTTTGTATTGGAAATAAACCCAAATGACCTTGCATTTAAACGAATTTCCCCGACTTTATGTATAAAAATGAATTTCTGTCTGTCTGTCTGAACCTTATAGACTCCACCAGTACTCTACTGGACCAATCAGCGTGAAATTTTGTGCGGAGGGGTTTTTTTGGACCGATTAAGATAAGTAGAGACCCCTCCCTTCTCTTAAAGGGGGAAGGGGTCCCATACAAATGAAAAACATATTTCTGCATAACTCGAAAACTAATCAAGCAAAGGAAAAATTGAGCATGTGAGAGTTTTTAGAAGCTATAAATGTTTCAATGGTGGTTTGAGACCCCTCTTTTTTCTGAAAGGAGAGGCTCCCATACAAATGAAACCGAAGTTTCTGCATAACTCAAGATCTAATTAAGCAAATGGAACCAAATTTCACATGTGGAATTTTCGAGAAGCAAGAAATGTTTCTATGGTGGTTTGAGACCCCTCCTCTCTCTAAAATGGGGGGGGGGCTATCATACAAATGAATGTGAAATTTCTGCATAACTCGAGAACCAATATAGGAAATGGAACCAAATTTGGTATGTGGGGATTTTGGAGGCAATAAATGTTTCTAGGGTAGGAAACTTTTCCTCTCTCTGTTTGGGGGGAAGGGGGGGAGGCTTGTGTTTTGTTGTGGTTTGAGAACCCTCCGCTCTCTTAAAGATGGGTCCCCCATACAAATGAAACACGAATTTCTGCATAACTCGAGAACAAATCAAGCAAATTGAACCAAATTTAGTATTTGGAGGTTTTTGAAGGCAAGAAATGCTTCTAAGGTGACTTGAAACTCCTCCTCTTTCTGAAAAGGGGGCTCTCATACAAATGAAACACAAATTTCTGCATAACTCGAGAACTAAACAAGCAAATAGAACCAAATTTGATAAGTCGGGGTTTTTGGAGACGAAAAAACTTTCTATGGTAGTTTAAGATCCCTCATCTAAAAGGAAGAGTTGGCTTTCATACAAATGAGAACGAAGCTTCTGCATAACTCAAGACTAATCAGGTGAATGGAATCAAATTTGGCATGTGGGGTTTTCTGGGGGCAAACATGTTTCTGTGGTTATTCGAGACCCCTTCTTTGTCTGAAAGGAGTAAAGGTCTCATACAAATGAAACAAAAATTTCTGCATAGCTTGAGAACTTATCAAGCGAATGAAACCAAATTTGGCATCTTGGGGTTTTTGGAGGCTATTATGGAGATCATCTGATTTTATCAGGGCATTTTCCAAGTTAAGGTGGTTTTAATTGATTAACAGTTCTTAATAGTGATTAAAGAACACATGAAGAAACCTCCATAAGACTACATCATTTATAAGTAATTTTATAAGATACTTGATCCCCCTCTCAAAACATCGTTTCGCAATTTCATAAAACCTGATAAATGTGCGCAGTACTTTCGACGAAAAGTTTAACGTGCACTACGTTAGTAAAATGTTATGTTAATGTTAAATTCTCCCGAGTCGTGCATTTCAATTCCCAATAAGCTACACAATATTTATACTCGTTGCAAGTAAAAATTGGCATACCAACTGAGCGAAAATCAATTTTTCTCATGATCTAAACGTTAAATCTAAAGTCGGAAGTAGTACGCTGGAATCACTCAGTGATCTACTACACAGCGCACTTCTTCGCATTTCTACTTTAGATTTAGCGTATAGATCAAGACAAAAATCAGTTTTCGCTCAACTGATGTTTCAGCCATCGACGCAATATTATTATCTGTTATTCTTCCCAAAACCATTGTTCAAGTTAGAGTTTTTTTTTATCGACTCACGCTGGTGATTAAAAACAATAAATTATAAGCAGTAATTATGACTAAGAACAACAATTATGCATAGGCCTTTTTGATGTAAACGTTCACATTTTCTTTGTTTATGATGTGCCTTCCATTGAAAAAATGGCGAGCGTGTCTATTCTGGATTCCCTAGGAATGGTAGCCATTTACATATGTATGCAACAAAACTCTCGTTTTCCAATGTTTCGAACAATTTCAGCTGTTTAAAATACATTTTGAAACTTAAAATGGATTGTAGACACAATTCATTCAAGATCTAACAATTTATCAGCCTTGTCGTCCAATTGTTGAATTTTCAAGTATTTTTTTTTATTTTTAAAATCAATTAATGTTCTAGCAATAATTCAGTGGCGCATTAAAATTTTCGAACTTTTATGTTACAAAACACCAATAACACCAATGTTACAAACGGAGAGTGTGAGCTGTTTAGTGGAATACCTGTAACTAGAAAATAAGAAGAATGATTAGTAATTTTCATTTAATACCAACTACCTTTATTGCTTATCTTGACAGATACGCGTATTTCGTCTACAATGTGCAAACTTCTTCAGTGTCGTGTATTAGTACACGACACTGAAGAAGTCTGCACATTGTAGTCGAAATACGCGTATCTGTCAAGATAAGCAATAAAGGTAGTTGAATTAAATGGAAATTACTAATCATTCTTCTTATTTCCCAATAAATTGAATGTCGCATTAAAAATGTATCAATTGCAGACCAAAAACAGATGCATTTATTGTTAATTTTACAATTAATTTAAATACGTATTCACTTTGGAAAAGAAATATCATATGTATATCGATATTTTTTTTTCTTTAATAGCTTTCACTCAACTATATGCAAAAAAAAGTCCCCATTCAGCAGAACGAATCGCAAAATGGAATCTTCGAAACATATTTTTGACGGACTGGAAGTGTTCTTACAGAGGAAAATCATAAAACAATCAAAACTTGTGGTAGTTTTATCATAGTTTTAAGCATGTTTTGAATGTCATTACAAGTATGCACCGATAAAACTTTTAAGTTTTATGCGAACCTAGGGAAATAGTCTTGAGAACCTCCTGTAGTATGGGCCTGTTTGAGCTTATGTGGGTTTTATGGCTGGTTTATCGATGCTATGTAGAATATCTAGTTTTATGCGTGGTTTTATCAAATGAGTCTTGAAAACTTCTTCAAGAGTACCTTAAAATTGAATTTGTTACTTGGGGATGATTCTTAACAGAAAGTAAAACCATGGTAGAAACCAAAGATCCGAGGGTTTATATAAAAAAAAATCTACGTTTAATTTTGCAGAAATCACCTACGTAAGCAAACGAAAATATTTGAACGAAACTCATTCCTAAAAAAACCAGAAAAGCGCCAGTTCTATTAAATTTTCATTCATTTAGTTGCTGGCGAAGCAAAACTCGCACCGGGTTTAGCTATTAGCATATAAAGTGCATACTTATGCTACTACACAGTCTTCTCTGGCTTGTCCATCTGATAATGTGGGTAACATTGGTATCCCTCGGCGCTCTGTATTTCATGTACTACCTACACTAATGAAAAAAAGAGTTTTAGAAGAAATGGCTGTAATGTTGGAATTTTGAACTGATCTGCATTTAGTAACAGAGTAATATGAGCTACCAAACCTACCCGAAATTATGAAATATGAAATAAATACAACAAGCCAAACAATTACTAGCAAAACGATTTCGTCCTTATGCTGATATCTTATTTAATAATCGACGGTTATCTCTTTTTTATCAATTTTGTTTGATTCTGCATTCGCTCTCCCTCCTTAACCCTTATGTGTTCGACAAAAAAAAACACCATTAAGTGATCGACAGGGTACCCGGGTACCCACCAAATTCAAATGATTATAACTCTGGCAATTATTGACCAATTTTAATTCTTTTGGCACCGTTAGATTCAGACACTCATTCGTTTTAGGGGCATTAGCAGCAATGACCATTTTAATTCATCTGGTTCCCGTAAATCCGGGTTACCGGGGCAGTGGTACGGTACGGAGACACTATTTGGAAACATCTATTGAATTTCTGGGAATGGATGTCAAAATCTTTGGGATAATTCCTAGAAACTATTTCTATTCCATTGTGGGCCATATGCCGACTTGTTCCTGCAACGGCCATTCTGTAACAGGTTCCCGTGGGGCCTAGAGTTGCCAGTGTCTCATCAGATCCGTCAAATTGTCTTCTGGAGACGTTTTACGAGCAAGATGAGTACGGGTGAATTTATACCGCTTATGACACCTCTCCCCTGTCTGCTCGTCAACGAAGTTCATGGTATAGGGCTGAAAACTAGAAAAACTATTTATATACTACTATTAGTAGTGCTTCATTTGTATAGTTGAAAATATATTTGTCAAGAACTGAATAGTTTCTTTTTGTGAATTAATTTTTAGTTTTCTATTTCATTAGTCTTGAAATATAAATTGGACTTACTCACCAGTCTGTTTATGGCTGTATTTATGTACACCAGTCTGGCAGGTGGTTGTATTTATGCACACAAGGCGGAAAACGTGTGACAAAAGGAAACTCAATGGCGATTTGGCTCTCTACTTCTAGATAAAGTTGCTTCATCTTCTCAGCGTCGAGTTTACTTGAGGAAAGGGCCAAACTACTAAGTAGCCGAATATTTTCGACGAGAGCTTGGCTAATCCCAAGAATCTCCGAAAACTTCTCCGGATCAGCTAAAAAACGACGAGCCATATTCCCGTTGTTTCAACTCCCGCTTCCTCCAATCTTGGGTCTATTGATACTCATCTTGAAATGATCCTCCAAGCGATCCGTCATTTCTCGAGCCTTTTCCTTAACGGCTGGATTGGCTTGTGCCGGATGTCCTTCAACCTGCTTCTGGGATGAACCATTCCACAACATTCAATCTAGAGTGGAAATAAGACGGGCCCACACGTGGATCAGCTCTTGGTGCACAAACGGGGCATGCATGCGTATCTTTGTTGTTGACGATACCATTTGCCACTTCCCCGCCAACCATCGCAAACAGTCCGGATACTCTTATGCGCAGCTCTATCCCTTTCGAAGTGATCAGAATTGGGCATTGATTTATTTCCTCCAACTCGTGATAAAAATTCTCAAATATTTTCCTCGTAACAGTGTCTGTCTCGCTCGACAGAATGTATCTGACTGTGGATTCGGGTTTGTCCAGATGTTTTCTCCCCCATCTGCTATCAACATGAGCGACATTACTTGTTCGGAGAGTAACGAATCATCTTTCTTAACGATATCTGCCTGATCGTAGTGCGCGAAACCAATTGCTGAATCGACTCATGCAGCCCACCGTTCTCCTACTTTCACAGAGCTTCGATGCTTTCAAGTTGACCTCCTCTAACTCAAGAACACGAGTCATATCACAGGTCACCTTTTCTCGTAGGGTGACATTGGTCGATAAATATCCGCTGTCCCAGTTCGGTGGTGAATGTTTTGGAATTAAAAGGTTTCGGTGTTTCATTATAGCACCCCAAGGTTGCAATAATTTTGCCCCGTAAACATGGTTGGCGAATTTTTCAATTCCCGTATGCTTCCGCTTACTCAATCCCAGTCGATTTTTAAGCATGAATGATAATTCCAGAGAAGGTTGCTGCAACTTCTCTGATTTATGGGATAGCAGCAGATTCTCGGAGGCTCCTTCTCTTCCTCAGCATAAGAAGTATTCTAGCCATCGCTGGGTTTGAATTTTTACGTGCAGCTTTCTCAGCAGATTGCAATAGCTTTTCCAACGGCTCTGACCTCGCCAATAGCCTACTACGTTCATCTTTAGATTTCTCCGACAAATTCTTGAAGATCTTGCGCTTTGTCTCGCTTCGTTTACTTGGAGGCTGTATTTTGGCAGGTGTACTGTGAGTTTTCCATTGCTTCGGCAAAGGCAAAGGCGATGACTGCTACCTCATCTATTTCGGAATTATAAAGAAATACGTTTTTTCCAACATGAAAAAATACACAATCTATAGATGATAAATAAAATCGCAAGTTTTCACTTCTTTAAAAATTTGTTTAACAAAACAGTTCTTTAAAAGTTGATAAGTTTCAGTTTTGATGCTTTAAGCTTTCAAAAGATATTGATCACAGGAGAACAATGTTCATCGACTTGCAACACTTTTTATTTTCGAAGAACTATACCTAAAAGCTAGACGCTAGACTGGCGCTCTATCCTTAAAGCTACGGAAAGGCTTGATTTGATGCTTCCGACAAAATCACAAACGGTAACCACTAAGCCATGGGGCTTCGTGAATGGATCACTTCACAAACTGAAATTATTATATTGAAATTATTTTTTATCAAATCAGTGGAGCTGAGCTGGAATCTTGAAAACGATGCTTAGTTTCAGAACATTTTGTAAGAAGGTTCCATTTAACTGTTGGGTGGAATATGTGGGTTCCTTTTTCTTGACATAAACTATGAGCATAAGACATTTTAACTTACCTTTATAGACAAATCGAGCCACTCCTTATGCTTCTCAAAGAACTTATCTTTGCAATGAATGTTTTTCCATCGACGTATGAACTGTTTGATCCAGGCTTCAACGCAAACGAAAACAGCTTCTTCATTTGCTCCAGTTGAAGCATAAAAGAGCTGAATAACACGTTCTTTACTTCTACTAGAATTGAGGTAAGCATTCGCAATATCTCTATTAGATAACATCCTGTATAACGTATCGAAAAATTTGAACTACACACTTTCGTCACAACTAATTACAGTTCTCAACAATCTCCTGAGAAATTTTGACGTTTTTCGTCAAGCGCGTCGAGCTGGGAAATTCATTGGAAAGATAAAAACTACACTTAAAAAAAATCAGATGATTGTTTTATGTCTTCCATAGTTAAATTCAGCGGCGATTGTAGTAACATGGATACCAACTCAAAAAGACACACACTCAGGGGTAAATGGGGTAAAATGGATAATTTTCCGGGCCCGGCTCAAGCTTAAAATGGCACCATTTGATTTTTCAGTGTTTTTAACGTAAGAAATGGTCTTTTTCATGTAGAAAATGCAGCAGCGATTGTAGATATATGAATAAAAACTTAAAAACACACAAATAAGGGTTAAATGGGGCAAAATGGGCAGTTTCCCGATCCTTTAACTGAAAGAAAACAACACCATTCCGGGTCCGTTTGTTTCCCACTGTGCAATGGATGCACGAAAATGGAGTAGATGTCGTTGAGAAAGACATCAATCGTTCCAATTGTCCACAGTTTTGTCAAATTGAACACTACTGGGCTATCGTCAAGGACAACTCAAAGAAGAGTTGTAAGGAGTGCGAGTCCATGGAAGAGTTCAACAAGAATTGGTCTGCCGCTTCCAGAAAATATGACAAAACTACTGTCCAAAACCCTCATGAGTGGAATCAAATCCAAAATCAGACGATTCTGGAGCTAAATTTGCTTTAATTTTTTTTTTAGCTTACACTAAGAGAGCAATGTTTAAGGCTATGAGATAAAATGTATTGCCAGTTCGATACAGTCCTAACACTACTATTTCACAAAATCAAATGAACCGCTTACTCCGATGGTTCACTCCCCCCGGTGTACCTTAATTTGTTTCTGCATACGGTTGGTCGGATTAAATCGATTGGAAAATAATTGCTTGGATCGATACTGGTTCTGGGCATGCTTTAAAAAAAATAAACATTATCGACTTCCATTTAGGCCTGGGTTTATCTAAATATCCCGGATAAAACGTTCGAATCAACAGCGTCACAGAATCTTAAAACCTATAAGCTGGTAATGAAATAAGTTTGCCGCAAAATTAATCAAAGGCATTCGATTGATTTCCAAAAGGCTCCCGAGTATAAACCACTAATCCAATATTGTAACAAAGCTCATTTATTAGGCCCGATTTCGGAGAATATTTCCATCGCCGTTTAACGTTAACAGCTCTAGAAAAGCACGCAACATGTCCAATTTATTTGTTTTCAATCCTTTTTTTCACTCTTCGGAATTGCAGATAAGCCCTACGGTGATTTTTTTTTCGGTCTCTGTATTGATTTAGGCAAAAATCACGCATGCCTTCACCGGACCCCTAAGGCTTATGAAGGTACTCCGATGGGTTTTTTTTTTATTTGTATGCTGCATTTGCTCAACTCTGGTCCAGTCACTTGAACACATCCTCTGGTCAGACCTTGCAGAGAGGCCCCTCTGTGTGCAAGCCATAAAAGTGATTTTCGATCCAAGCGGATTCCGAACCACTTAATGGGAGCAAAATTTCAATAAAATGCAATCGATGAACGCTCAACGACGGCAAATATTGGAACCGTGGTTGTTGGTAAAAGTGCCCGGTATATTGCAGAGACATCAGGATATTTTTTTACCCCCAGTGCCGGCGAGCATGTTGAAAGCGGGATTTGTGGTATTTGAGAGCACGCATGTGTCATTAGTGCTGGTTCAATTGATGTGTGACGTTATCGGGCAGGACGCGGAAATGTCTGACAGGAAATGGGTCGCGATATGGGCTTACTTTGTTTGCGTGAGAAGGATTGATTTGATGGCAAGCATCGTCAAAATGAATTTGCTTCAGATGGGTTTTCTAATGGCACTTCGAGAGGTTATTTATTAATTTCATTCATATTTGGCATTAAAGCCACCAAGATTGGTTATTGGACTAAGTTTTATTCGTAAAAACCACTATGATAATGATGCAGTGTAAAGGGTGTATTCGATCAAAATGGCACACACATATTACTCACCAAAATTAAACCGATGATCGGATTTTCGTGCAATGAACTGATGACCTATGATTTACAAAATTTGTTTTATTCAATTTCATCACCCATCCCGAATACCCCCAGTTTCTTTTTCACTCCACCCATCAAATTTTATTCAACTGATTTTACCAGTGCTTTTGTTGTTTTTACCCAAATTTTCTTCAACTCCAGGTCTTTGTTGAGCTGTTTGCGAAGTTTTATCTTCAAAGTGCCCAGAATTTTTCAATCCAGCGAAGTTCCGGTGAATTTGGAGGCACAAAATTGACTCTGTTGGCTCGGTACCAGTCCAACACATTTCGAGCGTAGTGGCAGGATGCTAGATCAGGCAAAAACAGAGTTAATCTTTTTTGCTTCCTTATAAATGGCAAGAGACGCTTCTTAAGGCACTCTTCCATGTTAATCGCACCGTTGATTGTTTCGGAAGTGATGAAGAGAACGCTTATTTCACCACATCCGCAAATCGCCTGCCAGATCAGGAATTTCTTTGCAAATTTCGATTATTTCTTCTTTCCAACATACACCGGAACATCAAACTAATACCTGGCAACGATTTATTCATGCCCATAAAGTTGGCGGAATTCGGCCTTGACTTAAGTTCCGTCATTCATCATCGATTTGGTGAGCAACTTCGTGTAAAGTTTCCGGGCGCGGATTTTCAAAGAGATGTTTTGCTTTTTATTCCGGTTTGGGGCTTTTTGCACCTTGTAAACATGCAACCCAGCACGCCTCATGGTTTTCTGCACAAAACCGACTGACCCCTTGGACTTATAAGTGACATCTCGAATTGACATGTTTGTGCGCCCACTCCCTTTCTTCCTTGGGGCACTCAGACGTTGTATTTGCAATTCGAAGCTTTTGAGCGATCCATCGGTGGGGCGTCTCTGTATTTTGATTAGAAGTGCACAATTTTTTTTCACGAACCATTTCTTGTTTAGATGACATGACTGGAACTACTATAACTATGAAACTTGAGAGATGGTAACAATCAGTTTTTTTGCACTTATACGGTTCAATTGTTACAGAAGATTTTCTGTGTGCCATTTCTATCTAATTCATTGCCATTAAAAAAAAAAACAACCAAAGCGAACACAGCTGACAATACCTGAAATCAGAAGATCAGAAAAAAAAACTGTACAAAGACTACTTTTAATAATGCATCTATCGAATCAGACAAAGCTGCAAACACGAATAGACCCAATTTGATGCTTATACACCGACATTACATCCATATTCCTCGAAAGTTTCTGACTTTGTAAAATGAGTTGTGTAACTTTTCGTGAAACAAACTACGAAACTTCTTATTAAACATGTCTGAGCATGTGTAAGGCTTGCTTCATTTAGAATTGGAACAAACTTTTGCTCATATTGTGGCGCTCCTGGTGGACGGATTTGGAAGCTCTTGGCGCCCACGTGCCGGGAATTTTGTCAGCTTCACGTATGTATTTTTGACATTCCGCAAATCGACTGTTACAAAGTACAATCAACATGGAAGCCGAAAGAAGGGAAAAAATGGTGCACAGTTATTTGGAAAATCCATTGTGGGATGCATCTAGGCTAGCTAAACCGCTGAAATTGCCCAGAAATACTGTATGGCGCGTTATCAAACGGTATAAGGAAACATTGACGACGATTCGGAAGCCTCAAGCCAATCGTCGGAGTGGAACTGTCGACCGGAAACTGCGTGGTAAGATTTTGAAGACGATTAAGAGGAATCCCAATCTGTCGGACCGTGATTTGGCCAGAAAATTCGGTGCTGCCCATAGTACCGTGAGGAGAACTCGACTCCGGGAAGGAATCAAGTCGTATCGAGCTACGAACAGCCAAATCGGACCATAAAACAGAATAGTGTGGCCAAAATCCGTGCTCGGAAGCTATACGACCAGGTGCTGACCAAGTTCGACGGGTGTCTTCTGATGGACGATGAAACCTATGTCAAGGCTGACTTCGGGCAAATCCCAGGTCAAAAATTTAAATTTGTTTTTGCCGACAAATTTGCACGAAAATTCATGATTTGGCAGGGCATTTGCAGCTGTGGCAAAAAATCGAAGGTTTTCGTTACAAATAAGACAATGACGTCGGAACTATACCAAAAAGAGTGTCTCCAAAAACGAATTTTGCCGTTCATTCGATGCCGCGACCATCCCGTAATGTTTTGGCCAGATTTGGCCAGCTGTCATTACAGCAAAGTCGTTCAAGAATGGTATGCAGAGAAAGGGGTCCAGGTTGTTCCGAAAAACCTTAACCCACCCAACTGCCCCCAGTTCCGCCCTATTGAGAAATACTGGGCAATCCTAAAGAGGAGACTCAAGGCAAAGTTAAAGGTTGTCAAAGACATCAATCAGATGAAGACCTGGTGGAATAAGATAGCTAAAACGATGGACGAAGAAGGTGTGCACCACCTAATGAGCCGTGTTACAGGAAAAATTCGAGAGTTCCTTCTAATATAAAAATATATTGCATCGCTGCATATTAGGCTGAGTCAAGGGACACCTACCCTAGTTTAAAAAGAAAAAATACGATATTAGCGTGACGCATGGCATTTTTTGTTATAGTTTTTCATCCCGGCCAAGTCCAAAATGCTGACTATGTTCTCCAACTTCCAGTCCAGTGTTTCGGTCTCATCGAAATAATACGAGTAATCGGCAACAAAGACAGTAGAAAAACCACATTTTTCATAAGCTTCATAGCGGGGTAGCGAGTGAAGGCGCTATATCCTTGGCTTATGTGTCTGGATACAATGTGGAAATACCTGTGTTCCACTACAGGAGATCAGACTATAAAGAAGTAAACATTGACATTCTTAGTTTTGTCACTTCCAAAGGAGAACAACCCTTTCAATACACGGGGCGATTGGTACGGTTCATCTCTGTTCTTTAATAAATTTGGATTAAATTTTAACCAATGAGGAGTTTTATTAAGGCCTGTTTGCGACAAAATCTGGACCGATTAAATTTGGAATAAAACAAATTTGCTGTTAGTTAAATCCAAAATGCAAGTTTTATTCATTTGATTGTGCATTATTAGTCATCTTAAGACTTCTTACAGTAACTTAATTAGGCTGCATGAAGAAACTACGATTTTTTTAGTTTACTCCAGCCGTTAGGATCTGTGCAGATTTCTCTGCAACTGATTCAACTGCTTTTGTCCAAGATTTTCGAAATGTGTCTATAGTTGTAGCTTGTTGTTTATATTGAGAGAGTTCTCTCTTCACGAGAGCCCAATATCGCTCGATAGGTCGCAACTCCGGGCAGTTAGGTGCATTCGCCTCTTTCGGTACAACATGGACTCCATTCGCTTTATACCATTTCAAAACATCATTGGCGTAGTGACAAGATGCCAAATCAGGCCAGAATAGCGAGGGAGCGTCTTGGCTGCGTAGGATGGGTAACAATCGCTTCTTTAGGCATTAACGGTATATTTCCTTGTTTACCGTTCCGGCAGTGATGAAGCTTTGGCTTGCTCGACCACAGCTGCATATTGCCTGCCAAACCAAAAAGATCTGGTCTCTTCTGCAATATTTACTTCACCTTAGCGTTCTTCTGGTGGTTCCTGAGATCCGTTTTTGTTCCGCTTCCAGCCTTCCTGGCTATAATCAAACATGTATCGAAAGATTTAAGAACGTTATGGACAATGCTTGCGGGAAAACGAAGCATTTTTGGAAGTTTTCTTACTGACGGATCCGGATTTTTATTGCGACCGCACACAATTGCTTTTTGCACTCGCTCTTCTTTCGACGCCATCTTTGATCTAAAAGCTTGTAGTATCAACAAAAATTAATTTTACACAATGAACAAATATACGTTTATCAGTTTGCAAAATATTTCACGCATTGATGAAGTATTTCTAGAGATATACGTCTATAGGAATGTCCAGATTTTTTCACGCATGAGCCTTAATAATCGTACAGAATGCGCCAAAAAGTCTCAGATTGTTAAAACACTTTTCCCACGCATAGAGTTTATGGATTGATAATTTTTTTTGTTATAAATTCAGAGTTGCCTGTTTTCTAAGGTAACCTTTTTTAAAACTTTAGGATTTTATCGGACATTACTAATTTCCAAAAATCATCGCAGAACGAGACGCTTTTTTCGCGGAAACATGGTTGAAAAAAATAAGGAAATTATAAACGTTTTACTATGGAAGAAAATTACAAGGAATAGCCGGAAAAATCGAAAAAATATTTGAAAAATATATTTTCTTGTTCACTTATTTCTGAGCCTTCATAGGTTCAATTTGCACGGCAGTGTTTTTTTTTTTAACTTATGTTAATTTTATCGACTAACATTGAAAATTTCATTAAAAACTGTATGATTTTCTTGTAACGACTGCATCGAAAACAAAGCACAACATTTTTATTCACAGGATGAAATGAAAAAACAATAAAAAAATTCAAAACAACTGTATCGCTTCGTTCTGAATTTGTTCTCTAAGCTCTATCGGAAATATAGCGTGCCCACACATCATCTTTTTACCGATTTCAAATCAACTTACGACAAAATCGATCGAGGCCATTCACGATTATGGGTTCCCAGAAAAGCTGACGTGGTTGGTCAAAGTGACGATGGATCGAGTGATGTGTGTCGTCCGAGTCTCAGGGACTGTCTCAAGTCCCATCATATCTCAGAGAGGGTTGTGGCAAGATGATGGATTGTCGTGTTTGCTATTGGAAATTGCATTGGATCACGATCTTTAGGAACTCTGTCCAACTTTTTGGCTTTGCCGACGACATTGATTTCGTGTCACGCAACTTTGAGACGATGGTGGAAACGTACATCAGACATAAGGCCGAAGCAAGTAGGATTGGTCTTATGATTAATGCGTTGAAAACAAAATACATGAAAGGAAGAAGCCCATGAGAAACCACTGTTAGCCTCCCACCACGAGTTCAGATAGACGGTCCTGAAATCGAGGCGTAAGACGAATTCGTGTATCTGAGCTCATTGGTGATCGCCGAAAACGACACCAGCAGAGAGATACAAAGGCGCATTATGTCTGGCAATCGTGCCTACTTTGGACTCCAAAGTACGCTTAGATCGAAGAAAGTTCGCCAAATTACAAAGTTGACCGTCTACAACAAGACATTAATTAGACCGATAGTCCTCTACGGCCACGAAACATGAACATTTTTTGTCGAGGACCAACGCGCCCTTGGTGTTATTGAACAGAAGGTATTGCGTACGATCTACGGTGGAATGCAGACGGAAGATAGAACGTGGGGATGGTGAATGAACATTGCAGCAGATGCTGGGAGACCCTCTCATAAATAGGACACTACGCAAACATCGGTGGGCTGGGCATGTCGTAAGAATGTTGAACAACAGCCCAGTGAAATAATTTTCGAAAATGAACCGCCAGGAACAAGAAGAAGAAGAAGTGCACAACGAGCAAGGATCATGTAAAAGGCGACCTTCGAACCCTCCGTAGACTGCGAGGCTGGGGAAATGCAGCCATGTATGTGGGAACTGCGACTCAGTTTCGTAAAAAGTGGAGTCACTCATAGACTGAGTAACTCCACTTTTTACGGAATTGAGTCGCAGTTTCCATGCAACTGAGTAGAGTGGCCTCTCAAATTGAGTTAAATTCCTGGCCGTGTGACCGAGAAGCCCGTCAAGATGGCGAGCAAGACTGGCGAGCTCACGACAAACCGCTTTCTAACAACTGTGCTACTAGAGTTTGTGCATTGCGATGCCCAACTTCTTCGCTCCGGGAACTGGCAATACGCTATGGAACTGGAGGTATAGAATCGGTTTCAATGCCAAAGCCAAAATTTTCCCAATGTATCAAATGACATTTTTTCTTGGGCTTGAGAAAAAAAGGGTAGTCGTTTGGATACGAGACGTCAACCGTCGACCGACGAGGTGAAATAAGGTGGATTATGGCTACGCAAAGTTTGAGACTATCGCATTTAAGCCGGTTCAGAATTTGTTGTTAATTCGTTGATTCTGCCTGTTGCTTCGGTCAATTCTGAAAAGGATTGCAGGTATCTGCACAAATTTAAATTATAAACTACAGAACAATTTTGTTTGAAACGGTCGCACAAGCACAATAGTGTTGCATGCTTTATTCTGTTTGAGGGGGCAAAGACTTTATCGGATAAAATTGACCTTTTGTATTTATTTTGTCAAATTCATTACCATCGTTCATGCAGGTTTGATATAACAGGTCAGAATGGTGATTTATGATTGTTGGTACATGTATTCCTATTAATTCCTATTATGTATTGTCATGAAAGGCCATTTAAGGTTTAGTATTTTCGTGAGCGACCATAAACGTGCTCCATATCCCAAGAGGAATTTCCTGATTCCGAGCCTGAAACTTTGAAGCATGTTATTTTTTCAACTAAATTCGAACGTTTGCCAACACTGCTAACCAAAAGCATTCATCCTGATGATGATAATGCGAAATTTGCCAAACGATTACCCTTGAATTCACCCCTCATCATTCATCCAACTGCAATGATGTGTTCGGTTTGCAAATGTTATGATACTTCCTTCTAAAATACAGAAGTCAACCAACAACAGAATCGGGTTGGTGAGGAATCCGCTAGCAACATTATTCACTGTAGGACAGAAAGTAGGTTATCGATTTTTATTGGCAATTTGATGCCACGGCGAATTTTATCCACTACCATATCAAACCATTTCCGTTCGACGTCGTTTATCAACATCAGCTGGGGTGAATGGGTTTTCACGATGATAGACATCTGTATCTGTTGAAGGACTAATTCGGCGATACAACCGTGACTATGTACGGCAGTGGCGGTAGGTCAAGCAGATTTTAAGTCGAAGAATTTACAGCTTGTTGGAAAGTTTTTCAGCCGAAACGACAGCTTGCCGATAAAATCAAATTAGTATAATGGTGTGAATTAATGTTGCTTTTGCTGTGGGTGTTCCTGGAAAATAGACATTGCAAATATGCTAAACATTCGCCAATTTTGAACTGAGGGACGATGGAGGCTACTTACAAGGAGAGGTTTCCGAAAAAAAGTCATACCTGGAAAGAAAATAAAAAGAGATATCTGAATTAGGTTTCAGTCGATAATTTCAGTATCGAAACCAGATAATTTCAAGATGGCTATATCGTGATTTTTTTTGTTGAATACTTATAGTTTGGTCGATTCGATAGAAACAATACTTGTTTCATTAAAAAATAACTTCAGCTAGTTGAGACCGAGATCCGATTTGGAGATGGTTTGAAAAAATACCATCCCAGTGTGAAGTGGGAAGGTTGCCAGTTCACTTCAAAGCAGCGCTTGGATTCGTGGAATTAATGTTAAGATGACACCTTGTTACAACTTTTTGAGGAAAGAAATGAAATATTTATGCCTTTCCAAATTTATCGAAGTTCGGAGACTATTTATACCTTGATAGCTGGTCAGGATTGGTAGTGATTAAAAATTGATGGAGTTCGGCGTTTCGCGTTTGTTTAGCAAACAAGGATCAAATGCACAGTATATTGGCCCAGAACCATTCTGCGGCATATCAGACTGTGCTATAAAGAGAAGCTTATTCCACTTGTACATCAAACATCATAATCGGCCAGTGGAATTAGATTACATTCACTTCAGTAGAGTTGAAATTAAAAGAACCTCAAGCAAACGTGCGCATCTTATATACAGGTCATTGAACTTTGAAACTTGCCTTATCATACAATACTTTTGATTTCGGTTATAATTGTCTCTGCTAATAAAAATGGCTTTGGCAGGTGTAATTTGAAGAGTGGAGATAGACTCAAGTGTGGCAATTTTCTGGAAGTTCATTCAATTTTTTGGCTTCCTCAACGATATTAATATCGTATCGTAACACGTTGATATGTAGAAAAATTCTAGGGTTTTTTTTTTTCATTAGGGCGAATCTACAATTGAGAGATTCTCTCCGGGCTCGCTCTCTTTCATTCATAAACCAATCACCTTTACGTTTTTCATTCTACTGTTTGTAGAATATGCTAGCCAGCACTGTTGTGTTTCGATCTGTACTAACGAATCCCTTGAAAGTTTTATAATGGCACTGTAGTGAATGAAAGAGAGCGAGCCCGGAGAGAATCTCTCAATTGTAGATTCGCCCTAATGAAAAAAAAAAAAAAAAACCCTAGAATTGACCTCGTCATAAATGCGACGAAAACTCAATACCTGAAAGGAAGAAGTTCACAAGAATTTTATTCTACCCTTCCGAGTTCAGACCGACAGGGATGAAATCGAGGTGGAAGATTAATTCAAGAATCTGGGTTCCGCTGAAAATTACAGAGATACAAAGATCGAACGGAGTTTGCCCCACTATAAAGTTGAACATCTTAAAAACATTGATTCGACCGGTAACTCTCTACGACTACGAAATATTTGGATTGGATTTGGATTGGATTTGGATTGGATTTGGATTGGATTTGGATTGGATTTGGATTGGATTTGGATTGGATTTGGATTGGATTTGGATTGGATTTGGATTGGATTTGGATTGGATTTGGATTGGATTTGGATTGGATTTGGATTGGATTTGGATTGGATTTGGATTGGATTTGGATTGGATTTGGATTGGATTTGGATTGGATTTGGATTGGATTTGGATTGGATTTGGATTGGATTTGGATTGGATTTGGATTGGATTTGATTGATTTGGATTGGATTGGATTGGATTTGGATTGATTTGGATTGGATTTGGATTGGATTGGTGGATTGGTTTGGATTGGATTTGATTGGATTTGGATTGGATTTGGATTGGATTTGGATTGGATTTGGATTGGATTTGGATTGGATTTGGATTGGATTTGGATTGGATTTGGATTGGATTTGATTGGATTTGGATTGGATTTGGATTGGATTTGGATTGGATTTGGATTGGATTTGGATTGGATTTGGATTGGATTTGGATTGGATTTGGATTGGATTTGGATTGGATTTGGATTGGATTTGGATTGGATTTGGATTGGATTTGGATTGGATTTGGATTGGATTTGGATTGGATTTGGATTGGATTTGGATTGGATTTGGATTGGATTTGGATTGGATTTGGATTGGATTTGGATTGGATTTGGATTGGATTTGGATTGGATTTGGATTGGATTTGGATTGGATTTGGATTGGATTTGGATTGGATTTGGATTGGATTTGGATTGGATTTGGATTGAATTTGGATTGGATTTGGATTGGATTTGGATTGGATTTGGATTGGATTTGGATTGGATTTGGATTGGATTTGAATTGGATTTGGATTGGATTTGGATTGGATTTGGATTGGATTTGGATTGGATTTGGATTGGATTTGGATTGGATTTGGATTGGATTTGGATTGGATTTGGATTGGATTTGGATTGGATTTGGATTGGATTTGGATTGGATTTGGATTGGATTTGGATTGGATTTGGATTGGATTTGGATTGGATTTGGATTGGATTTGGATTGGATTTGGATTGGATTTGGATTGGATTTGGATTGGATTTGGATTGGATTTGGATTGGATTTGGATTGGATTTGGACTGGATTTGGATTGGATTTGGATTGGATTTGGATTTGGATTGGATTTGGATTGGATTTGGATTGGATTTGGATTGGATTTGACATACAACCTCCTCCTTGTCGATTTTTATTCCGAGTCCTCTTTTTCGATGGACTTGTCCTCATCGTACTCCAATTGTGTTAGAATGTGACTTTACTTGTGACGTCTGGTGTTCAGATAAATAGGATGGCAACCAAACAATATATTATTGAAATTGCGAAATTGAAAAAACGCATTCTTGACCCAACGCAACAATCTTTTTATACCAACTTTTGCATCAATATTTGAACTGAAACTTATGGAACCTAACTGATACCTAACGATTAATGATTCAGTCTTTATCGTGTAAGTAATGGATCATTAGCAATTTAATCATGGAAAATTTTTAATAATTAATCGAACATGTGAATATATTTTATTGCACAAAGTCTACAATTTGCAAGTTAGAGGAAAGTTTTTGAGCTTTTTATGGATCACTTGCAATATGTTGAGAGGTTATCCATACATTATTTGTCGATCATTCCTTAGATATAGGGAACGTCCATTAATTATGTCACGCAAAAAGTGACTTTTTATAACCCCCCCCCCCCCCCTTGTCACATTTTTTGTATGGACCTTCAAAATTTTTTGAATGGAGTGTCACGTTTTCCCAAACCCCCCCTCACCCCTTGCTACGTGACATAATTAATGAACCTTTCCATATAACGGTACGATTTCTGATATTTTGCTGCTAAATTTCTTAGAAAGCTCAATTTTTTTAAAGGTTTTCAGGTTTTCGGAACATGGATTGCTTATTACTTTTTATATGCAAAAGTATTTTTTCCCTGATCTTTCAATGGTGCAACCCCAAACTACTCTATCAATTTGAACTAACTTTGTTAACGGAATATTGTTATAATGTTTACTTTATACCTCTAACATTTCACTAAATAGATTTACTGAAATTTTACTGAACTGAAGTATCTAAAATAACAACAACTTCGTTCATAAACTTGCTAATCCAAGTGTGTCGATTTCAAATTTCTAGGCTTCTATTCAGAATTAATCGATTAATAGAACTAATCGTTCCAGGGCATTCCTAAGCTTTAATCTTCATATCACCTGCCATCAGCTCAGCTAAATCCTATATCAAAATCTCTCCTCAATCTCAAACAACGTAACACTTACATCTCTGTTGCAGGAGTTTTCACAGTGAACTGCATTAATTAAAGACGACTCTTAAATTGTTGACATAAATCCTCATCGTTGCAGCAGCTACTAAAAAAACACCACCGTGCAAAGCCTCCTTGCTGAGGCCTGCACCGGAAGACATATCACCGGGACTTGAAGCTACCGGAAATATCTAGCAAAAACTACACACTTAATCCGCTTGGAATTTCCGCACCAATGTACACAATCCTCGTTTCCCTCTCACTCTTGACCGGCTTCCATTTTATCTCGTCTCGGCTCTCGGCTGCCTCTAATGAAGATGCATGAGGTTGTTTGCCGTTACCAAGGACCAGGAAGAAAATATGTAAAAAAACCTACCGAGAGAAGATTTCCACTGCTTTTTTACCCCTCATTCGTAATCCGCTCAAGTCCGATCCATCCCAACTTTATTCGGAACATCAGCGGTTGTGTGGCATTATATCCCGTTTCTGACAAGATTCTAGCTCCCACCTCACCCCAGGCAAGGCTTCGATTGCTTGTGGATTCTGTTCGGCATGGATTCAACAACTTCCTGCAAACATCGCCAAAAGGATTTGTAGTTTGGAAAATTTAACTATCCAACATGCATCCCCAAAAACAGTAATACACTCTTCGAACCGAGTAAACCAACATCCGTGAACAAGTGGAATGAGAGTCCACCCAAAATGATCCTACTGGTATTCGGTTGTTTGCGCGGTATCCATGTGACTTCTGAAAACAGCCTGACAAACAAAGTAATAGCCACAAAATGGGATTAAATAACAGTGGTCCCTCTAATCTAATTTCATTTTCCAAAAGCAGGACCCACATAGGGCGTCACCATTCGAATGCATATATGTACATAGAGCCACACAGAAGCACGCTGAGTCCAGCCAAACGAAAGGAGGACGTGGAAACTTTATCGTCACACTCGGAACTCTTCGGGGGAAATTTTTCGGCGATAGTTGAGTGGGAGGTAAGCGTGGGTGTGCTCACTCATATACAGTCGCTTTCCCGAATCCGGATGTTTTGTCGTTGACTGAGTGCCTGGCAAGTAATTTGTTACAAAGTTGCAAAAGCGATTCGTGGAGAAAGGGCGATGTTATAACTATTGTTCGGGGTAGTTGAGATCGGGAATGGGGAAGTAATTTTCTCTTCATCAACACGCAGTTTTTTGTGCTATACAATTGCAACTTTTAAGCTGAGGGCGAATGAGAAATGGTTTTTGGATGATCTTAGAAATTCTCCAAGCTACGCAAGGAAACATTTTCGAACTATGTTGCAAGTTGTAGCTGTTAGCTTCCGAGAAGAACCTGATAATTATACTGTATTGAAAGTGAATGTCAACCAAATACTGCTCTTATGTAAAAAGGCGCCGTTAAGTGCTACCGAAAAAAATAACCAAAATGAACAAATGTTCCTTCAACCGGCCCGGATATTGAAACTTGTCGCTTTTAGCTTGATAAATCGTACATTTACTGTACTGAAACCCAGAAATGGTTCATACCTATTATGAAGCATGTTGTTTAAGATCCAAAGCGATCCAAATATCTCCATCAAAGGTAACTGTTCCCATATCAATCTCATGTTTTAACCTGCACTGAATCAAAAAGATGGCAAGTAAATAAATTGGTTTCTTTTCTTTATGATGTTTTCTTACTTTCCATAACAAAAAAAAGCAGTCCAAACTATTGTACTTACACGTCAATCCTTAGATATTACAAAGTCAGCGACATATACGGAACAAGGAGCTTGAAGTTTTCGTGTGGGGCTATAAATTGCATTACATGTACCAAAGCCGGTGTAATACTCTATCAATGATCCGTCAGAGAAGAACGATTTAGTGGAATCAACTTGGCCAAACTTTGCAGCAAATATAGCAAGAGTAATCAAAGCACGATGATGCTCTGGGACATCATGAAGCTCCTACTACATGGATAAATCAAAATTAACAAAACTACTGAAGTCGGAGAAGCAAACACGATTGAGAATATTTGGTGAAGGGCTGACATCCTGTGTTATGTACAGGTGGTACAAAGTCATGAAGCAAGTTTGAGGATTCAACTCAAGGAGCTTCTCAAAGTTTTCGATTTCCTGCGGGTTCATAACTTCACACCTGGTGAGGAGCCGGAGAGACAATTCTGAAAACCGATCTGAGAGTGGCAACATGACAGCCAGCACTTCAAGACTCATGGTATGAGCAGAATGCGAATGCACTCCCCACCAGGTTCCGGTAATTGTTCGACGAAAGTTGATCGTTTGCTGGCACTTTCGCTACAGATACTCAATGTGAAAACTCCAGGTGCACTTTGAATCGAACCAGACCCCAAGGTATTTAAATGACATAGAATAATTTAACGCTTCACCCCAATTTGAAGCTTCGGTTGTACAGGGCTATGCTTCCTAGAAAAACTACCAACTCAGTTTTCTCCATAAATAGCTCGATACGTAACTCTAGAGCCCAAGTAGACAAATTGTCTAAGGTAAGTTTGCCTTGAACTGTTTCTCGCTCACAACAGCTTTTTGAGTCTTCTTAAGGTTCCGCTTGACGTTGGCCCAATATTGTTCGATTTTGCGGAGCTCTGCCGTGTTAGGAAGGTTCTTGTCCTTGCGAACCACTTTAACGTTGTTGGCAGCATACCACTCCATGGACTTTTTTCCGTAATGGCAAGATGCCAAATCCGGCCAAAATAGAACAGAAAAATTGTGTCGCTTCATGCAAAGGAGTAGACATTTTTGTAGGCACTCGCTCAGATAAATTTCCTAGTTGACGATTCTGGTCGCAATGTAATCGTTGCTCTTCAAGCCACCGGTACAGATGGCCGGCCACACCAGATATTTCTTCGCGAACTTTGACAGTTGAATGTGCTTGAATCTGCCACCTTTCCTCGTCCGGTTGCCGTATAAATTCCTGTCCAGGAAGCTGTTTAAAGTCTGCCTTGACGTAAGTTTCATCGTCCTGTACCACGCAATCAAACTTCGTCAGCATCGCCGTTTACAACTTTCGCGATCGTGCTTTGGCCGACATGTATTGTTTATCATCCCGATTTGGAGTCACCACTTTCTTGTAAGTCGACAGTACATCTCGGACGGAGAGGTTGGGGTTCCGCTCGAAACAGCGGGCAACTTTTTTTGTCGTTGCTGCAGCCCCCGGCTTTCGATTTCTCCCCAATCCAGCTTTCCTGGCTGTCGACAAACGTTCACCAAACACGTTAAATACGTTGGTAACAGTTGATTTAGCCACATTCAATAATTTCGTCAACTTGGCGAGAGAGCAGTTTTGATTTTCGCCATGCACGTGCAAACTTTTGACGCGTTGCTTCTCTTCCTTCGACGACATTTTGATAACTGAAGTGCTAACCTCAAATTCAAAATAGAGGCATGATGCTACTCGCACACTTGAAGATGTTTGCGATGTGCAAAATTTTTTAATGCACGATGAAAGGAAATGCGTCAAGTTTGAGTCGTCCAAATTTTGATCGAAACACCCTTTACATCTTCATTGTTGAGAACTGTCATATTGAAATTGTCACAGAGGTCATATATCAAGGAAGACCGGTTGTCATCATACAGTTCTCCCAACAATCAATGTGCAACTAGCGATTTAAAATTGGTTCACTGTTGTAGAACCCCTAGTTCCGAAGTACACCTTGCAGTCTGCACCTTGCCATGCACTCTTTCGCTTTTCAGCACCTTTTGGTACAAGTATCTTTGTTTTTGTTTTGATTCGCTTTTTTTATTTTGACAGAATATTTGAGAGTGTATTGGTATGAGTTACAGTCTTAGGGGCGAATCAGTAAGCTTGAGACCAGTGTGCTAGTACTTCCTGAGCCAAAAATAAAATTCGTTTTCTTCACCCGCTGGTTCTCCCCATCCTGTACCGTTAAAATCTCCCATGATCAAACGTGAAGCAGGAAGGACTTAACAAATATCTGAAAGTTGTTTTTGGTTCAGGCTCTAGGAGGAATATACACAGAAGCAATGCGAAGGCTTTTAATTTTAATAACAACCTGAGATGCGACAACTTCAATACCTGGAAATTGAGGAAAATTCACTCAATAAAGGGTGTCCACGATGAAATTGCCACACACAAAATTGATTCGCAAAATTCGAGTTTTCATCCGATTGCCATCAAATTTTCAGGGATTGAGAAATAAATATTAAACTCCATTTTACCATTTTACTCGTATTTTATTTACAGTCCATACGCAAATGCCCGCACCTTGGCCTTAACCCCGGCCATAAGATTCTGCACAACCTGTGAATCAACCCTTTTTTTGCATGTAAACCCATACTTTCTTCAGTTCCTCGACTGTCTTCACTACCTTAGGTCGTTTAAGAAGGTGCTGCTTCATAATCGCCCAGTACTTCTCGATGGGGCGGACCTCCGGAGTGTTGGGAGGGTTGAACATTTTCGGCACGAAATTGACCTTATTGTCCGCATACCACTTCAGCACGTCCTTGGAGTAGTGGCATGAGGCCAAATCCGGCCAGAAGATTGTTGGGACGTTGTGGGCCTTCAGGAGAGGAAGCAGCCGCTTCTGGAGGCACTTTTTTATGTACACCTGTCCGTTCATCGTGTCCTGGGTCACGAAAGGTGCACTCCGCTTCCCGCACGTGCAGATGGCTTGCCAAACCAGGAATTTCTTCGCAAATTTGGACATCTTCTGAGTGCGGACATGCTCCGGAACGCTGAACGTATTCTTGGCCGTGAAAAACAGGTTGCCGGGGATCTGTTTGAAGTCGGCCTTCACATATGTTTCGTCGTCCATGATGCAGCATTCAACTTTCGTCAGCATGTTGAGGTACAACTTCCTGGCACGGGTTTTGGCGGACTTGTTCTGCTTCTCGTCGCGATTAGGGGCCTTTTGTACCTTGAACGTTCGAAGCCCAGCCTTAGTTTTGGCCTTCTGGACAAAACTTCGGCTTAGATGCAGCTTCTTAGCCACATCCCGAACGGAGGCGTTCGGATTTCGGTTGAAGGCCCCAACTACGCGGTTGTGATTTTTGGTGTTGTACGGAATACTTTTTCCTTCACTTCTGGGCTTCCGATCGGTGGTCAACCGTTCCTCGAACCGCTTAATCACTCGCGATACCGTGGAATTCGCGATTCCCAACGTTTTAGCGATGGAACGATGCGAGAGATCCTTGTTCTCGTGATGAATGCGCAAGATTTTATCACGCACGAGCTGTTCTTTCGACTCCATTTCCGCGAGTTTCGATCACAGGACTTTACAATGGACTTGCAGGATGTAAATAATGCACTATGAACTAAATCCACCCAAATTTTCATTGAATTCTACCGAACGGTTTAACAGTTAGAGCAATTTCATAGTGTGGCAATTTCATCGTGGACACCCTTTAGAAGCAGAAGTAATCCCTAAAAGTACTCCTCCTTCACGTGAATACTCGCGATCAATACGAATTATATTCAAATCATGAAAAGGAAAATCGATATCTGACGAGAGCCCTGTTTCACAAAGAACTAAGGTATTGTGAGCTAAACTTTTGAAAGATTCCAATCTAGAAACAAAACTTCGACAATTCCACTGCAGAACAATAATCAAATGCCCGACCTCTTTTGAAAAATCATCCATCGAATAAAATGATTGCTGCAAGGAGGGGCCACTTTATAGTCCATTGCTTCAAAGAAGGCTTCACAATGGGAAGCATTTCTAGAACAATGCTTTTAAGAGGGTTTGAATTTTTGAGGTACTTGAAGATACCTTCAACAAAATCATCAAAAGAGAACAGCCAAGTGGAAGACGGGGCTTCTGTTTTCAAAATTGGGGCATCAGGGATTTTTGATGTCCCTGCTCAGCAGCTTTCCGTGGGCGGACGCGTCTTTGCTACCGTGAAGCACGTTCCGGAAAGCTGAAAGATTTTCCCTCTCCAGCCAAATCAAAGCCAGACTCGTCATCTGACAGAGGAGCAAAGGGATTCGCATTCACATTGGGTGAAGGAGAAGCTCTTTTCACCATTTCTGCAAAAGATTGCATGAAACGTTGTCTTAGCGAGCGTTTTAATTTGTCCATACGTTGTTTGTACGCCGGGCAAACCTTCCTTCTTCTCCTTTCTTCCCCCCCCAACCCCCTCACTCCCCTCCCCCTTCTTCTCCCACCCCCCCTTCCTTCCCCTCCCCAGTCACTCCCCCCCCCCCCCCCCCCTCCCCCCCCTCCCCCCCCACTTCCCCCCCCCAAACCCTCTTTTTTTTTTCCACCCCTCTTTTTTTCTAATCCCCCCCCGCAATTTCAATCATCCGTTATCTGATATACCTTGTGATCAAAAAGTTCCGGTAATTTTCAATTTAAAAAGGCCGCCTTTATTTTTTCGGTAAAATCTTTTTAGTGTAAGATGGCAACACTAGTTCTGATATTCTGTCAAAGTGTGAGAGCAAATTATCCATTAGTTTTGTTTTGACAACTGCTTTTGTTAGTCGAAAAATAGACGCTCGGCGATTTTTACCATGGATAAAAAATTGGAACAACGCGTTTGTGTGAAATTTTGTGTTGCAAACGGATTTTTCTGCAGCGGAAACGCTCAGAATGTTGCAAAAAGCCTTTGGTGAGGACTCTATGTCACAAAATCGTACATTTGTTTGGCACAAAGACTTTAAAGAAGGCCGTGAAAGCGTGAGTGACATGCCGCGTTCTGGACGACCATCGACCTCAACTACCGATGAAAACATCGCTTCCGTGAAGAATTTAGTTATGGAAAACCGCTCAATTAGCATTCGGGAGATAGCTGCACTCCTTGATATCTCATTTGGATCGACCGAACACATTTTGACGGAAATTCTGGGCATGAAACGCATTGAAGCACGACTTGTTCCAAAAGAGCTGAATTTTTTGCAAAAACAGCATCGAGTTGAGGTCGCTAAACAGATGATTGCGAACGCAGATAGCGATCCCACATTCATGGAACGCATCATAACTGGTGATGAAACGTGGGTATATGAATTTGATATGCTCACAAGTCAACAATCGTCCGAATGGCGCGCCGAAGATGAGCCGAAACCAAAAAAATCACGACAAAGTCGCTCCAAAATTAAAGTTTTACTGACCGTTTTCTTTGATTTTCGCGGTGTCGTCCATTCTGAATTCCTTCCAGAAGGTCGAACGGTTAACAAAGAGTATTATTTACAAGTTATGAGACGTTTGCGTGAGGCAATTCGAAAGAAGAGGCCAGAATTGTGGCGCAATAATTCGTGGATTTTACACCACGATAACGCTCCATCACACACCGCGCTCACTATTTGTGAATTTTTGGCCAAGAACTCCACCAATACCATCAAACAAGCACCATATTCACCAGACCTTGCCCCGTGCGACTTCTTTCTCTTCCCAAAACTGAAAATTCCGCTCAGAGGTAGGCGTTTTGAATCGATTGATGCGATAAAAAAGAATTCGCTGGAAGAACTGAAAGCCATACATTCATCGGCCTATAAAAAATGTATGGATGATTGGATAAAGCGCTGGCATATGTGTGTTGCCTCTAATGGCGAGTACTTTGAAGGCGATAATAAAGATATCAATTAAAAATTGAAATAAATGCGTTTTTTTTCAAATTACCGGAACTTTTTGATCACAAGGTAAAACTAACTCAAATTTGAGTGAATCCGGTTGGAATTTACAAATCAACAACATTAACTTGAACTAAACGGATATTGCTAAATTGTCAACTAGTCACTCGCAACAAGGTCGCTCAAATTTAAGTCACTCATCGTACAACGAAATTGAGTCAAAAAAGACACACTTTTGATTCCAATAGAGTAACCGCGAATAGCAAAATGCCGTAAAAAAAGCTTTCGTATCGGAAAAATGAGGATACCGGAAGGGAAAGGGAGTTTTTTTTTGGCCTCTTTTCAAACCTTAGGGGTTCGGCAGTGCACTCTGGTACCTATGTTTGAACATAAAATGCTTGTCAATGTCATATTTTTATGTCGATTTGAATTTCTCTGGTACTATATTATTTTTCCATAGCCATACTCTGCTAGAATTAAATTTCCTCATCAATGAATGTCGAAGCAGAATAATATGAACAATAAAAATTTACAAAGATACACTTACACCATCAACTCGAGGTTGTACAGACTGAACATTGAGCATAGAGCGAATCACAATGGACAACTTAACCTAACACATAGAGGACCAATATGGACATTTTCGTTTTGCGAAAAGTTTCACAAACTGAAGCGGGAAACGAATCCTTACTTCATGTCAATAGTTTGAACGACGGGTGACGCCGCTAACCGCTTGACCAAAAAGCCCACTTATACAAAACTTCTTTAAATTCTACTGCAACCATTTAATGATTTCCTAAACAACCAAACACCGAACAAGTGCTCATGTGGCCTCGAGTGGTTATTGGCTTCTCATCGCTTAAAATGACTAAAATATGACATGTTTCCAGTGCCAACATTTCAAAGCTATAGAAATTGTTTTGAAGTCAAGTCATTAGATGGCAAAAAAATGATGAGAAATAGTGTCATGTTAAAATGTCATGAATTTCTATCCTCATATTACAGGATAACCTGTTACAAGATAGCCGTTCGGCTTACAAGACATCTGGTAGCACTCATTAGAATAAAAAATCTCTAGAAGTAATTTCCAGTGTTTCCCAACAATAAAGAAGTTCTTTTAAAGAACGCAAATCGTGTTGCAAAATCTAAATTTACAGGAACGAATTATATTCAGTGCATTATTTAAAAAAAAAAAAAATTATTTCATAGTTCGTTTTTCTTATAATTTTCTTAAGATTCCATTTATTAGAATAATTCAGTGCATTCTGAATGCCCATTTTAATTACCCTCAACATTTTGTCACCACAATCTACGACTCATACGAACAGCTGGTGTGGTGATTTCAAATAGAATTTAGTTTGTCAGAAGCTATCACAAAACCTACAGAACACCGATGGACCTGATTCTGATGGGCATTGACGAGACGAGATAGGTTTGTGTACCAACCACTCAACTGCTGTCAATAGATAGCAGGACACTAAAGGTCGTGCTAGGATCCGGAGTGGATTTAGCTGAAGTGTATTTGCCATATGCTACCGAATGGTGCTTGCTAGGAGAAAATAGTTTGCTAGGAAAAGTTGAGGAACGAAGCATGGCAGATGCTCGTCGCACGTGCAAAGTGTCACTGTATTGGTTGTTGGGAGTTCTGCTCAAATGATGTGGGAAAATCTGCCCAGACAAACGAAGCCATCCGACAAATGTAGAGCAAGGCTGTCTTCGTGCTGATTTGTTAATACGTGTTGCTTGATTGAGTCGAAGCTTAGAGCGGGGGGATGAATCTCAGTCCAGATAAGCGTTAAACTTGTTTTGTAGGTTGATGTTTCAGTTAATCGGATTATGGGTGCCAGAGATTTCTTACAACTGTCAGATGGAAGAATGTTTTGCAACCGATAAAATACTGCTTGCCATGTTCCCAAAATCAACAAGTTAAACTTGAGAAAATCCTTAAATAATACCGATTCACTTGATAAATACTGTAAAACTACAAAAGCTACTATTTCATCAATATTTTAAAATGATTTGGTGTATTTAACTCAGTTTTGCTTACTTCATATTTTTGAAACAAGTTGGTCTTAAATTTCTGTCAATCTGCATGATTTTCTGTCATGTTGAGAGTTATGTTTATTTATTTGAGAGTTTCTAAAATATAAAATTCGAGCACATCGATTTGAGGAAAATTTATCAGTACCTCAAATGCCATCATGGTGAATTTTTCAAACGCCAATTACGCTAAAGATCATTGGAAATTTTACAGAAACTCCTTTAATTTTTCTGGAATGAGACCATTTTACCGATATTTTTAAAATGACTCAGTTTATTACAACTTGGCCAGACTAAGAAGAACGACTTCGAAGTTAACGAAATAAGTCAGTATAACTTTATGATCGTTTGGTTGAATGCTACTGAATGATGGATGAATAAATTTAAATGTTTTGTTATAAAATCTGCTCTCACTCTGTTAACGAGATTTTTTTTTATCAAACCATCTTAGAAGAAAGCTTCACGACAAAATGATCATTATCGTGTTTTACAAAGCTCATCTATTGTTGGTGATCTATAGTCTTAGCCGCAGGAAGTATGAAGCACTCAAGATGTGACAATTTCAAGGTATATTGAGATTACGCAAACGATGGCGACCAACTATGGTCTCTGTTGTGTATGGAATTATCCTTTCGTTAACAATTTTCGCCGTTATCGATTTTGCCAACCTTTTATTTTTTCATCTCCCACAGAACATCAGGCGCCATGCAAGTCTACTCAATTCATCTTTCCACCCACTCTCCGGACTCGGGTTCATCTTACTTACCTCAAGCCAAAGTCTATTGTAGAGCAAGTGCTGTGCTGCTAGTTCAATTTTATTATTTTATAATCCGAGACATATATTTTATATACATTTCCGTGCTTGCCGTTGTGGAAAAGTACCACTCCTCCAGCAGCAGTTTCACATAAAACTGCAGCTGGTTACTGTTTCTACTGAATCTTGCACTCGGAAGGTAGGAACGAGTGTAGTATAAGTCTCTACTTGCTAGCAAGCGGATGAAGCCAGTTCCGACAACTTGGAGTGTGCACTATACATCTAGATACATACTATACCGTACACTCTTCGTGTTCAATGTTCATTGCAGTGATTATATTGATTGCTAGCAGTAGTAGTGCTAGCCAGCCACAAACCTAGCGAAGTGACGCTGCCCATTTTCGATGATGCTGGTGCAAACGGTCCAAGATTTATCGCAGCCATGAATCACGGACATGATTTTCGGCTGCTCCTTCCTTATGGCGCTCTGGGCGTCCAATTTTCAATTGATCTTTTTGTATTAGTTTTGTGAGGGTTCTTAAAGTTTATTAACTAGATTTTACAGATGGATGAACAAACATATTTTTGTAGAATTGGAAAAGCGAAGAACTAAACCCGCCATCGGTATTTGACACCAAACGGAGATTCAATTTTATTTCTACGCTCGCTTTGCGGCTTTTGCAAAGCTTATTTCGAACGTAAATTATCAATATAAAATGAATTTTTCATTCAATTTTTTTTGTTTGGATTACCTACAGCACCTTTTATTATTTTTACAGAGTCCTAGAGCGATGCTGGAAGTTGAGGTTGAGCTAAGAATGGCTACGGAGAAGGAAATGTTGACCAAACATACGCCGGAGTACGGAGCAGGCAGAGATTCTGAAGAAAACGAAAAGGAAGCGACGATGATGATGGGTTGGAGCAGTTAAGTTCGAGATACGAACCTAGAAAAGCGGACAACAAAGGATTGCATTAACTTTCTAAGCTTTGTCACTCCCAACGACTCATTCATCTTAGAACTTATCTCATATCAAAGTAAATATACATATTTTTTCTCCCCAAGCAAAGCCATCCGCACAACCCCATCCAATTTCCAACTCCTGTCTATGAAGGTAGCATGAGTTCTCGGCATCTTCTTAAGTAGACAACTAATCAAAACTTCCCTCCCATCCCTGCTGATCATGAGGACCTGGCCAGGTCTTGAGCAAAGTGAGCGGTGGATGAAGAGCCTGTCACAGCTGAGGCAGCTCTCGTGGCGCTTCCATCGTCTCTACAACACTCAATCCAGGAGAGTATATCGTCGGAAAGTGCTATGCTATGCTAAGATGTGAAGACTAAAATGGTTATCAAAATGTTTGGGTATTTGAAACGGGTTCTGATCAAGCTCAATTTAATCAAGGTTACACTTTATTTTCTGAACATCACAAAAGATCTCTGTTCATAACTTTGACGGTGCCACTGCGATTAATTGCTGAAAATGATGCCTTCCTGTGGGCTAATCTAACGCTTCAATCAGTAAGTTTTTGCAGACCAAAATGTATTAAATTTGAAAAAGAAACGAGAGAACTGAGTCCACAAACAAAAAGCAAAGTAGATTCTGAAATAGCAAACATGCAACCGATTTGATATCAATTGAAGAAGAAACTCTAGTAGTTAAATGTGAGTTTTTGTTGTTGACGATGTTGGATGGAAACGCCCCGCCTTATAAATCGAATGTAAAATCCAGCATGGTATCCAAATTAAAATTCTACTTCTACTAAATTCTAAATTACTGCAATAGACATGTTCTTTTCCTCAAAAGTAACTTTCTAAGATGCGGAAGCTTTATAGTTAATTATTTCACTTATGGCTTATTTAAACCTGTTCTAGCAGAAAGATGAAGTCAAAAACAGTCTAGCTTTTAAAAATAATTGTCGGTTGTACAACCGTACAGTAATTCAATAATGAAGCTCCTTCATATTTGTTAAACAGAATTATGCTAAAATATTTAATAAGCACGCTTTATCGTTACATAAACCATCATTAAGCCATTTGGCTTTTGACGAGAGCATAAAGCATAAACTGTAGCATTTTGAACCAAATAAAGGATGTACGGAATCAAATTGCGACACACACAAATAATCGGCAAAATTCGCCCGTTCAACCAATCATCTTCAAACTTTCAGGGAGTAAAATAAAAATGTTATGAATATTGTCTCATTTTTGTTGTATCCAATTTCAATTCCATATTCAAATGCACGAACCTTCTTCATTACACTACTCATAAGGTCCTGTACAACATTTGCACCAACTTTTTTTTGCGTGGCAATCCATTTCTTCATATCTTCCTCCGATTTCACTTCCTTAGGATGCTCCCAAAGTGCCTGCTTCATGATGGCCCAGTACTTTTCAATTTGCCGCAGTTCCGGTGCGTTCGGGGGGTTTAGATGCTTTGGCACGAAATTGACCCCCTTAGCCTTGTACCACTCCCAAACCTCTTTCGAGTAATGGCTAAATCCGGCCAGAAAATCGTATGACCATCCTGTGACCTCAGAAGAGGAAGTAGACGCTTTTGGAGGCATTCCTTTAGGTACACCTGCCCATTGATCGTTGCAGTTGTCACGAATGGGGTGCTCCGCTTTCCACACGAGCAAATTGCTTGCCAAATTATATATTTTTTGGCAAACCTTGACATCTTCTGCTTTCTAACGTCCTCAGGGACATCGAATTTATGATGAGCAGTGGAAAACTGGAGCCCCGGAAGCTGCCAGAAGTCTGCTTTTACATACGTCTCATCGTCCATAACGAGGCAATGTGGTTTCGTCAACATCTGGGTGTAGAGCTTCCGTGCACGTGTTTTACCTACCGTATTCTTCCGTTCATCGCGATATAGCGCCTTTTGGACTTTGTACGTGTGTAGTCCTTCACGTTTTTTCGCATCTTACACGAAAGTTTTGGCTAGATTCAGTTTCTTCGCCACATCTCGAACTGAACTGTTGGGATTGCTCTTGAAAGCTTGAACTACCCGCTTGTGATCCTTAACACTATACGGAGATAATTTTTTGCCACTTTTTTCTTTCCGATCGATGGTCAAACGTCCGTGGTACCGATTTAAAACACGAGACACCGTAGAATGTACCATTCACAGCTACCTGCTGATGGCACGATGAGAATGATCCGGATTTTCGAGGCACGTGCGCAAAAGTTCTTTGCGCCGCTGCTGTTCTTCCGACTCCATCTTCGCAACGATTGCTAGGGAACTTACACAGCGTAAACAAATACACATTGGACTAATTCCACCCTCAATAGAAAATACCCAACGGGTAAAAAGTTACAGCCATTTAAAAGTGGTGAAATTTGATTCCGTACAACCTTTAAAGTGTATGATAAGATGCTTACCATTGTTGTCATAATACAATAAAACAAAGATGGATTCGCATAGCAACAAACTAAGAAAAGTGAAAACAAGTGTCACGTTTATTCGAAAAAAAAAAAACTAAGCAAAACATGTACCTCTCGTAACTTGTAACTTGTAACCTCTCAACGGTATCCAATTCTTTTAGACTCTCTTCCAGGAAGAGAATCTACGGGTTGCAATAAGATTTTGGTTGAATCCATTCCCGTACATATTATTCTCGATCAAATAGCCAATCCCTGTCTGCATTTAAGCAATTGCCTGCATCAGTTAAGTCTGGTTGTGAACGATTATTCGCTGATTTTCTAAAATCGTTTGCTGTTTCGCGAGATTGTCAATATTTCGACTATTTTTCTGGATTGATTCCGGAGGAAAAATCACCCTTGACGATCCCGGTTTGCATTCGTTTGATTCAGAAGTAAACAACATGATCGTGTCAGTTTCCATGTTGATCTGGAATCACAGAGTTCAAACTCTGTGAAAGGTTACGGGTCCTACGTGTATAGGGTAATCATACCTGGTTTTAAATTTTATCCGAACAATCAATTTGAGTGGCATAAAATTTCTGACCCAGAATGAGAAACACCTCATTGAAATCCTTAATTGCTTTTCCTTTCCAGCTGGTTTCGGAACAAAGTTTTTTGGAAGATTCGATCGATCTCACTTACTGCTTTGGAACGAGTCTTGAATTCTCTTTTTTCACGCAATCGAGTTACACCCATTTTGGGTATGGAACGAAGAACTCTTCAAGCGAAAGCTTTGCCACTGAATTTTTCTTTGGCCAATAATGGATTCCATTTTTCTCCCATCCTGATGAAATCATCGTGACGCATGTTTCATTGACTAAGTTTGACATTCCTAAGCTTGACATAGCTTGAACTCAAAACTCTTTCTGGCAGCAGCTTGGCTACCATATCAGATGTTTATCAGCTAAACAGTCTTGCATATAGAAAATTAGCGTTGCAAAGAAATAGTTTACCCTCAAAATTATTTTCATGAATGCCATCTCAAAACATAATTTATTCATAGATGCTTTCATGAAAACAAGACAGCATTTTAAATAATGGCTCATGAAAAATCAATGTTAATGCCGCTGCCATTTTTATGTCAACAGGTTTATTATTTCCATACATCATGATATATTTACTTTGACACGACAGTTTATGTGGAATGAAAAAAAAATTTTTTTTTAGCACTATAGGTTAGTTGAATCAAGCTGAGATAAATATTTCATTTTGATAATACTGACGTTTTATTTGACATGGGTAAATTTTTTCTTCAATCAGAAGTTTTATTTGGAGAAATTAAATTGTTGAGACTAAATAAAATTTGTGAATACGATTATGATATTAATAAAACTGTTTTATCTTGTTTTGGCAAGCGTTTAGAGGAAGTGGCACGAAAGAGGTTTTTTTAGATGTCAAATTGCTTTTATTGAAGTTGACCTATGGTTTTCAAACGTTGTTCAATTCAGTCATTATAATTTTTTTAATCCAATCCAATGCCTCTAAAATTTACCCTAATCGAATCTAGAACTGCCTTTAAAATATACCCTTCAGAACCTCTACCAGGTTGGGCCAACCAGGCAAATTTTTAGTCTTTATGAGATTTTGGGGGAAGCAATCAAGACCAAAGTGCCTTGCAGAGAAGCCTGCACAGACCCTAATTGCTACTGAACTGTAATTAGTTTTGAGGTGACCCATAATGCACAATTAAATAAATAAAAACTGCATCTTTGATGGAACTAACAGCAAATTGTTTTATTCCAAATTTAATCTGTCCAGATTTTGTCCCGAACAAGCCTTAACATGTGTTGAAAATTTCACGCAGGAAGTCCTAATAATATTTTCAATTGGTTTTCCGCAAAACGCTTTTTGATTTTAACTCAATACCACAGTATGATATCACGTTTATTTTTTCCAACATCTAAGCAAAATACGCTTTATTCCTTTGAACTGCATTGCTTTTTAAGATTTACTTAGAAAATTTTAGTTCTGTAGTGTTTCTGAATGCATCAACGGTACGCATGGATGCTTGGATATTGAACAATTCACCAATAGTGTTGCAATTTGCAATTCACTCGTAATCTTTAGCTCACATATGGTCACCTTCTGCGATAGAATTGGAACCTGAAAATTGTATGGTCACCAAATGCAATTGACAACCACTAGCAACAGAACCATCATCATCATCGTCGTGGCGATCCAACCCACAACAGAACCACACACATTGCCGGTCCATTGCCAGAAATTGAAAGAGGACATGCTGGCATTACTATTAACATGTCACTTTGTTTCAATTCACATAAAAGCTTTTCCACCATGGTGACGCAACTGCTTTTCGTGCAATGCGGAAACCACCACGAAATGCTGGCTCCCACGCGACCGTAGGAAAAAGGGTTGAGAGGCAATTGCAAGAAGTCACTTTGCACAAAAACGGTCGATGGGCGTCTCCGAGCGAGAAATGAAATTGTACACCAATCAAAATTTCAAATTGTGTCCCCCACATTCAAATGTCCTGTTTCTCCAGCAGATTAAATTGGTTGGTTAAAAGCCCTTTTTTGCGACTGAAACAAAGTGGAAATAACGACTGAACTGGGCATGCAAAAAAGCACTGACAATTGAGCATTCTATTTCAAAACACAGAGAGATAAAACGAACCAAAAGAAACACAAAAAAAAAAATTCGAAACACCCCTCTGTTGATGAGATCCGTCAGGCACTTGATTGCGTTCACAGCACACAGTTCCAGATGGATGCTTATTTTCACTTTTGGATGCCCTGTTCTCGTGTGCTCTTGGGGTAGGTATGAACTGCACAGGTGGTGAGAAGGCCTTTGAAGGGTGGTAACTAGCGACTAGTGAAGTTGATGAAGTGTGTATAACCTGGGATGAGGAGCCGGCATCGGCCGGAGTAAAAAAAATGCGAGAGAAATACGCACTCAACTGTAAGGAAAAAATCAATTGATAGCTATCGATGTGTCTGTCGGCTAAAGGCGTGTTAGTGTACAGTAACTATGTGATTGCACTATTTGTTCGATACGAAGAGATCCATCAAAGTGACTGAATGAAATGGCTTGGAGCTAAATTCAGATATTGTATAACTTGGATCGGTATGTTCTAATAGATCTCGTGTGCCTAGATAAAGTGTGCCATTCTGTGCCATTGGCGGTGTTTGAGCGCGATCAATTTTGCCAGTCATACATTTTTGCCATTCAAGGTGGCGGATCCGTCCCTGCCTTGACCTGCCCCGCAAAAGTGTCTGTGTTTGCTTCAAAATACTGTCAAAACAAGGCCCTACGCTTAGCAGAAACTGCTGTTCACTACTGGGATCCCATGATGTTGAGAAGATATTTCCAATTTCAAAACAATCTCTTTTGGATGGTGAACCGTTTAGTTCAGAAATATCTCACCATGCGGCGCTAGTATGCATATGAACTTCCTGTATATACTGAATCTAGAGTTTCCTGGCCATCTAGCAAGTGGGCGTTTTCGTCAAAGATGCTCGAGTGAACAAGGTGTTTCGGATGATCGAAAGATTGATTCAAAATTATTCCATTACAGAGCACTAGTATGCACTTCCTACATGATCTTCATCCAGACAAATCATCTCTAGTGTACCTGTAGGACTACAACATAGGGTATTTCTAGATTCGATTCGAAACGTAAGAGCCTAAAATCAATGTCCGAGGCCAGTTCTTGACGTAGGACTACGTATTGGTTTTCAATACAGGGGTACTCGTTGCGAGTAAACAAATTTGGAGCATCACGAACTATGCTTAAGTCTTGAACGTTAATAATTAATTCATTTCATGAACGATTCTCAAAATCTTTGCACAAATATATCTGGAATATTTCTACGCATCAGTTTCAATATTGAAATTGATTGATTTTCAACATTAAGCTATTAAAAATAACGTAAACACAAGGTGATGTCTTATAATGTCGATTTTTTTCAGAGTAAATTTACCAAATGCACAGAATAATCCTAGCACAGACTTCATTTTTAAATAAGGAACGTCGCCTAGGCAGCACTGAATGATATATAAGTGGTACACCTTCGCATTTTGATTAAGTTTTTTGGCAGCCAAGGAGCTGTGCAGAGCAACATTTGCTGTCGGAACGCATTTGGCGGTAGCAAGCACCCCGAAGGGTACACTGGAGAGCAGTCATTGGACAGATAGACGTTGGTGCAGTGAGCTGTTGGTGCCAATGTTCCCATCAACCTCGCTGCGAGAAACATGGCTGCTGAAGCCTACGAGTTGGTGGGAAATGCTGCCCGTGACAACAACGACGAGGGGCTGAACCAAGAAGACCAAGCAGAAAGCCCAAGTTCAATCACGAACCATTTTTCTCTCCCGTCAACTAAATCCGTCCTTTTCAGGATGACCACATTAGTTTGCCAACTAAAGAGTTCGTTTGGTTGAGTTTTTCTCTTATGATGTTTGAAAGTTCCATTACCGCGCTCCGGCTTAACATGGCATTGCTTTAAATGTCGCGTCCCGAAGTAAATGACAAAGCGCGATGAACACCCAACGAACGAAATTCTACAACGGATAATTCGAGCAGAACTACAACACGTCAGACCGACCATGTGTACAGATCTATAGTATAGAGGGTAGGTTGAGTTTGTTGTAGTTCCTAGTTGTACGTAGCGGATTAGTTGCTGGCGGTATATAATAATATTAATAAAATGATTCAGTACTGAACATAATCAATAACTAAGTAACTTGTTTGAAGTTTGCTTTATTGCAATCGCTGCCCTCTGTTTGCTGGCATGTGATGATTTCCCTATCACAGTCATCATTCTCTTATAACTAGTTGTTTAATGCTGGTAATGTTCGTTTTAGTGCCTTGGATAAAGTCCCTACCATTCGATAGGAATCAAATAATTTTGAGAAAGTCTAAGTAAAACGTCACAGCATATGGCTGCATAGTATCAGAGCAAATAAATCTTTAGACTATTTTAAATAATAGCATGAGTTTAAAGTCGACTTTTAAACATTTGGAGGAATCATTATTGATTATTTAGCTCCTGCACGAAAATTATCGTTTATATTGATGACCAATTAACATAATGATTTTTATACAGTTACTTATTCTTGAAAGAAACCTTGTTTGTACTTGTAAGTAAAATTCATATTGCCAACAGATCTTCAACTATCTTTCACGCCATATAGATAGTGACCCTCTCAACCATCGTAGCAAATAAAACCATGGCAGTATCATTATTCAATCCAAACGGCCCTTTTCAGGGCTGCCAAAAGCTTTCTAAGGAGTGTACAATAGAATTTTCTCACATATTTACTTTCTAATGCTGGTCTAAAGTTCCATTCAGACCCTACCCACACTATTTCGTCCCAGATTACGTCTATCGGATAGGATAGGGGTCAAATGAAAATTTGAAAAATAGCAACCGTCATGAATAATTGAAACACTTTGAACGCTAACCAGTTTATCGTTTGTCGATAAATTTTAGAGATTGTTAATTCAATCTGTTGGAGATTTTTGCGACTGTAAAGTCAATTTTTAAATACATCAAATTATAGTTAATCATTGACTTTGAATTCCCAAATAGACTTTCAACCACCAATAACGCGATAAAGATAATGGTTTCTAGCAGTAGATCTTATAAACACAATCACCACTGCCTGCATAGCCGTTGCCTTTTCATCATACCAACATTGAGACCCTTTCTAGAACCGCCAAATGATGTCTAAAGAGCAAACCAAAGAATTTACTAACGTACTTACTTATCTATGCCGATCTAACGTCCCATTAAAACAGCACCTTTATTGCAATGTTGCTCTACGAAACAAACAAAACAAATCTAAAATCTTTAACCAGACAATGCATCAAACGGCTTAACCTAGTCTACATCAAACAGTCGTTTGTTATTCACAACCCCACTGATTTTTGGCAAGGTTTCGCTTGTTTAAATCGATCAATGTTGCCTCTATTCTAAAACAGGCTTATTAAAAATAATAATTATAACATTCATTACACAGAAACAAAAGCGATCACGAAAATGAAAACGGACCGTGAACTAGTTCACGTTTTCAGGATTTTTACCTAAAAACGTGATTTAGTTCATGATTACGTGATTCAGTTCACGGTGTATTTTTACTTGTTCTCGAATCCATGACTGCAGTTCACGGATCTGGGCACGGATTTTTTTCCGTGTATACATTGCTACGTAGTCTTACGACAACTTTGCGTACAACCCTATTGAGCTGTCCCTTCTAGTTTTCATCCAAGGTGGCGATTATCGGTTTAGGAAGAGCGGTATGAGACCATACAACATGGGTATTTTCCAAACGAAAATATTGCACAAAACCGGAAGTACCATTCGGTACGAATTTGAAGCAGGATTGCAGTGATTTAGGTCGACTTGTAGGTCAATAGCTCCTTCCAGAAGCTAAATATTAAAACACTTTATCATGCATCTTCATCAATCATCTTCCATTTGCATTGATACTTGCCGCTACTAGTACGGAAAATACAAAAATATAATTCTCTTGCGCAATAGATGTAAGAGTAACAATGCACTTTTCAGAAAAGTGGTTGGTGAAATCAAGGACTACAATTTCAATGCAATTCATTTTTGGTTTGTACCTAATATGAAGCTTAAAACGATGGTTTATCGTACAAAATAACTTAAGTCATTATGATAATTGTATATAGCTGTACTGTATATGATAACTACTTGCATACTTAGAATGTATTTTTGAAGGAAAGTCGAAAATGTCTTCTTTATAGTCATTTATAGTCATATTGTGTCTTTTACAGCCATTATTGAATAATTTACTGTACCTAACAATACATTCAAAAAACAGCTCACCCAACAAACAATCACTCATGAAACAAACATCATTATGGCGATTTAATTCAGCAGCGTGTTGAATAATCTCTGAACTATTTTCAATCACAGATTTTGTTCAGGCATTATTCACACAAATTTGGAGAAGTTATTAAGCTGTCTCCAAGTGCTTTTGGACACTGCCAAATGCATATGTTTAAGAAGCAAGTTTGCAGAAACGGAGTTCAGCTGATAATTGAATAACTGCTGTTTAAGTGCTGCACAGAACATGAGGGTAATTGCGAGAGTCAATGTGACCTTTGTTGAGCTAAGCGGTTTTTTTTTATGAATAATATATTCTCTCCTTGTTAATTAAAAGTCATGATGAAATTTTTCTTCAACATCATTAAGCATATTAACTGCATTAAGCATATTAAAAAAGCTGTGGTGTCTTTTATAGAACTTTTCTTCAACTTTTTTAAATTCTCATAAAACTTTCTTTGGTTTTTTTTGTGTTATTTTCCATACGATACAGACATTTTGTATAATGCATATTTAATTTGACATTATTATACATGTACATTAACAGAAACATTATGTAACATTTATTTATTAATATTTAATAGCGAGATTTGAACCATCAACCTTCGTAGCCTCAACTACGTGACATACCAACTGCGCTATCCTTGAATTGAATGAAGTTTAAACGAATCGTCTATATAAGCTCAATATTATATATTGAATTGTAGCAGAAGTGATGCTTTAATTGAGCTACATTGATATTCTATTTATAGCGTTGTCTCTAAATAAGCAACATCAGTTCTCAATAAAACCTTCTAAATGTTGTTATTAAACGACTGTATTAGCAAGCTGTACACAAGCTTTGATATTGAATGTTCAGTTTTACTACGTGCATTACTGACAAGGGCATGTTGAACAAGAGACGATTAAATGATATGACAATGTTTTCTGATGTTATTTGTTAACACTGCGCTGTTTTCTATTCGGATGGGCAACGTTAAGAGTAGCCTGTGAGCTATTTGCTCTAAGCATTTGACTATAATTTCAACTCTTGAAAACAGGTCAATACTTTTTCACCGGCACCAAAAATATACAAATCATAAACGAAAACATATGAATGAACTGAATTCAATGAATATCTATATCATTTATCCAGCATAACTTGAAGTTGAAGAAAAAACATTGATCAACCAAAATTACGAACACTTCGGAGGCTTTACTACGGCATTTAAACGACTTTTATTTTAATTGTTATTTAACTATTGGTTTAAACCACAGCTATTATTTAACTAAATATAAGGTCTAATTGGCAAAGCTAGTTAAGAGGCGTTGCATTAGAGGGATAAACTGTATTTCAACTAATTGTTCAGTGGTTGAATAAAAGTCAATTAAGACACCTGTGTAAAGCTTTTGTCTTATTTTTCTTCAGCTTATAATTGGATCAGTTAAATAGTGATGTACATTACAGGTATTATTCAATTCAGTATCAGGTTTTATTAGATAGGCTATATAAACAATGTTTAAACGGATTTATAAACTGTTATTCATCTCTTTGTTGAACTGTGTAAATTTAGTTAAATATAAATACTAAAATAGCTTTTACTAAGCATGTTATTCAAAAAAAATGAAACGCTTGACTTAATGTTAATATTTCAATTGTGAACATGGTTATTCAGCTTATATTTCAGCCAGATTTTTTATTCAGCTTCGAAGGTCGTAATTCAGCTTGAATAAAGCATGTATGCTTATTAAGGGCTTACGCTGAAGCATTCTCAACGGCAGCCATTACCTAAAAATTTAGAATTGATATAACTCAGAATCTGTACAAGATATTGGATATTTAATCACATCAGTTTGTATGCTTACTTGCTGTGAGCAATCTGATGTTTTTCGATTTGATGTTCATTCACTAACAATCGAGGTTTATCAATTTGAAATAGTGAGGAAAATTTGCGAGAGAGAGATAAAAGATAGGAAAAAATACACGGAGCAGCAATTCACCTTAACTGCTTTCGTTTGTTTGTTGGGCAGTCGAAAATCGAGCTTAACGTGAATGGTCCTATCCTGAAAACAGCCATATTGTATGATGTTTTAATGTTTTTTACACCGATGGTCGTCATTTTGAGTTTTAAATGGCTTTGGGCATTGGTTAGGCTTCTACATATCGTCGTCATTCTGAAAACTCGTATATTACTGAGTATTTGGCCGCTTTTTCTTGATAAATGGTCGCCATTTTGGATTAAAAAAGGGCATCAGTTATACATTTTTGGTTCCTACCAGCGTTGCAAAAATCAATTGCGTTGCAAATATAAAAAAGGACACATATCAGCATAGAATCGATACTCCAATATTTTTTTCATTCTCAAAACATTAGAAGAATCCTATTTATCGACATCCATTGAAGGTTTGAATGTAAACAAAGGGAACGCAAAAGATTTCTCACTCAACTAATATTTAACTAATCAATTAATACCCAACTAATATTAAACAATACTAATAGCAGGAGGCCTAAAATAAATAAAGCGAATCAAATAGATTTCCATTTACTAGGAGTCATGTCATAATAATTCCCATAAAAACTTCAAACAGATCATCCAAATTGACGGATACAAAATGAATATCAGTCTAGTGTGTACGTTTACCAAGTTCTCAACTTTAACATTTCAATAATACCGTTTTATTCAATCGCTTCTTCATATCACAAACTCGTGAATTCAATTTAAATTCAAAAGTTTCTTCAGTCGCCCGAAAACCTCCTACCGACGCAATTGTTACCGTTGAAAATAAGTCCGAAGAACTTCAACGAAAAAAAAAACACACACCGAAGAACAAAAGAAGAAAAACCACGACTGTGGAAAATTTGAACTAAGTAAATTATGTCTGCACAGGCGGCCCCCAGTTAACCTACACTTACATTCAATGCGTTCTTTGTCGTTATGACTGGAGGCGGCAGGCAACGACACTCCGCTGCATTTGGTAGGGAGCACAAGGAGAGATGAGGGAAGTAGGACAACTAACAAAACCAAAACGATGCGTATCTTGCACTGTGGAGTAGTTTTCAACTAGCAATAATCGCACCTCGGTTGTACCTCATTGGTTACGATATCGCCACTGCGCAAAGTTTGCACTGTGGAGTAGTTCCACGTTAAATAGCGGTTCGATTAGACCAACGACCGCTGATTTGCATGAATTTCGGAGAAGATGCTTTTAGAGACGAAAAAGTTTTATTTAAAGGCCAGCAATCATGCATTGATATATTCAAATGCAAAACAGAGAATTTTCGATTTTTCGTAGTCCAAACGGATAAGAGATGAACATTCGTTAAATTAGAGTTTTTCAGATATATAGTAGGTATTTCTAAAAAGGTTGTGGAACATTTTCTATAAATTAAGTTAAATAACTTCACATCATTAGAGTATTAGTAGTAGTTGTTGTTGTTTCGTATTAACGTGACTTCCAGCCTGAGGCTGGTTCGTCACGTCAGGGAGATGACCTGGACCTGATCAGAGATTTTTCATCTCAGAAATCCCCATGAAATTAACCGGAATCGATACCAGACCGACGGGCTTGAGCTGGGAATATCCACCTACACTGGTATGCAAGGCGCGTACATGGACGTGAAGCAGGAAATCCCATCACTTCGCCAGCCAGCTGGGATATATATGTTATAAAGAAAGCAAGGACAAAGGCATCATCTGCAAGGATGAGGGACACCTGATGGTTTTTTGTCCTAAGCGGAATTCTCGGAGTCAACTAAAAGTACGTCGGCAAGAAAAGGAGCACAGCCACCGTAGGATCAGAAGCTGAAGGTAAGGTGCAACTGGCAACGCTAGAGGTGCTGGAAAAAGAAACCGAGGAAGCTATCATAATGCCGATAGACACCCGAATTCGTAATGATGAACCGAAGAAGATAGATACTCGCGATCGCGCGTTGATACAGTTCAAAAGGGATCAGTAAATAAAATTTGTTTAATAGAGTCTGCTAGAATTGCGAAGGAACTAGAAGTTAACACAAAATCGCCTCCACGATAGAAAAAGAACCATAGTATAGTAAAAAAATGTTTTTCTTTGTGTAATTAAAAAACAATGCCTATTGCGCTGAAAAGCTAAAGCAATTGAGCCTTACAAATAAAAAAAAAACCTTGATATACGCTCGATATAGTGAAACACGGTTACGCAACGTAATAGACTTGCTCGTAATAATTATTAATCTGATCATGGCGACAAGCATCCTTAAAAGTAATTTTTGACGAAGGCCAATTCTGAATTTAAAATAGCAGTTAGTAGCTTATATCGTATGGCATGTTCATTTTTCTTTTAGTAGCATCGTTATCACCATTTTAGATCAGCAAAATGACCTTGGACACTGGACCTCTATACATTTTATTCTGAAAATGTCAAAATTGTATTGTATTTGAAAGCTTTTTCTGGACAAATAGTCATTTTCTTAGATTTCAAGGCAGATCCTGCAGATACAGTAAGTTCATATGTACACTAGTGCCAAGCAGTGAGATAATTCTGAACTTGTCGGTCCACCATACGTTCAATCGAGCATCTTTGCCAAACACTGCAACTTTGTGTTTGTACGCGGATTCTGGGATTTACTCGTTTTTTTTCTTAATAAAGGCAATATAATTGTCTAAATACTATGCACTTTTAAGGAAAAAAAGTTTTTCTAACAACAATTTTTTCATGTCCTATTTTTACTGTGTATCACGCAAACTCGTCTAATAATTTGGTCCTAACAACCTCACAGAAGCCAAACAAATTTAATTATAATGATAATTTGAATTTTTTAAGGGTCTTTGAATGTTTGAAAATCATGGCTTATTTTTAAATTATCATTTTTTTTAAACTTTAGTGATAGTACAATTAAATCAGGTGGTTGATCTTGTTTATTACCAAAAAAATTAAACACCATTTAATGATTAACTCTGGCAATTACGATTATTTCCTACCTTAAATAACCGTTGTTATACCACCATGCATTTGTAAGACAATTTTATAATGGCGTCATAGTTAGCAAAAAAGAACAAGAGAGCAGTGAATCTCTCTTTGTTATTTAGGAAAGTTATGCAAAAAATTAGAATACACTGGAGTCGTTTTTTATGCGAGTTTTTTAACGTGGTTTTCATAATGCATGCGAGTAGATACCGTTCACTTATATTTGATCAGAAATGCGTTTAAATAATAACTTTTATCGCTTTTTACGGTTTTTTTTTATTTCGTAAATAACGGGTTTGTACGCGGACTCTGGGATGTACTCGTTTTTTTAAGTAGTGTTTTTACATCGCACTCATTCCTGCCTAAAAAAGCAACCTCAGTATAGACGATTTTCACGCCAACTCGTCTTTGTGGTTGGCAACTCCCTCTCAGAATCCAATAAAACTTTGTGGGTGTGTATACTATGTATTTTCAAGTGACAACTTTGAAACTTTGTTTTTTCAAAATTTATGTAGACTACCATTAGAAAAGGGCTTAAGTTTTAAAATTCATTTTTTTTTAAATCAACAGAACTTAAAAAGGACAAGACTTACAAAAAAGTGATGTATTATCAATGACTTTTAGAAAATTGTCTAAAATTTTACGAAAAAAAAAATTAAATCTTTGAAATCTTAATTTTAAAAATCTTTTAAAATTTAAAGTCAATTTGCCAAAAATGCCTATTCTAGAATTGGACGAAATTTATCTTAATAAAGGCAATATAATTGTCTTAAAGTTCGCGATACATTGCAAGATGGGCACTTTTAAGGCCAAATAGTTTTTCTCGCAAGAACTTTTTCATGGTGATAACTTCCAGCGAGATGTAAATTGGAGTGAAGGTCGATGGAGAATGAGAGTATTAGTTTCTGTCTTCTGTGTTGAACTGACAGGTGTGTAATTACGTTTTTGTTTACATTACTATCGTTCGCTGTGCGATGAATAGTGCATCAGGAAAGTGAAAACGAAGATTATACTAGAAATTAAAAAGAAACAAACTATGTTGCGATGTTAGTTATTTTTAATTAGTATTGTTGTGTAATGCCTCTTACTAGATGGAGTAATATCGGTTGCCGCAGCCACACGGCTTTTAGCTCAGCAAATTCTCGAATGAGACGATCATTGTGCAACTTAAATTGCTCGAATAATGTTTAGTGAAGAAGAGAGAGCAGGTCAAAATACAAGCGATAGAGTTAGAAAGGAGCGTAATCGGGAGGTATCAGAAAGATCTGGTAACAATCGTGCTCAAAATAACCTCATTAATCGACTACGAAGGCAAGCCGCAAAATCTTCATCGTGCTCCATTTCAATACGACGCTTTGGTTGTTTACAGTGCGGATATATAAGTCGCCATTGGATCAATGAGTGTAGTTTGTTCTCCGTTAGCTCAGTCGGTTAAGGCGAAGCTACAAAGCAACACCATGCTGGAGGTGGCTGAGTTCGATTTCCGGTCTGGTTTAAGAATTTTTCTTGTTGTACTTGCAAAAATTGCAACTTGCAAAACATTGTTGTACTTGCCAAAATGGTACCTGGTATCGACAGCTTTCAATTAAAAACTGTGGAAGTGCATTTAGAACACTAAGTTGAGAGCAATCTATAAGCCAACTGTGAAAACAATAAGCTTGAAATGCTAAAGAAGAAGACTTCTCATTGTAATCCATTGAAGTTCTCATTATAATGTTTCGAAGTTCCCAAATGAAACATCAGGAGTGTGTTGTGCAAGTGGCAAAGTTAAATTAACGCCACTAAATCCTCCACCAGAGCCTTTGCGCTCATTGGTGTCTGGATGAGGAAGTGATTCTAAACATTTCCTGCTGAACATCCAGAATTATAATGGTCGTTTTCAAATGCTTTCGTTTGGAGCAACGCACATAAAAAGAGAACAATTCATGCCGACATTTAAGGTAATATTTTAACAGTTTTCTTGGACATTGAACATTAACTTACAGTAACACATTTTGTACAATTCAAAAAATCATCACATAACAGTGAAAAATTAACTCTAAATACATGGAATTGAAACCTTATTGCAAATAAACGTCTTTATAATTCCTTCTATAATTTTCCAATAAGTAATTTAATCATAGGCAGGACATTTATAATAAACCGGGCCAGCTAGTTCTGAATAACAGTCTACCAAACAAAAAGCCTAGTTCACTTGAGCATGTTTGTCCAAAGCGCTAACTTGCCAGATACCCAGGATCTCGAGATCCAACTCGTATACGAAGCGAATATGAACTGCTATATACCAACCAGGCAGTCTTGGTGTACTGAACAATTATTTTTTAGTTCATTTATTTGGTAGAGATATCTATACAAATAATTGTTGAGACTGAAATTTCTCCATGGCATGTAAAATTAAGTGTTCGGTTTTTGAGTCATGTAAATTAAGAAGTGGGGGTCCTCCCTAAGTCGGTAAAGGCGCAGCTACAAAACAATACCATGCTGGAGGTGACTAGGTTCGATTCCCGGTCTGAGCTAGGAATTTTTCTTTTATCAAAATTTCTCGACTCCATGTGCAAAGGGTATAATTGTACTTGCCACACAATCATACTAATGTAAAAATGGTACCTGGCATCGAAAGCTCTCAATAAATAACGGTGGAAGTGCATTTAGAATACTTAGTTGAGAGCAAGCAATGAGCGAATTAGCTTGAGCTTATTAGCAATAAGTCTGATATGCTAAAAGGAAGGATGAAGACATTTAAAAGTGGACGTAAATTTAGGTCAAGTTGTTTGAGTTCACCTTAAGAGACCTAATTTTTTATTTTTTTAACTTTTTTCGCTAATTGAAATCAAGCCGAAAATCATATATGGACAGCATGCCATTTTAACTCAGTTTTGAGTCGTTTTTGACTCACTTTCGTCAAAAGTGGAGTCACTCAATTTTGAGTAAATGTAACTGGGATTGACAATCAAAAACATCGACTCAATTCAGATGGATGTTTTTGATTTGTCGACTTGTCAATCCCATTTACATTTACTCAAATTTGAGTGACTCCACCTTTGTCGAAAGTGAGTCAAAAATGACTCAAAACTGAGTTGAAATCGCTGGCCGTGTGCACACTGCTACATTTCGCAAAATATTTCACCAAATTTTCAGTGAATCAATTTCAAACAGACTAAAGGGTACGGCGGATATAAGATCAGAAACCCTACCGATCATACTTTTCAAAACATTAAATACCCAATCTATCAGCGACGATTTTTGCAGTTCACTCAGAACCAACTTTCTTCATGACTCCACCTCCCACGAAGCACATTAACCGACCTATTCACATAATCACACTTGAATACTGCTCGTTATTTGTTTTTTTTTTATCATTCATCCACAAATTCATCTTCTAAACAATAACGCAATCGAAGAAGGCCTGGTTGAATATTCCTTTCATTTTTGCTAAACGGTCTGGAACTGCTCTCGATGGTTGTCCTCGGCTGTCACATTTTGGTGTTTTCGCTGTCTCTAGGAAATTCTATTTGGCTCACCGAATTTGGCTGTCTGGTGCTGGCAAGTACAATAAAACATGGAGGCATAAGACCTGCTACGTGATCTTGCTGGAAAATTGGATTCATTTTATGACCGCACAATGTCTTCTGTATGTATGTATTTTGCAATCCTTAGTAAGGCTATGTTTATGCAGAGTAAATCGAACCTTCAGGTTCGGATTTGAATTTTATGACTCTCATTTCTGGAAAAAAGAATTGTCCAAATTTCAATCATGACTTACCGCATTTGAACCAATCTATCGATATGCAAATGTTTAATCTAGCGTGTCGTGCCAGAAGGCCATTGGAAGTCTCATTCACTCTATCTCTGCCATTTGCCACACCGACGAGTCAATGAGTGACTAATGAATTCAGTTTCCGGCTATGTTATTTCCATTCAGAAATTGATTTCACCATCCACTGACCGGGTGCTCCCGATGGCATTGTCAGTCGTGGCGTTACATGTTGGAGAGTGGTGGCGGTAGGTTCGATTTCCTTTTCCATGTTTTCTCCCTTACCTTTGAAGGAAATAATTAACGCTAGAGCAGACATGAATTTGAATGTTATTTGCCGTAAGGAAACAAGATATCCATTCGTTGTCATCCCACTATGGCTGCCGAAAATTCCACAGCAGTAAGATTTTTTTTCTGTTTGCTTCATTAACAGCAGTATTTGGGAGTCGTTCAGTTATTACGTTAGCAACGGAAAGTTTTTTTTTTAAATTATCTCATTGTGAGCTACTGAATTATAAAAGTTCGATTAACTAGCGTTGAATTAGGACTGGTTATTCAGATGAAAAAAAAAACCGTAATCACTGTATGACCCATTGATGCTGTTGCTGCAATGGCTATATACAGGTATTTATTGTTATGCCCTCCCTTTGCACACATACAAGCCAAGCGACAAGGCAACCGGTCAAATTTGGTTCAATATTTATTAACACAATTTTCCTAATTAATTTCATTTCAGTACCCTGATAGTTTGGATGAAAGCAGCCAAGGACAATCGGGCTTTCACTGACAATGAAAGAATGTGAGCTGTAGGGGATTGGGTAAAGCAAATGAATGCTTTGAGATTCCATAAAATGAGATTCGAACGAAAGCTTTTATTGTGTGTGTATGTGTGATAAATTGAAACACATTCAGGTCAGCAAGCTCAGAATTTGTGTTGTTGTTAGTAGTGTTTTCCCAGAATACAATAATTGGCCTGATGATCGACTTTTTCTTATTGATAATTAAATGTATCATGTGTAAATATGTGTTTATAAAAAATTGTAAATAGTATTATTAAGTCTAGATTGAAATCCTAGCATCCAAGTCTGTAATGAATTCAAACGCAAATTGAACATTTAACCGTCACTATAATTGTACACGACCACTGTAATGTAGAACCCACAAACCCATTTGCCATTCAAAGGTGAAAAGAATTAAGGATCAGTACAAATCAGAAATCTAAAACGATCGGTCGCAAGTGTGTCATTCTTTTATTCCGGGAAAATATAGTGATAACAGCAGCAAATCCAAGTGTTCTTGAAGTGTCCGAAATCCAAATCTTTCAGTGGTGGCCAAACGTGACAGAAGTTGTTCCGGTGAATATCGTGATTGACCGTGAGTGAATTTGTGATCGGAATTGTGATCCGTGATCAAACGGTTGATTAGAAGTGATAAGCAGGGTCCAGTGGTGAACCCATTCCCTCCCGTGATTTGGTGCACCGCTATTGCACATAGCGGGTAGTAATACCTCCGGAGGCTGGCAATTAGAGCTCCACGCTCGAACACTTATCTTGATTGATTGTCATGCTGTTGTGTGCTGTTTTTTTTAAGGATTTGACTTCATTCAACTTTTCAACAAATCTTAAGTATAAATCTTAACATCGAAAGACTCTTTTTGTTAACTTGCTCTAACACTAAAAATAAAGTTGTTTCTTCATTTTCCAGTGTACTTTTTGCAATAAACAAGTTAATGTTTTGAAATGATGCCGTAATCGGATAGCAGAACAAGCTTAATATATACAGGGGGCAAATTTTTCATAGTAACTATCCAAGTCACTTCATCGCTAATATTTCCGGAAAATGAATTTCAATCATCTGCTTATTACCATATTTTTCTTTATCCTATCTAATCGTTGCATGTTCACATCAGTTGTTGGTCAAGAAATAGTTTAATAATTTATTATTGACTTTGAATTCTCTAAGAAACCCTCAATAATCTATAACGCGACAAGGATTATTGTTTCCAGCTAGTCGATCATATCACCCCATCCATCACAACCAACACAAGTGCTGCCTTTTCATCATATTAACATTTCAAACCAAACGTCCTTTTCTAGGGCCACCTAATGATTATAGCGAATAGTATAATATTCTAACATACTTTCTTACTTATGACAATCCAACGTACGATGCAAACAGCAACTGCCTTCCAATATTTTGCGACGAGAGTTGGCTTATCTAGTATATTGGACAGACATTTTAATGTATCAAACGGTATAGCGTAGTCTGTCATAGTCTGTCGTAGTCTGTGTTATACACCCCCTCGCTGATTTTATACTTTCGATTTTGTTAAGATAGGTCTTTTCAATTCGTCGCATACACTGTCATAATGTATCTCATGGCATAAGCTGTGATATGAGCAATATCAGTAGAAAGGCCTATAACAATCGCAATGGTTACAATGTTACAATTGGGTTTAATTGAGGGTTGGGGGGATAAATTAGATTTAGAAGAATAAATAAATATTTCAAAAGTTATAACTCATATTAGCACAAAGTAAAGGGTGATACGGTCAAAATTTGGTCAAGGGAAAACGCGTGTAAATCGGTGAAATCGTTTATTTAAAAAATCAAATTAAATTTCTTTTTCAAGTTCAATTAGTATAAAATTCAGGAAAAATATTCAGTTAGGCTTCCGCTTTTCCAAATCCGAATTGCCGGGCCTTACGCTTGACCCCTGCCATCAGATTTTGTACAGCCACCTTGTCCACCTTCTTCGCCGCAGAAAGCCAGTTTGCCTTGAACTGCTGCTCGTCCTTAGCAGTTTTTTTGGTCTTCTTTAGGTTCCGCTTGACAATAGCCCAGTATTTCTCAATTGGGCGGAGCTCTGGCGTGTTGGGAGGGTTCTTGTCCTTGGGAACCACCTGCACGTTGTTGGCGGCGTACCACTCCATGGCCTTTTTACCATAATGGCAAGATGCCAAATCCGGCCAAAACAGTACGGAACAACCGTGTTTCTTCAGGAAAGGCAGCAGACGTTTATTCAAACACTCTTTCACGTAAATTTCTTGGTTGACAGTCCCGGAAGCTATGAAAATGCTGCTTTTCAAGCCACAGGTACAGATGGCTTGCCAAACCAGATATTTCTTTGCGAACTTTGACAGTTTCGTGTGCTTGAAAATATCTGCTACCTTTCCCCTTCCTTTTGCCGTATAAAACTCCTGTCCCGGAAGCTGCTTGTAGTCGGCTTTGACGTAGGTTTCGTCGTCCATTACCACGCAGTCAAACTTCGTCAGCATCGTCGTGTACAGCCTCCGGGATCGCGCTTTGGCCGTCGTATTTTGTTTATCATCGCGATTTGGAGTCACTACCTTCTTGTAAGTCGATAGTCCGGCTCCCTTTTTGGCCTGATGCACGGTTGTAGACGATACACACAGCTTATTTGCGGCATCTCGGAGAGGTAGGTTAGGGTTTCGCTTGAAACTACCGGCAACTCTCTTTGTCGTCTCAGCGGCTTCCGGTTTTCGATTTCCCCCCGATCCAGACTTCCTGGCTGTCGACAAACGTTCCCCAAACACTTTAATTACATTTGTAACGGTTGATTTGACAACTTTTAGCGATTTTGCCAACTTTGCGTGCGAGTAGCTCGGATTTTCGCGATGCGCGAGCAAAATTTTGATACGCTGCTCTTCTTGCTTGGACGGAATTTTGACAACTGAAGAGTGAATTCCAAAATCAAAATAGGAGCAACATTCTACACACACACACCTTCAAAATGAGGGGTGTTCAGGTTTTTTAAATGCAAAATTGAAAGAAATACGTCAAGTTGATATTGACCAAATTTTGACCGTATCGTCCTTTAGTACATGTACATGGCGATTTAAATCAACGCAATGCTGACTTCATCTCTGACGTTGAAAATGAAGGTATTCTGCCGCAAGTCGTTGAACAAAATGTGACATTACAATAATTTTTGACAAAATTGCTAGCCTTGATTTAACCCAATTATTATTTATTTAGATTCATTAGGATTTTTGTGTAAATTAATGTTTGACAACCTTATAGGGCTTCAAATGGTGAGTTGACAACTTCGAAGGGGGGGGGGGGGGGGTGCAACCGACCTCTCGTCCTCACAAGTTCCTACCTCACGCCTCCACGAGTCATATGATCACAAAAGACTGCCAGCTGAAACATGGAGACGCTGGTTGGCGTAGCCTGGGCAATGTTGTCAATCTGACAATAGCGAAGTGAGGGGGTGCGACCTGTAAATCATATCATATGATTTTCACTTCTGAACATTAACTACTATATTACTGGCATGCGCTTATGGACAGTATAGGATTATATTTTAATATTGTGTTAAGTGGTATTAGGATTAGATAAGCCATTTATTTCAGAAAGCATCACACTGGGCTCTGCGATCGCTCCAATTGCTATCATAGAAATGTAACTAGAACAATATAAAGACATGTTTTAACAACATGTATTATGAAATAATATCTCTCATTGAAATTATAGTTTTGATATTTGGAATGATATTTTCTGTTTTCAGCATTTCCAGGACTAGTAGGATATTAATACATATCTAATTATATTTTTTCAGTAACAATCCAGTTCATGTCAGATATGTTTTATACATACGCATATTATGTACTCGTATTGACTTACTGTAGCCGCTTTTTACATGGTCAAGTAATTTAATTGTCTCTTAAAATGCCATGTACAGCATTCAAGTTGGAAATTTGTATTAATAGCATTTTTGTCTTCTATGATACTTTAATTTTTTATGGGGTCTGCTGTCTGGTCGTTCAAAATGAACGGCATGATAGCTGCTGCTGCTTGCATCGAACCTGAGCTGGCAATTGCTACGTTTGAGGAAGAATGTTGACGACGGAAAATCTGAGCAGAAATAAAGTGCCAATATCTAGAACTAGATTTTAGAACAAAATACCAAAACCTTGCCAAAGTGAATTTTGATTGGGTGTGCAGGCTTAGTTTGTAAATGAATCGGTGTAAGAAGAGTGTATTAGACGCAGATATCCGACACGTCGGCGACGGCCGGCTTGATGTGGACGAGTACCGACTGCAGCAGCTGCGGGTCCAGCAGAACTTGGCCGAGATCTAGGACATCGAGGAGAGCTGGCTTGCAAAGCAACAAATAATTTACTTCTACCCAATTTTGAAGACAATATCTAATATCCTGTTTTGACATACTTGATAAAAAAAAGAAGTGAAAAAAACTACTAAGAAGTTGATGCAGGATTGAACTAAATACAAATATTCTCATTACAGCGGAAGATACGAAAAAAAATACGAAAAGTGGAACAAAAGGAGCAGGATCAGCAAGAAAACATCAAACATTACTGGTGAGATCTAAGCAATTATAAACAAATACAAAATACATACTACTAAATACGTGCCATGATCGTAACAGAACATGTTGCGATAATGGAAGTGTAAATATAGTACAAATATCCAATTGATATAAGTATTGTGTTTATGCGGGGCTTGTTGTAAGTGAAAGTGACCTCGGAATGGACGTGAGTGACCAGGCATTCTGAAATGGGTCACTGGATCTCAACAGAGCTATCACCTTTCAACACCCGGGCTAAAAATGTTTACAGTTTGGGATTAGGATAAAAGCATGATAGCTGCAGACATTTTTCTTCCATAAAAGCACTGCCGGACAGTGGGAGTTGGATTGTATACACACACACACCCACACACACACACACACACACACACACACACACACACACACACACACACACACACACACACACACACACACACACACACACACACACACACACACACAATTAATGTTTGACAACCTTATATAAATACAGAAAATTTCAAACTGCAATTGAATATTCCTTATTTGTTCATTACATGGTGTCTCACAATAGGTGTCACTAAAACAAAATGGGATTATAGCAAAACAAATCAACCAAATCATAGCATTTATTTTTCATTTCAAAGATAAATGTTATAGAAATAAACCATATTAATTCAAATCGGATCTCTCGCCCTTTTCCTTGATTTCCTTGAACATTGCGCAAACGCTTTGTAAACCCGTCACAGCCAGTACGAACGATTTCCTGAGGAATTTGGTCCCAAATATCAATCAAATGTTTCTTGAATCGTTCTACCCTTTCGTAGGGCCTATATATTGAAGCATATAACTCCAAACAAAATAAATAGTCAAGTGGGTTGAGATCCGGTGAAGATGCAGGCCATTCTTCGCTTGTAATGAAATCGGGCAAACCCCCTTTTTTCTTTCTTTGGCGAGCTTCCTGTTGGAAACAATATGGTGTATTCCCATACAGCGTTGAAACATGAGGAAGCAGATGGTTCTTTAAAACCTGCTCAATGTAATATTCAGTGTTGATTTTTACGCTAGGTTCTATGAAAAGAAGAGGAAGTTTTCCTTTTTGTGAAACGGCACCCTGTTCCATGATTTTCGATACATTCTGATAGCGTTCTACAACTAATTTATATCTAAGAATATTGGCAAGACTTTTGCTAAAAATTAGTTGATTATGACTGTCCTGAAGGAGGAAGAGCTTTCCATCCGAAAATAAAATATCGCAATCACCGTGCCGAACCCAAAGATTTCTGCTTCTTTGGACCCGGGCTTGCTTTTGACGCTCCATCAACCCAGATCATGTCTGAGGAGCCTGTTCATGGAAGCAGGGGACATTTGAAATTGTTTGGTCGATTTACGGCCAGATACGGTCGGTTTACGTCTTATTCGCTCCCTCACACATATGATCTATTTCTTCGTTCTGGCAGTTCATCTGGTACCTCCTTTGTGTTGAATATGAACATTTACAGTTTCCTTGAACTGTTTCAAGGAACGAAAAACAAAACACTTACTCACTCCAAACTGCTTAAGGTTATTGAATATCTGACAAGGACTTTTTGCGAATGTTATTTTAAAATTTACTCCCGTATGGCTTCCATTGTAGCTGATAAATATAAACAAATGAAATCGCTTATTTATCTTTAGCGATAAGCTGTCAAAAGAATACACTCGAAACGGGTATAATCAATTCCGCTCTGAAAATTACCCAACTAAAATAAACCAAGACTGAAAAGACACTTATTGTGAGACACACTGTACAATCCACGACCCAACAACTACGAATAAAGGGCGAACACGAAATTATTGCGACACATTCAACAGGGCATAACTTTTTTACCATTGGGTAAAAATCAACAAATTTTGCACACTTTCTCATTGATGTGTATTGTTTACATGCTGTCAAACTCGAAGTCGTGTTTTTCGATTCAACGAAAATGGAGGTGAACCAACGCGAGTCGAGAGAACAAATTCTTTCCAAACACCTGGAATTTCCTGACCTGTCGCACCGGCAGTTGGGAAAAATGTTGAACATTCACCATTCAACCGTCTCCAGAGTATTGAAGCGGTTCCAGGAGCGGTTGACGTTGGAACACGGCAAAGGAGCTGGAAGAAAACCGGGACCGGAGAACAAAAAGACGGAGGGAAAGGTGAAGCGGATGATTAAAGCAAATCCCAACGTCTCAAGCCGTGATTTGGCTAAAAAGATCGGCATGTCGCAGAGCTAAGTCCAGAATGCAAAGAAGAGAGCTGGACTACATACATACAAGGTACAGAACTTCCCAAACCGCGGTGAGCGGCAACAATCGACGGCTAAAACTCGGGCACGGAAGCTCTACGAGAAGATGCTGACAAAATATGGCTGCTGTGTGATGGACGACGAAACGTATATAAAAGCCGATTTTAAGCAAATTCCGGGGTTGGAGTTTTTCACCGGCAAGAGCAAGTTCTATGTGGACGACAAATTTAAGAAGAAGAAAATGTCGAAGTTCGCCTCCAAATATCTCATTTGGCAGGCCATCTGCTCTTGCGGACTGAGGAGTGAGCCTTTCGTGACAAAGGGCACAGTAAATGGCGAGATCTACAAATCCGAGTGCCTCGAGAAGCGTATTTTGCCGTTCTTGCAGCAGCACGACGAAGCTCCGCTATTTTGGCTAGATTTGACCAGCATGGCACTATTCTAAAAGTGTCCTGGAGTGGTATGAGGCCAATTCTGTCCATTTTGTTCCAAAGGACATGAATCCGCCAAACTGTCCGGAGCTGCGCCCGGTGGAGCAGTACTGGGCAATGATGAAGCGTGAACTTCGGAAGAGCAAGAAGACAGTCAAAGACGAGAGGACATGTTAAGAAAATGAAAAAATAAAAACTGAGAAACTGGTACCGGATGACACTGTAAAGACTTTGATGGATGGCATCAAGCGAAAATGCGTTCAATTTTACACTCAAGGCTCCATTGATTAATTTTTCTTTTGATTTTTGAAGTAAATATATGTATAAAACTACCCAAAAATTTTGGTTTGATTCTATACATTATAAGAAAATTGGCATGACATTTTCGGTGTCGCAATAATTTCGTGTTTGTCCTTTATGAAGAAATCTTTGCATACAACAAAGCTAATAAAGAGAACATAATTAAGCTATATACACTTATTTGGAAATCAATCCAACGAAAGGAAAAAAAAAAATCTAGAGTGCTCTTGATTTCTTCTACAGGTTTTCATTTAAAATAATTAATGCTGTTGTTCCTCTAAAAAAGACACAGATGTAACTCCAAATAAAACCAGTCCACATAAAATGTCGGAAACTTTTCTCTCAGTATAGATTTTGAATTGTTTCGCGGCTTGCTGAAACTCTCCACTTTATTTCATGGTACAGAATGTTTACATTTTTGTTACATGTATTAAAATGATGTCGAATCAAGTGGAAGTGCGCAAAAACATTTTGTACGAACGGCAGCAAAATCCAAAATTATCGGTACGCGATGTTGCCAAGAAACTAAAACTACCGAAAAGTACCGTGTTTTGTGTTTGCAAATCATTTGACCAGCGCTTGACTATGGATTGGAAGGTTAGAAGTGGAACAAATCGAAAAGTATGCGACAAATGAACAGCCATTATTAAAAAAATCCCAATTTTTCTGAGTGAAATGTGGCTTGCAAAGTCAAAATCGAAGTTGGGAAGTCAAAATCATACATAAAACAAGTTAAGCAGAGGCAAAGACTGAAGGCGTACTAAGTGAAAAAAGTTCCTAACCGTGATGAAAAGCAAAATTTCACTGCAAAAAGTCGAGCTATGGAGCTTTACACAAGTTTTTTGCAAACCTTTTCTTGTATCATGATGGACGACGAAATAAACGTACTTGATTTAAAAGCTTCCGGGTTTGGCTTTTCATACTGCAATACAAAGGAACGCCGTGGCCGAACGTTTCCGGACAAAGAAGGTGTCCAAATTCCCGAAGAAGTATCTAAATCTAAAAATTTCGATTCTAACAGCACTATCAATAAGGAAGTGTACGAGAAATAATGTCTGCAAAAGCGGTTGCTACCGTGCAAGCCACGACTCTCTTGCTCTGGTTTGGCGTCTTATCACTTTGCGAAATCCGTCCTGGAATGGTATAAGGTACAATAGGTCAAACACGTGCCAAAAACAACCCATCCACCAAGCTGTCCAGAACTTCGCCCAATAGAGAAGTACTGGGCTCTAGATAAGCGAAAACTCTTCGAAACTAAGAAGAAAGCAAATGGTGTCGATGATTTCAAGAGAAAATGGAGAATCGTCACGGCTGGCGTATCTAAGGATACCGCCATCAGGTTGCTGGTGTACCACAGAAAGTTCGAGAATTATACAGAAAGAAGGATTAACATCTTAATCAACAGTTTTTAATGTCTTCATCAACTGTTTCTTATATAATGGTGAAATAAACAATCGGTTTTGTTGAATAATATGTACATTTTTTTGCTGCTACCAAAATAGTCTGAAATTTAACGTCGACAGGCGTTATTCAATATGGTGCAACAGGAATATAATTAATTTAAAAAATCGGAAGCAAAAGGCTCACCAAATCTACAAAAAAATACAGCTCGAGTGGCAAAACTATTTGAATATTTGTCTACTGATAAATTAAACAAACAATTCCGAATTAAAACTGTTTAATTTCAGAACAGAGAGCAAAATCAAATCATTTTTTAATTTTGTTTTTAAACATGTCAAAACAAAATTGAAATCAAACAAATTCCCTTCATAAATGCATCTGGGTAGCAAAAACACTGTTTCTCAAAGAAATTTAAGTTTCTAGATGGCGATCATCATCTAGAAACTTAAATTCTAGATAACTTTTCATTAATGTGATCTTTCCAGCATTTTCATATGACTTTAGTGTTAGTCAGGTCCATGTTCAGTCTTGCTGTTTTGAAAAATCTTGATTCTGTGAAAGGTGTGGGACCTGACGGAATCTCCCTAACTTTAATGAAAAATCTTGCATTTGAACTACCTTCGCCTTTATTCTTACTCTTCAATTTGTCTCAGGTCAGTTCCCAAAAATTTGAAAAAACTCGTATCTTATACCTATTTATAAATCAAGAAAAAATTCAATATTCGCAATTATCGTGGAATTGCTATTATATCCCAAGTTATTTGAAGCTATGGCCAATAGAAAACTGTTTAGTCAAGTAGAAAATGTAATAATAAATTCGCAGCTTGTATTTTTCAAAGGACGTAAAACTTACAGAAATTTATTAGAATTCGCGAACTATTCATGGAACGCAATGGAACACGGCTGTACACTGATTTTAACAAGGCTTTCGACAGTATTGACATTCCTCTGTTACTTTTCATGTTAGATAAAATAGGATTTGAGGACATTTTTCTTAAATGGATTCAATCGTATTAAAGAATTCAGCTACAGGTTGTCAGTTTTGATGAGAAAAAGTTGCACCCTGTTTATGTATTATCTGGAGTTCCCCAAGGCTCACATCTAGGACCTCTACTTTTTGTTTTGCTCCTTCCGGCTTTGTTGATACAACTACATTCAAAACCGTTTTGCCTACCAACACCTCCTCTATGCTTTTTTAAATCCAAAATTTGTACAAAGTGGCCCACTCTATAGACTGTTGTGAAAACAAGTTAATAAAACCTTTATAAGATTAAAGAGATTTTGAAAATGTTCTACCCATAACGACATTGGCCCCTTTAGAACCCACCAAACACCCACGCCCCCACACCCAACTACAAACAAAAAAAAAAACTCAATAACTAGAACTCCCACCCCTACCTCCCCACACACAATATGAAGAATGATTAGTAATTTCCATTTAATTCCAACTACCTTTATTGCTTATCTTGACAGATACGCGTATTTCGTCTACAATGTGCAGACTTCTTCAGTAACGTGTCGTAATACTCGACTGTTAGTACACGTCACTGAAGAAGTCTGCACATTGTAGACGTAATACGCGTATCTGTCAAGATAAGCAATAAAGGTACAGATAAAAAGAAACATATTGCGTATCTATGCACAAAAAATGCTAATTGGCAAAAATAATGGATATTTGATGTAAAGTTAAGCCAATAACGCCTGAATCTAGCTGTTGTATGAAAGATTGCAAACATTGTTGTATGGCACATGAATTATTGCAAACGATTTCGTTGTTTACGCCTCGTTTGGCTCGGAATTCAACGAGAGGAAATTTTACGTGCTTGTTAAAATTAATTATTTTTTTCTGTGTAGTTGGAATTAAATGGAAATTACTAATCATTCTTCTTATTTTCTAGTTACAGGTATTCCACTAAACAGCTCACACTCTCCATAATTCACTGGGATATCGTGGCTGGTTTTTAGTGTTCTGATTTGTTCGATTCTCTGCTCTTCTGATTAATTTAGCGGTAAATAATATCAAAGGAAAAAGTTTTAGTGCTGAGATAAATTTTGTTTGATAGCAAAATATCCAGAACAAATTGAGTTTTTTACAGCGTATCATGTTCCAAATCATATGCGCATTTAATTTTATGGTTTATATTGGCACGATAAGAGCCAAAAATTAAAGCGCCTCGAAAATTATGTGAGTTTACAACAACAAAAACAAAATTGAATCAACTATGTTCGATAAATTAATCATGAATTTCCAGAAAATTTATGGAATTCAATAAGGTCATCTAAGAAAATGCCGAGATAGGTCTCCGATCTGCAGTTCATTTGCATAACGTTTGAAAGTTGGTGCATTTATTTTTCCACATTTCAATTATTTTTTATCTATGAATATGGCGATTAGAAAAAATCACAGTTTTGCCAAAAATCCAATTTATCTTCGCAATGACTACTTTAAAACTATTTGGCCGTTTGATGCATTTACTGGAGGCCAATTGGTTTTAAAATACTTTTTCAACCTACCATTATAAGACAAAATGAATGAGTTCTAAAATAGCATTTCAAAACAGAAATCTACGAGTTCATAAAGTCGAAATAAAACCTTTAATAGGAGTTAAAGGATTTTGAGAAAACAAGGTTTAATGAATGTCGTAAACAAGCTGTGTAGGTTTTCATAAATCTGACTAAAATATGAAGCCTATTAGCACCTCTTGGTGCCATAATAAAACAAAATTGATTTCTAGTGGCTTTCATATAACTTTAATAAAACTTAATAAAGCTGGATGGTTTTGGAAATGTTACTTAAGATGGTCTCCTTTCATGAAAAAGCATGAAGAACTATAAGAATCAGTGCAAAAACAGTTTCTCTTGTATGCTCTCCGTTAATTAGAGTGGATAACATTTCCCCTTCCATAAGAAGCACAATGTATGCTTGTAGACATTCAAATCCTTAAAATACTAAAGAGAATTTACCATGATTTCGTTTGTTAACGATATTGTATCACATTGCATTTCCTCCTCTAATTAATTATTTAGTCTCCTCCTCGCGGCATTTGTGGAATCGGGACTTGTTTGCATTAAATGACAATCGGACAAACTATGCGAATCAATTTGGACCAATTAACCGAATGATGTCACTCTACAATCTGCATTGTGAATCAATTGACTTCACAATGTCACGTAGTAACATAAGACATAATTTTATTTCTTGGTGATTTCTAAGCAGATGTTAATATTAAGTCTACGATCAATTGACGAAATAAACAAATAAATAAATAAAAAAAAATAATTCATAGCAGCCAACTGATCCATACCTACTGGTTTATTATCAAAAGTAAAACTAAACAATCTGATGAATATAATAGACCATAGTGAGGAACATAGTAAGAACATAAAGGTTTTCCTTGGTAACCTTATTTCCTATTTCCTTGGTAACCCTATTTTGTAACATTTTCAACCTTACTTGCACCACGGTTGCCAGGATTAAAATACTTCGACGAAAAAATCGAAACTCTCATAAAACGTTCACGTTAAAAATGCCCATAAGGTCAGCCTCCGAACGCGCGGTTTCAATTCCACTTCAATCTCTCAACCAATTGAGCCAATTTTCTGAATATGACAAGTTTATGGTTGACTCTTATCACATACCGAAAATTTAACTCAATTTAGTAGAGGGCAGCTTGAAGCTTGCAGTCAGTAAAGCATGCCACACCGCGCTGTTCGAAGAATCCTTTTCTATCGTATCGTTGACTTTCCTTACATTATCTACCCCGCCGGTATCGCACAAAATTTTCCTTATAATCGATTTTCCCCCGACCATATGTGGGTTACTATTCCGATGCAGGCGACCAACGTGATTGCTTCGGGCACTAGAATACCATCGTCGTTAAAGATAACCGGCACACCCTATGCATGTATGTATGTACACAGACGTAACCACCCATCTTCAACACCTACCGTCAGTCAACCCTTGAGAGAAACTTATTCGCACTTATCCGCCTCAGCATGTTCATCCTTTCACGTGCCGGATCACTCCTTAGCTTGCACACGTTCGTATGTGATTATTTTCGTCCTCGTTTCAACCCGTTGCGACGTGCGGAAAAGGTGGCGAAGGTGCCTAAAGAGCAACTTCATTTCTGACTTGAAAGCTTCCGTGGGAAAATCCCATCTAGAAAAGTGTCGATAGCAATTCGTGTTCTTCGACTTGCGCCGGGTCGAGAACATGTCGGTAGTGAAAATTGTTGTTGTGTTTGTTCTTTTTCCCACTTTCCTGGTGCTCAAGATCGGGGGAGGAAAAGTTGCTCGCAAATGGCATTTGAGGGATGTGGAGCAATCCCAAAATAAAATGCGTGTAAAGGTAAATGGCAAGTCGAGCGAGTAAATATCCCGATAGGTATAACTGTGCAAAAAGCACAAGGCGTAAGTGCCAATACAAAGCATAAGCGAATCATCGTTGCTTCAAGTGTTACGAGTTCTGGTAATGTGCGGGAAAATGTGTCATCGGCTCAATTGGAGCGAAATGACTGCCCCGGGAGTCATTCAGGATATAATGCCGAAAGCTTGTATGATCCTGGTTCCTGTTTCTTCCGAACAAGCTTTTCGGACATCAGGCAATAACCTTTTTTGAAGTGTCATGGCAATTTATCAGTGCTTCGCGAAAGAAAGGCCCCTTTAAGTTTTGCTTAGTATGTGGCTGAACAGTGAGTGATGGCTTAAAAATATGGTTCACGGGATTGGAAATAGTAGCTAATGTGGTTATTTAGTTTTTTTTATTTATTTAATTTGTCAAACTAACGTAGACTATTACATTTACATATTTACATATGTCGATAGTTTAGTCTGACCACTTTGAATGTTTGTGGTCCCGTAGATCTAAGAAATTATTAATGTTTAATGTACACACTAAAAAAATATAGAAACTACATCCCTCGCAATTTGAAAAAATCACACAATTTAGGTCGACGTAATGGTTTGCTGCTGCATATTTATCTTTATTAAGGGTATTTCAAATACCCGTTACGGGTCCTTCAAAATAACACAACATTACACGACCTTCAGAAATTATATTGGTTGCTCGCCATTGTCCTTTAAAATTATAAGACCAGCCATGTAAACTGAAAGAGCCACTCCTCCCTTCTACGCATTATCTGCTCTTCAGTTGTATTCGACTCTAGGCAATTATCGACGTGTGAAATTTCTTTTGCTTCCTGCGGCAGTAAACCGAAGTGCGCAGTTTTGATTCGGCTATTAGTTGCACACTAGCAAGCCGCTGTTGGTTGCCAAATCGAAATCAATTCCTCAGATGTAATATTGTCATCATGCATCAAGGCATAAACTATGATCTATTTTCTTCTAAAATTGTTTCCGTAGAGCAAAACAGGAAAATTGATCTTTTTTTACTATAGAGTACCACATACATGTAATAGCACTCCCTGATTATAACGCTGGGGTAAAACTTAATAATCCTGGAAATTCATTTCTCTTTCGTTTCTTTTCGTTGGAAATTAATTTCAAGTATAATTTTCAACTATCGAACATTTACATCGTTTTGAAATATTACATCAACTTGATATGGTCGAAATAGGGTTACAGTCCTTATTTAATTTGGTTGATGTAATTAACTATGCGACAGATTATTAAATCATAAAGGCCGCTCCATTTATGTGCATTCTTTTAGTCATAAATGTACACGATTTTTTCTAAGTGTATAAATCATTATGTAGTGTATCTGTATACTTCCGGTGAGGTAAACCGTTCTCTTATCGACTGAGCTACTTGAGCGCCATAACATTATAAAAAATTTCTTTTATCAACCGCACACTACTCAGTGTTTTATGTTTTTGATTATAAATTTTTCATTATTTTTTAGGTATGCGCTCTTTTTTTATTTTTTTTTTTTTTTTTTTTTAAATATATATATATATATATTTTTTTTTTATGGTAAAATATTGTTTATTTAGTTTTGTACATAAATAATATATCAACCGGTAGTAAAAAAAAATTAATTTTCTAGGCTTAATACAAAGTCTAATTCACCTACATCGATTCTATTATTAATATTACAATTAACAAAGTTGATGTATTTTTTTATCGATTTGAGGATAACATTTTTTGTTGCTGCAGTCATGTTTGCCAAGATTGGCCTCACTAATTCGTCGAAAGAAAGTCTCTGCCACCCACCGAGAGTCGTCGTCAGTCTCCGCTGAATGTATGCCCATGCTGCTGCTACTCGAGGGCACTCGCTGAACTTGTGTTGCAAAGTCTCGATGGTGGGCACCCGACAGTGCTGACAATCGCCCAAACTATGCAACAAATGGACCAATAAATCGCATGATGGCTTCTTACAATAAACACTGCGAAATCATTGACTTTACAATGTCTCGGCATAAACTAAAACAGTATTTTAGCTCCGTAGACACCAGAACATACAAGAATGAATAATATTATATTATATTTTAATATATATTATATGGTCTACTTATGATTGACGACAATAAATAAATAAATAAATAAATAAATAAATAAATAAATAAAAATGGGGGTCATTTGCACGACCAATGATGTGCAACAAGCTGCGATGTTCCGTCTTTTCGTTCACAAACAAATAGAGATCGCTACGTTGTTGTGACGATAGTCTTTTGACCGAGATGTTAATCCAGATTTTCTTCCAGTTTTGGCCCGGATGGTTCCTTTCTACTCTTGGTAGGTCCGTTTGATCTAAATAGAAACGGTGTATTTGATCGCTGGAGGGGTTTTGTTGGATGTGGTGAGGAAATAAGGGAATTTGCTGAGAAAGGAGTTTGAGACAAGGAAGGTTGATGGGGGGAGGATTATTTTGAATCAGAAGGGAATGATAAAAGGGAAGGGAATCGATCTCTTGCAGGTGACGATTGATGAGCAGCGCTTTACACTTGATCGCCGGCAATTGTAGTTTAAGTCCGCCTTGCTCTCTACTACGCGCCAACTGCTGCATTGGAATTCGAGCAGGCAGCCCTCGAAACAAGAATGTGCCCATCATCGAAGTCAACTTTGCCGTGTGAGCACATTGCGGTGGGATCACAGACGAAAGGTACCACACCTTCGCTGTGATGAAGGTGTTCAGCAGTACTACTTTCTGCTGGAGGTTGAGTGAACGCATGCCATGCAACCATATAAGTTGCGAGGTCCTAGATACCAAAGCATCCCAGTTTAACTTCACCATCAGCCGCACTGAGTTGGTGAAAATAACGCCCAACACCTTAACGTTCTCCTTCGTCTGCAGATTCGGTACCGTCAGCGGTTCCCCATTGATGAAACCTACGTCAATAGCCACTGTTTTCTGCCGATTTAGTTTTGCCCCAGCCACGCTTCCGAAACAATCAAACAGCTGGAAGATCCGTTCGATCGTTTGTGTTGATTTTGAAATCACAGTAACATCATCAGTAAACGCAACGCAGAGTTGATCCCCACACACACGTTCGATTCGTATAAGCAGGGGATGTAAATAGAGAACGAAGAGTAACATCGATAAAGGGTCTCCCTGACAAACCGACCGCTCGATGCGGAAGCGCTCAGAGAGATGCCCATTCACCATCACACGTGATGATGAGGCATCAGCTACCCGCGCAAGCCAACCGACGAAATCTGTGTTGATACCCAGTGACAGGAGAGTACGATGGAGGAACTCACGAGACACCCGATCGAATGCTTGAGCAAGGTCAAAGGAGATCAATTTTGCCTTCTCTTTTCTCGCAACCAGCTGTGCCAAGCGATCCTTGAGCGACAGTGTTGCTTGGAAAATAGATTTGCCGGTGTTGCAGCATTTTTGCGCGGCGCTCAGCACACGATGGTTGCGTAACACAGGTTCTAGACGGGCCTTCATCACCCGGGAGAGGATTTTGTAGTCTACGTTGAGCAGGCTGATCGGTCGGTATGCACTCGCTGTTCCATCACCTCCTCTCTTTTTTACGAGCACGATTGTGCCATCGGAGAAATCCGGAGGGAGCTCATTCGTCATGGCTTCATTGATAACGAAATATAGCTCCCTGTAGATGACGTCGAACGTTCGTAGGTAGAACTCTACCGGCAGACCGTCAGTGCCCGGCGATTTTCTCTTCTGCGACGTTCGGATGGCATTTTTCAACTCGTCGATGGTGATCTCTTCCATTAGAGCTGCGTTGGCTTCGTCGTTCTCGGGTATGGCTCTCTCACAATCAAAACGCTCTTCCCCAATCTGCCTCGTTTCCTCCGCTGCGTACAGGTCTCTGTAGTACCGGAATATATGCTGCTCGATCGCAGCAGAACCTTGGATTTGTTCACCTAGCTCATTTTGCAGACTTGTTATGGTCGTTTTTTTCCGCTGTCGGTCACCTAGCTGGAAGGTTGATAGGCTCTCCCCTGCTACAAACGTCTCGTTGAGGCGGACGAAATTTTGCGCAAACTGCCGTTGTAACGAGAGCATTTGTGCTTTCACGCGATTGATGGTCATCAGCATGGCGGGATTCTGGAAGTAGTTATCATACGCGAGACGTAGCTGTTTGTAGAGCCGTTGATGATCAGCGTTAAAAATTCTGAAAGCTTCACTCGACTTCCAGCGGAAAAAAGATTTTATTTTTGGTTTTGCGCATGAAATCCACCACGCTATCCAGGTGGGAAAATTTCTCCGCTGGCGGGTCCAATACTGCCATCGAAGCTGAAATTCTTCAATGTTGTCGGCAGTTAAGAGGTGAGGACGGAGGGACCAGAAGCCGCGTCCTTGCTCGCGGCCAAGGTGGGGAAGGCAAATTCGTACTGTTAGGGCCTTGTGGTCTGTAAAGGAGCATACATGCGTGGCAGCACTCCGCAGATGCTCGCAAAGCCCAGCGCTTACATATATGCGGTCGAGCCTGGATGCCGCATTGTGGGCGACGTACGTGGGTGCGGGGGTTCTGGGGTACAGCTTGACCCACACGTCGTGAAGCTGCAGTTGCTGTACGGCTGCTTGTAATGCCGGACTTGTGTTGGCACTCGTGGAGTCGCTCGGACGTAGCACACAGTTAAAATCTCCTGCGAGGATGACGTGTTGCGTGTTGTGGCGAAGGTAGTAGGCGATCGTGCCGTTGAAAAATCGCTCTCTTTCTGCACGAAAAACTGTCCCCGAAGGAGCGTAAATATTACAGAGTGTGGTATTCTGCACTCTCACAGCGATAAGTCGGCCATCCAGACTCCGCTCTAGGTGCGAGAACTGTATGTGATCTTTAAGTGCGATTGCCGTTCCCCTTCTTGCTTGATCCACATTACAGATGATATTGTAGCCAGGGAGCGAGAGCTGCTCGTTCTCCACCTCCTGCAGGAAAACGATATCGAGATCTAGTGTCCGTAGAAACGTTCGAAGGGCGTCAATTTTCGTTGCGTTCGTGATGTTGTTAATGTTGATGGATGCGAGATTATAGCTAGCGAACTCATCCATTATGACGATTGCATACCACCATCTCGTTCATCATAGTCCTCGTCCACGCGAGGCTTCTTGCTTGATGCTCGTGTGCGGTGTTGCCTTCTGCTGGTATTTGAGCAGACTGACGAGTCTGTATCGTTACCATCGGATTTGCCACTAGCAGTTTTGCGAACCACTCCGCTGCTAGCAGGGGGCTGATGACCTGTAGAGGGGGTCAACAACCCGCTGTCCGATGCCGGAGCCGAGGTAGAGGCTAACGTGGGGAAGATTTGTTCGGTCATGGCTGGCGGTGCCAACAGCTGTGGCCGGTGGGGGATTTGTTTCGGTGGTGGCATTTTGTCCGATTGAGCCGACTTCGCTACGAACAGAGCCGGCGTGGCATTTTTCGGTGTTTGTTTCGTTTGGCTCGAAACTGGAGTGGTTTGGATTGTGTTTAGTTTGTTCGGATTTTTCTCGATTTCCATCGTTTTTTGCGACGGCGACTGCTTTGCTGCATCGGCATACGACTTCTGTACGAGCAGCTTCTTGTTTTGAGCGCACGTCGCACCGATGTGAACGTATTCGCGACAGTGACGGCATGTTTGCAGCTGCCCGTAATACGATACGTTCGTCACTTCGCCGTCGATAGTGACCCACGACTCGATGTTCCGTTTCACCGTCATCTTCGCAATACGAACGCCAGTCGAAATGCCGGGGAAATCGATCTCGGCTCCGCATCGTTGTTCTCGCACTGAGATGACATCGCCATACCGTGCGAGGAAATCTAAGATTTTTTGGTCCGACACATCGGATAGGTCGGTCAGCCTCACTTCCACTGCTCCATCTTCCAGCGTGATCCTGAGTGGGTATTTTTTCCCGTCCACAGAAATCTCGTGCTTGCTGTCGTGTTCTTCGCACACTCGTTGCGCCAACGCTTGGTCAACAACTTTCACAAAAGAAACACCGAGAGCTCTGCTGTTCTGAATCTGTAGCACTTCACCTTGCTTCAGACCGAGAACGGTCGCACAGAATTTGTGGACTTTGGCAAGGTCCGGTTTTTTGGCACCTTCGAAAAGTCTATTCTAAAAGTGTTTTCACGACGGCCCATCGCGGAATCGTTTGGACGCACAGCGACACGGAAAAACGACTCGGCGATGAGCAGGATTCGCGAAAGACACAGTAGCCACTGGTAGCGTGACTTCCACGGAACGATAGCAAAAGCGTCTGTTCAGCTCGGAAGTTGAGCACTCACTAAATATATATATATATATATATATATATATATATATATATATATATATATATATATATATATATATATATATATATATATATATATATATATATATATATATATATATATATATATATATATATATATATATATATATATATATATATATATATATACGCTAAAGGCAGCTTCAACGGCGATCCAAATCGTGGTTTGGATATATTTTTTTGGACCAAACGCAAAAACATTGCTGCACCGGTGTTGTAATTTTTGTTATATACCGGATCTATTTTGCATTATTTTAAGACTGGTATATGTTTTGATTTATTCTTGCAGCAAATTTAAACCAGAAAAATACCGTTCCAAAACTCTACACGCTACTTGATAATACCAATTAATGAGTAAAAATTCAGCTTTTACAAAACAAAAATTCAAGTTTATAATCTACCGTGTTTTTTTCTAACGCAAACACTCGCGCAAACCAACAAAACTTTGAACTCAGACCGATGGATGGAATGTCTGTTATTTTTTAGTTGTTGCAGATATTGTTCCGATGTTTTTCGTTCCGGAAAAGCATTGAGGCTTGTTGACGTATATTTATGAGCTGAAAAGTGGCCATGTTTGATGCGGATGATACTGGCGCCGGACAGAAAGTGGTGTTTCTCGCCTCGGAAGCTGATAGTTTCCTAAAGTTGCTCCCGGTGCTAACGAATTGCCTTTTCGTTTCTTTCTTGAATAACGGATGGTTCTCTATGTTTTATACAGCCACTGGATTTTACGGGAAATGCAGACTAGTTCGAAATGAGAAGCTCCCGGAAGTGTGACTAGTGTGAATTTTACGAATAATGGTGGCAAATTCCGATTCCAAATAGTATTACTTGGAAACAAAAAGTAATGCAGTCTTCAAAGTGAACTATCGGTTTATTGATGGATTGGTCATAACTAGCACTCGCAAATAGCTCATACAGATAAATTTTAGAGAAACCTATTATATAGAAACTTTTACTATAGCAGGTTTGATAAGCTTTCTGGGGGAAACCGATGATTTCTTGAAGATAGATTCAATTTGCATGTTGCGGAAGGAAAGTTCGAAAACTCTTTGATGTTTAACGGAATCGTTTTTAAACATTATATTATTCAATTACATATTCTACAGCTTTTAAACAGTCTCGGTAGTAACATGAATTGGTCAAAACTTATATCAGCTTCTAAATACTTAAGGAACTCTTTGAAAATAATTTTCTGAATTATTATGAACTTCGGAATATCTATGAAGATTGGGTGGAAATATAATAAACTTGACAGAAGTTGATTAAGCTTCTCGGAAGTTGAATAAATTTTTTTGAAGTTTCAAAATATTCATGATGTTTGCTCACTCTCTTTTGAGAAGAGAAGTGGTGGAACTTCAGAGATGTTCATTGAATTGCCGAAAAATTCTCAACGTTTCTGGAAGCTTGGTTGAACTTCCAAAAATTTTGCTGATCATCCATGGAATAGAAACAACTTTCTGAAAATAACCAAAACTTTGACAAGAAAATTTAGCTTCCCTGAAGTTGTTTGGACTTTCAGTTGGTAAATTTTTCATGATAAAAAGCAGAATATCACTAATAAATTAATCATTAAAAAGGAATTGTTAAAAATCTGGGAAGCTCCTCGATTTGCCAAACTCTTAATAAGTTGGTGGAATTTCTGTGAAATAAATAGCATTTTTTAGATGTTATTAAACCTTCAGGCAAACAGAGGAGCAAGTATTCCTCGTCGTCTGCTTACGACTACTGGCAGTAAAAATTATTTGATCCAACCAATCCATGGCAACAAGTTTGCGAAAAATTTGCGATCTCTGATATAAAAAACTTCTGATCTCTGATGTTGACTGATTGACAGGATGACAGGTTTTGGTGGGTTTAACAACAAGAAATACAACACCGTTGCGGGGAACTCGAAGTTAGCGAATTTTAGCTGGTTCTATTCAAGTTTTGCTGTTGCAAATTAAGTATAAATTTGCACCAAAAACTGACCACCGCTGAAGATGCCCTAACGGATGTGCATGGTATTGACATTATGTCAGTTGTTGATCGTCCGTTACGCGCGATGAAATTTTATCGGTTCGTCGTAATCAAGCGTTTTTTGAACTGGGAGCGACCCGGCGATATATTCCGGCTGCTGAAATCGCATGGGGTCAAGCGGAAGTTTGACTACACGACCATCGGGTGACGTCCTCGATCGATGACCGTGAGAGATCAGGTCGTCCACGTTCGGCGAGGACGCCACGGGCCATCAAGGTTGTGAAGGAGTGGAAACGGTGAAAAACAACCGCTCAATCCGGAAAACGGCTGCTGATCTCAACGTTTCCATCGGAACCACTCACACCATATTCAGCAAGGGCCTTGGCTGTAAGCCTTACAAAAACAGTGAGGTCGGTGGCTACCAGCAAACAGCGGTTGAATCGAGTCAAGATTATCCTCGGTTCCAATGTGAAGTGTCGGTGACGGTTTGGGGGGTAGTATGCAAACGTGGTAAGCTCCTCTTGGTGTCTATTGAAAAAAAAAAAAAAAAAAAACGTCAATATAAACGCGGCGTACTACAAAACTGAGGTTTTGGAGAAGGTTGTTGCCTCCAGTCTCCGAAGCTTCTATGGCAGCACTATGTGTTTCAGCAGGGCGGTGATTCAGCCCACGCGGTTAATGACTTTCTGGACAAAACTTATTAGTCCAGCTACCCCGATTTGAATCCTCTCGACTTAATTGTTTGGTCCTATATGATGTCTATGCTGAATGAATACAAGGTCAGCGCCGAGAAACGTTTGAAGCTCGTAAAGAAGTGAAAAGAGGGAAGTGGGGGGTCTTCTCAAGAGAAATGTTGAAAAATTCCTTATTATCATTGCTTTCAATAAAATAAACTCAGCAAAAGAAAAAAATATTCTAATTTTTTTAACATAGTTTCAAAGTGTTTCAGAACTTATTGAACATCGTGTATGAAAGATTGAACTTGTAGGTATCTGAATATTTCCTATAGTTAACATAATATTTAAATCGAGAAAAAGAAGGAATATACCGGAAGAGCGTTTCAATTTTTGACTTAAAGCAAATCTATTATGCTTCATAATTTCCTATTTCAAATAAAAAACATATATGTGAATCAGGCAATAAGATGTTTGCGAAAACTTTTAGCTTCGAGCCGGTTCATCTCCCGTCTTCGTACCTGAAACACCTTTAGGGTATTTTTGTGACTTGTCTGGTGGTGAGATATAAACTCGTGACATTGGCGTGAGATATTTGGATGTTAGCCTCTACGCCAAGGTCGCCTTAACCCACCATGTACAAATTTGAAGGTTTTTTTTTCAGTACTCCTAGAGTGGAATATTTTACATTGCTTCAAATAGTACTCACCACCTAATGGAGAGGCTAGTATCATTGTATAGGCTCTTTCGATACATTACCAATGTAAAGAGCGCCAAACAGCCTCGAGAAGGAACGTCAACCAAATCATTGGTTTACAATAAAACAATTATTTTAGAATCTCAACTTACCGCAAATTAAACTGCACATTAAAATCTTAAGAACTTCCCCCAGGATCGTGATTATTTTAAGATATTCTTCAAATCTAAACTGAGCCAAAATTACAACACGTCAAAATCAGGAAGATCAAAATCGTCAGTACAGTTTCACAAAAGTTAATTTATATTAAATCTAAGAAATGCACGGTTCATACTTTATTTTCTTTTGAAAGACTAAAATAGGAAAAAAAAAATACTGGTAGGAAGATAGAGCGCTCAACTAAAATAACAACCGAGAAGAAGATTTACCATAGAAACAGTGATAGCGTCTCCCGTGGCGATATCCTTCAGATATTTCAGCTCTCATCACTCTTTTGTTAGTTATACTAACCACTAAAGGGTGTCCACGATGAAATTGCCACACACAAAATTGATTCGCAAAATTCGAGTTTTCATCCGATTGCCATCAAATTTTCAGGGATTGAGAAATAACTATTAAACTTCATTTTACCATTTTACTCGTATTTTATTTACAGTCCATACGCAAATGCCCGCACCTTGGCCTTAACCCCGGCCATAAGATTCTGCACAACCTGTGAATCAACCGTTTTTTGCATGTAAACCCATACTTTTTTCAGTTCCTCGACTGTCTTCACTACCTTAGGTCGTTTAAGAAGGTGCTGCTTCATAATCGCCCAGTACTTCTCGATGGGGCGGAGCTCCGGAGTGTTGGGAGGGTTGAACATTTTCGGCACGAAATTGACCTTATTGTCCGCATACCACTTCAGCACGTCCTTGGAGTAGTGGCATGAGGCCAAATCCGGCCAGAAGATTGTTGGGACGTTGTGGGCCTTCAGGAGAGGAAGCAGCCGCTTCTGGAGGCACTCTTTTATGTACACCTGTCCGTTCATCGTGTCCTGGGTCACGAAAGGTGCACTTTGCTTCCCGCACGTGCAGATGGCTTGCCAAACCAGGAATTTCTTCGCAAATTTGGACATCTTCTGAGTGCGGACATGCTCCGGAACGCTGAACTTATCCTTGGCCGTGAAAAACAGGTTGCCGGGGATCTGTTTGAAGTCGGCCTTCACATATGTTTCGTCGTCCATGATGCAGCATTCAACTTTCGTCAGCATGTTGAGGTACAACTTCCTGGCACGGGTTTTGGCGGACTTGTTCTGCTTCTCGTCGCGATTAGGGGCCTTTTGTACCTTGAACGTTCGAAGCTCAGCCTTAGTTTTGGCCTTCTGGACAAAACTTCGGCTTAGGTGCAGCTTCTTAGCCACATCCCGAACGGAGGCGTTCGGATTTCGGTTGAAGGCCCCAACTACGCGGTTGTGATTTTTGGTGTTGTACGGAATACTTTTTCCTTCACTTCTGGGCTTCCGATCGGTGGTCAACCGTTCCTCGAACCGCTTAATCACTCGCGACACCGTGGAATTCGCGATTCCCAACGTTTTAGCGATGGAACGATGCGAGAGATCCTTGTTCTCGTGATGAATGCGCAAGATTTTATCACGCACGAGCTGTTCTTTTGACTCCATTTCCGCGAGTTTTGATCACAGGACTTTAAAACTTGCAGGATGTAAATAATGCACTATGAACTAAATCCACCCAAATTTTCATTAAATTCTACCCAACGGTTAAAAAGTTAGAGCAATTTCATAGTGTGGCAATTTCATCGTGGACACCCTTTAACACACCTAGATCGGTAACAACAGATTCCCTTTGGAGAATTGTATATCCAACCTCATAGTCAAAATCAATCAAACTGCGTTTGCGGGAAAATGAGATAACGGAGCATTTACCGGCGTTGTGATCCATACGATTTGTTTCACACCAGTCGGTGAATATATCGAGCTGACATTGTAAAAATAAAGCGTCTTGTATATCATCGACAGTCCAATACAGTGTGAAATCATTGACTGAAGAAAGTTTGAAGTATCCAAGAAGCAGATTAACATCATTTACATACACTAGAAATATTAACGGCCCTAGTGTGCCACCTTGTGGTACTCCTGATGAAACAATAAAGTAAGGTAAAATTGAGTCGCCTAATTTGATAGTCATTTCACGGCCACTCAGGTAGGATTGAAGCCAATGGAGAAAAAATCCAGGAAAACCGAGACGTTGATGCTCTTGAGAACTGCCTGTGTTAATGTCTGAAAATATGAGATTGGATTTGAATCACTTCTGCGCAATGAAGCCTGCCTTTATTTCCATCACGACTTTAAACGGTCAGATGCAATCGCCAATAAGTTTGCATGTAAATAAAACTGACTGAGAATGCCAGGAATTTTATTGTAAATTTAATTTGAATGCCATGCGTCAGATGTAAGAATCACTCAATCGTTTAGCTTGTATCGGTTTTTGACTTATCATCTCCAACACTCCTAATCCCTAGGAATTTGCAGTTCCAAAAACGATTCGGTCAACGCGTTTCAAGTCAAAAACTGTTTTATCATGCTTTTGAAATAGGTGATACTAGTCTCATTCGACATTGGTATCCCGAGAGAGATTAAAAAAATGATGCAAGCCTTTAAGCAGAGATTTGTGAAAATCCATTTCCCGATTCAAGCTATTTCAGCTACCAGAGAACGGGTTCTGGTTTGGTCATTTTTCACTCCCATCATTTCACACACAGTTTGGTTCTATACATTTCAAAGAGGATTAACGGTTTGAGGAAGGTGCATGGTCAAAATGTCTAAGCTGACATCAAAGCAATTTCTTGGAAATCGATTGAAATATCCAAATCTTGAAACATCCTACACCTCTCCTCATTTATGGGTTCGAATTTCGTTTAGTAGTTATTGCCTCTTGTGGTTGGAAGCTTTTATCCATGTGTGGTTTTACTAGCCGATACGGATCGAATGGACACACTAATTCCAGGACAAGCACCAGCATCTTTAATGAAGCCGATTTTGGATCGGTTCGGTTTTCGGTTCACATCGGGAAAGTGGAAGGACAGGAAATTAATTCTCTCTAATGTGGTTTCGGGCTCGTTTGATGTTGGCTTAGAATCGAGCCGATCGAGGTCATGTCGGTCAGAGACAGTCGCCAGCGAACCGGATGAAGTCGGCCGGGAATTTATTTATGGAAGAAAAGGGTCCTTTATCATTGACCTCGGTGACTGATGATAGCCTGTGCGAACGGATTGGTTTCCCGATAGATGTGGGATGCTATTTTGCCAGTGATAAAAGATTTTCGGGAAAGGGTGAACCGATTATGGCTGCTGTTGGTCTGGTGGAAGCCAATTTCTGAAACGGACGGTTGAGGTTGCTGTAATCTTCAACGTGTCAACGGTGGTGAATAAATCAATTTAAATTGGTCTCGTTTGTGCCAACAAGATACTTTAAGAAAAATTGTGATGTTGATCTGTGGCTTTTTCGGTTTTTGATCAATTGATGTAAGGTCGGTGGGTTTGCAGATTTACAAATAATCTTTATAGTCTATGCTTTGAACACCACACATCAAGAAGCCCATTCATTCATTATGGTAACGATATATGTTTCAAAATCGCCGGAAATCGTCTGTTAAAATTGTGTAGATTTTTAACCACATTCCATGCTTACAAATATAGCAGCAAGCTTGAAACAATATTGATAATGCAAATAGAAGATATAATATGATTTCCCCATGTTTAACGCATGCCTTATTGGCGCAATTTCAAAAGACCACCCAAACGGAGCAGGAAGGGATCCAAAACAGATTCGATCATCGTAAAGTTCTAATTTGAAAAAAAAAGGCTTGCTTCCATTGGTCCTTCCTTGCCGTATGATGCCGAAGGTGTAGGGTATTTGACTGCGGTGTGGTGGCATAATATTTACTCAGCAGGGTGTTTTTTGCTCTACCGAAGTGTTATCGAGAAAAATGCCGACGCCCCGATGAAAAAGATGGGAGCATTTTGCCGCTATGCGGTGACGGGAAAAGTTTTAATGGAATTTAACTGCTTTCTGATGTGAAAAGCTCGATGAAAAGAAGCATGCAAGAAGAGCAAACAGTGCACGTCTGTCGAGAGCAGCTCAAGAGATGTGGAAGAGGGATTGTGATTCAAAGCCTGGTGACTTAATTCCAATAACTGTAACGGGTGTGTTGGTGTTTGTGCTGGGTATGGTGCTTCCCAAATCGTTCAATTGGGGCAAACGATTCTATAGATGCGGTACGTTAGAAGCGTTCATTCATAAAATGGCTGATGGGGTCACCACAAGCACATGTACAAATAAACCCTGCAAACGTACCACCGTAACCTGAGCGTTTACCCTATATTGAGTGGCGTTCTGTAACGATGATAGCAGCATGGGTAGAAAATTGGAGCCAATAACAATAACGGCTCTTAAAATCCTGCTAGAGATTACAACGCACTACGACATGGCTTGAGAAGAGCTTGAAAGTTTGAGGGGAAAACAAACTCACAAAAAAAACGGAAAGAAGACAACGACTTGATTTTCCGGGCATACCAGCACGCTTTCTCTTCTACAGCAGTGCTGGTGGATGTGAAGGGGAAAAAATCCTATTGTTCCGGTTGATTAAACATTTAGTTTTGTGCTTCACAGCGCTCCGCACTTGGTAACATGGAAAGTCACGTTACGCTACACTGGGGTGCCAGCCATCAGGAAGCGCCGGATTTGCTTACTAAGACGAATGTTGGCCATCTGCCGGTCGGAATAATCCTCTCTGTCGCAGTCTGATTTATGTCACTGAAGTTTACGCCTTACACTGCTGGCCGGGTGGTCTAGCACTGGCTGGGACAGATTTGTGATTAAAGAAGCTTTCCGTTCTACTGGTTACATGGGTCAGTGAAGTGTAAATTTTCAGGGCTAATATTTCGTCAATAGATTTGGGAAAGGATTTTCCGGGAAAAAAAACTTTCACCTAATTATAGGAGCAGTTGACCATCTCTAGACGATAAGATAAGATTTACTGAAGGTACTACGTCATTTTATATTAAAAAAAAAAGTCAGATTTGATGCAAAAATAGCTAAATATGAAATTAATCCTATACATTTTGACCTACGTTTTAAACAATATTCGGTGACATCGCTTAAAGGTCTTAAAGAGTCTTCACCGTTACTATCCAAGTAGACATTTTGAGAATTAAGTAGAAGTGAAGAATATCCTACATTCAAATTAGTAAATCAGTCGCACTTAATTTAAACCAAAGCAAAATTGCAGGAATGTAATGCTTGGTATGGCATTTCAATAAACTTTGTCGCAATTTAGAACTTGATCAATACGTTCAGATAACTTTGAGGAAAATATAACGTATGCGTTTAATAAAAATTGACTGGTTTGTGAATGTTTTCATGTAATTACCCTGTCACCTGGTGGTGAAACCTGTCGTGTAACTGAAACAAATTTGATTTGCAACAGCCAAGGCGAAAACAGTCAAGCAACTCGGCTCATTGATTTGTTCGCACTGCCAGCTCCACTTCAGAGCGGAGGTTAAGAAGGTAACTTAAGGCAATTCGTGTCCACCGGAAAAGTCAATCTGACATTTACATCATCCTCTCTCTACTGGAAAAAGGTGAGAGCATCGCACAGAAGCCTGGAAGTGCAGCAGAGGCTGACGAGGAAAGCCTAGGGCAAGATGGTCTCACGGTTACGCGCCATCAGTCAAATGGTGAACAAGTACAAGGGCAAGATGGACATTACTATACGAAATCGCCAGTCGAGGCTGATCGTGTCTAAGCAACAGGCAATCACCCAGAAGGAGCGGCTGAAGGTTACTTTTTTTTCCTCTGTTCGGGACATAAACCACTGCGTAGTATATCCCGTAACCTTTGTTTATTGCATGTCGAGTTACTTCATCACTATTGAGAAATGATGAAGTATTCGGTGTTTTTACAGTTGTCTTTGATTGTTTTGTTGGCAATCACAGCAAAAAATCATTAATGTTACATGCTGTGTAAATGGCAAGCATTACAAAAATGCATCGCTTGAAACTATGATTTGCTTGAATTTTCAGTTTTAAAAACTTGCACATAATAAGAGCATGGTAAAACTCTCAAATTTACACAATTATTTTATTAATTTTCACCCGGTGTGTATTTTTTTCCTCGTGGTGTAAAATCTTAACGAAAGACATCCTTTTTTCAACGAAGTCACCCATAAATTTACATACTCGTGTAAATTAATATAAACCTGAAACAAAAATCCAATATGGCCGATAGCTAAGTTTCAGTTTTAAGACGTCGGCGTCTAGGTAGATTGTGTCGTCACCGCGAAGCAGAAAATGTCCGAAATAACCCAGTGCAAGTGTTTTGATTTCGATTTGCGAAGTGTTGAAGGAATGATTTCTTTATTATTTTTTCATTTATATTTCAGATACTGGTGACAATAAACACATGTTTTATGTACACGCCGCTAGAACGCAACTTTCAAAAGGAGCCAGTGATTTAATTACTGCCATGAAGGATCTTTTCTCTATCCACTTCGTCCACAATTTTATGTATTCGAGAGGAGCATCGAAGGTTCTCTTATTTCTCGGTTGAGAGAAATGAGAAAGATCAATAATTTTGTTTTATTAGGAATAAAAAGCATCTCACTGTCAACAAACTTATTGCTGATAATAAAAACATTAGTTTAGTTGAGCGAGGAATTACCGAAGAATTACCTTAGAAGAATTACCTTACCTTTCATGTTGTCAATCAATTTCATTACTAAAAGTTTAATCCAAAACATCACCTGGTATATTTTTTTTTTCAAAATCATGTTTCAGGGAGCAATAAAGCAATTATCATGAAATTTTAAATGAGCATGTAAATATACTAATTCAGTACCAAGCCTCATGTTTAAAATTCAATCGAGCTTTAATTTTACATGCATTGACATTTACAGGAATGTAAATTTAAAAACTAATTGAATATAACATTAATTTGCATGCTCCTTTTATGTGCATGTATATACATTGAAAATTACAAAATAATTTTAATTGTGAATTTTTAAAAAAAATTTTAGAGAGAGGACCAGCACCCGCCAAACCCCCCCCCCCCCACCACCAAAAACCGAACCAACAACAAAAAAAAAAAAAAAAAACACCGAAACTGACCACGCACCACAACCCCAGTCACAACTAATTCAAACTATAAAACATTAAATAAAAAAAAAAAATACACAAAAAAAAAAACAAACCATGTTTTCCTTTTTCCAAACCCACCCCCCGGGGCCCAATCCCAGCATTGTCACTTTTCACAAGATATAAAATGTAATAAGGACTAATATATGTTCCTTTGACTACAAAAACAAATTTGTTCCTTAGTTTGAATTAATTCAGACTAGGGTTCGGTGGTAGATCTGATACGCACCACAAAAAGATGATCTGCCAGCGTTACGGGTCAAGGTTTACTTAACGCTGGACGAAAACTTCTGACAGGGGCCGAGAACATCATGGTACCCGCTAAGAATGTATACGTTGACATCAAATATATTTCCCACAAAACAAAATGGCTGACGATCAGCGAGTAGGTAATGTATAATGTTCTGTTCGTTCTTCTGAGGCTTGCAGTGAACGGGAGATATACAGGGTGAGTGGTAATTCCTGTGAGTGTTTTTAAACATATGTAACTTAGGATGGGTTAGTCACAGTGATGTCCATATCCTCAGTGTGGTAAAGAGAGATTTTAATTTTTCCACACACTCTTCCTACCTCAAGAGAACTCTTCTCTCTAGTTTATATTCAGCACCGTGTTTGCATGCGCGTATCGCAATTGAGTGGAAAAAGGTGGTTTTTATTCACACAACACTCGATCGCTCAAGAGTGAGAAGAAGAGCTCTCAAATTCACAGAAGCGAAAGCAGATAAATTCCCTGACGCGTACGCCCCAGTTCTGCTAATCGCTTAATACATCAGTGATTGCAAATTCGCTTTGACGCTGCATAACAAAGGAAGAAAGAAGAATGTTTCTTCCCGCTTCCTTTTTTCGGACATTTTCTAAAACTCCGACGAAGTTTTCATTATCAACCGCACCAGCGAATCACACAAAGAGCACTGGCGCGTCCTCGCACTAGTGTAAGCAGTGTTGCCAAATTTTGTTCATGGTCAATCTGTATTTTCACATTCAAAAATCTTTTTTATCTGTATCCGGCTGTTGAAAATTTGTAAAAAAAAATCTGTAATGTTCATTTAACCACTGTTTGGTGCCCGTTCACTAGTTGAAACATAGCTTTGAGTGGATCGCATTTGAACCAAGGACTTTACGCGATTAAAATCGTTGCCGCATTTATTCAATCACACTTTGCACATTATTTTCCCATTGGTTTTTGTTTACACATTAGGAGTGTACGGATCTCATCCTCGATCGAGGGTTTAATTTACCACAGCAAATAGACCTGAAATATACGCTCCAATAAACAGGTACTTCACGAAGAATCTAAATGCCAATAACATACATATTTATCATATTATAATTTGTTTGATATTCAAAACAGTCTAGCTTGAATAACTAGCACTGCAACCAGATTTAAAATTGGATTTGACAGCTAAAAAAGTGGCTTTTCCAACATTTTCAAGCTATCACACTTACGGTGGCGAGCACCAGCAAGTATTATCCTCGGATTAAATAGGCTTAAATGTCGACCTTGATCCTTATCAACTTCACTCCAAGCCAACATTTTGCGGATCATTCGAATACGGACGGTAATATAAGTTAATCCGAGTTGAAGCTTTCCACTTTTGAATTAGACCGCACAATTCTGTGAAAAGCAAAGAAAAATTTTAAAGATTCTCCTGTGAAATTGGTTTATTTTACGAATAGACCGATGAAAACAAACAACATTACGGATAGTATGGTGAAATGACAATTTTTTACCGAATTACTGTGATTTTCACAGAACTTTTGTAAATATAGTTGATAGTTCCAAGAATCTCATAATACACGCAGAAAAAACACTCGGTAAATAATGACATTTCAAATCGATTCAGCTCTTAAAAATATTTTGAATAACGCAGTGCTCCGCTTGAAGCAAAATATATTTTTATTCAAATCAGTTCGTTGATTTTCAGTGTGAGTTGAGCATTATAGAGCGAGACTGCTAGAAAAGAAGGCATGCGGAGACATGCTCGTTTTGTCCAGTTTTATGTATTGTTTTGGAGATGCAGAAACACGTATGGGCAAACTGGTGAAATGATGAGTATCAGGATACACTGAGAAAAAATCCATGGTTGTACCGACAATTAAACCATGGTTAAGATGACTATCTCATATAATGGTTACAATGACCATGAAAATGGTTGAATTCTCCACGTTCATGGTATTCTTGAATATGGTCATGGTAACAAGGACTATCCCGACCTTATAGTACATGTTGAATCGAATATTTTTTAAGGTTGTTTGACAATGATCATAGTCGGTTGCAAATCACTATTCTGTCATAGTCATCCTCACCCCCAATAATGGTAATACTGACCATCGATTTGAATTCCTGAAATAATTTTGCCGTTCAAAAATCTTTGTTCTGTAAGCAGGTTTTTTTAATGTATCCTTGAAAATGGTGAAATTATTTTTGTAATCACAACCTAACCTTACCTAAGACAAAAGCATTAAACAATTTCATGTTGCATCAAGAAAATAGTTTTTCATATAAATAAAACCAACTTATTGGTTCAATAAAATGAGAAGAATTATTTTAAATCAGTGTTTTTGTTGAAGTATTCCATTAGTTTTATTGGTACATATTCAAACATAATATGTTCTTTGTTCGAAAGGAATTACTTTTTTTCTGCGTGTAGACAGTTGTTTCTGTTAATTTGCGATATATCAACAATGCTTGAGGCTTAGTGGTAACCGGTACGACGTACTGATCAGAAGGTCAGCAGTTCAATCCCAGTTTCGACCTCTTCGTTCTTTTTTTCTTACTTGCTTTTTAAAGATAACTTCCTTGCTATTCCACAGATTTTTCGAAGATTTGAGAAATTGTTTACCGAACGTTTAGCTGTTGAGATGTCGGTAAAAAGGTACCGAAAATCTGTGGAATATTCCAAGTGTGTGGCAATGCTAATAAATATTCAATATGGAAGTAAAACAATATTTTGCTTATGCTGGTAAGACAATGTTGCTTGCGAGTAAACAACGTACAAAGATCAGATGGTACTTCATTTGGTGAACTGTGATAGATAGATATAAAAGTTTGTGAATAAAAATATAATTTTAATATGTGCATTTCCCCCAAATCAAGATATTATTTTGTTGTTGTTCATTCTTTACAAGAATCGGTTTACTGAAAATTTTTATTTGTTCAAAAGCTTAGACTCTTTTCGTAAACATGGATTTTGTACATATAACAAATGTCTCGTATATTGTATAAAACATTCAAATTGTTGAATTATGGAGAGTGTGAGCTGTTTAGTGGAATACCTGTAACTAGAAAATAACATCTTGTCAAGATAAGCAATAAAGGTAGTTGGAATTAATTGGAAATTACTAATCATTCTTCTTATTTTCTAGAATCAAATTGTTTTTATCTGATATGCTATCATAACACCTTTTTGTAAAATTTGTACAATTCATGATTTTCATAAAGACCAGCCAATCGCTGCTTTCCTTCAATCGTACTCAAACATGTTGGTGTTGCTACTGGAGTTGGCGGGAAACATTGATATATCCCCAAATAATAATTAAAGCATTGTCGAGAGTTATAACTTCATACTCATCAATCAAGTAACATCTCCCGAGTCACCATGGCCTAGGGACCACGGATTCAATAACACTTCTTCCCAAACATAAAGGATCGAACCCCTTGTCAAAAAAAAAAAAAAAAACCACTACACACCTACTAGTGGTTTTTTTTTTAATAAATATATAATTAGATAAAATAAATCAGCCGAATATATACCACACCAACAGAGAAGAGTTTTTTTTTTATTTATAACAAAAAATTCGTAGCTCTCTGTATTGTTTTCGTACAATGAACGAATATTATTTCTGTGTCAACAAATGCTTCGTGCTTTTGACAGTTGCGCGTGTGGCATTAAATAAAGACTGGACTTGGAAAAAATGAGACACACAGAAATGATCACCAAAAATTCATTTTAAATCGAATACTTCTCAAATTTTCAGGGATTAAATAACTATATATTAGCTATGTTTTGGATTTTTTATTTATTGAATTTCCTCCCCCAAACTGAATGCTTAACACTGCTCATGAGATCTTGGGCTAGGCTTTGTCCATCTTCCTTACACAATTTCTCCCAGTTTTTCTTCAAAGCTTCATCGGTTTTGAATGTTTTTCCGCTTTTCTTCAACTTCTTCTTCATTATCACCCAAAACTTTTCGATCGGACGAAGTTCTGGTGTATTTGGCGGGTTCGCTTCCTTCGGGACCACATTAACGCCCTTCGCTTCGTACCAATCCTTTACAGGCTTGGCGTAATGGCACGAAGCGAGATCCGGCCAGAACAGCGTTGGACCACGGTGAGAGCGGAGGAAGGGCAGCAAGCGCTTCTGCAAGCATTCCTCTCGATAAATCTGCTCGTTTATGGTGCCGGTTGTAACGAACGGCTTGCTGTACCATCCGCACTCGCAGATCGTCCCGACCTGCCAAAACAGGTACTTCTTCGCGAATTTGTCCATCTTTCTCTTCCGGAACTTTTCCGGAACCTCCATGCGGGACGTACCGACAAAAAACTCGAAGCCGGGGATTTGTTTGGTGTCCGCCTTGATATATGTCTCGTCGTCCATGACGAGACAGCCTGGCTTGACCAGCCACTCACGGTACAGCTACCGCGCACGCAATTTGGCCACCGTATTTTGCTTGTCAGCCCGGTTTGACGCCTTTTTGACCTTAAAAACACGTAGCCCAGCCCGCTTCATGGTCTGCTAGATGAACCACTTCGACGAATTGACCTTTTTGGCCACGTCTGGGGTGGAAAGGTTCGGGTTATTCTTAAAGTACTGCCTTATCTTCCGCGCCATCTCTGGGTATTCCGTTTTCGGTTTTCGGCCGCTTCCAGCGCGCCGCTCGATGGTCTTCGTCTCCTGGAACATCTTCACAACGCGGGACACGGTGGAATAGTGGATTCCAAGCCTTTTGCCGATCCATCTGTGCGACTGACCAGCATTATCGATCATCGCTCCCAAGATTTGCTGGCGTAGATCTTCTTGTTTCGAATGCATCTTGAAAACTACTTGACAGATCGCGATAAAATTTTACACACATGAACATAAGCTAGTATTACCCAAAATTTCATTATTTTTACCCACATGTTACACCCAAAACAAAGTGTTACATTTTTTCCGAGTCCAATCTTTACGAAGATAGCTTCTTAGAAAGTACAAATCAGTTTAATTGCTAAAAACAATGAATAGATTTGTTAGTTCTACCTTAGGTTTCGTTATTTTAACGAAATTTAATTTTCAGTGTAGCTTATGCTATCGATGCAATAACATTGCCTAACATCAAACCTTAGAATCAAAGTATCTTAATCAGACATGAAAAGAAATAGCACAAACCTGCTAATTCTTGAGATGAATGCAGTCCATTGAAGATACTTGGATTGACTACCGCAAAATGTCCTGTCATCATTTAAGACCTGCGGTTGCAGAATTTCTAGTGGTTTTGTCATGTTATTCAGAAGGATCGATAAATGTAGCGCTTCGAACTGACATCTGCAATGTGACAAAACGTTAAGTGGGACTAGATATTAGTAAGGTCACTTAGAGCGTGATGTATCGACTGTGATGAGACTCTATTCTGCCTATTCGTACTAGAAATACAAAAACACACCTTTGATGCTACGATTGATGCTATCCCACATCGTCTCACCCACAAATATTCCCCTCCCCCCACATTCTTTTCCCGCCCCCCCCCCCTCCACCCCCCCCGCACCACCCAAAATTTATAACTCTTTTTTATAACCCTTTTTTTTTTCCCAAAAAAAAAAAATTTTTCAAAAAACTAAAAAATTGTGTTTTTTCACAAAAATTATCAATTTTTAAAAAAAAAATCTTCCTCCCAAAATTACAAAAAAAAAACGTGTTTATAAACAAAAAAGTTTATAAGGGGGCCCCCCGGGGTGAAGCCCACCGCGGGCAGAACACGGGGGGAAAAAAAAGAGAGAACCCCAGAGAGGCAGTCTAAAAGAGAGAGTGGTTCACTCACACTCTGTCTTTTTAAAGGGTGTCCACGATGAAATTGCCACACTATGAAATTGCTCTAACTTTTTAACCGTTGGGTAGAATTTAATGAAAATTTGGGTGGATTTAGTTCATAGTGCATTATTTACAACCTGCAAGTTTTAAAGTCCTGTGATCAAAACTCGCGGAAATGGAGTCGAAAGAACAGCTCGTGCGTGATAAAATCTTGCGCATTAATCACGAGAATAAGGATCTCTCGCATCGTTCCATCGCTAAAACGTTGGGAATCGCGAATTCCACGGTGTCGCGAGTGATTAAGCGGTTCGAGGAACGGTTGACCGACGATCGGTAGCCCAGAAGTAAAGGAAAAAGTATTCCGTACAACACCAAAAATCACAACCGCGTAGTTGGGGCCTTCAACCGAAATCCGAACGCCTCCGTTCGGGATGTGGCTAAGAAGCTGCACCTAAGCCGAAGTTTTGTCCAGAAGGCCAAAACTAAGGCTGGGCTTTGAACGTTCAAGGTACAAAAGGCCCCTAATCGCGACGAGAAGCAGAACAAGTCCGCCAAAACCCATGCCAGGAAGTTGTACCTCAACATGCTGACGAAAGTTGAATGCTGCATCATGGACGACGAAACATATGTGAAGGCTGACTTCAAACAGATCCCCGGCAACCTGTTTTTCACGGCCAAGGATAAGTTCAGCGTTCCGGAGCATGTCCGCACTCAGAAGATGTCCAAATTTGCGAAGAAATTCCTGGTTTGGAAAGCCATCTGCACGTGCGGGAAGCGGCGTGCACCTTTCGTGACCCAGGACACGGTGAACGGACAGGTGTACATAAAAGAGTGCCTCTAGAAGTGGCTGCTTCCTCTCCTGAAGGCCCACAACGTCCCAACAATCTTTTGGCCGGAATGCCACTACTCCAAGGACGTGCTGAAGTGGTATGCGGACAATAAGGTCAATTTCGTGCCGAAAATGTTCGACCCTCCCAACACTCCGGAGCTCCGCCCCATCGAGAAGTACTGGGCGATTATGAAGCAGCACCTTCTTAAACGACCTAAGGTCGTTTACAGTCGAGGAACTGAAGAAAGTATGGGTTTACATGCAAAAAACGGTTGATTCACAGGTTGTGCAGAATCTTATGGCCGGGGTTAAGGCCAAGGTGCGGGCATTTGCGTATGGACTGTAAATAAAATACGAGTAAAATGGTAAAATGAAGTTTAATAGTTATTTCTCAATCCCTGAAAATTTGATGGCAATCGGATGAAAACTCGAATTTTGCGAATCAATTTTGTGTGTGGCAATTTCATCGTGGACACCCTTTACCCCCAACAGAGCACTGTGCTCTATCCTTTGTGTGATGTTTGTTTCTGCTCTATGCACAGAAAAGACGAAACAACCCCCCCCCCCGGCCCTACTTTACTTTTATCCACCCTCCCCCCCCGCAGAAATTTTTTATTATTTTTTTTTTAAAATGCATACAAAAGACAACCCGCCTCACAAGTTTTATTTTTAGTTTCCATTTGTATGAGAATCGTGGTTATTATGGACGCAAAAAAAGAACGCGAGAGAGGTGTGTCTCTGACGTATATAACATTGACTATTTTTTAAAAAAAAAAAAACCCACCCGGAATAAACAAAAAAATCATCTTTCGCATCATCAAACGCTTCAAAGAAACCGGTTCTTGGAAAATATCTCTCAGATCTGGCCGAAAACGCACTGCTAGGAAGCTATCAAACGAGTAGGAGAGTGAATTCGGTGGAATGCTGGTAAATCTGACCGAATGATAGCCAAAGAATTGGGAATGTCTCAGTCAACGATTAGTAGTATTTTGAAAGACGACCTTGGACAGAATCCATACAATACCAACGGATGCATGGCTTGACTGTAAAGCAGAAGATTACAAGAGTCGAAGGAAGATTTCAGAATGTCTGGAGAGTCACGCCCATTCCGAGGTTTACAATTATGTGCAAGCTTTTCACCCGCCCATGCGCGTTGTTTTCGTTTGCTGCTTTTGACCAGCAAATGGCTATTCTCTACATTGTAGTAGTCTTCTTTTTTTCACTCCACACTCTGCCAATAACGCGAATCCCTCCTATGAGGCGACTTTATAGTCTATATCGAACTTCAAAACTGCAAATAATCAACGATTCACTCGCGATAAAGCGCAAAAACACTCTAACTTAATAATTTATGTCCGGGTGCCACAATACTAGCACGAATAAACATAACTAAGCTGATGTAAGCTCCGGGTGCAAGGGCGAAGCACAAAAACAAACAAAAAGCAAACAAAAAACGAGGAAATCGACATGGAGTTTTCATAAGGGCCAATGTCGCAAACGTGAACAAAGGCTTCTTCCGCAAATTTCTCGAGAATACTAACATAATCATTGTGAATTACCACCATAATTGTACAGAGAGAGAGTTCCTCTTTACAATAGAAGTGGTATTTTACTTGAGCGAGTTTGCATTTTCAAGAATTTTGCGGAAGAAGCCATTGTTTACGTTTGCGACATTGGCCCTTATGAAAACTCCATGTCGAAATACTACCGACACTCACACATTTCGAGAGGGAATCGATTGTATTCACAACGGCTTTCACAATGCACGCGGGTATTTTATGATTTCACTGTTAGTTCAAGTTAAATTACGAATTATTGTTTAATTTTTTTTCTCCATTACTGTTCATTGAACCTGTTATTGAAATCAACACTAAACATTACATGGATTTGTTTTGAACAACCATTCGCTTCCTTTCGCCAAGAAATACTACAAGATTGAACTATACTGCTTCCAACAAGACTCTGCATAGTTCCACTACGTGAAAGCTTGGTGTGAGGACAATTTTCCGGATTTAATTTCGTCGAAAAGAGACATACCTCTTTTGGCCGCTTCGCACCCGATTTGAATCCTCTCGACTTCTATGCATGGGGCAACATGCTGGGCAAACTAGGGAATACCAAAAAACTATCCGTGGAAACTTTTAATGACTTTTTAGAATGACATGCCTCAATATATCGTGCGTTCCAGCTGTGACGATTTTAAACAACACCTTCGGATAGCAACTAGGCAAAAGAAGAAATATATGAACTGAACATTATTTTGACAAATTTTATAGATATACCAAATAGGAAATAGAATGGTAACTAAAATTCATGCAAGTTTCTTATTTTTATCACGATAGACTTCACTGACAGGAATTTCCACTCACCCTAGTAACCTGCACGAAGTTGCCTTCATGAAAAATTGTTCGATTACAATTCTTCAAGAAGCATTTGACTGGAAAATTAAAGAAATTTTGCATCGCGGTAACGAAATTTGCCAAGATTTTCGAATATCGGGGATGTTTCGGGTTTTCGGAGGGAATGTCTCACATGTTGAAATTGTAATGAGATTCAGTACAAGATTCCACTGTCAAACATTTTTGAAGTAAATCAATCAAAAGACGAAACATTTTTTTACCGTATGAAATGTCGATCACAAAAATCTGCTCTAAATTGACCGAAATATGCTCATTTCCATGAAACAGGTTCTCATGAAGGGTTCTGAATGTTGTAAGTTCGTACTTTAACCCAAAGCTTGCCATGTGACAGCTCTTTCTTCTTGATTTTTGATCACAAAGTTGATTGTTAAACTTAGAGTAGATCTTTGATCATATTGGCTACCCTCAGAACCACCGTAATGTCCCCGGGGTACTCTGTAGTAGGAGCCAATTATGATTTTACCGCCAAAAAATGCTATTCGGCAGCTCTTTCTTCATAATTTATCATAAATATGGTTTTGATAGACTTGAAAAGGTTATTGGTTACATATGTCTACGTCTCATCATCGATGATCACAACCACGTTGCCTTTTGTAGGGAAGACTTTCTTGGAGAGCACCTTCAGCTGCTGTTTTTGGGTGACCGCTTGCACTTTCGACACGGCCGGCCTCGATTTCTGCTTCTTCAAAACGATGTCGATGTCGGCCAAATACTTTTTGACCGTCTGGCAAAAAGGCGGACGATTTCACCACGTTACCTTCCGTATTCCGCTTCAGCCTTCCGGTCAAGCAAAACCGTCAGACGAGCGTAACCCGCCTTCTGCTCGATGCTTTCAACTTTCTCCAGGAGCGCCAAGCTTGGCTGTATCCGGCCGACACAAAGTGCGGCACGATGACGGACCTCTTCACTCCGGGGTGGTGTAATTACAAACTATCGAACGTAGATGCCTCACTGCATTCGCCGTGGCTGCCGTAAACGAACTGATACAGCTAATTATGTTTGCATTGCCTAAAGTACGATAATTAAATTATAATGTTTAGAAATTGGAAACATCTAGTAAACATCTAGTAAACATCCTAGTAGTGGACAGCAATTTCTGCTAGAACCAGAGATGTGAAGATCGATAGCAATTGACTCGGACTTGTTCCTGCCTTGACCTACCCCACATGGGGATGTGTGGTAATGGACTGTGTGCTTGCTTCGAAATACTGCTTTACAAATGCCCTACGCTCAATTTCAAACTTCCTCTATTCACAGCCTACTGATAGAGCTGTTTTTATTCTGTATATGGGCCTACTAATATTTATTGACGATTCGGTGAACTTTGTTGAAAAGCTTATACGAGCAAGGACATCATCGTTCGACAACACACCGTGAGGATGTCAGGATTGTTTGATTGGTTAAGCAAAATTCGAAATTTGCATCAAGAGAGATTGTTGAATTACTAAATCTAAATGTTGATTGACGTACTGTTCGCCGAAGGCTCAACGACAGTGGATTAAAGAGATGATTTGCGTCTAAGCGACCTTTCATTAGCAAGTGAAACCAGAAGAAGCGGCTGGAAATTGCCAAAATAAAAAAGCTGGTATGTCGGTAGACTTCTAGAAACAGATTTTATGGACGGACGAGAGTAAGTATGGCTACATACTTAGAAATTATGAATTTTACACGAGACGTAATTCAAGTTTGTAAAAAATCGGGGAACATACGCAATTCGACAAAAGATGTGTTTGATTGAATTTATTTTCTGATCTCTTTCAACTCTTTCGTATGTGCTAAAGGACGCTTACACGTGTCGGTCTCAGGGGGCAGACATTTACATGTCATTTTGGTAGTGTGTAACAATGTTTTCTCGTGAGCCTTTTCCCTACATGTATTTTGATTTATCGCATTAATAACAAGCCCAATCTTACAAGCTTCAGCCTTAAGTCTGAAGTACGTTTGCGCCATCGTCTCAAAGTTGCGTGCTATGGTATCAACGTCGTCGGCAAAATCAAAAAGTTGGACAGACTTCTTGAAGATCGTACCACTCGTGTCTTTCCCCGCTCTTCGAATGAATAGTAATAAAGAACTCTTATTGTCAATTGTTTTGAAATGGTCTTCTGATCGCGGAGACTTGATAAAATAACGATTAGAAAGGTTGAACTTTGCCAAAATCAAACAGGTCCAGTAAACAGACACTGACAATAATAAATTACATGGTACTCAAATACGTTCAAAAATTTTCATATTTTGACTAAGCTTCAATACATGGCATGTTTCTATTCCGCACATCGGATACCCATCTTTAAACAACAACAAAAACACATAGATCAACCCGTATGTTTTCCGTGTGTACATGGAGCAAACATAACAAACGTCATACGGTAGATACCCGACCAGAAGAAAACAACAAATTTATTGAAAGTTTTGTTATACAGTTACGTTGTTTTTATAACAGAGATTGTTAAAATGTAGATCCCGGATGAAGTTAAAATAACAGAAACTTTACCAAAAAATCCTCAAGAGGTAACAAAATTAAAGCAAACTTTGATATAGAAATAACATAAACAAAACCAATTTAGCATCAGTTTTGTTGCGATGCAGCAAAATCAAATCAACTGTTGTAAGAAATAATCTACTTTTTCACGCAGATTGTGCCTCCCAGGGCATTATATCTTAATTTGTTATAAGTGTGTTAAATAATTATCCAGATGAAAATGTTTTTAACAAATTTATATCATAGTCAATTAGTCGTAACAAGGGTTGCTATGATTTTGTTATTTTTATGTTATACCCTTCTGGTCGGGTAGCGTCGTTGACTGTCAATGTACATAGAAAGTGGTGGCTAAGATCTGTCATTATTTACCGCCAGCATGAAAATTTCTCTGCAAGCGCGAAATCTCATTGTGACAGAACCGACTTTCATACAGGATATTTGCAGCAAAATTCAACATGAGCTTTACCGCTGTTCGCTTTGCCTAAAAAAAAGTATCAACAACCCGGCACAGTGTCCGATGAAGCCGGTCGTGGAAGGAAACGCTTGGCAACACCTAAGCAGGATGCTTTCATTGGAAAAGAAGTTCGCAAGAACTCAAAAATAACAAGCCAATCAAAGATAACTTGTCTCTTAACGTATCAGCAAGAAAAATTCGACTACGATTGCAGTAAGAAGTAGGCAGCCCTGATTAAAACCGCTAGAATTGTCGAAAAATCATGAAGATACACCCATTGCTTTCTGGAAAAAGGTTCTTAGGTCTGATGAGAGTAAATTTGAGGCATTTGGAAACAAGCAGCAGGCCGAGGGCTTGTATCAAACCAGGTGAGGAACTTCTGGATAAAAACATTCAGGAAACTGTTAAATGGGAATGCTATGGTGTGGGGGTAGTTTTAGTGGATCGGAGTTGAAAAACTGGTTCAACGGGATTATAACTGCCTCAAACTTGTTTCCATGAATCTCGCATTAAATTGTTGAAATGGTCTCCACAGTCCTCGGGCATGAATCCGATTGAAAATCTGTGGTCTATCTTGGATTCAAAAAATGGACAAAAGTAGCGACAAGGGAATCAATCGACCAGCGTTGCTTGCAAAACCTCGTGGAGATCATACAACGTCGTTGGTTATTAGTATCAAGTGAGGTTATTCAAAGTTTTAAGTGGAAGTCAACAATTATTTACTGCGCGAAAATCAGTAGTATTTTACTTGGTGCATATTTTTTCTTGACAAGCCTAAGTAACAAAATAAATATGATTTTAACTATCAAATCGTTTTCGCTATTCCATTCTTCTCGTAAATAACTTTTTGTGATAATAATGTGAACATTTCCGAAAACAACTGAAAAATCCGAGTGAGCACTTTATTTTTGCCAGAACTGTAACTCAACCTGGGAATTCGATAGCTGGATGTTGTGTACCGGTATGCCTCGTATTTTAGTATCCAACTACTTCAAGCTCTAGTCAAGCCAAGGAAATAACTCAATACAGATAAACGATTCACCGAAGCAGCACTTAGAAGTGAGTGGTTTCCACTAATTAATTAATTTGTTCTGTATGGTTAGTGCAGTGCAAAAGTTATCGTTCCATGCGAAGGGATATTGCTTCCGTTAAAATCACCGTTTCGTACATTAACATTTTCTCGGTAAAACTGATCCAGCTGCTTCACTCATATGTGCAAACGAAATGTTTCTAATACTAACTTTATTGATTGCAAAAGTAATTAATTAGAGGCTGACTAATCCGAGAATCAGCATAAATTATTAATTACGACAAAAAAATATACACACGCCAACGTACTTTTCCTGCAGAGGAGACTTCTCCATGCAAGCTATGCGCTTGCCAGGGGATAACTTTCCAACTCGAATCTACTGACATCCGGTCGACAGTAAAAATTTAATTAAAATTTATTCCTCCTGCTCTTTTGGACCGGAGATCTTTCACCAGGCAATATCAGTCATTGAAGCTCCCTCAGTCATGCTTTTAGTAGGTTTGAAAACTCATCTCGGAAATGCTTCAACACTCACCAGAAATTGATATATGCTTCCTAAAGAGAAAAACTTCCCGATAAATATGCTCCGTTCCGCTGCTGAGGGCGTACAACTCGCTGAACTTATTATTAAAATATTTGATTTCCACTATTGCTCAAATTGCGCTCCAGATGGAGCAGTTATTTTAATCTGATCACCACCTCCATCACCCATCATTTTAAAACTCCATGGTGCGTTGCGGGAGTCATCATAAACGCAAACTTTCCCTAATGTAACTGCCGCATATGGTTTGGCACTTGAGTGCCTCCTATTAAATAAAAGTTTCCTTTCTTCTCTGAACCTGAGCTTTCCTCACAACCTCAATTGGTATTGGCCTTGATGAACTTGAAGGGTAAGCAACGAAGGGATAAAATGCTTTATTAAAATTATGAAAAGTGCTTACTTTCGTATTGTTGAATTAGATTACACCCGTAGGGAGGGAAAATTTGAACGATAAATGTTTGCCATTGAAATGGCTGGCACGTTCCGTTCGATGGTAGTTGACTTTTGAGATCATTTGAAGGGTTTTATTGAATGGATTTTTTATTATTCTGAGTCAAAAATTTCTGAAGCCTGTTAGGTCTCTTTCCTTCTTACGTCAAGTGCGAGTGGATATCAATAACCACATCACCGCAATGGATGCTAAAAGCCATCAGAAGTCACCGTAATTACGAACAATCAAGCTAACATTGGTCACTGGCTCTACAACTACCACCCACCACCCGCCCTATTCCGTCTAACCATAGAAGCCGTCAGTTATTGTCTCTGTGGAACCAAATCAATATCACTCTCACAACATTAGCATCCCACAAAGTGTGTTTCTAAGCGTGGTTTATGCGGGGGACCAATCTTACATTGCGGCCAAGAAGTGTCCTTATCGTGTCGTTGTCGTCGTTGGGAACACTCCTAGAGTGCCTGCCAAAACCATTTACTTCACCGTGATGCGTCCAATGATGGTCTCTTCTTTTCACCCATCCACAGACCACGTAGATGGTTCTTTGGCGCCGAGCACAGACAACTAGACACAAGTCAATGCGAAGAGTGTTGTCAGGTGTTCAGCTCCATGGTTAAGCATATCCTACCTGAAGTGTGTGATGGCAGGTACTCTCGTCCACTGTCTGTCGGTTTAGCTCCTACTTAGAACTATATATAGGGGAAACGTTATTAAACGAGGGACGGATAGTCAAGTACACCTACTCCACACCTGGACTTTTCATCCGGCCATTAAACTAAAACAATGTCAAACGGCTTTGGTGGGGGGTCTTGCTGATCCGACGGCGGCCGAGGAAAGGGAAACTAAGCTACACTTCGGAAGGTATCAACTTTCAACGAGCATTCTTCTGCGACAAAAAGGTTCGACCAAAAATCAAGTTGTCAGTAGGTCGAGGACGGTATGAGGAGATCATTTTTTTGTTGGGCTGTGGGTTGAAGAAAATTTATAGTAAGCAGTTTCCCTGTTTCAAACCGGAACCCTAATTGTGGGCCTTCTCTTGAAAATTTTGGCACCGGAATAAAAGTGACAGGCATCGATAGAGGGGATGTTTAACTATTTTTAATTAAAACGATATTTGATCCATCCTATCGAACACGCTAGACAAAGGAAGGATGAAACTGTTACGGGACGGTTAATTTATGTCTGCAGAGACAAGTTAAGACAAGGATAGAACAAATAGTGTTAACCAGCTGTTTGAAGTAGTCTGTTGATTATAGACAAGGAAAACCGACATGCAGACAACTGGTTTGATATTTGTTTGGCTTTAGACTTTGCGCACTGGCGCGTAAGTATATGCGTATCTATTATGATGACGCCAGACGTTGCTATTTTATTCAGTTACCCTGTTTCGCACCGGCCATTGCCACCCCGGTTTTCATTTTATTTTTATTTTATTTGTTGTCAATCATATATGTAGACCGGTTTTACATTCTTGCCCTAATTCTAATTCACAGATATTGTGAGAAAAATACTATTTTAGTTGATTTTTATTAATTGTTATATCAATTGTGGTGCAGTATTTGGTATAGCAAGACATCATCTTATTTATGGGTCTATTTTGGGCATAGTTAGTTCTTTGATTATTGATGTAGAATAAATTCCTGCTTCTTAAATAACGGGTGGGAGCGTAGAAGTTGAGCTTCTCTAAAATTTCTGCGTCATTTACTCTTTGCCCAATAACATCGTTTATAAATGATAGGATTGCAAACTTACGTCATTTTTCAAGACCATCTATTTAAATTAACATACATCAAGATTCATAAGAAGGTAACCGAAAAGAGTTCCATCCTAGCTTACGCAAAGCATACAATAAAAACTGTTTCTGTACTGACTCAATACGGTCTTTATGTGTATTCTGATACGAGTCCCAAACCACGCTGCAGTACTCAAGAAGGGGCCTAACATATGTTACATACAATTTTTTTATTGTATAGGGATCATTGAAATGAAAACTAAACCTTTTGATGAACCCGAGCATATTACTTGCCTTGTATATTATATTGTTATAGTGTTCTACAAAAGTGAGTTCGGAATCAAGCATGACTCCCAAATCTCTAACTTGATTGCATCTTTCAACAGTTTGTTGACTTATAGTGATGGTGTCTTGCATAGGCGTAGCCAGGATTTCAAATAGGGGGGGGTGGGCGGTCAGGGGCGAGTTTTTTTTAGAGAGAGAGAGAGAGAGAGAGAGAGAGAGAGAGAGAGACCGTTTTTTACTCACCGTGCTCACACCGTTTTAATAGATTATATGTTTTTATATTGGCTATTAACAAAAATTATATTTTTTTTTGGCTATTAACAAACATACATTTTGAGTTTTGGTGGTTTAAAGCGTATGGTTTGTGTCCCCTTAGCTTACCTTCAGTATAATTATTTTATCTGATATTTTATAAACAGGAACATCAAACATAACCTTTTAAAACGACGTAAGTCTCGAATGTAAGCAAGCTGTGTTTTTCATGCTGAATTGTTGCTACTTGCATTCTTAATACACGAGTAGTTAGTAAATAATTTAGGATATTTTATTCATCAATGGCAAAAAAAAAATCAGCTATTCCTAAATATTTTAAAAATAGTTTATATACACTGGTGCATCTGCGTTTTGAAAGTTGTACCGATTTATCTGATGTGATACAAGTGAAACACGTTCTGTCGAAACACGGTGTATGTAGCAATCATGTGTAGCTAAGTAGTATGCAACCAAAACGGTGTATCATGGGATTACATTAAATTTGTTGTTCAAATTCGAGAAAAACCACCATTTTGCATATTTTTCTTTTCGTGGTTATTTCAGCTGCATGAAAAAACATTCGTTTTGTTTTGTTCGCTTGTTTCTTTTAATTACATATTGGAAAATATAATACTTACTTTTGAAATTTTTTCGAATGTCCATTTATGGTACTTCTAGATAAAATGAATCAAATAACTGCTTGAAACTGCCAATTATTTAAAAAAAAAAAACCCTTGCGCAATTCTCACACTGTGCACTGAATTCACCAGCAGAGCAACTTTTTCGAAATCAAATAAGTAATGAAAAGTAATGAGAAGTATCGACATTGATAGTACCTTTCTTCTTAGTTCATACGAGTATTCTCGACTTGTAGTGGAATGAATTTGATTGAGGAATTTTCATTATTCTTGTTTTAGGCCTTTGTGATGCAAAATAGTAACCGAGTGCGTATGAATGTATTCTACCCGATGATTCATTTTGTTATGAAGGTCCTTCTGTTAATAAACACGCGCAGAACCATCGCTTATTCTTCCGATCTTCCTCTAAGCTCTCCACCAATTGCATGGCGATCTGCCAAATTTGGAAGACATCTGCATTGAGTTATCTTAAATTATAATAATCCGTCCAATATATCACAAAACATTGCGATTGGTTGAGCGGACTGGAGATAATGAAATCATTTTGTATAAGACCAAGTCTCTCCCGGTTGGTACCAATGAGCATGGATATCAATAGAAAAATAAAGTTACCAGAAGGCACGAAATGCATCTACGGACTCTTATTTTTACGAAATCCCTCAATTGAAATTTTTAATGGATTAGCATAGATTGTTCATAAGACACTTCAACTTGATTTATACAGTTATTAGTTACAGTAGTGCAATATATTGTAGGATACAGTAGTAAAATTTGAAAGTTACGAAAAACGAGCTTGGTTCGAGCATCGGCTGTGAAAGGTTGTGTCGATGCTTTATTACGTACTATTTTCCTAACATCCTAGCATGGCGCGTTTCGAATTGTTTCGGTTATCTATAATTCGGTGAAACGAGTGATCGAGTGAGCACAATAAGAAAACAACAAAGCGTCTCTCAAACGTTAATAAAATTAACCTTGTTTCCCTAACGGAAAACCACCATCACACTTTGTGAGTGGCTCCAATGGCATCCTTACTGTTGGTATTAATCGGTTCAAATTAGAAATCGGTACTAATATTTAAATATTTTACTAAACGAAGCATGAATCCAGCTTATCGTTTACCAAAACGAACCCTGCTCCCACCCAATCTTGTTATCCAACATCTCAGTGATTTCCGTGGAAGTGCGGCGGCGGTCTTGGCTTACAATAAAACGTCCAAATAAACGTTAACGAATTCCTACCCTTTCCTTATTTGACCTGCATTCGGGCGAGGCCAGCGCCCGTATTGCCTTAGTTTGGGATCACCAGTTTTACACATTGAGCATGTTTGCATCATCTGTTGATGTTCTGTGTAATAACAGATGCACTGGCAGTAACGGAATAACAACTTCGGGCGGTCAATCATGCTCATTATCCTGCTCATGCTTATAAAAACGGATAATTTCTTTGAATAGGATAAGACAACTCCAACTTCGCGCTCTGACTAGCTTGCTGTTCTGCTTTCTCACATGCTGAATCAAACTGTAAGATACGATCAACATATAAAGGGCGAACACGAAATTATTGCGACACCGAAAATGTCATGCCAATTTTCTTATAATGTTTAGACCAAAATTTTAGGGTAGTTTTATACATATATTTATTATTGAACGCATTTTCGCTTGATGCCCTCCATAAAAGTCTTTACAGTGTCATCCGGTACCAGTTTCTCAGTTTTTTTTTCCATTTTCTTAACATGTCCTTCTCGTCTTTGACTGTCTTCTTGCTCTTCCGAAGTTCCCGCTTCATCATTGCCCAGTACTGCTCCACCGGGCGCAGCTCCGGACAGTTTGGCGGATTCATGTCCTTTGGAACAAAATGGACAGAATTGGCCTCATACCACTCCAGGACACTTTTAGAATAGTGGCATGATGCCAAATCTGGCCAAAATAGCGGAGCTTCGTCGTGCTGCTGCAAGAACGGCAAAAGGCGCTTCTCGAGGCACTCAGATTTGTAGATCTCGCCATTTACTGTGCCCTTTGTCACGAAAGGCTCACTCCTCAGTCCGCAAGAGCAGATGGCCTGCCAAATGAGATATTTGGAGGCGAACTTCGACATTTTCTTCTTCTTAAACTTTTCGTCCACATAGAACTTGCTCTTGCCGGTGAAAAACTCCAACCCCGGAATTTGCTTAAAATCGGCTTTTATGTACGTTTCGTCGTCCATCACACAGCAGCCATATTTTGTCAGCATCTTCTCGTAGAGCTTCCGTGCCCGAGTTTTAGCCGTCGATTGTTGCCGCTCATCGCGGTTTGGGAAGTTCTGTACCTTATATGTATGTAGTCCAGCTCTCTTCTTTGCATTCTGGACGTAGCTCTGCGACATGTCGATCTTTTTAGCCAAATCACGGCTTGAGACGTTGGGATTTGCTTTAATCATCCGCTTCACCTTTCCCTCCGTCTTTTTGTTCTCCGGTCCCGGTTTTCTTCCAGCTCCTTTGCCGTGGTCCAACGTCAACTGCTCCTGGAACCGCTTCAACACTCTGGAGACGGTTGAATGGTGAATGTTCAACATTTTTCCCAACTGCCGGTGCGACAGGTCAGGAAATTCCAGGTGTTTGGAAATAATTTGTTCTCTCGACTCGCGTTGGTTCACCTCCATTTTCGTTGAATCGAAAAACACGACTTTGAGTTTGACAGCATGTAAACAATACACATCAATGAGAAAGTGTGCAAAATTTGGTTGATTTTTACCCAGTGGTAAAAAAGTTATGCCCTGTTGAATGTGTCGCAATAATTTCGTGTTCGCCCTTTATTCTCCAAAAAAAAAAAACCCAAAGCCCCAAAAAGGGGGGAAAGGGGGGTAAAATTGATCGTTTTGACCAAAATCATAAATATTTTTTTTGATAGTTTTTCTTATTAACAACTATGTATGTTTAATTAATTTTTATTTGGTTCCGGAAACCATATCATTTGGTTTAAAAATTTGTTTTTTTTATTAAAAAAAAATAAAAAAAAAATTAGAGAAAAGTTTTTCCACTTTCCGGGAAGGGGGAAAAAATCAATCAATGCTTATCTAATAGCTAACATTACAGATTAAGAGATATTTCCCTAGTAGCACGGTTTTTAGATACTTTAGGCTAGGTAGGTTGGGTTCTTGGTTAAAGGAAAAAGATTGTAATAAAATTGTTAGTCGTTACTTTTTAAAAACTATTTTATAATTATAACTTTTTTCTCATGGATGTCCATTTTTCATTTAGGCAAAGGAGCAGTCTGACAAACATCCCAAGCAACACAAAATCGGCATATTTGGTTACAGTGTCTTGATTGTGACTTAATTGAGTAGTATTGGAGTAACATCAACTGTATTGCAACAAGTTACCTTGCAACCTGCTAGAGATAAAAGTTTAATAATAAAATATTGAAACAAATAATAAAATTCTAAAAATAAAATCAAAACGGGGGGGGGGGGGGGTCAGAGGCTCAACCCTGCCCCCCCCCCCCTGCCTACGTTTATGGTGTCTTGCCTTACATTGCGCTTTTTATTGAATGAGACTGAGATGCACTTTATTACATTAATCTCCAGCAAGCATTTTGTACACCAAATATGGAAATTATCAACTTCTCTTTGAAAAACTTCATTGTCAGATGATTTAAGTATTTCCATGAAAAGTTTCATGTCGTATGTATACATCAAAACATTTAAATGGCGTTAAATATATTCAACATCATTGACAAACAAAATAAATAGTAAAGGACCCAGATGCAATCCCTGTGGCCATTGCAATAGTTTGATACGTAAAGCCAGTGGTTTTGTAGGCGGTGTGCTTGGGGTCGTTATCTTGTTGAAAAGTAAACTTATTCTGCAAACCAGCTTTACATGCCGACTCCTTCTGATTTCTTTTTAGAATGCTAATGTAAGATTCGGCAGTCATTATTCCATCTATTTTGACAAGATTTCCAACGGGTTTTTAGTCAATTCACGGTCAATCCGGCGATCATCATTGATTATCGTCTTCCGTTTCCTTCCTCTACCTGGTCTGTCTGCCACACTTCCGAGATCCTCGTACTTCTTGCATATTTTTCGCACTCCTGCCTCACTTAATTCATATTTCCGAACGATTTCTCTGTTTGAAAGGCCCACTTGACGGTTTTTGACGATGAGCTTACGGATATCTAAAGAAATTTGATTTTTTTTCATCTAATTGGATTGATACGCACTTGATATGATACATTAACAACAAACAAGTTTTTTGTTGACGTTTTTATGCGGTTCGAGGGGTAGAAAAGCAGTCGCATGCTGTACGCCAAGATGCAAAGTTGTGGTTATTGTAGTTTGTACTTTATTTTGTCCAGCTTAAAAGCGACTCCTTCTGGCATTTTATCAAACTATTAAAAATATATACAATATAAAGATAAAATGATGTGGTATAAATTTTACAAATAAAAAAAAAGTTTTTATCCATATGAACTGTATTGAAACAAGGTTTAATGATTTGAATTTAATAACATCAGGTGCGTACTTTATTTTGTCCAGTACTGTACGTTGTTTGCCGATATTAATAGTGGAAGAGCTCCTGCTGTAGAGCATGTTTTTTTCTGTCATACCTACAACAGAGAGTATTATCTAGCCGATGGAATTCATCCACCTCTGTCGTCTTTGGCACAAACAGTTTCGTCTACTGTTGGCCAAAAACGAAAGGTACGTATGACGTTTGAAGCAATTGTCAGATAGCAGCGAAAAGGCATGTTTTAAAAATGCTAACAGTATTTATTTTCTTAATAGAAGATCACCGAGATTCTCCGACTTCAAGATAGCAATACACAGAAAAAAATTGATGAATTTTAACAGTCGTGTAAAATTTCCCCTCGTTCACTAAGCCTTGTAAACAACGAGGTCGCATGCAATTTTTCATACCACAGACTAGATTCAGGAGTTATTTAGCTTAAATTTAGACGAAATACCCCATGAACTTACGCCAAATCTAGCGTCCCATTTATGTGCATCAGATAACGCACAAAATTACATGTTTCTTTCAAACTATGTACTCCCGGCAATACCTGTCCTATCGATCGGTCACCGTCTGACCGGACAATGGACCCCGAAGGACACCATATGGTTCGGCAAAATCGTAAAGTTGGTCAATTTATAAAACTGGCACTGTGATTTATTTTAGAAAGCATTTCTTCAGCATGCTCTTCAGATAACTTCAGAGAAGCTCTGCGGAAAATTGCAAGGAAATTATTTGAACTTCAGAGAAAATATTTGGAGAACTAGAAAGAACACTATTTGAAAGATTACAAAGAACTTTTGGAAGAAAAATTCAGGAAAGTTGTTCAGGAAACACTTAAAAAGTTCTGCAGAGAACTTCAAAGAATTTCAGGGAATTTAGTCAAAAAATTTCAAGGAAAGCTCTTTGAAAAAACTCAGGTTTTCTTTGGAAACCTTAAGAGAAGTTTTTTGCAAATATCATAGAAAATCAAGGAAGTTCTTTGGAAAATGTCATGGAAATTTTTCAGACAACATCAGGAAAGTAATAACAGAAAAATAACTAAATCCTTAAACTTCAGAGAAGTTTTCCATAAAACTTCCGGTAAGTTGTTCATAGAGCTCCAGTGAAGATTTTTTTTTTATTATGCCTTGATTATCGAGATTTTTTGCCCTGGGCTAGTTCATCTCCCGTCGTAGTCAATCAAATACCTTTTGGGTATTTTCGTAGCTTCTTCGGGGGTGAGATTTGAACTCGTGACTTTGGCGTGAGAGATATGGATGTTTACCACTACTCGCCCCGCTCAGTGAAGATCATTATTGTTCATTATTATTCCAGGAAAGTTCCTCAAAGAATTTCAGGGAAGTTCTCTAGAGAACTCAAGGAAAGTTCTTCAGAGAATGACAGGGAAGTTCTTCGAAGAGCTTGAGGAACAACCCTTGGATAACATAAGGTAAATCCTTGAGAGAACTCCAGGAAAACTTGTCGGAAAAGTTCAGGTGAGATCTTAAGAGAAACTATTCAGAAATTGTCAGGAAAGTTCTTTGGAGAACTTTAGGAAAGCTCTTCAGAGAACATCAATGAAGTTCTCCTGAGATCTTTGGGGAAGTGATAACAAATAAATGAATTAACTAATAGGCTAAGTTGTTATTCAAAACTAATGCAGAGGACTTTGGGAAAGTTCTTCAAAGAAATTTGAGGAAGTTCTTCAGAGAGTTTCGTGGAAGTTCTTTCTATAACTTCAGGAATTTGTTTTAGCTAACTTCGGGGAAGTTCTTCAGAGAACATCCGGAAAGTTCTTCAGTAAACTTCGGGGAAGTTCTTCAGAGTACTTCACTGATGTTCTGCAGATAAATTTGGGGTAGTTCATTATAGAACTTTGCTGAAGTTCTCTTTAGAACTTCCTTGAAGTTCTTTTTAGAACTTCCTTGAAGTTCTCTGTAGAACTTCCCTGAAGTGCTCTATAGAACATCCCTGAAGTTTTATGTAGAATTTACCTGAAGTTCTCTGAAGAACTACCCTGAAGTTCTCTGTAGAACTTCCCTGAAGTTCTAAGTAGAACTTCCCTGAAGTTCTAAGTAGAACTTCTCTGAAGTTCTCTGTAGGACTTCCCTGAAGTTCTCTGTAGAACTTCCCTGAAGTTCTCTGTAGAAGTTCTCCGAAGTTCTCTCAAGATCTTCCCTGAAGTTTTCTGTAGAGCTTACTTGAAGTTCTCTGTAGAACTTCCCTGAAGTTCTCTGTAGAACTTCCCTGAAGTTCTCTGTAGAATTTCTCTGAAGTTCTCTGTAGAACTTCCCTGAAGTTCTCTGTAGAACTTCCCTGAAATTATCTGTAAAACTTCTCTGAAATTATCTGTAGAATGTCTCTTAAATTCTCTGTAGAACTTCCCTGAAGTTCTCTGTAGAACTTCCTTGAAGCTCTCTGTTCTCGATTCTTCCCTGAAGTTTCTCTCTGTAGAACTTCTAATCTTTACCCCTGAAGTTCTCTGTAGAACTCTTCCTTCCCTGAAGTTCTCTGTAGAACTTCTCTGAAGTTCTCTGTAGAACTTCTCTGAAGTTCTCTGTAGAACTTCCCTGAAGTTCTCTGTAGAACTGCCCTGAAGTTCTCTTTAGAAGTTATCTGAAGTTCACTCAAGATCTTCCCTGAGGTTCAGTCAAGAATTAATTTGAAGTTCCCTGAAGTTCTTTCAAGAGCTTTCCTGAAATTCTCTCAAGAACTTTCCTGATATTTTCTGAAGAGAACAATGTCCTATTTGACGAGATCTTCAGACGCAAGCAATGCATCCGTGAGATGCATCAAGGACATATGCTTGAATGCTTCCTGCAAGATATGATGCTGTTCCAACGTGTATTATTCCTTGGCTACTTCACTCAACCCGCTAAAATCAACCGACACGATCGAATGGTTAGCGATTCGTTTGAGTGTCTTTGTCCGTTAGATACTGTCGTTGGCCTTTGTATTGGCTGCCTCAGCCAAAAATTTACTGGCTTTGGCAAGCTCAACATTTTCCGAGCCAATATCCTTCTGCTTCTTGCTTGCGTCCCTGCCTCTGGGCCGGTAAGTTCCACTACTGTTTACCATCGATGATTCTCCTTCTTCACCTTGGTCGATTTTTTCAACTCCATCGTTTGACACCGATTCTATTGACCACTTTGCAGTTGGAGCCTGAAAATCGATGCAACAAGTTAGTTGCTGAAAAATTTCCTTGACCCACGGTGAACGTGAAACAAATCAAGTAGCGGTTTTAGCGTAGCAGCGTGATCAAGGTCTTAAAATACGAATTAAATTTCAAATCTTTGTTTCTGTACAATATTGAAAATTAATGGTTTTAAACATCAAACTATTGAAAACAACGCAAATATTAAGTGATGTCTAAAATTGCATTAAGCAGATTAAATTTACTACATGCACAGTACTTTCCTATCACAGACTTCAAATGTATGTAAGGGAGGTCGAGGAACAGCGGTCTTGAAGACGTGTGGAGTGGCAATGAGCTGGCTTTAAATTGACAACCGTTTCTAGGCAGTCGGTTGACCAAGCCAATGTAGCCAATGTGTGATCCAGTTGGAATCCATCTTTTGGTATGACTCACCGTTAAGAGGTATGAAGGCTGTGAGCTAGTCAACAATATTAGCATGATTGATTTCAATTAGCGGCTTATAACTGTTGCTAATATGACGCTTGTAGCAGCAATACGCTACTAATGCATTGTCGTACAATATAAGCAAATTTATGAATGGGTCATTTGACAGTTTCAAAGAAGACTGATCAAACATGAACCGTTGAAAATCTTTACCTTTTAGGACGACCAAATTAATTTTTACAGCTAAAGAGTTTGTTTGTTTGTTTTCATATCGTTCGAATTTTTTGTTTCAGCTTTCCCTTCGTCACATACATTTAATGTTGTTTAAAATTTCAAATATGGCTCCGCAATTTAAACGGTCTTTATATTATTCCGAAGTGTAAATATAAAGCAAGCTTACGGCAAGAGTAGCATGTCAAATTGAAATTTTACAAATGGTGACCATCACAAATTACTGAAACAGATAAAATGCTAACCACACAATGAATCATGCACAATGCATGAATCAAAGGTAGGCTCCTTCCCGCAAATCGTACACTACTACGATAAAGAACACGAACAGCTTTTGGTGTACGTTGGCCTCTCCAGATGCCCTCAATATCGTTTCAATTAATGCTATTATTTGCGGAATCTTCAGCAAAACATCGTCCTGACCTGTCATCCAGCCAAAAATAACCATCGAAATACGCAATAGGTACCGAACAACCCATCCTATTGAACACTTTACTTCTGGTTTCCAAGTTCATCACCATATGCCTGGTTTACCGTTGGATAGTATCTATTGGGATACTATAATGTCTTAAGCATTTCCAAATGGATTTAAGGCAGCAAAACCAGCGGCCTTCTTCAGGGTCACCAACATTTTAAGATAAGAGTCAATTTTCCAGTACAAAATAATTAATGAGCCTGTATTCGGAAACAGGCGATATCTCATCCATTTGACTAGTCTCCTGTTTGATTTAAATGGCTTCTTGCAAGTATTTGACAAATAATCGCTTGTTCCATTCGATAAATGTTACCTTTTTTTAATACATTTTTTTTTTAAATAATAACATTTATTACACAGTGCCACAGGGACCGGCAACATTAAAAATCCACCGTCGATCAATGTGTTATTGTTGAGGAAAGACTCATATTTTTGAAAGATTTGGGTATTTCAATACATGTTAACATAAAACAAATAAAAAGATCCATTTAGTTTGACAAACTAGGTAGGGCATTCTTAAATAGGTTACTGCAACTTATTTTGACAGAATTCTGCTACTCTAGAAGTCATTAATGTACATACTGTAAAAAGGCAAACCGACAAATTTAATTATTTAAACAAAAAACAAGCGTTCATTTCTCCATTGAGTCCACTCACACTCCGTATTCCATGAAATGTATATTAAGGAAACAATTTTGCACCTCTCAAACTTCTTATTCCAACTTCCGCCGGCAAAAAACCGAACTGCATAGCAAAATGGCATCGAGTGCCAAATTAAGCTGAACACCGTAAAGCAAATGCCAAACATTTCATATTTCACCTTCCCCAAAAACTTAATCTATCCAAACCACTGCTCTATACCAACAACTACCCGGCATGCCAAACCATACTCCCAGCAAAACATAAACAAACAAGATCTGCTATAGCACGCCACATAAACACAGTGGACCGAAACGGGTGCCAGTTCCGATTAGGATACCTTTGCATTGCTGCGTACATTTCCGGTATCAGTCACGTCACGAAAGCAGACTATGCCAGAGGGGAGGCATATTAACGAAGCCAGGTGGAGCTTTGACGCTGGCTGCATCACAGATCCTGTAGTCTTTCTCGAACAAAGTTTCTTTAACCATTGCTCTCTCTATCCTGGAAACCACGCCACGGCACCAGAGAAGTGAGCGGAACATGAAAACGTACCCTGTGAGGTAGTGTGGTTTTCGCAACTTCAACTCCATCGTTGCTGGTAACCGATACCGCATGCCACCAGCGTTCCTTTCTAGCTGCGCTTTTCCCATGGTCTCTGTTTACCGTGAATGAAGAAACCGAACCATCATTGGCACTGTTCTATTATTTGGAAAACAATTTCTGCATAATTTTGAGTACCGTGGCGGGGGGTTGAATTGATTATCGAGGAAGATTGTCATTACTTTTGCTTTGATGCGATATTTTTATGTCAAATTTGAGACACCCTAAAGACGTTTGCAATTGTATGTGTTATTAAAGATCAAATAGTAGACGTGATCGTGTGAATTTAAGAAATATGTGAATATTTGAAATCATGAAGTTTTTTGAGAAATCAATTTCACTAAGTAGAACCATTGATTCATTCTACGACAAATGACGGTAACCAAGAGATAGAGAGTGAGGCTGCTTTCGTTCTATCCATCTATACCACGAGATGAATGCTTCTGTCTTTTGAGTGTTATTCCCAGTCATATTCTAAATATGACGCAACTATCTGTAGAATGTGGATCCTGTGCTTTTCTTAGTTCAAACAGTAAAAACGCATCTACAAAATCTGTCTGAGGATAAGTTTTTCCAGTGGAATTTAATGGAATTTGCTCACATTCACTAGGAGTAGTTTGTAAAAGTGTTTCAGTTTATATTTTATTTTTTCAAAAGTGATCAAGTGAAATGTTAGTTTCAATTTTCCTAGTTTTCCATTTTACTTCAGTTTTTATTTTCCTCGCTCTAAATAAATACTTTTTGATCATTGTTTTGCATATGCAAAGTTCCAGGACGAGGAAAAGCTACTTTTCAATCAAGAGTGATGCGCATACCTGAAAAGAGAGAAAGAAAATGAAAAAATATAAGAACTATATTGTGGAGAAAAGATATTGATTGGAACTAAAGATACATACACAAAACATAACCACACAGATAGAAAGAAATATTTAATTTTCTGCGTTATCTAATACACATAAAAAGAATGCTTGATTTGGCAGAAAATAATGGGATATTTCATGTTAATTTTAGTCAGATAACGCCTGAATATAGCCAGCTGTATGAGAGATGGCAAACATCATTGTATGGCGCATTAAAGATTGCAAACAATTTCGTCGTTTACACCTCTTTTGGCTTGGAATTAAACGGGTGGAAATTTTACGCACCTGTTGAAACTTATAGTGTTTTTTTTTCAGTGCAGCAATGCAGAATAAATAAAACGTTCAACATGAGAAAATTCTTCCATTACACTAGATAAGAAAATAAATCAAAAGTGATGAACTTTATAATTCGACTAAAGTTTCTAATGTGAAATTTTATGCAGAATTGAAAAATGTCGTAAAAAAATTAAATACATTTACTTAAAATGGAATATTTCCAACGCGTGTGATCCAATTTCAAATGTTTTGTCATCAAATGGAGCAGAATAAAATTTAACACTGAAAAATTGTGCAAATCAAAGAAGAACTTTTTAAGTGTTTGTGGATATAATGTCCTTAAGATGCACAGTCACCGCCAGAAAAAAAAGTGCCCACCTACCCCAGATTCTCCCTTTTGTGCAGCAAACTGTAAAATAAGTGAATAATTCTAAGTTTCGTTGTTTTGATGGCATATTTATTATGTTCTTTTCTTGTCTGGTACATAAAAACACTTGTCCTGCAAATTCATTTTTTCCTTCAAGGAAGATCAAACTATAGTAGAAATTATGCATGTCAAAATAAAGTGCCCATTTCTTATTTTCTTTAAAAAAAAACAAGTCGTAGATCCAGTCTGTTGAGTGATCAGTAGTTGCCTGGCCTTCAACAGTTTTTGCAAACGTTTCGGCATACTCTCCACCAGATTCTTCAGGTGTTGTGGGTCAAGATCTTCCCAGGCGTTCTCAAGAGCTTGAAAATAGTTTTGTTTGTTGGTAACTCCTGTCTTATCAACTCGTGAATCCAAGATGGCCCACAGATTCTCTATTGGGTTCAGATCTGGACTCTGTGGGGGCCATTCCATAGGTTTAATACAGCAGGAACGGAAGAATGCCTTTGACTTCTTCGCGGTATGTTTTGGGTCCTTATCTTGCTGGAACACAAATTTGTTTTCCAGCCCAGTTTTAACCAACGAAACCTCAAAATTCTCACGCAATTTGTCGATTTAGGAATCTGCTGTCATAATACCATCGATTTTTACCAAAGCACCAACACCCGCCCAAGAAAAACACCCCCATACCATCACGTTCCCTCCACCATGCTTTACTGTGCCCTGGATATGTCGATCATGAAGCGCCTCTCCAGGTCTACGCCATACACGAGCTCATTTTTTGCTGTTGAACAACTCGAATTTGGACTAATTAGTCCACAAAACAGTCTTCCAATCTTCTAAAGGTTTATCAGCATGTTTCCGAGCAAATTTGAGTCATTTCGCTTTGTTGACTTTTCTAATAAAAGGCAACTTCTTATAAAACCTGCTCTTCATACCGTGTTCAGCGATCCTTCTGCGTAGAGTACTGTCCGAGACCGGTTGTTGAATCAGTTCCTTGATCTCCCTGAGGGTAACCTTCGGATTTTTCTTAATTTCTCGAATGATTCTTGCATCTGTTCGGGAATCTGTTCTACGTTTCCTTCCCCTTCCTGGGCGATCAGCTACTGAACCATAGGTTTTGTACTTTGCGAAAAATTTGGTAGCCGCTGCTTTGCTGTATCCATACTTTTCACCAATCTTGCGAAGCGATTCACCTTTTTCACCTTTGTCACGAATAACACATTTTCGGATCTGCAAGGGAATAGTTTTGCTGCCACCGTATTATCCATGGTTATTTAGATAACTCACACTGAATCTTTCTGACCGACAACTGAAATCCGTAAAAAGATCAACAAACACTTGGAAACTTCAAAAAAATTGAATACGAGGGGCGTTCGGATGCAAAAATTACATACACTTAATATATTTTCAATTGGGCACTCTATTATGACACACCAAATTAACACCACGTATGGTTCAAAAAATAATTTTGCAAAAATGTGTATTATCCATAGCCAAAATACACATGCATCTTTAAAATAATAATATTATCATGCTTAAAAAAATATATGAATACGATATAATAAGTTTTTCAATGACTTCAGAGATGAAGCGTCATAAGAAAAATTGACTCTGTTTTTTTCCCGTAGTATAAGTTTTTCAGTTTTTCTCAAAAAAAAAATCCGTGATAGACCACGGATTAAAATGACACAATGGAAATTTATCATGATTGGGTGAGATCGTTTCTTTATATACATATACAGCAATTCATTAGAAAAAGGATGAATAATTTATCAGAATTTCATAATAACTGGTAGTTAAGGATTAACCAAAATATATTCGACCCGAATTTTTCATTTCTGCGTCAAAGTGGTTTGAAAAATTTACTTATTTTACAAATGATATTTTTTCAAAAAATCATAACTTTTGAACCATCGGATCGATTTTGACAACTAAAAACGCAAACAAAAGGTAATCAAATACCTTTTTTTGGGAAAAAAAATATGTTCAGAAAACGCATGAATTAAAATATTCCTTATGAAAAGATTAATTATTGTTTTTCATGGTGGTTATGGTCTCGGGAACAAATCGCCACCTCGTTTTAATTTTATTTTTTTTTATATTTTAACTATTTAATTTTTTTTTCAATTTTATGAGAAAATGTACCATGCATGTAATCTAATTTTTGAGCGACATTTTTTTCAAAAAGACTGTGTTTTAGTTTTTGCTGACTATCCTTCCACGCGTTTCAATTATGCAAAGTAAACTGTTTGCCATGCGTCCCCATCAACCTTAAAGAATTTTTATACGTTCATTTATATTTTTTGAGAGTTAAGGGATGGACCATAAACCATGTGTTGTCATATTTGATATTTTCAGACCCCCCTACATCTGTGTTTCTTTGCCCATACTTTTTTTTTTATAACATGGAGCATATATTCTGAACTGCTCCCTTCCAAAAAGGACAACGTGGCTTATGGACATTTTTATTCCAATAGTTCAAAAGTTATGATAATTTGAAAAAAAAAACATTTAAAAAAACTTAATTTTCCAAACCTAACGCAGAAATGGTCACCCATTATTTATTTTATTTAAATAGCCATACATCGTATTTACGATATGACTTCATCTACAACATTTCGCCAATATACTCGGTCTATGGCTGCCTCTCTCCAACCTCGTTGACGACCCACACTCGCCAGATCCTGTTGCACCTGGTCCGCCCATCGTGCTCGCTGTGCCCCACGCCTTCTTGTACCGGCCGGATTCGAGGCGAACACCATTTTTGCAGGGTTGTTGTCCGGCATTCTCGCAACATGCCCTGCCTACCGTATCCTTCCAGCCTTCGCGACCTTCTGAATGCTGGGTTCGCCGTAGAGTTCAGCGAGCTCGTGGTTCCATCTTCGCCGCCACACTCCATCCTCCTGTACGCCGCCAAAGATGGTCCTAAGCACCCGGCGTTCGAAAACACCAAGTGCTTGCAGGTCCTCCTCGAGCATCGTCCACGTCTCGTGCCCGTAGAGAACAACCGGTCTTATCAGCGTTTTATACATGGTACATTTAGTGCGGGGGTGAATCTTTCTTGACCGCAAGTTCTTCTGGAGCCCGTAGTAGGCACAACTTCCACTGATGATGCGTCTTCGGATTTCACGGCTGTTTTTGTTGTCAGCCGTAAGCAAGGATCAAAGGTAGATGAATTCTTCTACCACCTCGAATGTATCCCCGTCTATCGTAACACTGCTGCCTAGGCGGTCCCTGTCGCGCTCGGTACCTCCTGCTAGCATGTACTTTGTTTTCGACACATTCACCTCCAGTCTGACTTTCGCAGCTTCGCGTTTTAGGCGAGTGTACATTTCTGCCACCGTTTCAAATCTTCTGCCGACAATGTTCATGTCATCCGCAAAACAAACGAACTGACCGGATCGAGTGAAAATCGTACCCCGGCTGTTGAGCCCGGCTCTTCGCATGACACCTTCTAGCGCAATGTTGAACAACAGGCACGAAAGTCCATCACCTTGGCGTAGTCCCCGGCGTGATTCAAACGAGCTGGAATGTTCGCCCGAAATCTTCACGCAGTTTCGCACACCGTCCATCGTAGCTTTAATCAGTCTAGTGAGCTTCTCGGGAAAGCCGTTCTCGTCCATAATCTTCCATAGCTCTATGCGGTCGATTCTGTCGTACGTCGCCTTGAAATCGATGAACAGATGATGCGTCGGGACCTGGTATTCGCGGCATTTTTGGAGGATTTGCCGTACAGTAAAGATCTGGTCCGTCGTCGAGCACCCGTCGATGAAACCGGCCTGATAACTTCCCACGAACTCATTTACTTTTGGTGAAAGCCGGCGGAAGATGACCTGGGATAGCACTTTGTAGGCTATATTGTGGTCACCCAATTGACAATATGTAAAAATAAAGGTCGAATAGTTTTCATTAAAGAACGAAACAACTAAAGCCGTGGACACGTTAAATTTCGGAAAACAAATAATAGCAGCAACAAAAATTTCACAAAATTCAACAAAGCCGATTGTTTATTTCACAATAATAGAGAATTTCACAAGAACAATTGATTAAGATAATAATCCTTCTTTCTGTAAAATTCTCGAACTTTCTGTGGTACACCCACCATCAGGTTCCGTACGGTATCCTCAGATACGCCCACCATGACGACTCTCCGTCTTATTGTTCTTCTTAGTTTCAAAGAGTTCCCGCTTAACTAGAGCGCAGTACTTCACTTTTGGGCAAAGTTCTGGACATTTGGATTGGCTGTTTTTGGCACGTATTTGTCCTCTTGTACCTTATACCATTCCAGGATGGATTTAGCATAGTAACAAGAGGCCAAATCAGGCCAAAACAGAGCTGGATGGTCGTGACTTCTGATAAACGGTAGTAACCACTTTTGCAGACATTCTTTCTCATTCAAATGCTTATTGATAGTGCCGATAGAGACGAAATTTTTAGATTTTCGACCACAACTACATATGGCCAGCAAATGACCCGTAACGCTGGTAGATCACCTTTTCGTGGTGCATTACGGGGTATCAGATCTACCACCGAACCCTAGTTTAATTATTTCAAACTAGGGAACATATTTGTTTTTTTTGTAGTCAAAGGTATATTACATATATTGTCCTTATTACATTTTATGTCTTCTGAAAAGCGACAATAACCCACCGAGGATTAAGCTAATTCTAATTTTCTATTCGATCTTTTATAGTTTGAATTGGTTAAGACTAGGGTTCTGATGCATTGTCAGTATCGGAGTCATTGTTTGTTTTCTTTGCAATGAATCCGATTTTGTCTGATAAAGGGGCACGCTTTTGAAGAGTGCTCTCACTCCTCAAAGGGCTTAAATAGCAGAAACTTTCACTAGAAGTCAATGAATTGCCAACAAAACAAACAATGACAACTGTAACAACACCGAATACTTTATCATTTCTCAATAGTGATTGAGTAACTCGACATGCACTAAACAAAGGATACGGGATATACTACAGTAGATCAATTTTCTGGTCGCAGTGGTTTATGTCCCGAATTGAGGAAAAAAAGGCCTGCAAATCAAATACTTTTTCGGGAATTTGGACACCTTCTATCTCCGAAAATGCTCGGCAACGGCGTTCCTTTGCATTGCGTTATAAAAAACTAGACCCGGAAGCAGTTTAAAGTCTTCCAGTACGTATGTTTCGTCGTCCATTATGATACGAGAAAATGTATGCAAAAAATGGTGTAAAGCTCCTTACCACAACTTTTTGCAGTGAAATTTAGCTTGTCATCACGGTTGGGCACCTTTTTCACTTTGTACTCCTTCAGTCCTTGCCTTTGCGTCACTTTGTGTACGTATGATTTTGAATTCCAACTTTGCGAGCCACATTTTTTACAGAAAGATTGGGATTTTTCTCAATTATGGCTACCACCTTCTTGTTCATTTGTCGGGAGCATACTCTTCGATTTGTTCCGCTTCCAACCGTCCGCTCTACAGTCAAGTGAAGCGATCCCTTCAGCAGCGAATTTTGGCATTACTTCAATCGCACCACGGTCCGGTGAAGTTCCGATCTTACTCAGCCAGTTGCTTCAACAGCCGGGATGTCATGGAATGGTATAAGCAGAATGATATTGACAATATTTAAAAAAAAAAACTCTCAATCCACCAAATTGTCCAAGTTTTTGTCACATCGAAAAATATTAGGAAACATACTGAAGAAATGTGAAACAATAAAAAAAAACCTGTAGGAAAAAGATGGCACACCAAGTTGAAAACTCTACTGTGCAAAAATAATTGGTAGGATTGAGCGAAAATTCCTAGAATTTATGCGAGATGCTGATGAATAATTTTTCATTCCTTTTTACTTTGATGTTTTAGAGATTCCCAGTGGAATGAAACCCTAATCACTTTTTTATGTACTTTTTTGGTTAAGAAATGTCTCATTTTGTGCCATCAAATACCAAGTGGATCAAGCTTTACTGCAAAAAAGGAATTTTCCTGAGTTGTTTGACTTTTTTCAACAATAACGATAAGTTTTTTTTAAATGCGTAATATATTTTCCATAATGATGATGTTTTAATTATCGTATAGATCTGGCCGAACGGTCTCAGATTGTTACGAAACTTTGCCACGTGTAGGTTTCATGGATAAATGAACGAAAAACAATAGTGAAAAATTCTTGGCTGCCAGTTTCCTAGAACACGCCACTTGAAGTTTTTCGATTTTTCCGAACAACACTAACTTTAAAAATTCAAAACTCAAGAACAATTCATTGTAGGACAATTTTTTTCTGTACTATAATGAAATTTTCTCACGGATTTAGAAAAAAATATAATTTAAAAAATATTTCCTACCAACTATTCCTCAGTGAAGGATTTTTTTTTCGAAAAGGCCGAAAAACCATCTTATGAATCATGAAAAAAATTGAAAAACATATTTTCTTGTTCATTAACTCATAAACTTTCATTGGTTAGATTTCGGTGAAGGGCATTTTTTTTTTTTGAGTAATGCTCGAAAAACTATGTGCCCGTCACTCGTTTTCATACAAAAATAATAAAAAAATCTGAAAAGTGTCGTCTTTCAATTTGCTTATGGAAACCTATTGTATGCTTTAAAGTTGAGTATCTGATTTTTTATTTTGTTCAACACAGTTTGAAAGACACAATTTATTTTCTGCGATATCTAATGCACATAAAGGGAATGCTAAATTTGGCATGAATTAATGGGATCTTTCATGAACATTTAAGCCAGATATCACTGGAATCAGGTCTGTTGTAAGGAAGATTGCAAAAAAAGTTGCATGGCTTCCCAAGTAACATTGCCAAAACCATCCAGCTTTATTAAGTTTTATTAAGGTTTTATCAAAGCCACTAGAAATCAATTTGGTTTTATTATGACACTAAGAGGTGCCAATAGGTTTCATATTTTAGTCAGGTTTATGAGAACCTACACAACTTGTTTAAAACGATCTTAAGACCTCGTTTTCTCAAATACCTTTTACTCCTATCAAAGATTTTATTTCGACTTTATGAACTCATAATATGCTGTTTTGAAATGCCGTTTTAGGACTCATTCATATTCTCTTATTATGGTCAGTTGAAAAAGCATTTTAAAACCATTTTGCCTCCAGTAAATGCATGAGGCGGCAAATTGGCATTGAGGAAAGCCACCAAAGAACAAAATAGTTTTAAAGTAGTCATTGCGAAGATAACTTTGCTTTATGGCAGAATTGTGATTTTTTTTCCAATCGCCATATTGAAATATTAAAAATAATAGAAATGTGGAGAAATAAATGCACCAAATTTTTAATGTAATGCAAATGAACTGTATATCGAAACCAATTTCTACATTCTTTTAGACAACTTTATTGAATTTCATCAATTTTCAAGAAAGTCTTGTTTAATTTATCGAATATATTTGTTTTTATTTTGTGTTTGTTGTTGTAAACGCGCATAATCTCCAAGGCGCATTAATTTTCGGCTCTTATCGTGCCAATATTCACAATAAAATTCAATGCGCATCTGATTTGGAGCATGCTGCGCTGTAAAAAACTGAATTTGTTTTGGATATTTTGCAATGAAACAAAATTTCCCGCATACTTTTTTTCTCAGATATTATTTACTGCTAAATGAATCAGAAGAGCAGAGAATCGAACAAAGCAGAACAATAAAAACCAACCACGATATCACAGTTAAGTTTGACAGCTGTGGCTATTTGGCCGCGTGCTGGTTTTCATGGTAGCCTATAGGTTATATGAAGGTTCTCAAGTGGTCATAGCATCTATCACTAGAATAATTTCAAAATCTTTATGGTCTTATAAAGGTTTTATTAAATTGTCTTCACAACCGTTTATAGAGTGGGCCACATTGTACAAATTTTGGCTTTAAAGAAGCATAGAGGAGGTGTTGGTAGACAAAACAGTTTTGAATGTAGTTTTATCAACATAGCCGGGAGGAATGCTATACGGCTAGAATAAAACTTAAATTGTTACCTGGGTTATGAAAGATTGCAAACAATTACGTTGTTTACACTTGCTTTGGCTAGCAATTAAACGAAAGGAAATTTCACGCGCCTGTTAAAATTCATTTTTTTTTTCTGTGAAGGTAGCTGCTAGGTAGAGAGTTTAATAAAGCATAGATACAAATCAAATTTCTATATAAGAGCGTTTGCAAACAAACCAATCATTTGTTCACCTCGAATATCAGCAAGTGGTTCATCCGTGCGAGAAACGATTTCGAAGAATAGGCTTCATCATACTTTAGGAGTACAGCGCATTGCTACATCGAAAAGTTTTCCAAGCACACTACATCACCATCGTTCATGGAGAAGCTTAAATACTACGAAGCTCAACGCGCTCATTTGCGTTCAATTACTCAGAGTGATTTAGATAAGCTACGTTTCAGACGCATGGATTGGGTGATGAATAAAATAAAATTATGTACGAAATGTCGCTTTTGGTTTACAAATACTAGTGAGAAAAAAAGTTGAAGTTAGACTATTGCCAAGAAACTGGTCATATGTAAGAATAAAATCTTACTTTGAAGAAGCTACTCAACATATGCTTACTGAGTAGAAAAAGCACGATTTGGGAATTCAACCTTTGTCAACGTCAAAAACTAGGCGACCGTCAGTTCAGATGTTCAAGAAAAGGTTAACAGCTTTTATTTCAGAGACGACATCATTCGGCCATCTCCAGGGTTGAAAGATACAATTTTTATAAAATTACCCAATGGAAATCGTTAAAACTTTCAAATGCGCCTGTTGCTTGCATCGCTAGCAATATTTATAATTCTTCAAAAATGAACATGAATCTGTTTCATTTACGTCATGAAACGTCAACTTAGGCCTAAGCAATGTGTTTACAGATTCATCAGCAATGAATGATTGTGTTTGCATGATGCAAGAAAATATGAAATTCTTGTTTGATGCTATGAAAAAAACTTATTGCTTTTTAAATTTACTTGCGGATACAAGTCTCAACACTTTTTTGATTGATAAAGTTTTAGCAGGATGACCCTTTTTTCCAACGTCTCACGGGAAAGGTCCATGTGATGTTATAGCAGCATCATAAAACGAATGGCTAAGGACGCATGTCTTAGAAAGACTGCAGAAATAAATAGCGTTAAACATTTTTATGACTGGGCGACATCAGAATAAGTGAAACAACAGTTTTAAAAAGACTGGCAATTTAAATATGCAAACGAAGATTGAAGACTACACAGACGCTGAAAACATTTTACTAGCAAGATTAAATAATCTCGTTCAAATTCCAGGGACACAAAAATATCATGCGTTTTTTCCAAGGACGAACAAAGCATTTATATAAATTAATTTTCTGATGAATTCAAAAAATCTAGAATATATTTTATACTTCCATCTCGATAAAACAATGGAACAGAAATCTTCCAACAGTATGAATCCAACACGAAGTTCACGACATAAGAAATTGTTGTGAAACTAGTAAATAATCAGAAATCAAAAGAATAAAGTGTTATTTCCTCGATGTAGAAATAACTAAATAATTATGATAAAATTAACAACACGTATGTTTTTATTTATTTTGACCATAGGCGCCTCCAAACGTCGGACAAGTAGGAGTATAATCGCTATGAAGGAAACACATTTGAATATAATATATTATTAAAATTGGATTGGATGTAGCGTTCCATTCCAATATGGGGGCACATGCTGCCCCACACCACATTGCCACACCCCTCCCTCCTCCCTCCCACACCAAAGACACGAGGGCTCATAACAACGTAAACCTCTGATAATCAAGCACGTAGAAGCAATAATGCGCCGTTAGCTTTTGTTAAAAAACAAATTAATTAACCATCGGCTCTTTAAAGGATTTGCAGTTGAGCCTTAAAAAAACGAACTAATTGATTGAGCTACCTAGCGGCAACCAATCGAATGGGAAACAAACCGAGCAACCATCTGAGAAACATACGAGCAAATAAGAAGACGACAGTGTTTTGTCCAGGGTTCGACCAGGCCGTACGTTGTAACTTTTTACGAGACACGACGATGACAAACGAATGAAATAGACCACTTTGTCGATGATAATTTATTGCCACCAAGAGGCAGCGTACCAGCTCGGTGGGTACAAGACGATAACACAACTAGAACACCAGTAACCTACATGAAACGATGTGTCCCTTTTATAGGGGACACGAAGTAAAGATGAATAGTGCCGTGCGCACCGCATTGTTACAATGGTGTGCATAGATACGGCGCGCCGACAGTGATGTTCCACGCTGCCCACTTTAGCTACAATAATAGCATCAGACTGTTTGCATGCTAGCCGCTCTCGAAGGGTAGAAACAATACACGCTCCTGGGGGAACGCGCGTTTGGTGCTATCCACACAACAGCAAGCACGCTTTGTGCTGTTTGAGATCGAACAGACAGTTTTAGAAACTTTTTCATTTTTGTAACGTTTGCATAAAAAAAAATGACTTTTTTTCGGATGGTGATAAAAAATAGCTAAGACAGATAATTGCTTTTTATAAATTTCCCATGGAAGGTAATTATTTAAGCTTACTTGCAAAAAAATTCTACGCCCTTGCGAGCGGCTTTCCGGCAGTTAACAAGAACATTCGCCATGGCGGACGAAAACATGCGTGTAGGCATGTTTTTGAGTACTTTCATCGTTTTATCTATCCATTCCTCCTCAGTTTTCGCGAGAACATTGTTGGAGTAGATCTTACGCTTCAGGTTGGCCCAAAAATTCTCGATGAGACGAAGCTGGGGGACGTTGGGCGGGTTCGTTGACTTGGGTACCACATCGATATTCAGCCGCCCCATCTCCTCCAACGATCGCTTTGAGTAGTGGGCCAACGCCAGATCCGGCCAGAACACCGCGCCTTTGCCCTTATGGTATTTCTTGATGAACGACGCAACTTCCGGCAGGCATTTCGTATTATAAATTTCCCCTTTCACGGCCAGTCCGGAACGAAAGAAGAGCGGCTTTGACATCCCCTTCTCGCTGATTGTCAGCCACAGCAGCACCTTCTTGGGGAACTTGGTGTGTGAAATGAACTTCACGTTGGAGCTCACTTCCTTCGTGGGGGAAATAAAATATGAAGTGCCCTGCCAGTCGTTGCCATCCAGGGTGAGATAGGTCTCGTCGTCCATCACCACCGCCACGTCGCGATTCGCCGGGAAAATCGAGTTGACCATCTTATTCAGCCGCTGCCGCTGCATCATTGCCCTCAGCTCCAAAACCAGTGGACGTGACTTACGCTTCCTGACATGTATGTTCATGTTTGACAGGTACTTTTCCACTGTTTGGCTGGTTGAACCGACCTCCCGGCCAAGCGCACGGAGCAATATAGCCACTTTTCCCTCGGTCTTCCTCTTCAGCATCCTTTGGAGCTTCTTGACGCTCAGGGTCGTCGGCCGTCCGGAACCGGGCTTTCTTTCGATGCTCTGATTGTTGTCCAATAAAGCCAAGATGTTGTAGATGCCGAAACGGGATTATCCGGCATCCACAAAGAACCCGCACACTTTTGAACGGATTTGCTTCACTGTTTTTGCCAGCACGGTTAGAGTTCAACGGATAGAGCTGTCAAATTTTGTCTGCTGACTCATGGGTTACTATGATTGATACTGCATGGGTAGTATCGTCAGTGCGGCAGTTTACCCATGAAAAATCGGCAATTTTTGTCATTTTTTTTAAATGCAAATGTTATGACGGGTGATGGGCCCATAGATTTTCGAGCATTACTCAAAAACAAAAAAAAAGCCCATCGCCAAAATTTCACTAATGTAAGCTTATGAATTAATAAACAAGAAAATATTTTTTCAAAACTATCCATGACTCAGGAACAGGACGAATTTTTTTTAAGATTTCATTTTTTCCAAATTCTTGAGAAAATTTCATAAAAGTGAAGAAAACAAATTGTTCTATAATGAGTCGTTCTTGGGTTGTGAATTTTTGAAATAAGTAACATTCAAGAAAATCGGTAAACTTCAATTGGCGTTTGTCAGGAAAACTGGCAACCCTGAATTTTTTAATATAGCATTTTTTTCATGTATCCATGAACCTTATTTTTCCTCTGTTTGGGATATAAACCACCGTTACCAGTAATTTGATCAATTGTAGTATATCTCGTATCCTTTGTATAGTGCATGCCGAGTTACTTCTTCACTATTGAGAAATGATGTGTTGTTACAGTTGTCATTGTTTGTTTTGTTGGCAATGATTCGTGTTTTATTGAAAGTCTCCGCTTTTTAAGCCCTTCGAGGAGTGAGAGCACTCTTCAAAGGCGCGCCTCTTTATCAGTCTAATCCAGGTTCATTGCAAAGAAGACAAACAATGACTCCGATACTGACCATGCACCAGAACCCTAGTCATAACCAATTCAAACTATAAAACATCAAATGGAAAATAAGGATAAGGACTAATATATGCTCCTTTGACTTCAAAAACAAATGTGTTCCCTAGTTTGAATTGATTTAGACTAGGGTTTGGTGGAAGATCTGATACCTCGTAACGCACCACGAAAAGGTGATCTACCAGCGTTACGGGTCATCCTTGAACCTTACGCGTGGACAAAGCTGAGAAACTTTGGCCCAAATATATACGATAATAATAAAAAAATCCCCCAATTCAATATTTGAAAGCGGGATTTGATCAAGTTGTTCACAAGACATAGCGTTAAATTATTCAATCAACAGCCGTTATGTTTTCATTTTATATATATTTATATTTCTTTTTTAGTTCCTCGATTACCGAGATTTTCAGCCCGACGTAGTTTTTTTTTCTCCCGACGTAGTCACGCAAATACCTTTTGAATATTTTCGTAACTTGTCCGGAGTCAAGATTGGAACTAGTGACTTCGGCGTGAGAGGTGTGGATGCTAACCCCTACGCCGAGGTTGCCCCCTTTAATTTGTAATTCATGTTAGTGTTCTGTTGTCCAAGTTAACGTATCTTTATTTTTTGAGAGTCTGGATTAGTAAAGATAATTTCATTCTCCATCTAATATGTTTGCATACATAACGAATACTTGGTGTTTTATTGAGTGGTCCTTACAGCATCCTTACTGTTTGTCTAATTCTGTCCAAATAAGTTTATAAGCGTCTAAATCGGTTCAAATAGGCACTTAAGCGTCGATAAAAAGATTATCTTGTCTTCTCTTTGAAAAAAAAACACCGTCACACTTTGTCAGTGTCCCCAAAAGTATGCCGATTCCACCACCAATATTTAATTTTTTTTTTAATACAACTTCTTAAATCTTAATAAAATGAGAACAATCTGAAAAAAAGCTAATAAACAATTTCACATACCGGTCCTTTCTCTCAGCGTACGTAACGTATCGTTTATTAAAACGCACCCTGCTGCCGATTCAACCATCGTATCTATTTGCTCAAATGACAGTTGCTCTCTGATCCATGACCAATTATATATAAGAAAATCTCAGTTAATTCACAATCAAAAAATATCCTTCAATAAACCTCTGAATAATCTCTGTGAATGTGGACAAGGTTACCAGGACGCAGATCACATAAATTGGTCATGTGCTGAGCATCGTGGAGTCAGATCTGAGCTTTATGATTCCCTTCGGGCTCGAGGTAGACAACCCAAAGTACCGGTTCGAGATATCTTGGCTGTACGTGATCTGGAGTTTATGAAACTAATTTATGTGTTTTTGACTACTGTATACTATTAGTTTCTTTTTATCTGTGGTTGTGAGTTTTTTTTTTCTTTTTCAAAAATGTGCAAGTCAAAAGTAAACCAAAAGATGTATAGTTATAAGTTATTTTTTTGACAATTTAGAATTTAAAATAAATGTGTTATGTAAACTATACTTAAAATTCCCGCCCATCTTCCCATACATTAAATTTTTATTCCTATTAACCTCGAGACGGCCGCGAGTAATCGGTTATATCCTCCTAACTTTAGTTTTAAGATAACTGATGTATATAAATATGAAAACTTGGCTCTGTAAAGTTTATTCGATTGAGCCTGTACAAATAAACGGTTTAAAAAAAAAACCTCTGAAAAAGTTAATAATTTTTCTAGACACCATGTCCGTAAGGCCCGTATTATCTGGGTTTCAAGCAGCCGGGGGATGAAATCCGGTCCATATGCCTTTTTATATTCAAAACCAAATCAACAATATTTATTCCTTTCCATCTGTTTCCTAAAACTATTGTTTCAAGTACAGCCGCAACTCGAAATGCATGGTGGATATTGTCCAATTACCCGTTATTGGCCCGGTTTTCAATACATGTGATTATTGGTATGAAGTTATGGTAAGCTTGTTATTTCCATTTAGCTAAATTGGCTGGAAGTCTGGAAATTCGAGAAATCAAGATGGGTTGATAATATAATACCACCCACCGTGTATTAGGAGCTCTCACAGTGTCCGTTTTATAACAGTATTTATTAATGGTGACTTTTCCTGTGAGCTACGCCCCAATGAGAGGGAAATATTAAGATATAATCATTCGTTAGAAGCTGCTATAAAATCTGCAAGATAACAGCTCCTAAAAAATAAGCATACGTCAATCAGAAGCCCACTTTACTGTAGTCATTTCTCCTCAGGTTGTTTGTTATGTTTCCCAATGTACGTAGGTAAACGATCACTAAGAAATCAAAAATAATAGCCTGTTTAAATTTAAAACCTGGTATCAGTCTTCAGCTGCGACCTTTTTCTTCTGCCATGACCATTAAATAAATGGAAAATTGCTGGCGGCTGACTGCTGTTAGAGGAAAAGCGCGATGGGGAGCATTTTTCATTGGATGGATCAAATTTCCACGGCAACTGACTTCGGGGCGAACAATGTAATCCTGATTCAAAGTGCAATGAGGCCGGGCAATCACTGGAGTATAAGAGAGCGAGATTGTTCCTTGGCCTCTGTTGCAACTTTCTAAGCCGGAGGGGTCCTGTTTCTGGAATATAATACAGCAACGTTTTTTTCTCTACAATGTCTTAGCGCGTGTGACAGCTCTAAGAAAAAAAAAGATATCTTAGCTTTGGGGAGATTAGAAAACGTTTCGCTTGCGATCAATGTCAACTGCTTGCTGTTTAATTTTCAACGTCTCTCTGGATCCGGATCCGGATTCCACAGACTAGGGGGTCAACGCGGGTTTTAACGGAAGAGACAAAAAAATAAACAAGGCCAATCGATGCAGACAAGACCCCAAGTAAGTGGCGTGAGAACGAAGCTGTAACAGCAAGTGACAGCAAAAAGTGTCCTCTGGGTCGCTGGGGTGGAAACATCTTGTCTGAAGCGAATGCTCCACAGCAACAAGGGAGGCACCGGCAGTAATAGACGGGAAATCTCAGCTCTGACCGTGGCAAATCTTTTAATTAATTCCTAATGTAATCCTACTTAAGAAGACGGCCTCGCCTGGTCTTTGAAACTGGGAGCTATTTGCTGGCAAGGAACGTGTCACAAGCGATGCCAGAGGGATTCAAGGAGAAGGTTAGATCGGGACGATGGGTTTGTTTGACGCATAGCTTGTAATACATAGCAGATTTACTTGTTAAAGCAATACTTCAAGTAAAATTGTTTTTTTTTCTCTTGATGATAAAATCTGCTAGATTTTAACATAAATGATGTTTTAAAAAGTAGTTTGTCGTCGTTTTTGAGTTGATTTCACACAGTTGTCTGTTTTTGATTTGAGCATGCTTTTTGCAAATAAACTAATTTCCGATTGCGATGAACAAAAAATACAAAAGATAGCAACTTTCCAAATCATTTTCGTTTATTACGCTTTCTACAGAAATGCTTCTCTGCGCTGCCGGGTGGCCTAACGGCAGTTGGCTGGAACCTAAGCCATGGCCGATGAAGAGATGGATATCGGTATATTCATCAGTGCTTTCATGGTCTTGGCAATCAGCTACTCCTCCTTTGTGGCCACGAAATTATTGGAGTAGATCCTTCGTTTGAGGTTCACACAAAATTTTTCCATCGGTCGCAGCTGGGGGTCGTTGGGAGGGTTGGCGGTCTTTGGTACAACGTTTAAATTCAGACGGTCCATCACCTAATAATAAAAGGTCTTAATTGTTCATAGATTTAGGCAACATGGGAGATGTCAACACAGCTTGTAGTAGTCTATGAGTTTTATGACGTAAGATTTGTTTTTTATTATGTTTTTTTATTAGACCTTGCACTGAACTGGCTCCTTGTCGTGCCGCAAAAGCTCAGTAGGGATTCTTGGTCAAGACCCATTGTGGAAATATCACATCAAGTAGTTTTTCCACCTGCTCCAGAGGATCGTGAGCCTGGAGGTCACGTTGAGAATTTTACTATTTACATTAGGTTCGTAGTTCCAGTGCGCCTTGGGATCATCCATGCCTTAGGTCATCAGATATTGTGAAATAATTTAAAATTTAAAATTAATATTCTTTCTCATGACTTTCATACATTGTCTAAATATTCTGGTTCATAATTGATGCGCAGGTTTCTCTACAATTGCAACAAAACAGCACACATATAATAATTAGTTCATATTGTAATATGCTTCCACTGTATATATGTATATTATCTTATGACATTTGTTATTCATAACCATTACCATTCATTTTTATCATCATCATTACAATTTATATCATCACTTGTGTTTTCGTGATTTATATAATAACATAAAAATATATTCATAAGTTTTACCTTACGTATATATACTTTTAATTATTATGTCTTATATGTCCAGTTATCATGATGATCCTTTCTTCTCTTTGTATGATTTAGAAGTATCTAGTGCCTTGAAGACAAGAAGCTGTAACAAAATCGGTGGTAGGCATTTGCACTTATTATTGAATGTGTTTTTCATTTCCAGTTTGCTAATGGACATTTTACCAAATCTGACCTGATCTGATTCATGCAGCGCTGTGTTCCATTTGGCTAGGGTCTGATTTTACAGTTTAATATTTGTCATTACTTCATCATAACTATCATTATATTTGATAACATTGTTTTATTGATTTTACTTCAAAGATGATTTAACATTAATTATTAATTTTAATGTCCATTTGTCTTAAACAACCTTTCACTTATATATCCCTTGCTTTCCTAACTCAGGTGCAATAACTATTAGGATAGCAAAAATAAAAGCGGATTGCTGTAGTAAAATCAGCATCAAGCAGCAAATAGTGACCATGGCAACAGTTAATTAAAATGAATAATTGTTAGTTTTGTAAAATTTCAATAGATCTAACAAACTTTTTTAGGAAAATCAAGATTTTGGTGAATTTCTTCTACAGATGAAAACGAATGAAAACGTGCTTAACCGTGGAACCACAGAACTCTACACTGTAACACTTTACAACATTTCTTGCATTTCAGGATCAACCAAATTTTGCTTCTAGTCAATTTGATTTCAAATTGATAACAAAATTTGAAACTATTTCAATAAATTTTCTTACAATACAGGATTTGTTATCAAGTTGTTCGCAGTGATAACAAAATAAGTTATTATTATGATATTCAACGAGTATTTTTTGTTATTCATTCTGTTGATTTGGCTGTTTATTCAGCCTCAATGATAACATATTCAGTGATCAAAATCTGATAGCCTGGTATTAGAACTTATTTTCAATTTGGTATAATCCTTTGCTCGGGCAAATGAAGATCATAAAAAATAGATACGAACGCTTGTAGTACTTTTTATTTACATAAATATATACACTATTATATTAGTATTTCATGGGCACGGGAGGGATCACCAGGGCACCCGATTGAAGCACTCTGGATGGGGAGAGTGGGAATGTCAACTCTCCATTGCTAACAGTTTGTGATTAGAGGGCAAGCTCTTTTCTAAAGGGTGATACGGTCAAAATTTGGTCAAGGGAAAAACGCGTGTAACTCGGTGAAATCGTTTATTTAAAAAATCAAATTAAATTTTCACTTCAAGTCTAAATTAGGCAAAAATTCAGGAAAAATATTCAGTTAGGCTTCCGCTTTTTCCAAAACCGAATTGCCGGGCTCCACGCTTGACCCTTTTCACCAGATTTTGTACAGCCACCTTGTCCACCTTCTTCGCCGAAGAAAGCCAGTTTGCCTTGAACTGCTGCTCGTCCTGTTAAGAGTTTTCTTGGTCTCCCTTAGGTTCCGCTTGACAATAGCCCACTATTTCTCAATTGGGCGGAGCTCTGGCGTGTTGGGAGTGGTTCTTGTCCTTGGGAACCACCTGCACGTTGTTGGCGGCGTACCACTCCATGGCCTTTTTACCGTAATGGCCAAAAACCAAAAGCTGCTTCAAAACAGTACGGAACAACCTGTTTCTTCAGGAAAAGCAGCAGACGTGGATTCAAACACTCTTTCACGTAAATTTCTTGGCTGACAGTCCCGGAAGCTATGAAAATGCTGCTTTTCCCCCCACAGGTACAGATAACATTGCCAATCCAGATATTTCTTTGCGAACTTTGACAGTTTCGTGTGCTTGAAAATATCTGCTACCTTTTCTCTTCCTTCTGCCGTATAAAACTCCTGTCCCGTAAGCTGTTTGTAGTCGGCTTTGACGTAGGCTTCGTCGTCCATTACCACGCAGTCAAACTTCGTCAGCATCGTCGTGTACAGCCTCCGGGATCGCGCTTTGGCCGTCGTATTTCTGGCATCATCGCGATTTGGAGTCACTACCTTCTTGCAAGTCGACAGTCCGGCTCGTTTTTTGGCTCGATGCACGGTTGTAGACGATACAATCGGCTTATTTGCGGCATCTCGGAGAGATAGGTTAGGGTTTCTGCTTGAAACTACTGTAATCCCTCTTTGTCGTCTCAGCGGTTTCCGGTTTTCGATTATGTACGATCCAGACTTCCTGGCTGCCGACAAACGTGTCTCAAACACTTTAATTACATTTGTAACGGTTGATTTGGCAACTTTTAGCGATTTTGCCAACTTTGCGTGGGAGTAGCTCGGATTTTCGCGATGCGCGAGCAAAATTTTTGATACGCTGCTCTTCTTGCTTGGACGGTATTTTGACAACTGAAGAGGAAATTCCAAAATCAAAATAGGAGCAACATTCTACACACAATACACCTTCAAAATGAGGGATACCAGTTTTTTAAATGCAAAATTGAAAGAAATACGTCAAGTTGATATTGACCAAATTTTGACGTATCGCCCTTTAATTTTATAGTAAAAGTTAAGATTGAAAAATCAAAACGCCACAGATAACCAACACAAGAAAAAAAACGTTTTTTTTCAATCTACGAAAGGTCACCCCCGGTTGAACGTCTCACAAAGTTTCTTAGGAACAAATTTAATTACACTCCCGGAGACTTTTTCTGAGTGCTGTGGCGATCATGCGGGTACATTTAAATTGCCTACATGTGGATTCTCAAAGGAAAAATTTTCCCTTTACTATTCAACACCGCATCCGGAAGGTATGAGACGTTAGGTTGCGTTACTGATGAAAGTTTATCCTTCTTGTCTTCCTACGATGCGGGAATTCAACGGTGGGAATATGCTGTTAATTTTTAATCACAAACAAAATGATGAGCGTGGATGCGACATCCCACTGCAGCAACCACCAGAACCACCACCTACAGCTGATGCGGTGGAATGTGAACTTTGTCTGTTTCCTATGGAAAGCAAGAAAGAAAAAAAATCCCAGTTGGAAGGCTTATTTGCGTTCGCCGTAATTTTGTATATTCTATCCGATGGCACGATGTCACGCGCCAGATTGATGTCGGTTTCACGCGTTTGGCTTGAGGCAAAAAATAAAAGCGCCTGAATAAAATGAGAAAAAAAATACGAATATTAAGCAATATGGTAAAGACATTTTGGGTGGCTGAGAAGCTCGTGAACGTGTACGTGCTGATGCCTGCCGAGATCCAGTGGGATATTGCATCGAAATGAGAAACGGGCTATTTTAAATCGTAGTCTGAGAGATCCGTTTTTTATGCTATTAATCGATTTTTAAATTACCTATCATAGCATGATTAATAAGCAAGGCAGATTTTTACCGATCAATTTGTTTAAAATAAACATCCAGTTTACTATACTTATATCACATATATACTCGATATGCTATTTCTGACACTGAAATCTATGAAAGTGTATTGAAAAACTATCAATTCCAAGCCCTTCGATCAATTTTCAATACTTTCATTCAATTTTCACAACCGTACACCGCGTCCAATATATTCTCATACAAAATAAAACTCTATTTATTTCAAATCGATAATCCAGATTTTATTGATAACTTTACCCATTATATTGCAATATAATACTGATCAACTACAGTTTATGTTTTAAAATAACACCGCCTTTAACCTTCTTGACCAGCTCCAGACGTTTTTCAAAACCGTCACAGGCGGCACGCACGACTTCCATCGGCATTTCGTCCCAAATTCGTTTGATTACGGTTTTGAATTGGTTCATATTAGACGCCCTGTGGTCATTTACCTTCGCCAGCATGTATGACCATACGAAATAATCCAAGGGCTTCAGATCTGGTGAACTGGGAGGCCATTCATTCTTGTCCAAAATGTCGGTCAAATTTTTTCGGCACCAGCCCTGAACGGAATTTGCAGTATGCGATGGCACTCCGTCCTGCTGAAACACATAGTGATCATCTCCAAACACCTCTTGTACATATGGCTTGACAACTTTCTCCAAAACTTCCGTTTTATAATATACGGCATTCACTTTAACGCCTTTTTTGATGAAAACCAGTGGTTATTTGCCTCGCTTGCAAATTCCTCCCTAAACCATCACTGACGCAGCACTTTGGAACCGTGGAATATTCCTATCACTCTCTGGAACAGTTCTCGAAGAGAGAGCCCACAATCTGTCGTTCTGGACATTGTGGGATTGTTGCAAGACGAATAACTTTTCGTCGGAAAAGATAAATTGCCGCGACAAAAGCAGACTTGCTTTTTCGAGTCGTTTCTGATTGGAAGGTTCCGAAACTCCGTGAACCTTACGTTTCTTGAAAGCTTAGAATCCGAGGTCATTTTGCAGTATATTGTGCATTGACGATCTCGAAACATTCTGATCTGCGGCCATTTTACGTACAGAGCGCTGTGATTTTCGTCTAGTCCGTTCCCTGGCCACTTTAACAACTCGTGCAGTCCACACCGTACGAGTACGACCGGATCTCTTCCGGTCATCCAACGAGCAAGTGTCACGGTACCTTCTGATGGTTCGGTACACGAAATCCCGCTTTACTCCGAGGTTTTTCAAATTTCTGAAAATAGCGCCCGAGTGCTTACCTTTCAAAAACTGTTTTTTCACCACAGCACGAAACTCCTTCATCGCTGGTAAAAGATAAACACCGAATGAAAACAATCGGACATAACCTAAAAGCGTTTGTATAAACATAGTGCACCAACTACACCAACACATACGTGAAGAATGTTGAGTATTTGCACGACACCAATGCAAGGAAAAAGTGTATGAGAATATATTGGACACGGTGTACACATAATCTTTACTCCAGGTGTACGGAGAATACAAACATAGCAATTAATGTCAAGCATGGGAAAAATCGGTTCACTTTGCACTCATTTCTCACTCAGACGCATCAACGTTCATAAGTGAGCGGTACCACGTGTGAGTAATTCCAATTCTATTCATTACTATTCTGCTTTCATTCTATTCGTAGAAAAAAGAATTGAGCAAAACTGGCAGCTGATCGTATACTGAATGAATCGGACTGTAGCAGAGTGGACGATTTCTCAGTGCCTATTTTTTACCTGCTGAATCAGTAACGATTGCATCCAGTTTGATTCAGCTGAGCAAGATTGATTGAATCACACTCATTTTTTTCATATCATGCCTAAAACATGATTTAACATTTCAAATAATGATCTAACATTATGTTAAATAATCAAAGGCAATATATAAACAGTAAGCGTTATATTAAGCCGTATTTCTGCTATGATCATTCCAGCTGATTGCATTCACTGAGTCAAATTATTCTCGTTCAGTGTATTCAAATTGCGTTCAGGGGCAACGCATTCATGCAGGTATAACGTAAAGATGAACATTTGTATCGCATGATACAAATGTTCGATCGCTCACCTGCTCACGTCCATGCAACCGTTGGAGATGGAGAGGATTTGGTATCAACCTTAAGAAAGCACAGGGAATCCACGCCGACTTTAGTAGATATCATAGGAAAAGGGAAATAAACAAGCGGAGAGAATAATTAAACAGAATGCTCTGTTTGGTGTACAGAACAAATATTTATTTAAAAATAGCCGTTCGGAACATCTAGTCAATGAACGTTAAATGATGCTCCATTCCCCTTCAAACAGTTAATACTTAATTCCTAGCCTCATATGGCTTATGGTGCTTGTTATTACTCGCTCTCTGAAAAGAGAAGAATGTATGAGAATTTGATTTTCCTATGACGGCAGGACATGGTAACAAAATCTTGTCCTAGCATTTAAAGCTTCACATATTTTTTGGAAACTTACTGCATTACAATACATCACTGAGAGACTACAGTCTCAGACCATGTACAGAACCTGACCAAAACGTACAACCAACGAAAGGTTGACGAAAGGTTAGAATCAATCGGCGACTGAGAAGGATTCGAATCAAGCAGATTTTTTGCTGATTGGTGGGTGGTTAATAAAAAACGACGGATTCACCTTCACCAATACTTTGGAGTGCAGGCAAGGTTATTGGAACGGACTTAAAAAGATGTGTAGGGTCCCCCTGTTCAGTTGTCTACCATACAATGAAGTGTGCATCGACTTTTAGCCTTCTCCACTCTCAACTAAGAGGCTATCAGTGCCCCGAACGAGCACCCATGTTAATGAGAAAAACCCATCAACGTGATTTGGGTCATACTCAATATGTAATGGATATAGACAATAGTTGTCTGACCTGAATCAGTAGAGTGTTCAAATTAATGCCTTTTATGCCTTTAATTTAATTGTCACACAATGGGTGCTTTACTATTGTAATTGTAATTGTAATTGTTCAGTGTATAGTCCGTGCTTTCCTGCTAAGATTGCGTATCCGGGGACTCACCCCCAGGTCTATACACCTATAGTCCTTCCCGTTGCACTCGTCAGCTCGTGCGATACTCTAGACTCACATGGGTGGTCGTATCCGGGTCCTCCACTGGGTAGGCACAAGTGTCCGTCCAGTTTCTGGTACATTAATCATCTATTTTTTATGCCTGAATGAAGTACTAATGCTTAAAAAGTTATAAGGATACCTGTGTGAAAACAACTAACTAGTAGTAATTGGTATTGCGCTCAATTAGCCATTATAATGAAGATTTTATTCCGACCTCTTGAAAATATTTCAAACTTTTGAGAGTGGGACTAATGTTCATATTTGTACCTTTTAGATTTTGGATTATTAGTAACATTACAAGAACCTTTCTCATTAAATATCTCTCTCAACAACCAGATGGCAGCCTTTGAAGGTGCCCTGTATTGGCCAACAAATTCTCTGTACAACCCTTCCTTTTTACATCCAAACCCAACACTTCATCACATCCAAATGCTTTCATGTCTCGTTGGCTAGCGATTCTCTTCCTGGTTCCCTCGGCTGCACAGGTGATATTTTTTCCAGTGAATATTTTCCAGAGCGACGGCATGCACCTTTACAAGTGGTGATCCTGCAAATAGAGACTAAACAAAGCGTACTACTCCTCGGATTGGTGGCCCGTCATATCATTAATAGCTGATATATCTAAATATAATTAAACAGACCCTTTATGATAAAAAGGCATTTCATGCTTATATTAATGTGTTGAGATGTGTGATTATTATCGACCCCTGTGATCCTATTAAGTTGTATTCCAAATACTCTGATTTAGCTAAATTGTTCTCAGAGTCAAAAATATTAACGTTATGAGTTGTATTGGCCTATTGACCTACAAGTTAAGTCTTTATTGCTCTATGATAGTAATCTTTATGCCTAACTGAATTATTATTACTTAAAAGTTTTCAGAAAACCCGTGTGTAAAACGGCAACATTTAGTAACATTTCATGAACCCATATTATTAAATATTTATTCCAACAACCAAATGAAAACGTAGAAGGTGTCTTGCATTGGCCAACAATAAATTCTCCTTCAAGCATTCCCCTTAACCATCCAAACCCAACACTTTATCATACCCAAACCTTTTTAATGAAAAGCTATATCTGATGACCCCAGTTGGCTGTTCTACTTAATAGCCCCTTAATCTTGTAATGTTACTGCTCTACACTGTTACTGTCACCCTTTATTGTTAGTGAGTACATATAATGATTGAGGATTAATTATTGGTTTGATCTATAAACAAATCATTTCAAAGCTCATTTCTATTTATCTCTTCTGCTCAGCTACTCTCAGTGAATACTTCCCTAATCAGTCCCTCCGCTTCCTGTAATAACCTAACTCACAACCCACCGATTCCAAAGCATGAGAGAAATTCCCGCCGCCTAACATGCAAATGGGCAGAGTGTTACAACTTGGAATTGTAACAGAAATCGATGAATCAACCCTCTCAGGTTTAACGCTAATATGCTATTATGATAAATTCATAAGCTCATAACTGCATGCTAGGACTTTGCAAAAACTTAGGATTTGGAAATTTGTGTCGCTTAACAAATCCTCAAACAAATGTGCAAAAACACGTTGGCCAATATTTAGTGTCAACCAGTGGGTACGTGTGCTCTACTCCAAGTTTCCTTTTTTTCAAACTCATCTTCAGTTCAATTTACCCATTGAGTTGGACACATCACAAAAGAAAATATTGTGATGGAGCACGGACGTTAGGTTACTAGATGTATGAAACATACTCTATAGCCTATTAAGGATTATATCTGAAAAAATCCAAATTTGGCCAGCACCCACCACACAATGGGTGCTTTACTATTAAGACAAAAAGCATTTTTTCTTCGTTTTAAAATTTACTATTATTCAAATGAAAAGTATCAACAGATAACAATTTACGACATGTTACTGTTATGTTAAAGCATTTCAATGCGTGTGATTGAATCGAAAAGCTGACCACTTTTCTTGTTTCCCAAAATCTACAATATGGAATAAATTTACACCGTTAAGGTATATGTATGAAAATATATTTATCATTGCCTTTTGTGCTACAGAAAATTATACAGTCTCGAAAATTGGTTTGCATCGTTTAAAAACGCATAAAGAATAAAATCCCAGAAAATAACACTTTTCTAACGCTTCCGTTTGAACATACATTTTTATTCGGGTAGTCTGTAGGCTCCGTCTCATTGTTTACACCCAAACGTCAAACCAAAAACAACTCACAGCAAAGGTTCACGCGCATTTCGAGAGATGGGAAGGATTTCCGTTGAAAAATCCGTGCCATCGTGCACAAGTGGAGCACTATTCTAGTATTATCACTAAGAATGTTGGCGAAACTGTAAAACGTTGCTGGGAAAGCGGTGAGAGTTGCGATCCTGATGTTCGGGGAGGAGCGTTCCCTTGCGAAAAAGGAGCGTAGAACCCCAAATGGGACACCAAAATCGACGAGTTTTTTCTAAGGAAAAAGGGGCCTCAGTTCGCGATTTAGCCAAAAAGCTGAACACCTCGAGGTCCAACGTTCAACGAACCAAAGAGTGACTGAAACTGAAGACGTACAAGAAGTAGAAGCATCCAAAAAGAAGTCCTACCCGAGCAGCCAGCGTGAAATCACGGGCTCGGAAACTGTATGACACAGTTTTCGCCAAGAATAAGTACTGCATCATGATGGACGACGAAACGTTTTCGAAGGTGGACTATAAAGCATTGCCGGTATCACAATATTACACGATTCGTGAAGATGATGATGTTGGCAAGGTGGACATCTTGGTTTTCACTGAAAAATTCAACAAAAAGGCGATGGTCTGGCAGGCGACTTATGATAAATTTACGAAGCCGTACATCGTTAATGGAGCAATTGATGCAGATATTTACGTCAATCAATGCATGGAAAAATACCTGCTGTCGTTGATTCGTCAACATGGCAATCCTGTAATGTTCTGGGCCGACCTTGCTTCGTGCTTCGCAGAACCTTATAAAGATCGTTAGAGGAAAAGTTCGAGCATGAAAAAGTCATCAAAAATCTTTCATGAACTATTGATAAAAATGTTGAGAAACCATATGTAAGAATAAATGATGGCTTGAATAAAAATACACATGTTTTTTAAGGGGTCATTAATAAACCACGTAGACTTTTATGGTGGAAGGGGGGGTCTAGCCAAAGTCTACGCTCCATACAAAGTTTTAAAAAATGCATGGAGCAAAGTCGGGGGGGGGGGGGGGGGGGGTTCTGAGATTTTCAAAAATGAGTCTACGTGGTTTATGAACAGGACCTAACGAACTGAAGAGGTGCAGCAGGCAGTAGGATTCAAGTAAATATTAATTTTAGATTTACGGTCGTTCAAGGAAAGTATAAAAAACATGTTTATTTATTGTATAAGATGACAAGTCATTTGTGAATATCAAAAACCTAGACAAAATTATAAATAATATTCAGTTTGCTTTTCATTTTTCTGAATCGTCCAAAAAATCCTCTAAGCATTTGATGATATTAAACTAAAGGGCGTAACGTATGCATTCGAAAAGTTGGCTTATGTTTGCGATTTTTATGTAATTACCCTGCCATCTGGTGGCGAATCCACCTGTACATCGTCAATCATAGTAACCCTGTTGTGTACAGAAAAAATATGAGAGCGTTACCAGGTGATAAGAAGCAACCATGGCGAAAATAGTCATCAAACTGTGCTTGATGGTTTGTTCGTACCGTCAACTTTACTCCAGAGCGAAGAAGTTGGACATCATTGGGCAAGGAGTCCTCCCTTAGCTCAGTCGGTGACGGCGCAGCTATAAAGCAACACCATGCTGGAGGTGGCTGGGTTCGATTCCCGGTATGGTCTAGGAATTTTTCGTAAAAGGAAAATTTCTCGACTCCCTGGGCATATGGTATGATGGTACATGCCACACAATCATACTGCAAAAATTGTACCTGGCATCGAAAGCTTTTAATAAATAACTGTGGAAGTGCATTCAGAACACCAAGTTGAGAGCAAGCAATACGATAATTGCGAGAGCAATAAGCTTGAAACGCTAAGAAATAATATGGGTAAGGAGCTCGGTGGAACCGGTCAAACGGCGAATAATTACCTGGACAAGATGGACATTGTTATGGTGAAGCGTCAGTCGAGGCCGGCCGTGCAGCAGACAATCACCCAGAACCAGCGGCTAAAGGTATTGGTGACAAGCATCTTTCCGGTGAAGTGCGACGTCGTGGCCATAATGGATGACGAGACGGACTCTGCACGGCAACGACTGGCAGAAGGCGGGGTATTTAAAATTCCTCACCAAGAAGGAAACCGTTGACGTCAACCCGATTAAAGGATTACACCAAATTGATAACAAGTTCTTATAACAGGTTATCATATTTTGATTACTGTATATGTTATCATTGAGGCTGAATAAACAGCCAAAATAACAGAATGAATAACAAAAAAAATACTCGTTGAATATCATAATAATAACTTATTTTGTTAACACTGCGAACATCTTGATAACAAATCCTGTAGTGTAAGTAAATTTATTGAAATAGTTTCAAATTATGTTATCAATTTGAAATCAAATTCTCATGCTTATAACTGAAAAAAAAATATGTTGACTAAAAGCAAAATTACTTGTTCAAATATGCTGGATATATTTATTATTTTACAATTCAACTTATAACGTTCATAAAAAATAGTGTGTTCAAAATGATAATATATGATAACAAAATTTGCCAATGGTGATAACCAAATTTGTTATGCGGTAACAGCGGAAATCAAAACGATAACTGGGATAACAGAACTTGTTACTCATATGATATCAGCTAGTTATTTTCCTTTGCTAGGGAAACGTATCTCCCACACCAGGTTCCCAAAGAAGCTCCTTCTGTGGTTGACGATCAGCGAGGAGAGAATGTCAAAGCCGCTGTTCTTCCCTTCGGGGCTTCGATCAATGGGGAGGTATACAGAATGAAGTACCTGCCGGAAGTTGCCGCCTTCATCAAGAAGTATCACACGAAGGATGATATGGTCTTTTGACTGGACCTGAAGTCGGCCCAGATAAACGTTGTACCGAAGAACGCCAGCCGATGGAACCAACTTGCGACCGATAGAACAAGTTTGGGCAATTTACAAACGGAGGAACTACTGCAATAATTTCGTGGTCAAAATAGAGGAGTAGCTGGTCGCCAAGGCCATGGCTGAAGAACATGCCGACATTCATCTTTACATCGGCTGATTCTGCGGATATCTCTTTACCGTAGATGTTAATGCGAAGCTGGTTATCCGGGGAGCATGCTTTACGTCATGAACGAGGACTGCACTCAAAGCATGTGGAGAAGTGTCCGTGTATAGAATAGTTTTTTATTTTATTTTTTGGAGCAGTATCCAAGGGTCGTTGTGCAGCGGAAATGGTGATTCTTCATTCTAGCAAACGCATTCTCCTGCTCTGGTCCCCAAGACCACGTTTTTGTAGTTGCTGGGGCCCATAATGGGGCAGCAAGGTTGACGAAGTTGTTGACACGTGGGGTAATGAACAATGCAAGGCCCAAAAAGCTCTGGAGCTCCGAAACGGTAGCTGGTTGTCTGAATTGAAAACCGTTGGCATCTAATTCGTTACCAAGAAATTGGATCCAGGTATTTCTGTGTTCTCATCTTGTCTCGTTTAATGATAGAAAATAACTACCAACGATCTGGAGAATTTGTGTCTCGAAGTTTCAGCGAAATGATGCACATGATCAATGTATACAATTATGTTTCCAACGTTTTAAAAGAAATGCACATTTGTCGTTAAAAGATTTCTGGTGCACAATTGACACCAAACGTCAACCTCATGAATCGGTATAGACCGTTTTCAACTAAGAACGTGTTAAAATCACGAGATTCTTCGGAGCGTTTGAATCCAGCTTGGAGAAAAATATGGCCCCGTGCAATTTCACCCTCATCTCCTCCAACAAAGGAAGTCTTAAATCCTCTCGTTTGACCGCATATTTCGGTCCTCGCGTGTTTACGATCACCCTGAAATCGTTTTTTCCCTCAGCTACAGCTGACATTCCACTTTTCCGTTTAGGTGCAGTTGTCATTTTTTCTATTATGTCCTTTGCCTCCATCTTATCTAGACGATGCTTCGCCACCTCCCGTAATGCTGCCGGAATGTTAAAGTAGACATTACACTCGACAGGAATAGATAGGTCAATGCTGAGCTTCACTTTCACTCCAGGAATCTTAGAAAAAATTTCACTAACTTTTGCACTTTCACGAAGCTTCACCGAAAAATCCACTTCTTGTTACTTTAATTGGCAAGCTGTCGATCTCCCTAGCAATTATCGACGACCGCCTGCTACTACAAGAAATTTTGCTTTGACAATTAACTTTGACACTTCATAAACCTCTTCAGAAGCACATAATGAACATTTGACCTCCAATGGTTTATCTGTTTCGTCAGCCTTCCGGTCCTTTCCTGCCAGATTGCTAATTGACTCAATTTTCGCAAGTTTCTGATAAAATTATTGTCGAAAGATCTTCCAGCCACTACCGCCATTTATGTTTACATCTGCCCCCGAATCTATGAGAAAGTAGATCGCACTTAACGAACCAAACCGACAGTTCACCAAAACATCATCAGGGGAGAGAGTACGAGTATTCTGTAAGGAGTAATGAGTTTTTGAAGGAAACGCGGATATAGCAACAATATTTATTTCTCTACATATAGCCACTACTAATCCGAACTCATACCTTGTCTTGATTCTCGTCATCAGTCCAGCCTTATGGCACACTATCGTTCTCGTACTTAGTGTGGGGTTGTGTCACCAAATCTAATTAGCAAACAGCTGTTTGATGTTTATTATTATGATAAACTATTAAATCCTAGATCTACTAACAATTTTATCGTGCGAATACGAATTTGGGAGGAATATCTTATTCTGTCCACGTTATCTTAGGTTATCTGTAAGGCGTAGGTTGTTCGTTAGCTTTTAAATTCACAATACTGTCTAATAACTTTATTGAAGATAGGAAGTATAAATCTTCACTGATTTCAAATCCAATTTACTAAATTTACGAAAGTTTATTAAACAAAATGTGTAAAATAGAATTTGCCTAAGCTCTACCAGTGTGCTTTAAATTAATTGTGCAACGCTTCCGTTTGACGTTTCTCTTCATCACTTGTCATTTTTGACATTTTTGGAGTATGCGGTCTGCTGTGAACGTGTCAACCTACATCGACGGCGTCACTGCAACGAGGGGTGTTTTCGTCACACTTAGCATGGAAATACCGCATGCTCCTAAGACGACAAGTTGAAGCAAAATGTCGTATCCAAAGCATTTCCTATTCCTGGCCGGGCAAACATTTTCTGTATGTGCCGAACTATTACATCTCCAGCACCGGAAATGGCAGCTTTGACGGTATTGAACGTATCGCTGTATTTTGTCATGATACAAAAATCTAGAGTTGCCACTCCAAATGGTTGGTTTTTTTCCAATGTCTTCTGGAAAATAGCAAAAACTTCAGGTCTGTTTTTCGGGATATTGTGAGCCACGGAATCCACTGTAAATGCTTCCTACCGTGCAGTTGCCTTCTCGATGAGGTCAATTCGTTGCACATAGATCCTTGCATCTTCTATCAGTTTTCAGTTACACATACCATTTAACAACTTCGCTGTAATCACACGATATTCGAGTTCAAGCGCGCATGAAAGTTGATGATTGTTTCGCCCTTTCCTAGGGACTTCCTGATAAACGCCGGAACCGTCAGTTTCACCAATGTGCATTAATATTATTGATTATTGCTCGACAACAACGTGGGTCATTAAAACCTGGCCTAAGCTTGTCGACTCTCACAACATCTTGAAGGTCATTTCTCGTATTTATAAAAAGATGCTTCGAAAGTTGAGCAGGGTCGTTAACGTTTGAGAGTGATGCTGCAATCTCGAACTTCTAAAAAAAAAAAACGGTACCACTCCTCCCGAAGCCTATATGTTGTTCTATTCTTCGGAAAATTGGAAGCGTCATCCAATCGACAACCGTCAGAAGTAAAGTTTTCTACTTGCATGGGAGAGCAGGCTTGAGTAGAACAATGACAGCCTATCTCAGACTCACGATGTTTTTGCATGGCTGATGGATTACCTTCGCCATAGACCTCAGATTCTTGAGAGTCCGAGAGTCGAAGTGACGTTTGCCACTTGGGAAAATGAGAAAAGTCACCTGCAGTGACGTGACTCTTCATTTGATTAGCCCAGAAGAGTTACATCACTGCAGTTGACATTTCTCACTTCACCAAGTGACAAAATTCACTGAGGCTCTTGGATTAACCCTCTCGATCTCTTCAGTGGCTTTGACAATTTCGGTTTTTTTTTTTCATAATTATCGAGATTTTTAGCCTCGGACTGGTTCAACTCACATTGTAGTCACTTACACACCTTTGAGGTATTCTTTTTGTGATTTTGTGACTTTTTTTTAAACTTGTCCGGGTGAGATTTGAATTAGTGACTTTGGCATGAGAAGTATGGATGTTAACCACTGCACTGGGGTCGCCCCCCATTTCCAGATTCTATATTATCGAAATACTCTTCACCTTGTTCACCAGGCTCATCTGACTGACACAGTGACTCAACAGATGGGACGCGTACGTATTTTTTAGCCGAAATGTTAATGAACTAACTATAAATTGAAAAAAAAAAATAGAATTAAACCATCACTTTCTGGCTAAAATCATAAGTTGTAAGTGATACTTCTACATTGAAGCATAAAACCAAGTACAATATGTTAAGAAACAGCTGCTTTTAAAACCACACGACTGACAAAGTGGTTGACACAACACCCTATTATAATACTAAGCCATTTGGCTCAGGCGTACACTTTTATTAATTTACATACAGTGGCTGTCACAGCACACTGAAATGGTTGGCACAACTTGTTGTGTCGAAATATCTTGATGGCTGCGCAGCGCATTAAGCTTAGTGACGTTTAACACACGCACACTATTGTGTCTATCGTCGTGTTAAAATTGTATGCTTTCCCACAGATAACCTAAAAGTTTTCATTGTGGTTCGTGATAGAAAATCTCTTTTTAACTTTGCTTTTTGCTATTTTTTTTTGTCCAAAACGCACTACCACATTTCCAGAAGGCACACTACCACACACAGACGTGATAAGCTTAATACGGTACATTATGAATAAGTTTAACGGAAGCGGTTGACCAACGTGCTATTTTATCACAGTGGCTGTCAAAGCTCACTGAAGCGGTTGAAAGGCGCAGTATATTTAATTGATCGAATAGGGTGGTGATGATGTCGTTACAATGTTACAGTCCGTAAGTTTTATAAAACCGTCTTGTGCGAAGCTAAACAATATACAATGTGATAACTACATCACGAGCTCTGCATTTCTTCCACAGAATATATCTGATGCTTCACAAGCAGTTGCTCAGGCTTTGCATGAGAGAAATACACAATCTAAAATACTTTGACCACCCACTACCGTTTTCCAGCTGTCTGTAAGCAACGCATGTGAAATACGCATGTGGTGGTGTGCATCTCGTTTGCTTTTCTTGAGCTTGGTTGTATCTGCAGGGTTCGTACAAGTAGGGGATGTGGGAGTCAAAATGATCCAGTTTTATTTTTCCGCAAAACATCATTGAATTACGAACACCGATCATTCCGTCATGTCCACTTGAAGTTGTGAGAATTCAGTCTGTTTCGACAAGTTTTGGCCAGTTACACAAAACATTCATTCACTAACAAGCTCCCCTATTGGGCCTGCTCTGCGAGTCGAATGAGTCGAAACGAGTCGCTCTCACTTTACAAGTCGACAATTGTCGAATCGGGTGAATCAGGCGACTCTGTGTGCAAATGAAATGGAAAGTCGACTCACTCGATTCAACAATTGTCCACTCATCAATTTAGAGCGACTGGTTTCGACTCATTCGACTCGCAGAATAGACACATATATTATTGTACGGGTTTTCTTCTTCATGGTGGTATACAAGCAGCAATAAACTCAATCGAGTGTGATGCATTTTCTACCTCCATTGCATCTCAGAAGAGGATTGGAATATCCCGTACCATATCCCCCCCCCCCCCCCCTCCCGACCATCGTCTCTTTCTTTATTCTCGTCCGCAATTTTCCTTTGAAACCATCTTCATCGTGTGAATATGAATGTTGAATGCCAAGGGTAAATACTCTGTTAAAGGAATAAACAGGAGCAGCTGTCGAGATCCAATCTGCTTTTGAAAAATACTATTTCTCCATTTTTCTTCCGAAAATACATGAATTATGTTTATGAAATGCAAATGTATGGCAAGCAACAAATCGAACAAACTACATTTGATTCAGTCTTCAACAAATACGCTGAATAATTGAAATCCAACTAGCCTTACCGTCCACCCTGTAACACCAGCAAATAAACATGCAGCACGAGAATCGTTTTTTTTCCAATAAGGCTCCCGGTGTCAAATGACCGAAACGAGACCCAAGCCCAAGGAGCCCTCTTCATTATGACGACGATGTAACAAATTCCATTTATCGACTCGTCTTCGTTAAAGGTGTGGTTTTACGCCCAATGCCTAGAGTCTATTCAGCTCCCGGTGCTCAAAGCACACACTTAAGCTAAAGACCAACCTCCCTGAAAGAAGTAAAAGACGACCACGATTTCAAGTTGTTGATGATGATGATGATGATGATGATGATGATGATGATGATGATGATGACGACGCCGAAGTCTACCTTCGGCGATAAAGACGATGATGTTTGCTTTCTCCACCGCACTCTGACTACAACGGCACTCGGAGGATGAAGTCCTGAACCTCTCTTTTCCACCCTATTAACCACAAATAAAGAGAGCGAGACATGTTTTGGATTACTGGTCCGCAGGAAAAAAGGATCGCCTTGTAATTTGGTTTTGCCCATTCCGACAATCAGCTCCCACTGAGTTGTAAACCGAGGCGGGGGTTCCGATTAGGAGAAAAGCCGACCAGGCTGAAACGAAAGGAGCGGAAGAAATCAACCATCATAACGAGTTCCATTTCTTTGGTCGACTGTTTGGTTTACCCTAGGTTGCCAGTCTTCACCTCACCAGTCCTAATAGGGCAACGGAGAAATTATCAAAATTGATGACTTGCAGATCATTTGACAGTGCTGTTGTGCTAGTTGATGATGTTACCATTACGCTGAGTTGTGGTTTGCTTTCTTTGCCTTCAGCTGAGGATAGTGCAAAATCATATTCCGTTGATTCCGAGGAAAGGCGCTTCAAGCTTCTGACCAATACTCGTTAGGAGACAGCTTTCTTCAGACCTACTGAAATGAGATACGACGCTTCGGCAACACTTGGAAGTAGAGGTAACCTCAGTTGTAACAGAATATGAGCTAAATTGACGGAGCCAAAGAACATAATAAATTGTGACAATTATGGAAGAATATGTACAATGAATAATCATCCATTGCCTACTGATCCAGTGATGAAAATTCCTTTAAATGCCCAGACGTTTTTGAACAATAATAGTTATAAATTATTTTCATAGTGAACGATTCATAGCTCTAGCCTGTTTGAATTTGCTTGAATTGGCTCACACTAACTTTAAGTTAAATAAGTTCCACAATCTCTCACTCCAGTTCTCCAGTCACACAATGTATTGATCACTCAATCTCATAATCAATTGTATCCCATCCATCCGAGAAATGAACGATCACAAAAGAAACCCTGTTAGTGCCTTTCCAATTCATTTTGAACTATTTTGAAATTATTAAAGTTATCCGTTGTGCCGTCTAACCCGTGCGTAACGCTGGTAGATCACCTTTTCGTGGTGCGTTACGGGTATTAGATCTGCCACTGAATTCTAGTCTGAATTAATCCCAACAAAACCTACTTTTTTTTTTTTTTTTTTGTCAAAAGAACATATATTAGTCCTTATTACATTTTATGTATTGTGAAAACTGACATTACTAGGATTGAGCCATTGAGTCGAATATGAGCTTGAAATAAGGAAAATATGATTAGTCTTCATTTATGTGAATTCTCATTTTCTAGATTTGATGTTCCATAGTTTAAAGTGGTCAGGATCGGATCAGTATCGGAGTCATTTTTTATTTTTGTAATAATGTGATTTTGACAGATGACGATGAAGGCTCGCCTTTGAAGAGTGCACTCACTCCGCAAAGGGTTAAAATAGTGGAAACTTTCTTCACGTTAATCACGTGTAGACCTTAAGTTTCAGTTTTTTTACATGTTTTGTCACTTAAATATACAAAAATATATTTTGTAAAAGTATTTGGCTTAAATTGTACATTTATAAGCAGCTTATTAGCAAATATCATTAAAGTATTGCTTCAATCTAGATTTTGTCGTTGTAAAGTCAACGTTTTCGCAATGAATATTGTATGTTGACATCATCCGATTTATAGGCCCAAATTTAGCATAACTTTTACGATGGTGGCTTGTAGTAAAAACATTTCGATTTCGTAGTTGTCAACTTGGTATGTAAAAAGTAAGATTTGATAAAACTTCTTCAGAATCAATACGATGCGAAACGACATCGTGTACAACTGAGACCATTGCAAATTCTCTACGCTCTTTTATTGTTTGGAGGCTGATGAGCATACAACGAGCTTTATAAGATGGCAAAAGAAATCTTGTCCAACCTAATTTTCGAAGTGCAAACAGTATAAATTGCTTTTGAACTGATTCTATTCGTTGTTCGTGTGTGACTGACAAAGCTGACCATACCACGCTACAATACTCAAGTATTGACCTCACATAAGCAACGTATAATGTTTTTATTGTGTATTGGTCATGAAAGCTGTAACTAAATCATTTTATAAATTTTAGTATCCTACTTGCTTTACTTGTGTTATAATGGTCAATGAATGTTATTTTCTTGTCTAAACTAACACCTAAATCCTTAATTCTTCCGCACTTTTCAACTGCCTGATTTCCTAGAGGGATTGTACAGTCTAGTGTATTCCACTTTCTACTAAATGATATTGATTTACATTTTGAACGTTAAGCTGCAAAAGGTTTTTATTTGCACCAATTATAAAATAAGAGTACGTCGTTTTTGAATAAAGGGTGTCCACAGTTAAATTGCATAACTTTCAATAAGCTGTAACATTTCGCCCTTTGGGTTGATTTCATCAAAATTCGGGGTGAAATGACCTCAGCGTGTATTGTTTGCACTGCGTGAGTTTCATTGTGAAATGTGTCGTAGGAACAGCAAGTGCGCGAGAACATTTTGCACACGCACCTCGACAACCCACTTCTTTCGCACCGAGCCATCGGAAAGATGTTGAAAATTCACCAGTCTACAGTGTCTCATGTCATAAAAGGTTTCGGGGAACGTTTAACTGTCGATCGGAAGAAGGTGAGTGGTAGAAAAAGTGTTTCGTACTGTGTGAAGGATCACAAGCGAGTGGTTGCTGCCTAAACGCAAACCCAACTGTTCCGTTCGGGATGTCGTGAAAAAGCTGCACTTGACCAAAAGTTTCGTGCAGAAAGCAAAGAAACGAGCCGGGCTCCGTCCATTCAAAGTTCAGAAAGCTCCAACCCGCAATGAAAACAGAATAGGACAGCTAAAACACGTGTGCGTAAGCTGTACACACAAATGTTGACGAAACCACACTGCTGCATCATGGATCATGAAACACACGTAAAAGCGGACTTTAAACAAATTCCCGGCAACCAGTATGTGACTGCGAAACACATGTTCGATGTTCCAGAGTCTCTCAGGAAACAGCAAGTGTCAAAGTTCCCGAAGAAATTCATGATTTGGCAGGGGATTTGTTTTTGTTTTGTGTTTCTCAAAACACACAACGTTCCTACAACTTTTTGGTTGGACCTAGCCTCTTGTCACTACTCCAAGGATGTTCTGGAGTCATACAAGGCGAATGGTGTCAATTTCGTGCCGAAGGATCTTAGTCCCCCAAACTCTCCAGAGTTGCGGCCAATTCAAAAATATTGGGCTATAATGAAGCACGGACTTCGTAAGCATCCTAAAGTTGTCACTACAGAACAGGAAATGTTGAAGTCATGGTTGAAAACGGAATCAAGCGTTGTACAAAATCTTATGCGTGGTATTAAGAAGAAAGTTCGGGCTTTTGGATTTGGTAAAGAAATGCAGTAAAATAAAAATATCTTAATCAAGATTTTACATAGACTTTTATTCCCTGAATATTTTATGACAATCGGTTGAGAGACTTGTTTTTGAGGACGAGTTTAAAGTGATGCAATTTAAATGTGGACACATTTTAGCCTAGAGTTTTAGACAACGATTGCTGAGTTCGAATTTCTTTGTTTAGTTTAAGTTTATTCATGTAGACCGAGTTGTCAGATGAATTTTGCAATATAAAATAAAAAAATAAAAAATCTAGGGTCACTAATCTGCTACTCATCTCATCACCCTTCAGCTCGGGCTATTTTAAGACAAAAGATTGACGCGTAGCCATCTGATTCTCAAGTTTTTTTTAAATTTATTTTTGATTTTATTTATTTTTATTTGTTTGTTGAAAGTATGCAAACTTAATAAAATAAAAAGGAATCAATTGAATCATACAACAAACCTTCATTTCCGATTGGTATGAATAATGGATCATAAGATTAATAATGGAACAGCTCCCCTGTTTGGTAATGTTTTCCAAAAGTGTGCTGATTTGTGATAATAAACTATTTCAGCTTTTTCAACTGAGTTTATATGATCAAATGCAACATTTCAACTATTTGCAAATACTGTATTTGACCATTCATCACCATCTCCGAATTATAATGTTCATCTATAAGGACTACTGGAGGAACTTAAGAAGCTCCTTAAGGCTGCATTACCACTGATCTGGCAAAACTTGTGTGTTTTTTTTTTCCAAAATTATAAAGAACCAGATCAGCCTTTAGACCTGGTAGTTGAAGTTAAACTACCTCAAAGTAGAATAATTAATACTATTAGAGTATTAGCACAAGACACTGAAGAAGTCTACACATTGTAGACAAGATACGTATAGAATAATTAATTATTAACATTCACAAATCCAAATTAAAAACACAAATCTCACCTAAAGGGTGTCCACGATGAAATTGCCACACACAAAATTGATTCGCAAACTTCGAGTTTTCATCCGATTGCCATCAAATTTTCAGGGATTGAGAAATAACTATTAAACTTCATTTTACCATTTCACTCGTATTTTATTTACAGTCCATACGCAAATGCCCGCACCTTGGCCTTAACCCCGGCCATAAGATTCTGCACAACCTGTGAATCAACCGTTTTTTGCATGTAAACCCATACTTTCTTCAGTTCCTCGACTGTCTTCACTACCTTAGGTCGTTTAAGAAGGTGCTGCTTCATAATCGCTCAGTACTTCTCGATGGGGCGGAGCTCCGGAGTGTTGGGAGGGTTGAACATTTTCGGCACGAAATTGACCTTATTGTCCGCATACCACTTCAGCACGTCCTTGGAGTAGTGGCATGAGGCCAAATCCGGCCAGAAGATTGTTGGGACGTTGTGGGCCTTCAGGAGAGGAAGCAGCCGCTTCTGGAGGCACTCTTTTATGTACACCTGTCCGTTCATCGTGTCCGGGGTCACGAAAGGTGCACTCCGCTTCCCGCACGTGCAGATGGCTTGCCAAACCAGGAATTTCTTCGCAAATTTGGACATCTTCTGAGTGCGGACATGCTCCGGAACGCTGAACTTATCCTTGGCCGTGAAAAACAGGTTGCCGGGGATCTGTTTGAAGTCGGCCTTCACATATGTTTCGTCGTCCATGATGCAGCATTCAACTTTCGTCAGCATGTTGAGGTACAACTTCCTGGCACGGGTTTTGGCGGACTTGTTCTGCTTCTCGTCGCGATTAGGGGCCTTTTGTACCTTGAACGTTCGAAGCTCAGCCTTAGTTTTGGCCTTCTGGACAAAACTTCGGCTTAGGTGCAGCTTCTTAGCCACATCCCGAACGGAGGCGTTCGGATTTCGGTTAAAGGCCCCAACTACGCGGTTGTGATTTTTGGTGTTGTACGGGATACTTTTTCCTTCACTTCTGGGCTTCCGATCGGTGGTCAACCGTTCCTCGAACCGCTTAATCACTCGCGACACCGTGGAATTCGCGATTCCCAACGTTTTAGCGATGGAACGATGCGAGAGATCCTTGTTCTCGTGATGAATGCGCAAGATTTTATCACGCACGAGCTGTTCTTTCGACTCCATTTCCGCGAGTTGATCACAGGACTTTAAACTTGCAGGATGTAAATAATGCACTATGAACTAAATCCACCCAAATTTTCATTAAATTCTACCCAACGGTTAAAAAGTTAGAGCAATTTCATAGTGTGGCAATTTCATCGTGGACACCCTTTAGTTACTTTTTGCCAAACTTTGCGTATTATTTACCTACGACGTCACTCGGCACCGAAGCAGCGTTTGACAGTTAATGATGATGATGGTCCCGCCATTTGCCCCTACAAAGGTTTGAAGTAGACGATTTATCTATTAGATAATTTATTTAAAAAACAATTCAGCCAGTTCTGCAAAACAAAAAACGAACTGATTTCATCTACAGATGTAAACTTCTTCAAAAACTGTTCATTTGCTTTACAGCGATATAATTGTGAAAAGCTATTGATGTCAACCACAAATGTTCGCAAGTATTCCCAGCGATCAGGAAATCCTATTACAATTCAGATCAGATTCTCAAAAGACAAGCCAATATCCGATCCTGCCCGCTACAGAGTCAATGGGGTTCCAATGGAACCGCCAGCTTAGTTTTGGGCTGACCAAGGTTATCCCCCATCAGGGAAATCGAGAAAATTTCCAAACCGAAAAAATTCTGGACCGACCCTAGTCAAACTTTTACTTTCAACCACGACAGAATTGACAAGGAATTCTCCGACAATCAGCCAGACAACCCACTACTATTTCATGGCATCTCCTCAAGCATGAAAGGCCAATATTTTTTTTTATAAATTCAAAAAGAAGTCCTTTATACCTGTATACCGCCGCGAGGCTCAAACTTTTGTAGACTACACAAAAAATAAAAACTTCTTTAAATCACAATAACAAATAAAAACTTAAATCATCATCATCATTATCGAGGCGAAAAGTATAGTTTGTTTGTGCCCCATGACAAATATAAAACATTTAACAATAAACCATACAAAAATATCCGTTGTAATAACATCGTCAACATACAAAATTAGTCAAGAGTAAAAAGTTAACAGAGTAGCTGTTCAAAAGGCAGCTTTGATGTGTGAAATACATTGCCACTTAAAATCTGTTAGTGTTGCTGCACGTTTGATGTGTATAGGCATCGAATTGAAAATATTTATACGTTTAAAAAAAACAACGAATTTCGTGAAGCTCCGTACGAAAAAATATGGTGTTCTAACATCATCCGCGTTTCTAGTGTTATAAAGCTTGCTTCAGATAGAATTGGAACAAAAACAATTGCCTGTATTTCAGTTATTTATTATTGAATTCAAGATCTTTTTTTATACAAATGTAGCGTTTTCTTCATACTTTTAAGAAAAAATACGGATAAAATTATTCGTCACGGTTTCGAAGGAATTCTCGAATTTTTCCTGTAACACGGCTCATTAGGCGGCGCACACCTTCTTCGTCCATCGTTTTAGCTATCTTATTCCACCAGGTCTTCATCTGATTGATGTCTTTGACAACCTTTCCCTTTGCCTTGAGTCTCCTCTTCATGATTGCCCAGTATTTCTCAATAGGGCGGAACTGGGGGCAGTTGGGTGGGTTAAGGTTTTTCGGAACAACCTGGATCCCTTTCTCTGCATACCATTCTTGAACGACTTTGCTGTAATGACAGCTTGCCAAATCTGGCCAAAACATTACGGGATGGTCGTGGGATCGAATGAACGGCAAAATTCGTTTTTGGAGACACTCTTTTTGGTATAGTTCCGACGTCATTGTCTTATTTGTAACGAAAACTTTCGTTTTTTTGCCACAGCTGCAAATGCCCTGCCAAATCATGAATTTTCGTGCAAATTTGTCGGCAAAAACAAATTTAAATTTGGCTGGAACATCCCCCGAGCCGTTGCCAAGTAAAATTTTTGACCTGGGATTTGCCCGAAGTCAGCCTTGACATAGGTTTCATCGTCCATCAGAAGACACCCGTCGAACTTGGTCAGCACCTGGTCGTATAGCTTCCGAGCACGGATTTTGGCCACACTATTCTGTTTTATGGTCCGATTTGGCTGTTTGCTAGCTCGATACGACTTGATTCCTTCCCGGAGTCGAGTTCTCCGCACGGTACCATGGGCAGCACCGAATTTTCTTGCCAAATCACGGTCCGACAGATTGGGATTCCTCTTAATCGTCTTCAAAATCTTACCACGCAGTTTCCGGCCGACAGTTCCACTCCGACGATTGGCTTGAGGCTTCCGAATCGTCGTCAATGTTTCCTTATACCGTTTGATAACGTGCCATACGGTATTTCTGGGCAATTTCAGCTGTTTAGCTAGCCTAGATGCAGACCACAATGGATTTTCCAAATAACTGTGCACAATTTTTTCCCTTCTTTCGGCTTCCATGTTGATTGTTTACAAAGTACAGTCGATTTGCGGAATGTCAAAAATAGAAACGTGAAGCTGACAAAATTCCCAACACGTGGGCGCCAAGAACTTCCAAATCCGTTCACCAGGAGCGCCACAATATGAGCAAAAGTTTGTTCCAGTTCTAAATGAAGCAAGCCTTATCTATGAATATCACTTCCTCTTTCAATTCGATTACACAAATATCGAGGCAGCAAACCGTTAATTACTTTAAAAATGAACACCATTGTCAAATAAACAACACTCTGCTTCACCGATAGCCACTGTAGGGCATCTAACAGAAAAGAGGAGGAAGTGAACCTATTGCACCTCAAGATCAACCACATTATCTTATTTTGCAAATGCTGTAATCTTGATATTTGTGTTTGATTAGCTAAAACAAAATGGAAGGGCAAAATTCAATGTGAGGAGAGATGATAGATTTGTACAATCGTATTTTACTAGCAATAGTTAAATCATTTTTCAATCGGCAGAGAATACCGTCCTTCTTGGCTATTTTCTTGATGACATCGTCAATGTGAGAGTCAAATTTTAATCTATCATCAATAATCACACCAAGATATTTAATCTCACGAACGCGATCAATTGTCTCATCATCAATTTTAACAGAGACGTCTTCGATAACTCGATTCCGCGAAATTACCATGAAAATAGTTTAACTTATGTTCAATTTCAACTGTTTGTACTTAACCATCTACTTAGAGAGCGTAAATCTGCATTCAAATGTGAAACGGCCTCCTCAAGACTTTTAGCTGCCATGAACAACACGGTATCATCAGCAAAAAGATTAATATCACAAAATCGCAATACTCGTCGCATGTCATTAATATATAAAATGAATAAAATGGGCCCTAATACACTTCCTTGTGGTACGCCAAGGCTGTTCTCCACAGGGCTCGAAACAGAATCATTGAAAGCCGTCCGTTGAGTTCTGTCAGACAAATACCTTTCGAACCATCTGTATGCAGAACCCGAAAATCCAAAGCGCTTGATTGTTTCTAACAACAAGGGCCGAGAAATCGTTTCAAAAGCGCGTTTCAGATCCAAAAAAAAAACAGCAACAATCGTATCTTTACGCTCTACATTTTCTTTCCATTTTGCTAACACTAAATTTGACGCTGTTTCACAAGAATGACCTTCGAGATATCCCGATTGTTCTGGCGCAATCAAATTATTACTATTTAAATACGTTAACAGCTGGCCTTTTACAACAAGTTCCAAATTTTTTTCTTTAGTGTGCAACATGTTAATAGGACGAAACTCTTCGGCTTTAATCGTTCCAGCGACTTTTTGAATGGGAATGACTGAAGATTCTTTCCAAATTTGTGGCACGTGCCCAGTTTGCAGCGATTCATTAGTAAGGTCCAGCAGGTTTGTTTCCGATGACATTAAAGCAATCCTGTACTACTCTTGCATTAACGTTATCTACTCCAGCCGTTTTCTCCAAAGAAAAACAAATAGATTTTAGATCCTCTAATGTTATCGGGTGAAAACTTTCAAAACTACAGTTAATATTCATCGGCTGTTTTATTTCGTCTGGCTCATCTACTAGATCAATGGATTGATTGATTGGTAAAATACTATCGACGAAATATTCATTAAATCTACATGCAATGATGTCCTCTGACTGTTCTATTGTGCCATTGAAGGTTATGGATCGCGGTTTGCAATTACTAGGTTTTAACAAAGATTTCAAAATTTTCCATAACTCTTTGCTGTTGTTTTGATGCAAATCAATTTTCCTCTGAATCACCACGTTTCTTCTACATTTTGCATATTAAGAATACGCGTTTCGTGCATCTTTACAAAAATATAACAACATTTGTTTCTTCTCTTTTCCTAAGCCTTTTTTCTCTTTTCCCTTTAGGACGCAGAAGACACAAATTCAAACTGTTCGAGCGATTTCATTACAAAAAAAAAATTATTTACTACTTGATTAGTAAAATATTTTAAAAAGTTATCTCAAAAAACAGAAAATATGATATCTAAACCAGTATTTGGTTGAAAATCCAAACCTCCTTCCACAAGTCTTAAAATAGCTTGGTTTGAATACATTTTTCAACACACCAATTTCACACAATAACTGTCACCACTACTGTTATCTTCAACGTTAATAAAATGGTTTCGGGGTCCGGTCCTTTCCAAGCCAGAGTTAAAACCACCCCAAACAGATCCAAATTACAAGTACTCATGTTGTGGTAGATATAGTAATTGAATGATAATATTGATAATAATAGTAACAGTAATAATGCTTTAATTTTTGTAAATACCTATATAAGAATTATTATATTTACTTCAGTTTGAGTGATTTATCATGAACGTGCTTATAACTCGTCAGAAGTATATTCAGCGAGAAGAGTGTAAAAAATAAATCGTAGTAGGTGAATGTGCAAAACCGATTCAGTTATCTGACGGATTTTGTAGAGCACAGTCATAAGTGTCTAGCGTTGAGGCGGATGATCTAGGCTGGAAACCTCGATCAGGTCACGACATCATGGTCAATCAAAGTTTTACTGTGTCTGGAAATACGCCTATATTCATTAACCAATTGTTTTAAATTAAAGAAATCTGCTAAACGTTTCAAATTCCCTTCGAGCTCGAGGTAGACAACCCAATGTGCCAATTCGAGATATTTTGGCTGTACGTGATTTGGAGTACATGAAACTCATTTATGTGTTTTTGACTAACATTAGCCATAGATTGTAGTTAGTTTAACTTGTATGTTTACTACAAGTTTTTTTTATCTGTGTATATGTGTATGTGTGTTTTGTTTTTTCTTTTTCAAAAAATGTTCAAGTCAAAATAAAACCATAAATTGTATAGTTATAAGCTTTTAGATAATTAAGATTTTAAATTTATTGTGTTATGTAAACCATACTTTAAATTCCCACCCTCTTTCCCATCCGTAATTTATAATTCCTATTAACCTCGAGACGGCCGCGAGTAATTGGCTCCATCCTCTTAACTTTAGTTCTAAGATAAATGATAAATCACAAACTTCGTTCAATTGAAGCTTGAATTGAACTGATTCTTTAGCATAAATAGCAACGCCACCAGTGTGTCTAGAATATGATAAACAAGCAGCCACATTATATCCCTGAATGCTATATTGATCAAATGCTTGCATGTCAACTATATGCGTTTCTGCTAAAAAGACTAAATATGGACGTTTTTCCTCTACAATCTGACGCAACTCTACGTAGTTTGTAGACAACCCGGCAATATTGAAGTACAAAATATCGAATTTACTCACATTACTACTGGAACTTGGCTGCTATTAATTGAAAGTTCGAAACCAATGGTCGTAAGTTTAGACCTTAAACAATTGCAATAGCTGGATGCGTGGTGCGAAGCAACGAGACGAGATATTTTTCAATTTCAAACCAAAAGTCAAGCAATAAATAATCGAAAAATTTCGAAAATCCACTTATAGAAAAAAAAAAAAAAAAAAAAACATTAAAACTTCAGGAGAAATGATTCTTATGCGGGAAGCGTGCATATAACTTCTTCCTTAAGAAATCCTTTTTGCAGCTCAAAACATAACCATCATCCAAAATAATTTTCTCCAACACAATCCTTGATTCTCCACAGCTCAAAGCCATTTCAATAGACTAGCAGTGCTTTCAATCCACCAAGAAACACCAACGAAATGAAGTACAATTAGACAAGAAAGCCAAATCCTGTCTGGCAGCTTCCAAATAACCCCTCAAAATTAATTAACATGTTTTTCAACCTCCAAATGGCTGCCGGGCCACATTCATCTCGAAGAACAACAATTCCGCTTCGTACTGCTTGCGGCTTCTAATTATACGCTTCTGCTGCGTATATGTGTGTGTGTGTGTGTGTGTGTGTGTGTGTGTGTGTGTGTGTGTGTGTGTGTGTGTGTGTGTGTGTGTGTGTGTGTGTGTGTGGAGTGTACATTAAAACGCCTTGTAACGCGTGAACACGGAAACTCACCTTGTACCCGAGGTAGGCAATCAGCAGGGACTCGGTGAGCGAAATGAGGGCCAGAACCAGCTGCACCGCCCACAGTTCCGTCGAGCGGTTCACCCAGAGGATCGCGTCCCAGTTGATGATCGGATTCTCCTGGAACTCCTCCTCTGTCAGTTTGGCCGAGTCCAGAAATTCCGTCTTGTTGGCAACCTTGCACCCGTAGCTGATTCGATTCGAGATTATGAAGAGACAGAAATAAGAGAAAAAGAACGCAGCGGGTAATTAATTTACTTTTATCGAAATGGAAGGGAAAGGAAAAATGGCATCGCATCAAATATGGGGGTTCGAGTCAAACCATCGGCCGAGTATCATAAATTGATTATTTTCGTGACTGAGCGCAGGGGGAGGGGAGGGGCAAATGGCCGGGGCATGGTTTCTTTTAAATTTTGAGCTTCCGTTTCCGGAACGAAAAGTTCTCGGCAAATCGAAACATCTTTGCCTCGGAATTGATCCCCGCCCCTCTTCGAACAAGGTCCTCACCGCATCAAAGCGACGGCGACGAAGGTTTTCTGTAATTGGGAAGGTCGGCTGGTGTAATAAAATATGCATCAAACTTGGATCAATTATTCATCCAGTTTTTCGGAAGGACCCGATGGATACAAGTTTCTAATGCTGGCCAGAGAAACCACCAGAAAGCTTCGTTATTAATTTAGGGGTTTTATACTCTGTTCCCATCATGTGTCTACTGCCATCCTACTAGGCCGAGTTGACTTGTACGGATTTAGGATTTGTTATTGGGTCAAACAAAAACTTATTCATGCTGGAAATAGACAGCTGGGTGTTTCGAAAAGTGAACCAGGAAATCAAAAACTACATCACTTACCAAGTTGCAAACGTTGGATCTAGGTCCGACACTACTCGTATTATGTACAAAATGCAAGTTAGTAACTTAAACAGTAGATTAGCAATTCGTATCCTTAAACCTGTTGGTGAAATGGAGAAGAAAATTATAAAGAAATTATCAACATAAACAGCACGAAAATGGAAAGAACTGATGACATTTCCAACTAGCAACCCCTTTTCAACGGTGTCGATATAATTTACGAAGGGCTTTAAGCTCCTAATGGTGTTGTTTGACAAGTCACGATACCCAAACGCTGTTGAATGAAAAATTCAACCGACCACGAACTGCCGACTGTCACGCAATGACTTTCTTCTCTGTTGTCGTTTCAACCGTCGATCCAAATTGCATTTCCGTGCATGTCGGCGTTGACGTTTGAAGACTTGTAGTCCTATGATTACTAGATGAGTGTGTGGGGAATAATGACATATTGACGATGGTGACCCGAAAATGTGTCAGTCTTTTGTCGGTTTGACGGCGGGGTAAAAATAGGATGTTTTCTATTTTAAGAATATGGAAATTGAAGGACATTACTGACAATCGAAAGGGGTTACGAAGAAATGTTCATCGTTTATTGGATTGAATAGGGAGCATACTTACTTGATCTTTGATTCTTTATAAAATATAGTTGCAGTCTTTCTTTGAATGTATTTTCATTTACATAATATTCTACCCGTACTCTGGAAAAGAGAAAGAAAAGGGAAAATAATTAGTAAGCATGATCCATGGTTGCGTTCGGCTGATGGTGGTTTTATGGCACATTAGTCTAAATTCAGGCAAATTTCAATTGTACGGAAGTGAAACTCTTAGTGGTTTAAAATGCAAAGAAAGTAAATCCCCTTTCCTGGGAATGTGGGTTAAGTGAGATCGGAAGTGGATTTGTTGTACATGCTATCTGGTTGCACCGGGGCGACGCAGACTTGTCCCGAGGAAGTGGCGCATTTTTATTCTCGTTTTATCAATTCCAACCGGCGGCAGCAGGATTATGCAAATGCTGCACTTCGTTTTCCATTGTTTGCGTTTGTGTCGAAGCGCAGTATCGCTTTCCATCGTTTTATTCAACTGACGTAAAACTGATTAACCGGAGAATTTAATGCCGATCGGTAGCAACCTTTCCAATATTTGTAAACTGCTCGAACCGAAACGTGGGTCGCCTTTTTCTGACATTGTTCATAAACAAATGCCGAATTGGGAAATGGTTTTTTTTCGGTTGAATCGATAAAGTTTCTTTTATGAGTTCCGAGGTGGTCGAAGAATTTTCTGTTTACTTGGACTATGGCAGCGAACAAATGGGTTTCGGTTGACGGCCTTGACGGGGGTGTTTTTATGTCAGAAATGTATGACAGAGAAAGACGTAAAAAGTATTTTTTTACGAAGTAACCGTCGTCGAAGGTGGCGGGAAGATAAGTGCAACAGTATTTTTGGTTGGGATGTGAACCACAGGTCTTTGCTTCAATAGCAATATGGGAGCATAATATAGAAGAATTTACTAGTTTATGGGAATAAGGTTCACATGTTTGGAATCAAAAAGGTATGGATTTTCAATGCGCATATCAAATATTTATTGAACCAAGTGCTAGGAACGAAAGCATATCTTTCAGCAATGTAGAATTAACCGAAAGTTATTGAGAATCGAACTTAATTAAGAGACAAAAGATATTGCATTAAACTTAAATTTGATTGAGGGTTAACTTAGATATTGTAATATTCTACTTGAGCTCCGTCTTCGAATTCCTTCCTGGACTGATCCCACGCTGAAGAGATTTTCGAATGGGCAAGACGAGGTTAAAAGAACACAAAACGCGGTATATATTTGGGAACGAAAGAAGAACGTGTATTGACTTCGAGTTGATTTTTGATAATAATAATAATAAAGGGTGTTTCGATCCAAATTTTGTCGACTAAAATTTGACACATTTCCTTTCATCGTGCATTAAAACATTTTGCACACCCCTCACTTTGAAGATGTCCCAGACAACACAGAATCGCATATGATAGCGCATATGAGTACAACGTGGAGGCGATATACGTTCATTCGTTCATTTAACTCCATGTTAAATGTACGCATATCGCCTCCACGTTATACTCATATCCGTCATTATATGCGATCTTGTGTTTACTGGGGTGTGCGTGTAGCATCATGCCTCTATTTTGATTTTGAGATTAGCACTTCAGTTATCAAAATGTCGTCGAAGCAAGAGAAGCAACGCATCAAAATGTTGCACGTGCATGGCGAAAATCCAAACTACTCTCACGCCAAGTTGGCGAAATGTGGCTGAATGTGGCTAAATCAACTGTTACCAACGTATTAAAAGTGTTCGGTGAACGTCTGTCGACAGCCAGGAAAGCTGGATCGGGGAGAAATCGAAAGCCGGAGGCCACAGCGACGACAAAAAGAGTAGCCCGCTGTTTCGAGCGGAACCCCAACCTCTCCGTCCGAGATGTCGCAAAGAAGCTGGGAGTGGCACCTTCAACCGTGAATAGAGCTAAAAACCGAGCTGGACTGTCGACTTACAAGAAAGTGGTGACTCCAAATCGCGACGATAAACAAAACACGATCGCGAAAGTTTTACACGACGATGCTGACGAAGTCAGATTGCGTGGTACAGGACGATGAAACTTACGTCAAGGCAGACTTTAAACAGCTTCCTGGACAGGAATTTTACACGGGAATCTGACGGGAAAAGGTAGCCGATATTTTCAAGCACATTAAACTGTCAAAGTTCGCGAAGAAATATCTGGTGTGGCAGGCCATCTGTACCCGTGGCTTGAAGAGCAACGTTTACATTGAGACCGGAACCGTCAACCAGGAAATTTATCTGAACGAATGCCTACAAAAACCTCTACTGCCCTTCCTTAAGCGACACAATTGTTCCGTTCTATTTTGGCCGGATTTGGCATCTTGCCATTACGGAAAAAAGGCCATGGAGTGGTATGCTGCCAAAAACGTTGAAGTGGTGCCCAAGGACAATAACCTTCCCAACACGCCAGAGCTCCGCCCAATCGAACAATATTGGGCCATCGTCAAGTGGAACCTTAAGCAGACTCAAAAAGCTGTTGTGTGCGAGAAAAAGTTCAAGGCAAACTGGCGTTCTGTGGCGATTAAAGTGGACAAGGAGGCTGTACAAAATCTTATGGCAGGTGTTAAACGAAAGACCCGGCAATTCGCATTCGGTAGAAAGGAAGCTTAGCTGAATATTTCTCCTGTATTCTGTATTAACTGAACTTGAAAAACAAAAAGAATTTGACTTATTATTGAAAACTTTGATCGACTCACACACACAACTGTTTGACCAAATTTTGATCGGAACACCCTTTGTTTCAACAAGTTATGTTATCAAATATTTTTTCTACAGTTGCCAACACTCAAACACTCCGACTGATTCAAAAAAAAAAAAAAAAAAAAAAGGCTGAAGATTCCGGTTCAAACTGGAACGTTGAAGAACTGTTCTTCTCATAACCATTGCTCTCGGGTTCATGCGCCCAAAATCAACCAACTCAACATTGATCTAATCACCAACAGTAGGCCTCTCATGGAGCAATCTTCTCAGCCACAGCATCATCAAGCTGTACGTCGTTCAAAAAGCAGCAACAGAAGCAGTTTTTTTTTTTGCCAGGAGCAAGAATGAATGAAGTTTAGGGTGAAGGTCAGTTCTCGGCCGTACTAGCTATTTAAATAAGTTTTTATTCAAAAAATTTCCTCCGATAAACTCAAATTGCTTCAAATTGCATGACAACTAGTTTCATCTCAAATTTAATCCCACAAATAAACGATCAATGCCGTAGCTGTCACCTACCCTAGCATGGAAAATGAATTTCATTTTGGTGGCTGCTCTGACTTCCCGCATCGTCTCAAAGCGAATCGAACCGAGGCAATGGCATAGAACCGAGTTGCAAATAGGATTTCACCCCACCCTTGGATAATAAATTGGATAAATTACAGCTGAGCTTATCACGCTAGGCTAGGGTGAAGCGGGAGAGCGAAGACTGTTGCGCTTTAAAACCGATCCTCCGATTTTTTCGCCGTCACCGTGTGTGAATGGGATTTGTCCGATGATGTGTCAGAATAAACACCTGCTGATGGAAAGGAGATTTTCGTTCATTAGCTCTTTGAAGGAAAGATATCGCACGTGAAAATGGGACGTCCTAGAAACGAGAACGATGGGGAAAATTCGACCCGGAAAGATGATTTGTTATTCAAGACACTGACAGCAGGCAGACAGGACGTGAAAGGACAGATGGATAGACAGAATTCCAACAAACGTGCTTGAGGTAGGTTGAAGGGACAGAATCAGATACGGTAGACTGTTTCGGACGTGAGCAACAACTCGGATATGACAGTCATTCGGAAGGTTCAAGGATGCTCGTGAAATGTCCGTTCGTGGACGAGCATAGAATGCTTTAATCAATCACTCGCGAGAATGTAAACTTCTCTTCACTGAAGGGAAATCCATCTATCTGAAGTCAACTCTCGTTTCCATACCGGACAGCCACTGAACAATCTCCAATGACAAATCTGTGGAAATCTCCAACAATCTCTGTCGCCGCAACCCACCCTTCGACCGGGGCCATTTCAATCCAACTTCTCAATTAACATTTAGATCAAAGTATGCACAGTGACGGTACGGTGCTGCTGTTGCACACAAAGCTTGCTGGGATCGACCGATGCGATAGCAGGAACAATCGAGCAAAGCAAGTAGGGCAAAGTAATCCTCTTGATCTCTGCGTCTCCCCTGCTTCTAAATTCTAGTGGGTCGAGATGCAAATTCATGGCATAATCATAAATGAAATTTATTATTCATTCCACTATATCAGTCGGTTGACTAAAGGGTAGATGGACAAACGGAACAGCTTTGGAAATTATTCGCCACGCTGACTGAGCTCTCCGAGCTGAATTGGTGTCCAATAGCAAAGGTTTCATACATTCAGGCGCAGAGCACCACTATCGCCACCAGAAAGGTGGTGAGTAATTAATTGTTTTTAATTTTCAATAACGATAACGGAAATTTATGTTAGCTCAGGGGGGGGGGGGGGGGGGAAACGTAGGTATATTGTGTCCCTTTATCCGCCCCAAGGGCACCAAAACCGGCTCGATGGAGGTCAAGCAATCTCAACTTTGTTTTACGGCCAGTGCATCTCGTCCGAATGGAACCCTGCGGAAAACTATCTCCCGAACGTGAAACGTGCTCGGGCCGGTCGCTTTGTGAAACTTTTCTGGCTCTAGATGGGAAGATGGTTGTCCGTGGAAAACTGGGCACAGTGCCCAGTCAGCCTGCAGTCAGTGGGGTGATAAATTAAATATGCGAATGTGTTTGCACTCTGTGTTTGGCACGGTCGATGAGCACGGCGGCGATGACGATGGCAGGGCGTGTCGCGCTGTTTTACCCATGGGTGAACTTCAACGCTGACTGACTGGCTTTTTGGGTGTTTGGGGGTTCGAAGGAATTGTTGGCTTGTTGTGTCATACGGACTTGCAGCTCATTGCTTTGATGGTCGGGTGTTAATGTTTAATCAAAATTTATAAAACTAAATCAAACATTTAAATTGAGAGGCGAAAGTTTTATGCAGAAATGAAGAAGAAATACTTTCGCTGGAAAACAGACGTGATCGTTGCATTTTGGGAGATAAGTTGACGCACTCCAGTTACTGCAAGGATAGTATGTTGATCATTATTCGAAAATTGAACCATACCTGTGTATCGAAAAGTAGTTATAAACATGTGATACGTAATAGAGCTTACACTATTGTATTAGTATGCTTTAACCGCGTTGCTACACGGAAAAAAATCCGTGCTCGGATACGTCAACTGCAGTCATGAATTCGAGGCCAAGCAAAAATACACCGTGAACTGAATCACGTTATCATGAACTAGATTATGTTTAAAGAGAAAAATCCTGAAAACGTGAACTAGTTCACGGTCCGTTTTCATTTTCGGAAACACTTTTTTTTTTCTGTGTATGCATTGTTTATTACCTGTTACCTGACAACAAATAAAACTTTTCATTTCACTGTGTTAAGGTGCCGCCACACGGTGCTTGAAATCTATGCTATAATTCACTATGATATAGCCGTTATGGATGTCTATTTCATAGTTCTATGAGATTCCAGAAACGGTTTTGCAAAAATATGAACTATGAAGTAATAGTAGCTATGTAGCAGAAATCTGTGCCACGGCGCTATCACTTAACTTTTTTCGATGTACACACGATTGATTGTCTTTGTGGTCGCAAATATTCAGTTGCGAGATTTGAAAAAAATAAAACTGGGAAATAATCATGGGCACATTCGGTAGGGAAGTTCTTCAGAGAATTTAGGGATGTTCTTCAGAGAACTTCGGTGAAGTTCTGCAGAGAACTTCGAGGAAGAACTTCAGATAATTCTTCAGAGAAATTCGGAAAGTTATTCAGGAAATTTCAGGAAAGTAAAATCAGGGAAGTTATTCAGAGGAATTTCAGGGAAGTTCTTCACAAAAAATCAGGGAAGTTTTTCAGGGAAGTTCTTCAGAGAACTTCGGTGGAATTCTGCACCGAGCTTCGGGGAAGTTCTTCAGAGATCTTCGGGGTTGTTCTTCAGATAAGTTCATGGTAGTTCTTCTGAGAAGATTAGGGAAGTTCGTCTGGAAGTTCAGGGATTTTCTTAACCCTTATGTGTTCGACAAAAAAAAACACCTTTAAGTGATCGACAGGGTACCCCCACCAATTTCAAATGATTATAACTCCGGCAATTATTGACCGATTTTAATTCTTTTGGCACCGTTAGATTCAAAAACTCATTCGCTCTATGGTCATTACTGGCAATGTCCGTTTAAGTTCATCTGGTACCCGGAAATTCAGGTTTCCGGGGGTGTGGTCCGGTACGGAGACACAATTTCGGAACATCTAATGAATTTCCAGGAATGGATGTCAAAATATTTGGAATTATTCCAGAAACTATTTCCATTCCATTGTGGGCCGTATGTTGACTCGTCAAACAGCCATTCCCAACAAACATCGGTGTTGAATTAGAGCTTGTTCAAGCAAATTTGGAGAAGCTATTCAGCTGTTTCTTCTAGAATAGCTGAATAGCTTCTCCAAATTTGCTTGAACAAGCTCTAATTCAACATCGATGTTTGTTGGGTTCTGTAACAGGTTTCCGTGGGGCCTCGAGTGGTCATGAACATATTTAGAAGGAAACCCTGGCAATATGGGTATCAAAATTCATGAAATTTCTCACGTAGGATATTTTTCAAAATTTTGTGGCCATCTGATGATTTTTCCTCAGACCTGTATTTCCGGAACAGGATCCCGAGGGGCCTCGAGTGGCCATGAACATTTTCAGTAGAAAACCCTGGCAATATGGGTATCAAATTCATGAAATTTCTCCAGTAGGATATTTGTCAAAGTTGTGTGGCGATCTGATGATTTGTCCTTGAACCGATCATTCCGGAACAGGTTCCCGTGGGGCCTAGAGTAGCCATGAACATATTTAGAAGGAAACCCTGGCAAGATGGGTATCAAAATTTATTAAATTTCTTCCGTAGGATATTTTTTAAAGTCAAGTGGCCATCGGATGATTCGTGCTCGGACCGGTCATTCCGGAACAGGTTCTTGTGGGGCCTAGAATGGCCATGAACATTTTCAGTAGAAAACCCAGGCAATATGGTTATCAAAATTCATGAAATTTGGCCAGTAAGATATTTCGCATCGTTTTGTGGCCATATGATGATTTGTCCTTGGAACGGTCACCTCCGAACAGGTTCCTGTGAGGCCCCAAGTGGCCATAAACAAAACTAGCCACAAAACGTTGAGAAATAACCTACTAAAGATATTTTCTGAATTTTGATACCCACATTGCCAGGATTTCCGTCTGAAAATGTTCATGGCCACTCGAGGCCCCACGGGAACCCGTTCCGAAAAGACAGGTCGGAGGAAAAATCATCAGATGGCCACAAAACGTTGAGAAATATCCTACTGGCGAAATTTCATGAATTTTGTTACCCATATGGCCAGGGTTTTCTACTGAAAATGTTCATGGCCACTTGAGGCCCGACGGGAACCTGTTCAGAAAAGGCAGGTCCAAGGAAAAATAATTAGATGGCCACTTGACTTTAAAAAATATCCTACTGGAGAAATCTAATGAATTTTAATACCCATATTGCCAGGGTTTCCTTCTAAATATGTTCATGGCTACTCTAGGCCCCACGGGAACCTGTTCCGGAATGATCGGTTCAAGGACAAATCATCAGATGGCCACAAAATTTTGAAAAATATCCTACGGGAGAAATTTCATGAATTTGATAACATATTGCCAGGGTTTTCTACTGAAAATGTTCATGACCACTCGAGGCCCCACGGGAACCTGTTACAGAATAGCCGTTCCAGGAATAAGTTGGCATATGGCCCACAATAGAATAGAAATAGTTTCTAGGAATTATTCCAAAGATTTTGACATCCATTCCTCGAAATTCAATAGATTTTCCTTAATTGTGTCTCCGTACCGCAACACAGCCACGGAAACCCGGATTTACAGGAACCAGATGGACTCAAATGGTCATAGCTTATGATGTCCCTGAAGTGAATGATTTTTTGAATATAACGGTGCAAAATGAAATAAAATCGGTCATTGCCAGAGTTATAATCATTTGAATTTGGTGGGTACCCGGGTACCCTGTCGATCACTTAAGGGGTAATAACAAGTCGTCCCTTCGGCCCCCTTGCTACTACACAAAATGTTTTTATGCCAAAAGTTGCCTTCCAACTATTATTAAGATGTCACTGAATTTCAGCTTCCTGTTTTAAAATAAACTATAAAATTTCGTAATGTAAAACATTACCTTGTCGATCACATAATCACACCGTTTCAGCAGTGGCGGTCTATTCTAAATTTTGAAAGTTAAATAGACCAAACGAAATTTGCCATTTTCACCGGGGCGTTCTATATTTGATTTTCGAACAGTTCTGATGTAAATAAAATAGAACTGTCATACGTTTTGTTTTATTTCGCGCCGAATTTGAAACGGAATCCAGGCCGTTCTTAATTTTTTGACAGCTGAACAAAACAAGGTTTCAAAAACAAAAACGGCAATTTGATAGTGAGAATCCAGTCACATAAGGGTTAAGAGAAGTTCAGGGAAATCGGTTAAATGTATTGCTTTCAAATTACTCGTACCAGTAAGTAGAGCAGCAAAATGAAATGAAATTGAAATGACAGCTTTATTTAAAACTCGTATATTATTCACAAGAAGATTGGCTATCAATTTTACGTAATTTTGAAGAAAAATGTAAAAAGGAAACTGGATGAGGAACTGCAAAGCAAAATAAAACACTTCCACAGGTGATCGGGATTAGTTGGGTCCCACAACAACGGATATTGCTTCCACAGCTCGATCGAGTAGAATTTCTTTTCCTGGTCCATTTTTGCTCTAAAAAAAACCGCGAAACACACAAACTAGCAAAAAATTCAAACGAACTGTCAAAAATCTTCGATCAACGAACTATGAACTATTCCGTCCGGATGGAATAGTTCATAGCCTACTACTATACAATAGAAACTATCGCTAGAGTGTACACACGACACCAGGCACGGCTCTATATCATAGCGTAAAACTATCGCTTGCAAGTCAAAACTATGAGCTATCACTACATCTAGCTCACTATATACTAGAAACAGCCGCCGTGTGGCGACACCTTTACGTTTATCAGAACAGATCGTTTTCTTATTGGTTCTACAATTGGTTATAGGCCCAGGACCAAAACCGGAAGATTATTGAAAAACGGAAGAAATCCGGACAGCTTGGAGATGGACAGGGGCGTGGCAGTTCGACTGTAACCAGAAGTGTACGAGTCAACGGAGAATCTGTGGCATTGGACAAGGGCGTTTGCTATGCGGATTATTCTCATCCGAGAAAGAAGCTGGAATACCGTAAGGTGTGGCCCATTTAGAATTGGAACAAACATTTTTGATCCTTACAGTGACCCTAGTGGTCGGATTTGTAAACTATGACATCTTATGTGTTCCCTATAACAATAACAACATGAGAAGTTTTTTTTCGCGGTGCAGTTCGAACGTGTTTCAGAGAAATACAAAATGGAAGAAGAATCAAGAAAAATAATTGTGCGTAATCATTTGGAAAACCCTTCGTGGTCTGGGCCAAAACTTGCTAAAGTGTTGGGTTTTCCCCGAAATACCGTGTGGCGTGTTTTGAAAAAGTACAGAGAAACTTTGTCGACGGATCGTAAACCTCAAAGCAAGCGTCGGGCGGGTACTGCTACCCCAACATCTCAGACCGTGATTTGGCCTAAAAGTTTCGCGCCGCACGCAGTACCGTGCAACGGATTCGTCTCCGGGAAGGCTTCAAGTCATATCGTGCATGTAGACAACAAAATAGAGATCAAAAGCAGAACAATGTGGCCAGAATCCTTGCCAGAAAACTGTATGATCAGGTGTTGACAAAATGGATGATGAAACCTATGTAAAGGCCGATTTCAAACAGCTACCGGGACAAATATTTTACATGGCTACCGCTCGGGGATAAATTTGCATTTAAATACATAATTTGGCAAGGCATCTGTAGCTGTGGTAGGAAGACCAAGGTTTTCATCACTGATAAGACGTTTAATTCAGAGCTGTACAGAACGGAATGTCTCCAAAAGCAAATATTGCCATTCATCACAATGAACCTGTCATGTTTTGACCAGATCTTGCAAGCTGTCATTACAGTAAAACAGTGCTACAGTGGTATGAAACCAACGGGATTCAGTTTATACCGTAAGAACTCAACCCACCAAACTGTCCCCAGCTCAGACCGATAGAGAAATTTTGAGCTATTATGAAGAGGAAGCTGAAGATGAATGGCAGTGTCGTCAAAAGCATCAATGAATTGAGAACCATGTGGAATAAGATTGCCAAAACGATGGATGAGAATAATGTGCGCCTGTTGATGAAACTTATTCCGGGAAAAGTCCACAAATTTCTTGGAAATCGAGATGGCTAATTTTTTTTTTGTATTTTCCCTCTAAAGTTCACATAGAGTCGAACATTTTAGTTAAACCAGAATACTATTTTGTTATTGTACATCCGAAATATGCGCAAAAGTCTATGTTCCAATTCTAACTGAGCCATACCTTAGTCACCGATGAAGTAGTTAGCGAGGACATCAAGCTGCAAGCACTGGCGACAATCTGTTTGAGTCTCGAAAGCTACAATTACAGCTTGGTACAGGATGTGGTCAACGCAAAGGAAGCTTGGATGAAGCTAGAAGTGGCGTTTAAAGATAGCCGGTTGACCAAGAAGATCGGTTTGCTGAAGAAATTTACGTCAGTGCGTCTGGGGAATTGTCCGAGCGTTGAAGCCTACGTGGACGAGTTAATTTCCACAGGTCATAAGCTGGCGTTAAGCGGCTTCAAGGTGGATTATTCGTGGTAAGCTGCAATCCTGTGGATGGGACAGCATGATCAGTATGAACCAATGATCACGGGACTCGAAGCATCGGGAGCAGCGTTGACGGCGGATGGAGTTAAAGCCAAGATTTTGCAGGACGTGAGGCTGCAGGAGGTCCGGTAAGCAGCAATATCAAAGAAGCGCTTTACAGTAAAGGTAATATGAAGAAGTCCAGTCTGCCGAAGCCGGAAGAAAAGACCGATACGAAAACACGCTTTTATTGCCAGAAGCCAGGTAATTTTGCCGCAAAATTTTAGCATTGCATGGAGCTACAATGAGGAATAATTTGTTGGAGACACTGCATGTCACCATGAAACGGAACTAGTTACTGATACGTAATCCACGAAATAATCTCCATGAACACACTCCTCGATCGCCCACCTGGCCAAGTCCATGCAACCGTTGGAGATAGGGAGGATTTGGTATCCACCCTAAGAAGACACGGGAACCCACGTAGCCCTCAGTAGATGTCAAAGGAAAAGGGAAAGGAATAGTCGGATAAAATAGTTAAACAGAACGCCCTGTTTGATGTACAGAGCAAAAATTTATTAAAAAATGCTCCTTGGGAGCATCTAGTCTAAGAAGGTTAAGTGATGCTCCATTTTTCTTCAAACAGTTGGGACCTAAGCATTAACTTTAGTCCTACTCCCATCTGGCTTATGATTGTAGTGCCATTACTCACTCCTTGAAAAGATAAAAATGACTTAGAATATAAGAACGGGTGGTGACAAAGAAACTCATCAAGTTTCTTGGATCTCAGCAACAATATTGCGTTACTTTAATATACTCCTTGATGTATCATAATCTAATCATAATGGCAGGCTGCTCATCAGCATAAATATGAAATTCAACAGATACATGTTAGAACTGTTCGTCCTACCCATAGTTAACAAAACCTTATTTATTCCTGTAGAAGAGCTGGATCAATAGATGGTTTGTAAAAAAACGATTCATTCGACTAACATGACCGATCAAAATAAAATAAAAACATTAGATTAAAATGAACAATATTTCATTCAAATCCAATTGTTGAATAATCTTGCATGAGCATAAGAAGGATTGACCGCTCGCGGCCGCGACACCGTCACTGCCAGATCAGCTGCAAGAGAACAAACAGATGATGCAACATACATCCTCAATGTTCCTAAACAGGTTATCCTTAATCAAGACAACACCGGTGTCAGCCCCACCCGAACGCAGATCAAACAAGGATAGTACAGGAACGTGCTGTCGTGCCATCTTCTGACTTAAAAAAAAATATTAACTGAATTGCGAATTTTGTTATTAGTTTTTTTTTGGATCATACTGCTGGAAGGAGATTCTCTTATTCCGGCAGGTTTCGCGTAAGTGTCTCTGATTACGGGCTTACCCAACCCTTTTTGGCTCTTCACACAGCAGTTTGTTGAATTAAGGACGGTAACAGAGCATGATCTTTTTGTCAAGTGGAACCGCATGCAGGGCAAGGCCTACGCTAGGATGGTGGCTTCTTACATACATACATACATACATACATACATACATACATACATACATACATGCATACATGCACAAATATTCATTTATACACTAGTGCCGATTCAAATCAACGGTAAGGATGCCACTGGGGCCACGCACAAAGTGTGAGAATGGCCCAATACAACAGCCTAAATGAACCACTTTAAACCAACGGCACGGATGCTATTTGTGGCCACTCACAAAGTTTGATGGAGGTTTTTCATTGTGAAGACAAGGTTAAATAAAACGCTCGAGCCAACAGTAAGGATGCTGTTGGTGCCGCTCACAAAGTGTAACAGTGGATCTTTATGGGAAAGACAAGGCATCTCTTAGTGGCACTTAGGAGTTGACTTGGGTCGATCCATTTGAACAGTAAGGATGCTACTGGGGTCTCTTATAAAGTATTAAGCCATCGGTGGTGACCTTGGGATTGTGTTGCTCACACGGCAGTATACACATTCCAGAGTAAATCTCGAGACAAGCGCTCACATCTTCGGAATGCGGTACTCCATCTCGTTAATAACTGTCTCTCTGTTAGCGTGACGAAAACGCCGGTGAAACTAACCTCGGGTAACCTGGTTGTCTCGATCAAGAGCTGAATCTTCTAACTCGGCGATTTTTTTCTTCGGTTGCATATGGCACAGTTCGCTGCTGCAGCCAGAAGCTTTCCGGTTGAAGTATGAACTTTGGCTCACGAAACCAAGGATTATTCATATTGAAGTTTGGCCCTCCTCCCCACTTCATTGTCTGATCCGCCACGTTTAGCTCACTTTCGACTTTCCACCATTCTTGCACATCTTTTGCAGACAGAATACACAAAATCCCATGAACTGCTGGTACGTTCCACTGACCGTAACAACACCAAGACTATCTTGGAGTGCTGCTGGATAATCGGAAATTTATGCATGCTAAACACACTGTTCTGCAATCGTGAACCCAACACTGGGGGGACTGGGCATCATCTTTAGGGGGGCATCTTTAGTCTTTCCAGCTATCTCGGGACCTTCTGGTGTTTCCACGCGGAAGTATGCTATGCTCTGGCACTGGCGAAATAACACCTTGAAATGCGAACCAAATTTAGCTCAATAAGCTGCGCCGCCCATACAATATCCCTAGTAGCACATTTGTGGCAAATCAGTAAAATCAACTTTAAGGTGACCTTAATAAGTCACAATCAAGTAGCTGCAACTAATTATGATAGTTTGGTGTTGCTTGGAGTACTGTGCAGATTGAGGATGTTTCTATGTGTCATTACAGCTGATCTGGCAACAACGGAGTGGCAATCTCGGCGGTCAATCATGCTTACATGCTCAAATCAGTACTTCATTAAGATGCTTTGGAATGAAGAAATTTGAGCTGAGATGTCTTTCAAATAGGATTCACAAATTACTTTCCAATGCAGTATTTCTTAACTACACAGAACATCAAAAATCTGCTTTCCTTAAAAAATGCTAAAAAAATTCAGAAACCACGTTAATTTGAAAATAATTGGTGTAATTTTTTAGGGTAGGATGGACTGCCATGAAGAACTTCAAACCAACATTTACAAATCAAAATATCAAGACGTACCGTAACCAAATAAGGTTTTCTTCCTTCCATCCCCGAGCTGAGTTATTACATTAGCTAGGATAATTTATTCAGGGTCTCGTTGAACTTTCCTTGTCTCGCAATAATACCCCATCAACATATGTGTGTAAATAATCCCACCATAAATCCTCACACCCGAGCAAAACATATCAATATCAATTTAATTCTCCTCATTCTTGTTTAAACATGCACTCAAACTGACAAATTGGCACGAATACCTAGTCTTCGAACATTTTCTCCCTTCCATCTGCCTACACGGAAGATGAAATCGACTTAAAATTGGGTAGAATTTCCATAATTATAAATCTGAATGTTACACTCCCGCTTCATTTTACTCAATGTTTGAGTACAATCGTATACTATCCCTTTTTCTCTCACGGAAATGTTACTCAATTTTCGTAAAACGTGGATCTACTCAATTTTATGAGTAGATCCACTTTTTAAGAAAATTGAGTAACATTTCCGTGAGAGAATAAGAGATAGTATACAATTGTACTCAAAAATTGAGTAAAATGCAGCGGGAGTGTAGAGAATGAAATTCAGAAAATCATGGCTCACTTTATGGGTAGAAATGCAAGTTTCGCAATTCGAGTCGATTTCATCATGCGTGTACTTTATCAAGGAGACGTGCGAGTCGCTTCCAGAGCTTTCTGCTTGTTTTATTCTTTTTGACGAACCGAGCTGAAATTGAAAAAAAAAAAACTTAAAGAAAAACCGTCGCATTGGGGAAAAACATAAATACAAACCACGGAACATCCTCCCCCGCCCTTCCTCCACCTTTGCTGCCGGTTGGTTTGGGTAGGTTCAGACTTGGAAAAGAACAAGAAAATCTTCCCTTTGTGTGTCTCTCCATACGTTCTCGATTTCATACATCCCCGCCCGAGCAAACATATGACTAAGCTCCCACCCGCAGCGAGCCGAGCCGAAGCGAGAGGCCATGAACTGCGTCGTTCATGACGCTATGCGACGTTTCTCCACGATAAGGACTAATTTGAAAACTTTTCGTCAGAGCTTTTCCTCCCGAGGGGCGGCGAGAGCAACTTATGCCGAGAGCGAGCATTGAATTGTTTCTCGTAATCAAAAGAAAAGACTGCAATTGCCGGCGGAATTTCCCCGGAGTGGTATGAAAGCACTTTTTAACTCGGTTGGATTTGGTCCTTTACACAGATCACCAACAATCCTAAGCCTACGAAGTTAATGGACCGATCAAAAAGATCTTCCGATTCCAGGACAAAGTGAGATTTCCCTTAGGTCACACCGCTAGAGACATAGACATTTTTGTCACGATTTGGCCTCATACACATCCATCATGGTTGGTGCGTGAGAGGATACCGACAGGGGGTGGGGATTAAACTCGAGGAACTGGGTGTTCCATTCGAAGAGCGACAACGTGACAAAAGAACGTGAGCGGCAATTACCGAATCGGATGGGTAATTCCCAAAAGAGGGAAAAAGCGCAACCAAGGCACTATCGTGAACAGGAGAGGTTTATATACGTAAAGGTGAAGATGGTTGCATGTCAGTCATGGCCCGAGTACTTTCTGAATCGAAATCCAGTGCCGAAATAGGCTGAGCTGAAAACGAATCTCGAGAGGCATGAGCCCCGATGAAGCAAGTCTTGAACCGAAAGTCAATGCTGTATGCTGTATAGTCTCACTTTCTATATATGGTTCGTCTCAAGAACATTTTTCGACATATATAAAAAAAAAAAAAAATAAAAAAAAAGGGGGGCCCCCCCAACCATTCCCTTTTTTTAAATTCCCCCCGTTTTTCCAAAACCATCCCCCGGGGAAAAACCCCCCCCAACACCAACCAAACCCCAAAGAAAAAAACAAGCCCCCCCACCCCCCCCCAAAACCCAAAACCCCACCCTCCCCCCCCCCACAAAAACAACACCAACATACGATTATATTATGGTTTCAGTTGAAAACCGAATTTATCGACAAGCGACAATCGATTTCACTTTCGTTCTGTACGTTATTTATTTATTTATTTATTTATTTATATTTCGTAACTTAAGACATATGTCTTTTCATTGTTACATTGATTTTCTTGAAGAAGCGCCACACAAAACCAAAAAACGATTATAAACTAATTGAGTAAAAAAAAACATAAACAAAACTACTTAATTAAAATGCTCTGTACATCCCGTTTTAAATGCTGTGTATGAATCAACATTAGTTAGACTATTGGGTAAAAAATTCCAGTGAGCTACACCTTGCACGAAAAGTGAGTTCCCGTACTTCGACGTTCGATGTCTGAGCAAAATAAATTTTATGGACCGATTGCTTTGCATTGTTTGCAATTTGCTGTGTAAATAACCAGGTTGTTTCGTATTAAAGAGGCTATGCAAGAATAAACAACAACGCAACTTGCTAAAGTTTTCCAAAGGACATCCTATTAGAAGATGCTGCAGGTGAGAAACACTTGAAAACCTGTTCAGATTAAATTCATAACGCACACATGAATTTAGTGCAACCTTTAATTTATTAAAAGTAAGAACGGATACACCATCAAGTATAAAATCACATGCCAAAAAATAGGGAGAAAATCAGACTTTTGAATAACTTTATCTTTATATCTGTTCTGAGCAATGATGAAGTAATGTAAGGCAAACGTAAGCAAGCATAAATTTTGCCACATTGCGATAATACATATTTATCCCATCCAAAGTTGGATTGGATGCGAATACCCAAACTTGTGGCATTATCGACAAATTCAACGATATCATTGTCAAAAAGCAGTGATGGTTTTAAAGAATCTTGAAAAGAACCATTAGATATAAAAATAGCATTAGTTTTCCTAAAATTCAAGGTAAGCATATTATTGATAGACCAATCTAAGACCCTCCTCAGATCATCATTAATTTTCTGAGAGATTTCAGCAACAGAGTTACCTGCGCAATCAAAGTATAGTTGGACATCATCAGCAAAAAGATGAATTTTGCAATTTTTTATAATTTCAGGGAGGTCATTGATATACAAAGAAAATAAAATTGGCCCCAGAATAGAGCCCTGGGGAACACCAGATGATACAGGAAGAAATCGAGATAGCACTCCATCACTGAAAACAGCCTGTGTTCGCTCGCTTAAATAAGACCTAATCAAATTTGAAGCATGAACGGAAAACCCAAAATTTGATCTCAGTTTATGGCATAACATTTCATGTGACACAGTGTCAAATGCTTTTGAAAAATCCAGTAGGATGAGAACAACTGGGCGGCCTCTGTCAAGTACTAGACCAATATCGTCAATTATCTTCAGCATAGCCGTTTTAGTACTGTGTTTTTTACGATAGCCAGACTGGAACTGGTTTAAAAGATTATTTCTGTTTATGTAATCGCAAATGTTCATTTTAACAATCTTCTCAAATACTTTAGATAAAGCACAAAGAATGCTGATCGGCCGCAAGTTTTCTAACGTGTTTAAACTAGATTTTTTTCTTAATTGGAATAATTTAGGATTTCTTCCAAGCATCCGGAAAAACACTTGTCGTGACAATAGTATTGAATAAATGTGTTAAAGGTTCAATCAAAAGAGGACAAATTGCTTTTAAGAATTTCACAGGTAACATGTCGACTCCAATAGCGTTTGAATTAATAGAGTTCAAAGCTTTAATAACATCAAATTGACTAATTCTATCGTAATAAAAAGAATCGTGATTCAGTTCGTTTAAACCCATGTAACCTGATAATGAAATATTACTTCTAGTAAAATTATTACTGAAGGTGCAGTTTATCTGATCAGCAGTAAAATTATTTGCTGTTCCAGGCATCGTTCGACCAATTCCAAGCGTTTTAAGATTTCTCCATAATTTTTTCGGCATTTTCGAGTCGAGACGAGAAGCAAAATAACTTTGCTTTGCATTATGTATAAGCTTATTTACCTGATTTCGAGCTTTTTTGAACTCAAGGTATATATTAGTATTATTACTGATTTTCCATTCTTTATATAGCAAATCACGATTCACGATAGCTCTACTTATGATTGGATTGAACCAAGGATTTTTCTTTTTATAACTTAAAACAATTCTGACTGGTACAAACGCGTCATGAAGATTAGTCAATACATTGTTCAAAAATTCCAACTGCAAATTAGAGTCATCAATTTGATAAAAAGTACTCCAGTCAACTGAATTAAAAGCTTCCACCAACGAATCAATTTGCATGGCATTATAATCACGATATTCGATCATTTTGGGAGAAGGTATGAAACTGAAATCAAGGGATGCAAAAATTAAGTCGTGGTTGGATAATACAGGTACTTCAATTTGGCTAAATCTCAACACTTTTGATGGTTCATTCGTTAAGATTAAATCCAATTGCGACGCTCCATTTCTGTGAAAGAACGTGGGTTCATTACCTAAGCTGTTTAAGGAATGAGTAGTCATCAGGCTACGAAGTCTGGCAGACTTAGCTGAAAGACTGCTTAACAGATTCGTGTTGAAATCGCCCATAAAGAAAACATACTTATAGGAAAAACCATAAGTAGACAGTAAGTACTCCATTGTATTTGAACAGTCAATTTCAGGAGGATTGTAAAATGCAGTTATCATCAGTTTTTCATTTTGAATGGCAACCTCAATGGTAATATATTCTGTGTTGGTAGCTCCTGTCTGGTTGTTTGATTTCGAAATAATATTGAAAGGAAGAGTATTTTTAATATAAATTAGTACACCACCACCCAAACGTCCAACACGATCATGTCTAACAATATTGTACCCATTGATAGTTAAGATGGAGTCAGTAATACTCTCGGTCAACCATGTTTCACTCACACATACAATATCAACATCACTAATGGATATAATCTGGCGCAATTCCTCAATTTTACACAGTTTACGAGCACAAATACTTTGGCTATTCACACAGCATACAGAAAGCTTTCCATTGAATAACGCTGATTTCATTACGGTACCAGGAATACACCAGTTCGTCGAAGTGTATGAACTGGAATTATTAGCCATTAGGAAAATAAGAAGATGACACAGCAATATAGAGGGAATTATATACGAGCATTTCTTCGAAAACATTATTTACATAATAGTTAATATGGGCTTCATTTCTATTACAAACTATTCTACTGAAAAATTGACGCATACAGTAACAACAGTTAATAAAGATTTTTCACCAGAGTCAGCAGGATCCAGGTTGGAACAAAAACAGAGCAAACCAACAGCAGAGCACCAGAAGCACTAACAGCATCAGCAGCAACAGCAGCAACTCGAACAAACTTTTAGGAGGGGAAAACACAGGGTACAAGGAAAGGAGACAAAGGATTTAAAGCTAGTAAGGAAAGGGTTTAAACTGATCGGCTACATAAAATCACTCTCTGACGATACAGCAGTCTCCTTCTCTTCGCCACTTTTCTTTACAAACAAGATACCTCCACGCGTGAACACCCCATTCAGCTTTCCTTCCTTCTTCAGCTGCAATGCTTTGGACCGTAAATATCTGATGTTAGGTCCCAAAATTTCATTGATTCAGATTCGTTTGTTCACTGAGAATCCTATCTCAGAGAGTGACAAGGAACGAGAGCGTAGATACCGGGAGTAAAAGTCATTCCGCTGGACGGTGATTGCAAACTGCACCAAGATCATATACACGTTGCCAGCAGACATAGCTCCTTTTGATAGCCGACGGATGTCCACCAGTGGGAAATTGCTCTCAACGTAGAAAAAATTGCTACACCATGCATGAAAAAACGATAGCAGGTCTTCACCATCCACAAACGGAATGCCACTAACTACTAGGTCGTTCATACGAGTAGATCTATCCAGTGCCAACGATGTCTATTTGTTTGCCTTGTCGATCGAAGATGAAATTGTGGAAAACGTTCGTTTATTCTCCTCTCGTAGTCTCTCCATATCCGAGGCGATGTCATCCCGAAGTTTACTCAGCTGTGATGTTAGAGATGTGAGAGAGGCTCCCAGTTTTTTGAAGTCTTCTTTTGCAGTCTGTTGATAGATAGCCAGTTGAGTCTGCATAAGACTCGCGAGATCCACAACGGTCAAATCACCATCCGACTTAACGACTGAGCTATTGCGTCGGTTGTTTCTCTGCCATGGCGGGATTTAACGTATACAACGCAAGTAAACGACTGATGAATGTATGACTTTTGAATACCGCACAAATAGAATTATGACAGAAAAACTCGAAATAAAAAATCACTTTTTCTGCAATATTCTACGGCGAGTTTAGCTTACACAGAAGCTTTTTCGAAAGCAAACCACTTTATCTTTCAGTTCTTAGTCTCTGCGGAATTTTCCGTGGGAAAAACAACTATTTAACTGTATGCACCGCGAAAGCTATTTATGTGCACTTCATTCCACTTAAGTTTTGGAACTCAACTCAACGGTTTTCAACTGAAACGATAATAATTTGGCTGAAAAAAACTGAATGCCTACACAGAAAAAAATCTTGCAGTTAAAACTACCATTTTAACCGACTATGCCTATCTTCAAAACTACCATGAAATTTCAGTCAAATTTACTACGTTTATGGTATAGCATTCAACAATTGTGGTATATTTGACGGACCTCATGCTGAAACTAACCCCACCATGGTTGATATAATCGCAGGCATGGTAAAATCAAACGCATTTATAGTCAGGTGAAAATTGTTGGTGTTTGTGATTAATTTAACCCTCGAAATGGTAGTTTCTACTGAGGATTTTTTTTTGCGTGTGCCGGTGTACCAAAGAAGAATGCTAAGATACAACAGTTGGTTCAAATTTTGTTTTTCATTTCAGTGTCGGTCAATAACGGCCCCTTTCGAATGAGCACTCCCCAGTAAACGGGTTGACAGATCTTATTATGCTCATGCCGTTCCCTCGTTGTGCAAACATAGACCAAAGTACACTCTGAGATTTTTTTAATCGTCGATAGTTTAAAAAGTAATCATTTCTATCATTCACGGGGTTTACATGTCGCATAGTGCAAAAACACATTCCACAGTGCAGAAAATCGTATACAAGTGGAAATTCGAGGGAACTTTGAAGAACCGCACAGGCAGAGGCCGCAAACGGATGTTGACCGCTGCTGACGAACGAGGAATCGTGCGAACAATAAGAAAAGAACCTACACGGTTGTTTGCAAAAACCCATTAATGGGTAAAAAATCACCCATTTTCAAATAGCATTCCTATCTGTCATAAAATGGGGGAATTTTCAATCATGCAATGGGTAAAAAAATACCCATTAGAGGAAACCCCATACAATAAAAAAAATGGTTATATTTTTACACATTAATGGGTGAAAAAATAGTTAAAAACCAATCGTATCCGGTGCATCGTTGGTGGAAAGCGCAACTTTTTCAGTTCATTAATTTTTCAAAATCTAATATGATATTTGAAACTATACACTCACGGAACAACGTAAGTAAGACTAATAATGTATTTATCTAATCTCAAAATAGAATCTAATCTAATGCTTCAAAATTATGCTTCCAGATCGTCGGAACATGGAGGAACTTGGAAGAAGTTGGACGCAGACATATTCGTCGTTTCCATTATTATACCAGAAAAGGCATGAATAAAAACAAGTAAAAGTATTTTATTTTTTATGTTGTTGCATTTATTGATTTATTATTACGAATACCATGTATTTCCAATCCAAACTGCTACATAATCTATATGCAAAAATGAGTAATTTTTCACCCATTTCGGCTTCATTGCAATGGGTGAATAAACCCCCATTTTGTGACATTAACTGCTTTTACCCATTAAATGGCACTTCTAGCGAAAATGGGTGTTTTTTCACCCATTAATGGGTTTTTACAAACGACCGTGTAAGACAAGTATTCCGAAAGTGGCCAACGTGGTCGCTGACAATATCGGGAGATCCGTCAATGCTCAAACCATCCGGCGTGGGGCTCACGGACACAATCTGAGGGGAAGGGGTGCTCGGAAGAAGCCTCTTCTTTCAAAAGCAAATATTAAGAAGCGACTGGATTTTGCGAAGGAGCTCATTGACAAGCCTTTGGAGTTTTGGAAGGTGGTTTTTACCGACGAGACGAAAATTAATCTATTTGGATCCGATGGAAGACAGATGGTTTGGAGAGAACCTTTTAGCCCTACTGTCAAACACGGAGGAGGCAGCGTCATGCTGTGGGGTTCACTGGCGGTTAGTGGTGTGGGTGCTTTGGAGTTTATCGACACCACGATGGATAAAATGGGCTACTTGGATAACTGAAGCGTAATCTGCAACTTTCCGTGCAAAAATTGGAACTACCGCGTGATTATTACTTTCAGCAGGCCAATGATCCAAAACACACGTCGCACGTTGTACGAGAGTGGTTGCTTTACAATGTTTCTAAGCAACTGAGACAACTGAGTTGTAGGAGGTTAAGCACCGATTTAATAACACTAATAAATCAAAAGCAAGAAACAAAATGGAGCTCAGACTGGTGATTCAGGAGATTTGAAATAGCAACGGTTCCAACAACGGTGACCAGGAAGCTGGTGGAATTGACTGTACGCTCAATTTGGTAACATCCGAATGAGCGTTTTTCACTTTGTTTAGCCAATTACAAATGAATTTTTTGTTGTTTTTGTTTCTTGCAAGCACTAAATACACAGAAAAAAATAATGAATATTAACAGGCACGTAAGATTTCCCTTCGTTCAACTCCAAACCAAAGGAGGCGTAAACAACAAAATTGTTTGCAACTTTTCATGCGCCATACAACAATCCTTGTTTACGCGCATTCAATAAAACCCATACAACGCCAACATACATATTTACTGTACCTACTTCGATGTTATACATCATTCATGAAAATGCATCATTCCTTTTGTGTTGGTTCAGTAGACATTCGCATTTTTGCCTACACATTTAACACACACACACACACGCGCGCGCGCCAATACGACGCAATCTGTCATTTCCATTCAAAACATTGTTTTCATTCGCTGATTACTGCTTCTGTGTTCATTGAATAATATCGGATTGCCGTTACATCAAAGTAAGTAGTAATACAAAATTTGTGCTAATGTAGCCTAACATTTAATTAATTTAAAGGCATGGCTGAAATTTGGAAACACTTCGATAGAATTGCGGATAACAAAGAAAAAGCACGATGTCGGAAGTGCGAGCAAATTTTGTCGTGCAAGGGCTCTTCGACCAGTGGCTTGCTCAGGCACATGAAGAACAAACACGACATGGATTCCAAACCCCCCACAAATCCTAGTGAGTCTGCGGCGAAAGTTAAATCATCCACACCGAATGTCCCAGTGAAACAAGTATCGATGCTCAAGTTCGTTAAACGTCAGTCACTGGCGGAAATTGTAGCTCGGCTGGCATCAGAGGACGGATTTTCGATCAATGCAATCACCAACAGCAAGTTCATCAGACAATCGATCGCAGATCGTGGATATTCTCTGCCAACGTCGAATACATCCGTCATGGAGCTGGTCGCCGAATACTATGGATACGCCCAGCAGCAAACGCGGGATGAAATAGTGAAGCGTATCGATAGCGGTGAACTGGTTAGTCTCACTTTGGACGAGTGGACAAGTCTAAGCAACAAGCGCTACTTAAACGTGAATGCCCATTTCGCTGACGGATCATTCTACAACCTGGGTCTCGGCAAAATTCGTGGATCACTACTTGCTGAAAAGGGTTTGGAAATGGTCAAGGATATGGTCCGGAAATTCGGTATTAAGGATGGGAACATTGTAGCATCAACGACTGACGGAGCTCGAGTGATGACGAAGTTTGGAAGATTGTCTGATTACCTTCATCAACAGTGTTACAACCATGCGATTCACTTGGGGGTTTGTGATGTCATGTACAAGGATCAGCCACCGGTACCAATTGAAAATGAGGATTCAGATAGCGACGATTCGGATAGTGATAACTACGATGATGAAGTTGGTTCTTCAGGTAAATATATTGGAATGTTCATGTTCAGATTAAAAAAAACAGCTTATTTATTTCAATAATAGACTTGTACACCACGCGATTTGGAGAGTCTCTGAAACGTATTCGAAGAGCCGTGAAATTTTTTTTCGAAAATCGCCTGTTAAGAATGCACTGCTTCAAGAAAAAATCACGAAAATGTTACATAAACCACTTCAATTGTGTGTGGACGTCAAAACTCGTTGGAACTCGACTTGAGCTTGAGTTTCTTGTATTCGAAGCTTAAGAAAAGTAACTCCAAAGTTGGAAACGACCTCTTCATGCAATCACGAAAAGAATCAACGAACGGCACCAAAAGGAAATAATAACAACGCTGAAGTTCCTTCAAGGTCTTCCGTTGTCAACGCAAGTGCCAGCAGAACTGGAAAGCTCATCGAAAACGCAAATGATTAGGTTCAATTGTTGCAATACTGCCAAAGACAGACCGATGATGATGCTGCCGAGTTGAATGCTGGGTTGTCCTGTATGCATGACGATTCAGGATCGACACCATCGAGCATGCGTGAAGAACTGGAATCCGCTATAAAGGAATATGCCAACCCGTTCCAGACTGATTCGGCAATGATTGATTTTTCAAAAGTAATTGCGAAAGAGCTGTTACTTTTTGAGCTACATGGTAAGTTGAGCCCGAATCTTGAAATCATTTCCGGCGGCTTAAAATCAATCAAACCGACGTCAACCGATAGCGTGCGCATCTGTTCGAACTCCGGAAATATCTGTTCTAAAAAGCGAACCTCACTGTCCGATGAAAGCATTAATAACATTTGCTTTTTGAAGTCGTATTTTCGGAGAACGAATTCAAATTGATAAGACCAGTTACTTGATTTCAACAATTGATATTTTTATTGATGAATAAAACATATTCCTAGCCACAAAATTGCGTTTTTAAGCACATAGACAAATTTTCCGGGATCCCGGGATTTCCCGGGACAAGCAACCAATTTTATCCCGAATCTCGGGACAAACAAATTGGTCGGGAAATGGAACCTCTAATCTTAATCAATCTTGACAGTTCAAGATTGTTCAAAAATTACGATACATGCAATGAACGGGACCAAGGTTCGATCACAAATTACGTTTGCGATTTCTGAAAAGCACACGAGTATGTCGACAAAGATTTTTCATTAGGGCCTAGCTGACAAACGAAAACAATGGCTTTTTCCGCGAATTACTCGTCATTGAAAATTCGCCTTATCAATCCAACATAGTCATTTCGAAGAGGAAGTGTTCATCTATCCGCTAGAATTGGTGGCTTACATTGCACAGTGGGAAAAAATAAACCCAAATTCCCAAGTAAGCGAAGCCGCTGGTTTTTGAACCAAACCAAATACATTCCTGAAGGCAAATGGGCTAATAAATCGATTGGCACAGGTTTCGTGTTGTTTAGAGCACGGGAAGTGGTTCGTTTTGCCCCAATTCACCCTAAATTGATGGTTACTCTTTATTCTGCTCATATTGTTGCAATCCCCGCAATATACTTTGAGTGAAAATGCATATATTTTACACATATCACATTTAAAAACTTAACATAATTTCATGTTGTGTTTTGCCCGTTTTACCCCAATTCATCCACATATTTCAATAGTCTACATTTTTTTATTTTGCTAAATCCTTTCAAAATTGCCACAATCGCCGCGATATACCGCATAAAACAAAACCGAAAGACGTCGCCCGAAGAAAATCTAACCGATATGATGCTTAATTCTTTGACGTGGTCGGATCCCAAAATGCCTTACCTGTAGTATAAACGGCTTCCTTGTAAAAGACATGACGAGGACTTCTCTCGTAAGATGGCATTTTACTCTACCGGTAGCACTTCCATCACGGATCATGAGATTGCAAGAGTGATGATAGTTCGGCTGATAGTGAATACAGCCAATAGCAGAATGATTCATAATAAAACATTTATTTAACCATACACTAATTTTTAAACAAGAGAAGCAAAAAGAAAAATCAAATAATAGGGATGAATTGGGGTAAACAGTGCCAGACACAAAATGAAATTATCCCTGTAAAGTTTCTAAGTGTAATATGTGTAAAATATATGCACTTTCAGTCAAAATATAATACGGAAATTGCAACTATGAGCAGAATGAAGAAAAAACATCAATTGAAAGTAAATTGGGACAAAAAAGGCAATCTACAAGACCCAAAAACACACAAAGTCGCTCCAAATTACTTCTATGCAGATGTTCTGTGGGATATGAACTTTTCCAGCGAAAATACTTTGTGACGATTGCTGCTGTTCGGAAAGTAACAGTAAAAATCAAATAATATGAATTTCTCCGTGCTTATTGTAAGTTGCCATCATCTGATGAAGAGGTCCAAATTTGGCGTTATTTGTGCGATGATGGCTTGTAGTAAATATATTTCTATTTCGTAATTGCCAGGACGGAATGTAAAAATTAAGTTTCGATAAGAGTTCTTCTGAGTCAACGCGTTGCGCAACAATATCATTTACGAATGAAACTAATGCAAATTCACGCCGCTCCTTTAATGATTGGATGCTGATAAGCATACAGCGTGCTTCATAAGATGGAAGAGGTAACCTTGTCCAACCTAATTTACCAAGGGCAAACAGTGAAAACTGCTTCTGTACCGATTCTATTCGTTCTTCTTGTATGACTGAAAAGGGTGACCAAACTACGCTGCAATATTCCAGTGCTGACCTAACATATGCAATGTACGATGTTTTTATTGTGTACGGGTTATGAAAATTGTAACAAAAACGTTTTATAAAACCAAGCATATTATTTGCTCTGTTGATGGTAGTATTGTAATGTTCAATGAATGTAATTTTGGAATCCTACATAACCCCTAAGTCCCATACTCTTTTACACTTTTCAAATGACTGATTCCCTAAATTAATAGTTACGTCTGGGGTGCTTCGTTTCCTACTAAAAGTTATCGAATTAAATTTTTTTTAAGTTCAGCTGCAAAAGACTTTTGTTACACCAGACATAGAAAACGTTTATTTCTTTCTGGGCAGTCATGATATCTTCTTTATTTCTTGTTTCTAAAAATAGTTTCATGTCATCAGCATAAACAACAAAAAAATCGCAAAAACGTTTAAAATCACCAAATCAACCGTGTATGATGAGCTCAAAAATTTTCAGGGAGCGAAAGAGCGTGGATTGAGTGCCTCAAGGTAAGTGTCGTAGTGGAACATATGACCGCAAGCTGAACCAGAAGGTGTTGAGAACCGTCAGAGCAAACCCTGGACTATCAGATAATGAAATCACACAAAAATCACACAAACAACCAAACAGAAAGTTGAAGCAAAGTTTCGTCACCAAAACTCGAGCTCGGAAATTGTACCAGCAGGTTTTGACGAAGTACCAAGGCCGCCTGCTCATCGACGATGAAACCTACGTCAAAATGGATTTCTGACAGCTTCCTGGCCAAAAATTCTACATGGCGACGGCACGAGGAGATGTTCCTGCGAAGTATAAGTTTGTTTTTATGGACAAATGTGCCAAAAACTGATGATTTGGCAAGGGATATGCAGCTGCGGAGCAAAGACCAAAGTGTCCGTGACGAATAAGACGATGGACTCGAAGCTGTGAAAGGAAGAATGCCTCAAAAACCACGTACTACCTTTCATTAAAGCCCATAAAGGTCCCGTGAAGTTTTGGCCAGATTTGGCGGATTTCCACTACCTCCGGAAGGTCATCCAGTGGTACCGCGATAATAACGTAGGTTTCATCGATAAAACCATAAATCCACCCAACTGCCCGCAGTTCCGGCCCATCGAGAGATTTTGGGCAATAATGAAGCGAAAGTGGAAAAACGGCTCGGGACGCGACTCAGATGACCAAAATGTGGAACAAATGTGCCAAGAAAGTTGACTCCGGAGGTGTGCAGCGTTTGATAGGAGAAATAAAGAAGAAAGTGTGAATTTTCATTAGAAACGAAGAGAAATTATTTGTATTGATATTTTCTTTAATGTACAGTAGTGAATTGCCTTTGTTTTGATATATTAAACTTATTTGTACGTCAATTCGTTACCGAGATACAGATGATTTTATTATTCCGAATTCTAAATGGACATAGCATTACATGGTTACCATTGTCCATTTCTATCAGAGAGTAGTTAACGAATTCCAGTAAATTTGTGCTAGTTGATCGTCCTGTGAAGAAACCATGTTGCTTGGTTGTCATTCTGTTTTTGATTTGAGTAAACAATTTTTCAGTAATAATTGCTTCAAAAAGTTTAGGAATGCAAGATAAAATGGCAATTCCACGATAGTTACGTAAAGGGCGATACGGTCAAAATTTGGTCAATATCAACTTGACGTATTTCTTTCAATTTTGCATTTAAAAAACCTGAACACCCCTCATTTTGAAGGTGTGTGTGTGTAGAATGTTGCTCCTATTTTGATTTTGGAATTCACTCTTCAGTTGTCAAAATGCCGTCCAAGCAAGAAGAGCAGCGTATCAAAATTTTGCTCGCGCATCGCGAAAATCCGAGCTACTCGCTCGCAAAGTTGGCAAAATCGCTAAAAGTTGCCAAATCAACCATTACAAATGTAATTAAAGTGTTTGGGGAACGTTTGTCGACAGCCAGGAAGTCTGGATCGTGGGAAAATCGAAAACCGGAAGCCGCTGAGACGACAAAGAGAGTTGCCGGTAGTTTCAAGCGAAACCCTAACCTATCTCTCCGAGATGCCGCAAATAAGCTGGGTGTATCGTCTACAACCGTGCATCGAGCCAAAAAACGAGCCGGACTATCGACTCACAAGAAGGTAGTGACTCCAAATCGCGATGATAAACAAAATACGACGGCCAAAGCGCGATCCCGGAGGCTGTACACGACGATGCTGACGAAGTTTGACTGCGTGGTAATGGACGACGAAACCTACGTCAAAGCCGACTACAAGCAGCTTCCGGGACAGGAGTTTTATACGGCAAAAGGAAGGGGAAAGGTAGCAGATATTTTCAAGCACACGAAACTGTCAAAGTTCGCAAAGAAATATCTGGTTTGGCAAGCCATCTGTACCTGTGGCTTGAAAAGCAGCATTTTCATAGCTTCCGGGACTGTCAACCAAGAAATTTACGTGAAAGAGTGTTCGAATAAACGTCTGCTGCCTTTCCTGAAGAAACACGGTTGTTCCGTACTGTTTTGGCCGGATTTGGCATCTTGCCATTACGGTAAAAAGGCCATGGAGTGGTACGCCGCCAACAACGTGCAGGTGGTTCCCAAGGACAAGAACCCTCCCAACACGCCAGAGCTCCGCCCAATTGAGAAATACTGGGCTATTGTCAAGCGGAACCTAAAGAAGACCAAAAAAACTGCTAAGGACGAGCAGCAGTTCAAGGCAAACTGGCTTTCTGCGGCGAAGAAGGTGGACAAGGTGGCTGTACAAAATCTGATGGCAGGGGTCAAGCGTAAGGCCCGGCAATTCGGATTTGGAAAAGCGGAAGCCTAACTGAATATTTTTCCTGAATTTTATACTAATTGAACTTGAAAAAGAAATTTAATTTGATTTTTTAAATAAACGATTTCACCGATTTACACGCGTTTTCCCTTGACCAAATTTTGACCGTATCACCCTTTATGTCAGATTTTTTTCCACTTTTAAAAATAGGTACTTTTCCATAGTTTGGGAAAGATCCCAGATTTCAGTGATCTATTAAATAGCCAAAATAAAGGTGCTGAAAGTATTAGTGATAAATTACTTTAAAAACATCAGACACACACAAAAACTATTTAGACCTACTGCGATGTATTTTTCAAATCGTTAACTCGACACTGAAGAAGGCTCGACAATTTAATCAAAACGACGTATCTGATTTTGTAAACAAAGAGGGGAAGAACGGTTCAAACGGTAAATTCTCGAAACCCTTAGCAGTTTCACGAGGACCACCAGCACAACGAATGACATTTTCCTAACATGATGGTGATGCGCTTGCATTGCTTCGGTGATAAGTTTAGCTGCATCTTCATTACCTTCACGGCGAACATTTATTTGCAAAGCAAATGAAAGCTCAGAAGCAGACCTTTTCTATCTGAGATCAGCAACCCGTCTTCTCTTGCTCTAATGTGGGTCTATGCTAGGACAGGACTTGCCAGCTGACAAGACAAACAAAACCATTTACCTGTCAAAAAAGACTGTTTTTTATTGGTCGCGTTGACAACCGCCTCTACCGCCTCCGTCGAGTTATGTTACAAGCAGGCAGTTTGTTGTTGGTTTGGCGGTGTTGCTAGTTGTCACTGCTTTTTCACTTTTTTCGTTTGTGACAACTCACACCAAATTTCTATTGCTGAAAAACAGCAAAGTTTTGCTGATATTTTTTTAGTGCTGTAATTTCAGCAATGCATACAGCAAAACCAAGATTGCTGATCAACCAGCAAAACTGATATTCAAAAAAGTGACAGCTCTTATACTGCGCCTACAGCAAAATGCTTACAATTTGCTGGATAAACCAGCAGCAGATCAAGACAAATAATTTTGATGTATTTTCGGCAAATTACAGTATTCGCTGAAAATACAGCACAGCTAATGTTTTCTTTAATTTATGGAGAGTGTGAGCTGTTTAGTGGAATACCTGTACCTAGAAAATAAGAAGAATGATTAGTAATTTCCATTTAATTCCAACTACCTTTATTGCTTATCTTGACAGATACGCGTATTTCGTCTACAATGTGCAGACTTCTTCAGTGTCGTGTACTAATACTCGACTACTAATGTTTTGTTTTCTTTTTTGTTTTATAAATAAAAAAACACGATTTCGGCTTACTTTTCATTCATTAAACTAAGCTTTTTATTTATTTTAGTTGTAAAAGAAACCCATGTTTTACAATAGATGTGAAAAATTAAAACAATTTTCTCCAGTGAATTCGCAATTTTTTGTGTGCCCTTGTTGATGCATTTTGCACCACGTGATGGATTTTTTTCTCTAATAATGAGAAGTAAGCGTTCCGAAGAAAATAACATCAATCAATATACATAAATTCACATCTTGTTATTTTACTTACGTTTGGGTATTTTTGGATGTAGATGTGTAAACTTGCCCAGTATTACATTCGTACTCCAAGCACCGTAATTGACCTTTTTAGCTGATGGAAACATTCCGGTGAAATAAAGTTGGATCTAAAACTAAGGACTCAATTTGTAAAACAAAGAGACACGAAAGCTGCATTCGTTTTTATCAGCAATCCATCAAATTGACAGGCAAAATAGTGTATTGGTCTTCGGTAAATATTAGTTACGACAGCAGGCTAAATTCACCCTTCTTTTTGGAGAAATACTCCTTAAACTTTGGAAAAATGCTCCTTAGATGCGTTTGCAGGGTAAATGCAATCGGAGGTATTAACCTTCTGGTTGGCGCTTGCCGGTTGTTTTGACGGGTCTTAAGTTTCTTCAAGATTGTATAGCGGAGCCTCGCTCCGCAATCTTCGAGGTAGTTTTGACGGGTTTAAATTTCATTTTGACGAGTCTTAATTTCATTTTGAAGAGTCTTAATTTTGTTTTGACGACTCTTAAATTCAGAAACTTAAAACCCGTCAAAACTATACAACCTTGAAGAAACTGAAGACCCGTCAAAACACCCCACAAGCGCTAACCAGAAGGTTAATACCTCCGATTGCATTATGCAGGGCAAACGCATCTAAGGAGCATTTTTCCAAAAAGAAGGGTGCATTTACCCTTTGCCATTAGTTACTGATTTACAATCAGTAAGAAAATATTTGCTGATTTTCGGTAAATAATACTGGATTCCACAAAATGTCAAAAAGAATGCTGGTTAACAGCATAAATGTGAAAGCTGAAGGATATTCAGTAAATATTGATGCTGTGTTTCAGTTATTTGTTTAAGATATGCTGGTATATCAGTAACAAGTGTTTTGCTGATGTGTTCCCAGCAAAAACTATTGCTGGAATCAGTTAAGATTATTTGGTGTGTAGAGCAAATGCGGAAATAACAGTTCACCTTTGCAGTGGATTGTTTAAAATCAGTTCGAAATGAAGAGCAAAGCGAAAAAATGTGGTCGCAGTGACTTGTCACATCCGGGTCTTCGTTTTCATCGGTTCCCGAGAGATCCAATCGTTCGCCAAGAGTGGCTGAAGGCCTCTATTGGGAACGCAAGTGAGGAAGACATTCTCTTGCTAATGCTTTCTCCCACATCAGAATTTGCAGCGTAAGCATCAATGAAATTCAATGAAACCTTATCAATTATCGTTTAGTTTGATGCAGCTTCATTTCCCGAACGATAAAAGAAATTTTTTTGATCACTTTAATTTCAATGGGATTTCTGTGTAAACATATCTGGCAACATTGGAGCGACCCATCATAAATTTATCATTAATTTATAAGAGGTCATCTCTCTCTGAGCTGGCAGGTCATGTCCTAGGGTCTATGGATCTATGCTTAAAACTCGAGGTAACTATGTTTTCTCCTTGTGTGTGTGTGTGTGTGTGTGTGTGTGTGTGTTTGTGTGCTTTTTCAATGGAAGAAAAATGCTTCCAGTCCAATGAGCTGTTGTCGACTCTTAGTTCGGGAGTTGGAAGATGATAGCACTGTTGGGTTCCAGTGACCCATTTCAGAACGCCTGGTTACTCACGTCCATTCCGAGGTCCCTTTCACTTACAACAAGCCCCCCATGGACAGAGTATAAATATTAAAGGATATAGGTACTGTGCATACACTTCCATTATCAAATCTTTTTGTTTTGAGAATGGCTCGTATTTTTCAGTATCGTTCAAATTTAGTTATAATCAGATAGATCTCACAGGAAGTTGTTGCTGATGTACAGTCTACATTTGGAAGGTGTCCGTGTGATCCTAAAGAATGCATTTATGTGTCTACAGAAGTAGCACTCCACTCATTTATGTCCGCGTGGCACAATACTAACAGCACCAACAAACACAACTATAAGCTGATATAAACACTCCTCCGGGTGCGGGGAAAAACTACCGACCATCACAAATTTTGAGAGGGAGTCGATTATATTCACTACATCTTACACAAAATACGTGGAGATTTTATGATTTGCCTGTTCGTTTAAGTTTGATTACGAATATATTTTTGATTTTTGTTTTCGCGAAAAGGACGCAGCAAAAACAAAACACGTCAGTTTTCAAGCACGGGTTCCTGCGATCTTTTTCAACTATGTTTTCACCTTTTTTAACCTTAAAATCATAAATATACAGTTATATCAAGTAATATTGCCTCGTTGACACATCAATATGGGGAAAAATTTAAGGACAGGCAAATTTTATAGATAAGCCGAAATCTAGATCCATACACCTACATTAGAGCATTTTCTCCTATTTATGGAGAAAGTAGGTTCTAAAATGTGTAAAAAATATGCTATGTGCAGGGAAGATGAAGAGGAAGATTAGCAGTAGAACGATGGACTTTTTTTTCGTTATTATTTTCAAATAAGGTTCAGTTTCTAATAAATTGGCCGTGTTTTTTACCCTTCTTACACCAAAAGAAGGGTATTAAGATCGCTTGAAAATTCGACTTTTTATACGAGGCCCAGAGGGCCGAGTGTCATATACCATTCGACTCAGCTCGACGAACTGAGCACATGTCTGTGTGTGTGTGTGTGTGTGTGTGTGTGTGTGTGTGTGTGTGTGTGTGTGTGTGTGTGTGTGTGTGTGTGTGTTTGTGTGAGTGTGTGTGTGTGTGTGTGTGTGTGTGTGTGTGTGAGTGTGTGTGTGTGTGTGTGTGTGTGTGTGTGTGTGTGTGTGTGTGTGTGTGTGCATCGGTTTTTCAGACATTTGTGAACCGATTTCAGTTCTGTTGACGGCAAATGAAAGCTACAACATTCCCATAGAACGCTATTGATTTTTTTTTTTATTCGGACATTTCGTTGCGAATTAGAGTAGGATCGGTTGGCTCGAGTGGTCTGGTTTTGAACTGCAACGAGTATATTCGAAAATTACACAAAGTCTCCATTCACTATAACTACACAATTTTCAACGAACATGTACTTGTTAAGCATCTTGAATCCATATCGATAACACTAGTCGGCAAAATCGGAATCAAAATTGACGCTTAGGATTGTGTAATAATTCATTCTATGGACTGATTATATGGAATTTCTAGTATTTATGTAATTTTTCCTTTCATATACCTAATATAAACAGGTCGTTAAAGACTATTAATGGCAATATTTTAATCACATCGATGAACAATACGTTCAGGATTGACAAATAATTCATTTTATAAACTGAATGTATGACATATCGAATATTCCTGGTTCTTCCTGGAATTTCTGATGAAAATATGTATACAGTACCATTTTGACCACATTTGAGTTCGTAATTCTGGTAAAGTGTAAGAAGGGCTCAGTCTCACCATCGGTGGATTAATTCGGGTTTTTTTCTTTTAAACATTAATAGCAAGTCTAAATATTTATTAAAATATATGAAAAAATTACTATAAAGGCAACATAAAATTATAAGAAGCTTTTAGTTCCTTTTTTAAAATTATGAAGTGCTCTCTTGGACCCCCTATAAATTGTAAAACATTTTACAGGGTATCAGTTGCTGAATAAATTAAGATTAAGTTTAGGTGCTTGTCGTGACCTGGTCGAGGACTTCGAGGCTTCGACTTCATTCTTCGCGACATTCTGCACTCGTGCCAGCACAGCTGTGCTCTGCAAAATCCGTCAGATAACTGGATCGATCATGCACAGGCACCTACTACGATTTTGTTTGAATACGCTTCTACGTGAATAACCTTCTTAAGAGTTATTACTACGTTCATGGCGAATCACTCAAATAAAATATATGTAACAATTTTCTTTTATTTTTGACCATTCAAATACTATTATTATTATTTTTATTTTCCATGGTAATCATTGAACTATTACATTGATACCTGCTAACCTGTAATCTACACATCCTGGAAGATAGTCTTAAACATTCATTAAAACCGACGAAAATCTTTGAATGAAGAGATAATGATAAGCTGCCTTATACAAGAAAAATTATTTTTGAAATACCTAAATTTTGGTAGACCATTAAAAAAGCGTAAAATTCAAACAATAAAGTTAAAGGGCGATACGGTCAAAATTTGGTCAATATCAACTTGACGTATTTCTTTCAATTTTGCATTTAAAAAACCTGAACACCCCTCATTTTGAAGGTGTGTGTGTGTAGAATGTTGCTTCTATTTTGATTTTGGAATTCACTCTTCAGTTGTCAAAATGCCGTCCAAGCAAGAAGAGCAGCGTATCAAAATTTTGCTCGCGCATCGCGAAAATCCGAGCTACTCGCACGCAAAGTTGGCAAAATCGCTAAAAGTTGCCAAATCAACCGTTACAAATGTAATTAAAGTGTTTGGGGAACGTTTGTCGACAGCCAGGAAGTCTGGATCGGGGGGAAATCGAAAACCGGAAGCCGCTGAGACGACAAAGAGAGTTGCCGGTAGTTTCAAGCGAAACCCTAACCTATCTCTCCGAGATGCCGCAAATAAGCTGGGTGTATCGTCTACAACCGTGCATCGAGCCAAAAAACGAGCCGGACTATCGACTTACAAGAAGGTAGTGACTCCAAATCGCGATGATAAACAAAATACGACGGCCAAAGCGCGATCCCGGAGGCTGTACACGACGATGCTGACGAAGTTTGACTGCGTGGTAATGGACGACGAAACCTACGTCAAAGCCGACTACAAGCAGCTTCCGGGACAGGAGTTTTATACGGCAAAAGGAAGGGGAAAGGTAGCAGATATTTTCAAGCACACGAAACTGTCAAAGTTCGCAAAGAAATATCTGGTTTGGCAAGCCATCTGTACCTGTGGCTTGAAAAGCAGCATTTTCATAGCTTCCGGGACTGTCAACCAAGAAATTTACGTGAAAGAGTGTTTGAATAAACTGCCTGCTGCCTTTCCTGAAGAAACACGGTTGTTCCGTACTGTTTTGGCTGGATTTGGCATCTTGCCATTACGGTAAAAAGGCCATGGAGTGGTACGCCGCCAACAACGTGCAGGTGGTTCCCAAGGACAAGAACCCTCCCAACACGCCAGAGCTCCGCCCAATTGAGAAATACTGGGCTATTGTCAAGCGGAACCTAAAGAAGACCAAAAAAACTGCTAAGGACGAGCAGCAGTTCAAGGCAAACTGGCTTTCTGCGGCGAAGAAGGTGGACAAGGTGGCTGTACAAAATCTGATGGCAGGGGTCAAGCGTAAGGCCCGGCAATTCGGATTTGGAAAAGCGGAAGCCTAACTGAATATTTTTCCTGAATTTTATACTAATTGAACTTGAAAAAGAAATTTAATTTGATTTTTTAAATAAACGATTTCACCGATTTACACGCGTTTTCCCTTGACCAAATTTTGACCGTATCACCCTCTATACTAAAAATGTGATTTTTAAGGGGATATTACTTTTCTCATTCCTTTTTCACCATACAGCTTCGTCCAGTTAAGAGAAAGAAAGTTTCAAGAAACGACCCAGTCTACAATGTTTCAATGCATGGTTCCAGTTTATTTTTTTTATTTCTGAAAAGTGAACAAATGAACTGTGAGTTTAAAATTTTGCTGGTGTTTCAAGTTCGATAAAGTTTTTATTGGCCTCACACTCTTCGCTTCTCTTAGTGTCGTCTCTGGTTTTGACATTCTTCAGGAAAAAAATAGTTAGCCCTAAAATTGCAAACCAGGCAGAAATTAAAAAATCAACCAGTTTAGGGGATAGAGGTTTGATGTAATTATTCAGAAAGACCGATCAACCTGTTATGTCAATTTCCCTCTACAACGACCGAGATATTACACAAGAGCTCTCCACACCTACCTGTCATTATGAAACTGACACAACACGAAAACCACTTCTCCGCGCCTCCTTGCTTTACAGGAGAGGCAAATGATGCATTATTAATCCCAAGAGTAGGACAAATCCCAACCTTTCAGCTCCAACGCAACCCGCTGTTTCGGGGTATTTTTTCCTACCTTTCGAAACACGAATTTATAATTAGCATTTGAAGAATGAAACTCAGACCATTTCTCAAACGTCAACGTTTACAAGCCGTTCGGATAAGTGGGAAAACAACGCTTTCAGGTGAACCGCAATTGTTCCCGAACGAGTCCCATGCGCCTCCTTTTCCACTTGTTCATTTGCACCGAAATTGCCTGTGACATCCGGCCAGCTGGAGATGGATTACTGTTGTGGAACAAAGAGCACAGCGTCAAGGGTTTTCCTATTTATAGAAATAGCAAACCGTATCTGAGTGAATTTTGGCTCACATGCAGCCGCGGTGTCTATTTTTAGCTCGTCACATATTACAAAAATAAATTGAACAGAACAAAAAAAAAAAAAAAAATCACGGCAACAGAATCCTGGCACAGAACCTCCATCGAAATTGAAAGTACGTCATTCTCCGTCGTCGCTTCTCACGCGGGACGGCAAAATCCGCTGCCAAGCTTAATTGATCCTGGATGGCGCAATGACGTTGGTGTATCATCAACCGACGGAAGTGACGTCACCGATTTAATGCAACGGCGAGCGAAAAACAGGACTCGTCCTGCGCCACGTTTTAATATTTAATCGGAGATTTTCGGAATCGTGACTTGCAACGTGAAGCGGATATATGAATAAGATTATCTTTGTTTTTCAGCTGAATGAAACCACGTTTATTCATACGTAGGTGATGCTGCATGACTGTTCCTGTTTACGGAACCATCCGGGCCATTGATTTACTCTTACGTAGAAACAGGTTTTTCCAGGAATCAGAGTTGTACCAGCTGGGGTTATTATTGATTAGTTCCCTCACCATAACCATCATAATTCCATATATTATCAAACACAGCCATCATAACAGTCAGTCGCAGCAAAGTAGCATTTTTAATAACTCCAGTCTGTGCACAGTGGGGATTTAGGGATTGAGCAGGATCATTGTTGTCTGCTGATGAAAAACCAACTTGAACGGTGAATAGATTTAAATGGCAAATCAAACAAGTCAAGCAGGAATTTTCAGCTACCAGAAAGAAAATTCTCAGTATAATTCTAATTATATGGCTCATAAAAGTTACTTGGCTCGGAAAGATCTTGAAACAAGGAAAGTGAGTTTGTTTGCAGCTGAAATTTTCAATTAGAGCTAATCCCTCGCTATTGAGACAAGAATAAGATCTGCAAAAGAAACATTTAAAGGGTAAGTGTTTATTCCGGTCACTGTTATTTAAACATGTGTAACTTTTGATGCGTTAATCACAGACATGTTTGCATTTTTTTTTAAGAGTGTATTCAAATGTCAACACGGTTTGCAATTTTTATTCGTTTGAGACTCGTGGTAAAGTTCTGTTCAGTTAGAATCCGGAATCACTTATTGTGTTGCAGTGGCATGGAAAGTGACCGCTGCAAGAATTCTTTCACAGCAGTTTGTTGACCTAGCGGCCACTATCTGTGGTATAAATTTCACGGTGTTTCATGCAGTGACTCAAAAGTTATTTCAGATGGAAGCAGATAGGAGAGAAAAAATTCTGCACACCCACGTTGATAATCCAACGTGGTCCGCAATAAAAGTCGCAAAAACGTTGAAAATCGCCAAATCAACCGTGCATTATGTGCTCAAACGTTTCAGGGAGCGAAAGAGCGTGGATTAAGTGCCTTAAAGTAAGCGTCGTAGTGGAACATATGACCGCAAGCTGAACCAGAAGGTGTTGAGAACCGTCAGAGCAAACCCTGGACTATCAGATAATGAAATCGCACAAAAATACGCTGCTGCTCGAAGTACCGTTCGAAGAATTCATTTGCGAGCAGGATATCGTTCTTGTCGAGCCAGCAAGCAATCAAACAGAACGTTGAAGCGAAGTTTCGTCACCAAAACTCGAGCTCGGAAATTGTACCAGCAGGTTTTGACGAAGTACCAAGGATGCCTCCTCATCGACGATGAAACCTACGTCAAAGTGGATTTGGGACAGCTTTCTGGCCAAAAATTCTACATGGCGACGGCACGAGGAGATTTTCCTGCATAGTTTAGGTTTGCTTTTATGGACAAATTTGCCAAAAAAAAAAAAACTGCTGATTTGGCAAGGGATATGCAGCTGCGGAGCAAAGTCTAAAGTGTTCGTGACAAACAAGACTATGGACTTGGAGCTGTACAAGGAAGAATGCCTCAAAAACCGCGTACTACCTTTCATTAAAGCCCATAAAGGTCCCGTGAAGTTTTGGCCAGATTTGGTGAGTTACCACTACAGCCGGGAAGTCATCCAGTGGTACCGCAATAATAACGTAGATTTCATTGATAAAACCTAAATCCACCTAACTGCCCGCAGTTCCGGCCAATCGAGAGATTTTGGGCAGTAATGAAGCGGAAGCTTAAGAAAAGTGGAAAAACGGTTCGGGACGCGACTCAGATGACCAAAATGTGGAACAAATGTGCCAAGGATGTTGACTCCGGAGGTGTGCAGCGTTTGATGGGAGGAATAAAGAAGAAAGTGCGAATTTTCATTAGAAAAGAAGAGAAATGATTTGTATTGATATTTTTAAGTACAGTGTATTATCAGTACAGTGTTTTGATGCATTAAACTTATTTGTACGTCAATCCGTTACCGAGATACAGATGATTTTATTATTCCGGATTCTAAATGGACATGGCTTTAATAATGGACGCAAAAATGGAGCTCGTGATAAGTCTGTTTTTAAAACATTTTAAAGCATGAACTATTTAAAAAAAAATTGAAACGAATCGGAATAAACGAAAGATTCATCAAACCTCCAAAATACTCCGCACTAAAATACCTCCCAGACCTGACCGTAAATACACTGCCAGGCGTCCGGATGTCATCAAACGAGTGAGAGAACGAATTCGGCGTAATCCTGGTAAGTTTAGCCGCAAGATGGCCAAAGAACTGGGAATGTCGCTGTCAGCGATCTGGGATAAGGAGTGTATCGAATATAAGCTATCCACATACATTTGCGTTGTACGCATGTATTTGTGATGGTTTTTTATGCTCTGAACACTGCATGATGTGCGTTTGACTGTCAGCTTTCTTTTGTTTACTTGTTTGTGCGGTTCAAATTCTGCGTTTTCAAAATGTCGCGTATTGAAAAGGAAGTGAAAATTAAGGTTCTGGACACATGGCTCAGTGAGAAGGGTATTACTTTGCGAAAATTGGCGAAGCGGTTTGGAATTCATCATGGAAACACTATTCTTTGGATGAGCTACCAGGAAGAGGCAGAAAACCCGGTTCTTCCAACCCGAAACTGGAGCAGAAAGTGGTATCTCTAATCATGAAGAACAAATCAATGTCAATACGTGATTTGGCCAAAAAAGCAGGAACAAGTGTCGGAATGATCCAGCGTATCAAGAGGCGAAACCACCTGAAGACCTACAAGAAGCAGAAAATCTCGAAACAAAGTGCAGAACAGAAGAAGCGAGCAGCAACAAGGGCCCGGAAATTGTATTCGCGTCTTTTGCAGCGTCCGGATGCATGCGTTTTGATGGACGATGAGACCTATGTAAAGGAGGACTCAAAAACCCTTCCAGGTCCACAATACATTACTGCCGTCGTTGGGGTGGATGTGAGCTATGCGGACAGGTCGATTCAAGTGGAGAAATTCGGTCGAAAGGTACTGGTATGGCAAGCAATATGTTCCTGTGGTTTGAAGTCAACTATTTTTTACACTACCGGAACTATAAATGTGGAAATCTATCTGAGTGTCTCCAGAAGAGATTGTTCCCTTTATATAAGAAGCATAGTACACCTCCACTGTTTTGGCCGGATTTAGCGTCGGCTCACTATGCCAAAACCACTCTCAATTGGCTTGCGGAAAAGAGTATAGATTTCGTTGAGAAAAATATCAATCCACCAAATTGCCCTCACCTTCGACCCATCGGACGTTACTGGGCAATCGTGAAGAGGATCTTCAAGAAGACTGGTAAGGCAGCTGGGAACATGCAGGAGTTCAAAAAAATTTGGGCTCAAGCGTCCAAAAAATGCGATGCAACACTTGTCCGGAACTTGATGAAGAGCATTCGATCCAAAGTTCGAAAATTCGTGAAGGAATAACTTAAATTTCATCCGGTCTTTATTATGTTCAAGTTTAACCTCGTACAATAAAGGATCAATTTTTTGTATGAATAAAATATCGGTTTTCAACATAATTTGAAAGAAAGTTTGTGGATAGCTTATTTTCGATACACTCCTTATTTTGAAAGACAACCTTTGTGGAATTCTTAAACTGCTGCTTGGGATTATCCGACGCACCGGAGCTGTGGGTGCCACGACGAAAGAGGACGATGTCGGAGCATGATGGCCGAACGAGTGCATTATATCGAATTCGTTTTTGAACCTAGGTTGGAACTAGATCCAACCTGCGATACCCAAACTTATTGTCAGTGCAAACCTCAATCCTTTACGACTTACAAATAGAACCATACACATTGACGCTCAACACACAACAAGCCGACCCAATATTGATACCCGATCCAGTTTGGAGCTGGATCAAAAACGAATTCGCTATTAGTGTGAGTGTCAGCGCACTCCGAGGCAACACACGTGCATCTGTATTGACTCAATGATGAATTGATGGTAGGCTCGCAACGAGTCGTCTTGTTGTGGACTTCATGGTCAAGCGGTTAGCGGCGTCACCCGTCGTTCAGGCGATTGCAATGAAGTGAGGGTTCGATTCCCGCTCCAGCCTGCGGAACTTTTCGCAAAACTAAAATGTCCTTACTGGTCCACTGGGTGTTAGGTTAAGTTGTCCGTTGTAATTCACTCTACGTTAAATGACCAGTCTGTACAACCTCGAGTTGAAGACGGTGTTATTGTCTTTATGCCGCACAACCTTAGACTGAACTGTAAGAGCCGAAAGATGTTGGAAGTAGGAAGCTGCTCAGGCGGCATGATGATTGTGAAGTTATGTTTTCGGACAAAAAAATGGTCCCGCTAAAGGATTACCACAACAAGCAAAACGATCGAATGTATGCGGCAGCAGATTTTTCTGATATTCCTAGTGATAAACTAGCGGCTTGAAATGTTCCAAAATGATTCAAGAGTGGTAGTTTGGGAATGTTTCACCAGAACTTTGAACGTTTTACTGCTGTTCATTGAACTGGGTGTTAAAATCAACAGTAAATATTAAATCGATAATGTTTTGAAGTACCATTTGCTTCCCTTTGTCAAGCAACACTACAGGAATGCACCATACTGCATCCATCAAGACTCTGCACCGTCCCACCTGGCGAAAGCTACACAGGCTTGGTGTGAAGACCATTTTCTGGATTTTATTTTTTCGGATAAATGACCGGCCTCTTCTCCTGATTTAAATCCTCTCAACTTCTATGCATGTGGCTACATGCTGGGTAATCTGCTCGAATAAAAAATTCTCAAAGAGATTTATAAAATCTATAGAATGTACAATTTATAGTATTGTTCACAACGATAAGATAACAATAGAATTTATTGTTACCACAATAGAATCTAATGTAAACTGAGACATCGAAAATAGAAAAGGGGGGTTGTTATGTATCTTAACAATAGAAAAAATCATTATTTTCCGAACAAATTTGAGTCAATTACTATTAAATGTATTGTTTCACAATTGTTGAAAATCCCAGCACTGCATACTTGTAGATCTATTGTAATGACAATATGCATTTTCCCTTTATCTGATTCATGAACAATAAGATTCATGGTCAGAAATATATTTTAATGTTATTTTATTTTAATGCATTGTAATTGTATGGTTATTTTTATGCGAGTGGGGAATACCAAAGGACTAATTGTAGAAACTTTTAAGAAATGTTCAGTGAAAATCTGGAATGACAGCCCACAAGATATCGTGCGTGCCAGCTGTGACGCTTTCTAACAACACTTTCGATTGGTAAAGGAAGAGAGATTTGATCCTACTTAAATTAAGACAAATTTTAAATACTCTCAACAGGAAATACATTCGGAAATTAAAATCCATGCAACCTTCTCATGGTTATGACCATATACTTTACTGACAGGAATTCCCACTCACCCTGTATATATGAAGTATCATACTATGCACACTGAGAAAATTTCATGTAAAATCAGGTCTTTTTAAACACACCAAAACGAAGCCCTGGGCAACTGTAAGACCTTGCGGATTACTGGACTGCAACCAGGCTTCAGTGTTTATCTGCATCTTACATGAAGGTGGATTAGTCTTAACTCGCCTGAAAAGTTTTGCATTACTTGAATACGAAGTTAATCAGCCCAAAAATGCTTGCAATCATTTTAATATCAGCCTTATACAGTTTTGAGTCTCATATGAAAATATTAAGTGGGTTAAACTTAAATTACTTGAATACTAAGTTATTTAGACCTTAAGAATTTGGAATCAGCACTGAAATGCTTAAAGTTACTTGAATATGAAGAATGCTAGTCGTAGAAAGATTGAAACCGCTTGAATATGCAGCAACTTAGTCCTTAAACGATTGAAACCACTTGAATACGAAGTAAAATATATTAGGTGCGCAACTAAGTTCCCGCTGTTTAGCAATAGATGGCGCCAGTAGTAAGTGCTGGTCGAATGTTGTACATCTCAAGCGTCATAAACCAAGCTCAGACATATGGTAAACAAACCGCTTTGCCAAATCAGTGATTTTGGTTTAGTGTTATATATTTTGGTTGTTTGAAGATGTCTGATTTCGTGCCAAATAATCGTCATTTGCGGGAAGTGTTGATTTTCTTGTTTCATTCGAAGAAAACGGCGGCTGAAGCACATCGAGAGCTCCAAAAAGTTTACGGTGATGCTGCTCTGAGTGAAACAACGTGTCGTGATTGGTTTCGTCGCTTCAAAAACGGTGATTTCAGTGTTGATGATCGTCCGCGTGAAGGAAGGCCAAAAAACTTCGAAGACTCTGAATTGGAGGCATTGCTCGATGAGGATCCGTGTCAAACGCAACAAGAGCTTGGTTCAGGATTAGGAGTTTCCCGCCAAGCCGTTTCTAAGCGATTGCATGCGTTCGGAATGATTCAAAAGCAAGGAACTTGGGTTCCTTACGATTTGAAGCCAAGAGATGTTGAGCGTCGTTTTTTCGCCTGTAAACAACTGCTCCAGCGGCAAAAAAGGAAGAGTTTTCTACATCGCATTGTGACGGGTGACAAAAAATGGATTCATTACAGTAACCCAAAACGGAAACATTCATGGGGACTGCCTGGGCATGCTTCAACATCGTCGCCTAGGCCAAATATTCACTCTGCGAAGGTTATGCTGTGTATTTGGTGGGACCAAGTTGGCGTTATTTATTAAGAGCTGTTGAAACCAAACGAAACCATTACCGGGGAACGGTATCGAACTCAATTGATGCGATTGAGCCGAGCACTGCACGAAAAACGGCCACAATACGAGCACAGACACGAAAAAGTGATTCTTCAGCATGACCACGCTCGACCTCACGTTGCGAAACCCGTGAAAACCTACTTGGAAACGCTCAAATGGGAAGTCCTACCCCACCCGCTATATTCTCCTGATATTGCACCGTCCGATTATTACTTGTTCCGTTCGATGGCACATGGTCTCACTGGTCAGCAATTCCACTCATATGATGACATCTCAAAATGACTTGATTCTTGGATAGCATCAAAAGATGAACAGTTCTATCGAAATGGTATTCACGTTCTAACAGAAAGATGGGAAAAAGTCGTAGCTGGTGATGGGCAATACTTTGAATAATTCGTTTGTAACCTTTGTTTTCAAAATAAAGTTCCTTTTTCACCAAAAAACAGCGAGAACTTAGTTGCGCACCAAATATTTTGGCCGGATTTGGCATCTTGCCATTACGGAAAAAAGGCCATGCTGCCAACAGCGTTCAAGTGGTGCCCAAGGACAAGAACCCTCCCAACACGCCAGAGCTTCGCTCAATCGAACAATATTGGGCCATCGTCAAGCGGAACCTTAAGAAGACTCAAAAAACTGTTGTGAACGAGACACAGTTCAAGGCAAACTGGCGTTCTGCGGCGAATAAAGTGGGCAAGGAGACAGTACAAAATCTTATGGCAGGACTTTAAACGAAAGACCCGGCAATTCGCATTCGATAAAATAGAAGCTTAGCTGAATATTTCTCCTGTATGCTGTATTGTAATTTGACTTATTAATAAAAACTTTGATCGACGCACACACAATGCTGTTTGACCAAATTTTGATCGGAACACTCTTTAGTGTTCGTAACGTGGACAGGATTTCAGTTTATGAACGTCTATCACTCTCTTCCCTTTCTGCCTCAGAACACTTCCTATCGGCGTTTTCAATCCTTCCGATCGAATTAATTCCACAGAATCCAATTGTTCGAAGAAACACAAACAATTGCTTCTTCCGTTAATTTCTCGTGGCACAAAGGCTAACACTGTGAGCTTCCAATTCTATCGGATAGGTGAACTCTTCAAGGTGACCCACAATTGATACGTTACGGATGCGTTGACGTCAATTTGACAGAAAACCTATGTGTTCCAGGAACAAAAGACCGAATTCTACGAGCAGACCGCTAACTCCAGGAATGGGTGCGAAACAGCTTTAAGCTGGAATTTATTTTGTTCATTGGTAATTCAGTGGTGAAATATAAATTTACAACTTACAAATTTCGGTTTAAGACGTGTTAAGGATGAGCTTCAGATTCCCTGTCTACAACTCCCGCCACGTATCTGTGATGGTAGGTTTAAGGTTAGATTTAGAGCTACTAGATTTTAAGGTTAGTTACTGTGATAACTACTGTGATAACTAGATTACTAAATTTGGAACTGTTCGATAATTTTTCAAAGGTAAATTGGAAGTAAATTGTAGAAAATTAATTGAATAAATTAAATATTAGAAGATTTACACTTGCATGCCTTTTTCTTCACTAGCGATACAATTGCAAAATGAATCTTTCTCAGTCTTCCCTACAATTAGATGGTTATTTTACCTTAAATTGGGTATTGTTGACAATACCCAAAATATCGGTAAATTTTAACGATAATAAACAGTCATTTTTACTGAAATTTGGGTAATGTTCATTTGTCAATATTGAACGTTATTATTCACCCAAAATAGAATAAATTTTCAACAATGAAGCAACGCGGTCCTCATATTTTTCTAAGCGAAAACGTAATTATTTTTCTAATTAATCTTTCAATAAATGTTCCAATATTTGAAGCAATAACTTTTGCATTCTTTTTTTCAGATTCTAGCTCCGAAGAGAATCCCGAAGTGTAATTCGGCTTCACTCCGGAGCGAAAAAAGGAACGTGTGTGAACCCAAAGTTTTGGGTTGATGCAGAAAAAATATTTCAGTAATGGAGGAATCTAGGTAACGCAAAAAAGAGGTTAAACGTCGTTGATGGCGCTCCTGAAAAAATATTTTCCGAGCTGTTTAAGCAGAGTAATTGTTGATAAAAAAAAGAGTAGATAATCGTTGATAATGATGATACTGACCAACTCCATACAGTTTGAAAAATAGCCAGAAGGTTATTAACAATTTCAGTTTTAGATACTTCGATGTTTAACCTCACTTAAGCTTTACATGGATTCCTCCATTCTTTATTGATACTTATTTTTTTAATACAGAATAAAATAACTGAGATTTTTATACGTTTGAACATTAAATTTTGTTTCTGTATAAGTTCCGAAATTGAAGTACTTATCCGAATGTATGAATTGTTAAATTGTCGATTTTGAAGCTCTCTGTAAAATATAACTACAAAATAATACCTAATTTTCAGTAAAAAGTAACGGTAATTTTTAACGTTAATCTTCTTTCAATACCATTACCCCATATTAGGTAATCTGTGTTTACGCATAATTTGGGTATGTGCACTTTTGAGCGATTATCGATACTTTTTAACGATTTTTAGGAATTCTCATCTTAGCGTGTAGAGCCGGCTTGCCACCATCATTCAGTTGGAGTGACCCCGTTGTTCGGTTGCGGTTACACCGCGGGGCAGTGCTAACAGCAACACCTATGGGAAAACTGTCAAATTCACGCAAACGCATCCGCAACGTATCAATTGTGGGCCAGTCATTCCTCTTCAAAATGACCATGGTAGATTGATTGGACGAGTGTTCAATGATGAAAGATTCGCGGAAAAAGCCATTGTTTACGTTTGTCAGTTAGGCCCTAATGAAAAATCTTTATCGATTTATATATATTACATCGTAAGCATCGCTAGATGCTTGGCAACAAGGTGGAAGTGGTCAGTGCGATGAAAGATGCACATTAGTGATGCCATATGTAATGAGATGAACCGAACCATAATTTCAATCAAATAGCAGAAACAAAGTAAACGTTTGCATACGTCACTGTTAAGTCCGTATACTTTTCATCACTCTTGATCAATTGATATTTAAGTTAACAATCCTCATATTGTTAACTTAAATATCAATTGATTGATCTAGCAGCTTCTGGATGATCCCGGAGCAAACCAAGAAAAATCATTTCAATGCATCATGTATCAACAAAAACCATTTCAAGATTTCAGCAGCAGGAAATTGTCATCCTTTTTGCATCGTCAATCCCAACAGTGCAGTGGATGGTGTGATCTGGTGTGGTGGTCCACCTGTCAAATACACACACAATCGTCTGTCTGCCTCACTCCTTCAAACCCGGAATCACGCGATTAAACCCGACCGAATCACTCGAAGGCTCCACACCCCCCCTTTCGCACCTCCCCGCCAATCGACTAAAGGGTGGTGGTTACCATCAGGATGGAGGAGACAAATATGCTCTGCCTAATCCATGTCACAAACAACAATCGCAGCTTGTCACGCTAGGATTTTTTCTCTCTCTCTCTATCCAACACGTTCGTTACTGCTAAATTACATTTAACCACATCCCGTATGTAGATGGGTATGAATATTCTCCCTCATCAATTCAGAAGCGTAACCATCACACGTGCATCACGTGTGGTGATTAAAGGTCAGTTGATACCGGGGGAGTGCCTATTTCGGTTCAACGAATTTCGGTTTGGTCGATTGTGGTCCAGTTTAAAGTGCGTTTGCAATTGATTTAAATGTTGTTATTTTGATTCTAGCTTATCCCGAATTTCAAATTCTGAATAGTTGTTTTGAAGTTTAATTTGTCTGCATGAACATTCAAGTATTGAGTCAAAAAAAAAAAAGATCATTACGCAGAAATCAAAACAACGGGTTACATATTAGGTTCTTTGAAAACAACGGAAATACGCTGGAGCGAACAGTAATTCCGATACTTGATTCAAATTACGTAGATTATATTTGAGCGATCGCCGAGCAAATGCAAACTCCCTAAATGCCTTGAATATTAAAACTAAAAATACCGTTTCTTGAAAACAGACATTTCGTGTTCTTGTTGTTGAAGGTTTTCGTTGTTTTGTTATTGTAGGACATTGGTTACTTTGTGTTGTGCATGTTACAATATTGAGTTCGACCTTTATTTCTTGAAAACAGAATTCAGAACGAATCCTCCCATTGCGCTATGGTACACAGAAAAAAATAATGAATTTCAACAAGCGCGTAAAATTTACCCTCGTTTAATTTCAAGCCAAAGGAGACGTAAACAACGAAATCGTTTGCAATCTTTCATGCGCCATACAACAATGTTTGCTTTCTTTCATACAACAGGCTAGATTCAGGCCTTATCTGGCTAAAATTTACATGAAATATCCCATTATTTTCCGCCAAATCTAGCATTCCCTTTATGTGCATTAGATAACGCAGAAAATTCAATGTTTCTTTTTATCTGTGTACGAATAGCCAAATTTCACGACAAAAGTCGATAACTCGAAAACCATTAACTTTAGACATATGATGTTTTTGGAAGATTTAGTCTTAGAAAAAAGATCTATCTTTTGATTTGGATGGTGACTAGAGTGGTCCTCTTATGTTCTTAATAAAAATTCTAACATTTTATTTTTATGATTTAGAGGAACTGTTGCTCCTAGAGAATTGAAGATAATTTAATTTAAATAAACTTTGCTGAAAAAACCTAACTTCTATCTCATCTACGTTTCGTTTTATAACAGTTTTTCTAACTGTCCTTAGGGTGGGACTTAAAAAAAGTTTTTTACCTCTAATTTTTTTAATTTAAATTCGAATTTGAAAACTTTGTTCAGATGACTCATAGGACAAAGAAGGACGCACATTTTGAAGATACAAGATGGTTGCTAGTTATTGTATAAAAAAAAGTTATAGAGGTTGAAGTGTAAAAAAATATAATATGTTTTTTCAAGATTTCTCACTCACTTATTTGCAAATATTTGCAAACACGGATTGCGTAAACCAGAAATTAAAAACTTCCATCTACAAGACCTTTGCAAAATCGTTTGTCCTCTTTTGTCTCCTTGTGGAGCAAAACTCATTTTAAAATTGGTCGTTTTGAATTATTTCTGCATAACTTTTGATCTGCAGCATGCGAAATGATCATCAAAGTGCCTAACAACGTGAGATTTTTATGAAAATGTTTATATTTGTATGTTAATCTATCTCCATTTATTTATTAATATTTATATCACAGAAAAACAGACATAACACGTTGAAAATTTTGCACTGCAAATCATCGTCACTAACACATCTGCGCCATCTGTTGAGCAACACTGTGATGCGTGATAAAGCTGAACAGATGGGGGTAGTGTGCTAACGTCAAACATAAGGGACTCCACTATGTGCGCCATCTGTGACGATACTTCCAACTTTAAGGTTTAGGTGTAATCGGTGAAGAAACTGCAAGTGTTATGGCTGTTCGTCTGTGTTGTTCAATTTACATTTGTTTACTTACATTTATTTGTATATATAATATATACAAATGCAAATGTAAATGTATCAAAGTAAATAAATTAATGTAAATAAATAAATGTAAGTAAACAAATGTAAATATGTCAACACAAACAGACGAACAGACATTACTCTTAAGGGTCACCCACAATAGATACGTTTGCGTTCCGTTGACGAAAATTTGACAGAAAACCTATGGGAAAACTGTCAGATTCACGCAAACGCATCCGTAACGTATAAATTGTGGGCAAACCATTGCAGTTTCTTCAACATTACACCTTAAACGGTCAATTCAAATGTTTCTTAGTTGGAAGTATCGTCACAGATGGCGCACCTAGTGGATACTCTTATGTTTGACGTTAGCGTACTACCCCCATCTGTTCAGCTCTATCACCCATCACAGTTAGAAAAACTTTTATAAAACGAAACGTAGATGAGATAGAAGTTAGGTTTCTTAGCAAAGTTTCATTAAATTGAATTATCTACAATTCACTAGGAGCACTCCTCTTAATAATGAAAATAAAAAGTTAGAATTTTTATTATGAACATAAGAGGACCCTGGTCATTACCCAAACCAAAAGATAGATCTTTTTTCTAAAACTAAATCTTCCAAAGACAAAATATGTCTAAAATAATGGTTTTCGAGATATCGATTTTTGTCGTGAAATTTGGCTATTCGTACCACAGTGCATTGGTTAAATTTGTCTTTATATCTACGTGCTGTTTTCACCTATTTGTGATAATAGCATTTGTGAGAATAGTATAATTTTGAAGTTTTGTTAATAGTGAACAAATCTCGCATTGTTCTTGACAGCAGGTTTCTCATTTGCTTGAAACTAAAAGATAAATTCATTAAATTTGTGTACTAATTCAGGGCAAATTCTTACCTACATTATACAGTGCACTATAACATCGACAGTAAGACCTCTCTAATCCACAAAACTTCTTACTACTGTCCTGTAAGTATCAGATATTCGCAGTACAAACGTCGAGCCCGTGATTTTGCTGCCAAGTTCTGTTTGTCGTTGGGATTTGGAACTGTTTTCACTTTATACGACTTAAGTCCCAAACGTTGTTTTGATTTTTGGACAAAACCAGGCGACATCCCTATTTTACGAGCCACCGTTCGAATGGAGAGATTTGGGTTTTTCGTTAATATCCTTTTCACCTTTCGGTTCATGACAGGATCAGCGCGTCCAATGTTTTTGTCACTTCTTGGTTTCCTCTCCATCGTCAAATGTTCCGAAAATGATTTGAGCGCATCGTGAACATTGGATTTATGCAAAGGTCCCGTATTGACAAGTCAGGATTTGCCGTACGCCCGTACATAATTCGCTCGCGCACTTGTTTTTCTTTCGTCGTTATTTTGAATACTAAACATGAAATGTAAACATCAATCATAGTCTTTTTCATCATAGACTCTCAGCTATACCACAGTGAATTTTTTCATTCTTAGGTGAAATATTTCAAAAGCTACAATGATTTGAAGATGTCCGGATTAATGTGGATACAGACCTTAGCTTTCATCATTCTTCTGTTGCTTGCGGCTTCAATAACGTGGAAAACCTCACACTTTTGCAACGATGCCTAAAGGGCAACGCACTCAAGTCAGTGCGATACTATTTGCTGTCGCCCGAATAAGTTCCGGATGTAATAGAGACACTTCGAACTCTATTCGGCCGTCCGGAAATAATCATTAATAAGCTGATTCGGAATGTCCACGAGACACCAGCTCCAAAACCGGAAAAATTAGAAACTTTAATCGATTTTGGAATGTCGGTAAGGAATTTGACGCAACACCTTGTTGCAGCGGGACAACAAGCTCACCTTTCAAACCCGGCTCTTTTTCAAGAGTTAGTTGAAAAGTTGCCGGCTAACATAAAACTGCAGTGGGCGCAACATCTAATGTTCCAGCCCTGAGTCAGTTTGCGAACCTGTAGCAACTTCATGGCAGTCGTTGTTGATTCGGTTAGCAAGGTGGTCATGTGCTCAGGAAGTCAATCTACCAAGAACGACAAAGCTCAAGGAAAGGAAAAAGGAATCAAGTTGCAGTCATGCCGACGAAGGAAAGGGTTGAGAACGTGAAAACTTGCTTGTTCTGCGGAAAAGAAGGACACCGATTGAAAGACTGTACGAAGTTCCAGCAGTTTTCGGTAGAAGATCGATGGAAACTTTGTGTTGTTTTTGTATTTATGTTGTATGTTTTGTGTGTTTTATATGTGGTTTTACATACTCGTCTCTGGCATGATAGGATTTCATTAGTTTTCTAACCTGCCAATCTACTAAGACTACTGTTTTAAAATGCTATAGGTAGGGTACGAGGTCTCGAATGACCTGGTGGTCCGACGTTTGACAACCTCAGGTGTTTTTATCCCGGTCAGACGGTGGATCTCAAATGTTCTTGTCCTCGGTGGTGTGTCCAGTTTCATCCTGAGGAACTTGATTAAAATACGCCGAAGTCTCAGGCGATGTGTTTTTGCGCAACTCTGCCAGACCGGCATGCCGTACACGATGATGGGAATAGGATTTGTTTGTAGGCAGCAAGCTTGTTCTTCAGGGATAATGTAGACCTTCTGTTGATCATTGGGTACAGTAGATTCAACAGAACGTACGTTCTGCGTTCCCTGAAGTTCATCTTGCTATCTAGAGCAGGCATACCAAATGTACCGCCTCACGACAGTATTGCGATGGCTGTCGCCTTCCTAATCCTATGACAGCCTCGTAATTGAGCTATTCACGACAGCCCACAGTGAACCAGTCATGCGACATGCAACGTTGCCATCTTTCACAGTACACAACACGCTTGTTCGTGTGGATTTATTTTGTTTCATGTTCTACGATAGCCTCGGTTGTTCATTCGTTACACTTCGCAAAAATACGACGTGTACTTCGTCATACTGCCAATACTTTATTGACATCGCAACTGATATTTTACTCTGGTTTCTGAAGTCGCGTCTTCGTTTTTTATGTCTACCAGGTTGCCACATTATTTTTCGTTCCCATCTTTAATTTTTCTAAAAAAAACTTCTTTATCTGTGTTTAACTTAACAAACTCTTGGCAAAAATCTTTGCATCAGGTTTTGTGTTGTAAAAGTAGAATGGAAACTTTTCAACTGCCTGAATGCTTAGGTACTTTCATTTTATTATTGCAATTGAGTTGAAAGCAAAATAAAACATTAATATACACTGAAAATAAATCAATAATTTTTATTATTAAAATTGCTACTAAGATCGGTCAATTTTTGCTTCGAATGAGCCAGTGAGCCAGTATGATTTTCATTTGCCGCACATCATTTTGAACACCCGCCACTTAATACACAGGTTCTTTTCCAATGAGACAGATATGATCCGCACATAATTTTCAATGGAGCGAGACATGTCATTCAAGTGTGTTTTCACTTTGCCCTATTCTATCCATCTTCGCACTTAAAACGAAATAAAAAACCGTGCGCGAAAAACAATCAGCTGATTTATCGTTCTAGAAAAAAAAAAAAAACTGCAAAATGGAGAAGCAAAATGAAGTTTACCGTGTTGTGGTTTAGGTACTTGGTTTGCCAGTGGAAGTCACTGAATTTTTTGAAGGTAATAAATTACTATAGATGTTCTTCTTTGCCATGTTAACGGTGTTTATTGTGAACATTTCAGATCTGTCGAGCATTTTTGCCATTCCCGCAGAAGAGGTGCTGAACGCGATAGCTTCAAAAAGTTGATGGTACAAATAAAACCTCTTTTATTCACATATTTCGTTTTATTACATGAAAAGTACAAAAAATCGAACATTAAACTTTTTATGAAAAAATAAAATCAATGCACCTTTTCACATAAAACGTATTAAAAAAAACTCATTTGATTTTTGCTAGGACAAGTTAATGCAATCCATGTACACTATAATTAATATCTATTCAGCTCTTGCACTTAAAGACTATATATTTATTGCACATATGGTTAATTGACCACATTTAATTAAAAATAAGTGCCACACCAATATAGAGCAATAACTTTGCACTTTGCCCAAATCTAGAGGTGATTGCACTTAAATATAAGGTGTATTGTTTTTTTGAGTGTACTCATGAAAACATATTTATTTTGATTCGTCGATACAAAACGGTCTTTTCAATAGGCTTAAGTGCAATTATCAGTTTACCTACATCACAAACAGTAAAACGGATCTTCTTTCTACAGCAAATTAGATGAACAGGAATTAGTAGAAAGTTCGCAATGTACATTCTTAGGGAAAAGACAACTTCCCACCTGCTCGTTTGAAAACAAAGCAGTTTTCTCCAACAAGTTTCCAAGTCTTCCGATTCTTTCACCTCTATGACCTTGAAGATGATTGCCGTCCTCAGCTCACGAAAATCATTTTTGATGGCCTGTTCCTCACCGTTTTCAAAGAAGTTTGGATATGGTTTAGCAATCGAGTTGAACTCCTTCAAAATGTGCAGTTTTTTGGGGTCAACGCTCTATGCAGTAGTCAGAACTGAATTGTTCAGATCAAAGCGCTTAATGGTCTGTTTAATCAACTTGGTATAGAAAGCACAACAAATATAGAAGAAAGCCTCATTCCTGGTATTATCGAGAGTTCCAGATCTAAGCTTTTCATCTGCTGCCACTCCGATATGTATGTCCGACTTCTTACGAAGATGTTTATCGAAATCTGAAACCCTCAAATCCGTCAGGTGTTTTGGGTAATCATCCTCACAAATATTTTCAAGGAGAACCATTAGCGAGACTTCTGCTAATTGCACATGTTCGGGGCTTTCGAAGCTTCTGACTGGAAGATTCGCTTTGTCATTAATATGACAACAATCAAACTGAACGAAAAAAACAACACGAGCTACGAAAACCGTTCCAGATTTTTTTTGACAACTGACTCCAACGGTCTGGTGGCAGAGTGATGCAGAGCATTCAAAGGCTTTGTATCATCTGGAATTCCTTGGAACGTATCAGATCGGATCATTGGTACAATGCCAGCTTTTCGCATGCGTAGTTTGGACAAAGAGCCAGAACATTATTAACAGTATTTTTGTAGAAATCCCTGCAGGAAATTCAACCGAAATTTGTGAAACAATCTCTTGCGGAACTTTTAAACAAAAATTTCTCAACCGAAATATTTGAAGACATTATTGAAGAAATTTTTGTGGAACTATATTTAAAAAATCCTTGCAGACATCCTAGAAAAGATTTGAATAATAATTCTACAGAAGCCTATTGAATTTTTAAAGTTCAGGAATTCCTCCAAAAATTTAATCACAAGAAAGTTTTGAAAATCTGCCGACGCATTGCCAGAAGAAACGCCTGAAAGAATCCATGGAAGAATGCCGTCAAACTTCTGGAGGATACCTATCGAAACGCCAGAAGGAATATCTTAGATGCCTAAAACCCCCACACTGAAAGTAGAACTGATAAAAGTAGGAAAATGTAATCATTTTATAAATTTTAAGTTTTTGTGTTGACAAGCAATTGCCAAAAATCTTAAAAATCTTGGTTTATCTCAAAAATCTGTAATCTTTACATACAGATATCTGTATTGAAAAAATGAAAAAAATCTGTGTCAATCTGGATAAATCTGCGCATGTGGCAACCCTGCTACCAGTGCCTGTACAATGCCGAAGAGGATTCGGTTATGAATGAGTACTGTGCTAGTGCAAATTTTTCATTGATTCGCTTGCTGCATTCGTCAACCGATTGCTGCTGATGCAGTTCGTGCGGTTGAAAATTCCACGGGTGGAAGTGTAGTGGCAGTGGATGAGCGTATTGGGGCTGAAAGTTTCTTGGAAGCCACATTCTACAGGATGAAGTCATAGAAACCTGCAGAATAACCGCAGTCAAGCCAGACTACTGAACAAAGCACGTCTAGGTCTAATTTGGATTGAGTCCAGACGTTGATTGAGACCAAACTTTCCACAATGTTCATATTGGCGATGCTTATTATTTCACCACTTCTGACTGCTTGGTATGCTAACACATAATTTTTGTATTCTTATTTCTGCTCGTTATATTAAGTGCATCTTTGTATTTTAAAAATCCTTTATTTTCAAGAACTTCAATAAATGTGTGCTCAGATACTGTTGAAAACTGACCCATTTTTTAAGCGATCCGTTGAACGGAAGTGTGTGACTCGCGGCATCGTTGGAGTACAAATATGGTAAAAGTGGAGCAGAAAATGCATGAATAAACTCGGTAAACATACTCTAGCATATAAAAACTAATAAACGATCCATAAACAACGAAAATCGTTCCACAAAAAAAGCAGTTAAGACCCATGAAACTCTGATAAATACCTGTAAAAATCAATATGATCCATATAATTTATCAATGTATTCCATAATGTATATGAAATTTAGCAATAAAATGTCAAAAATGTACCGTATCGCGATAATATAATATATAATAAATATAATAATATAATAATAATATGTAATAATATATATAATATAGGATAATATATCCTTTGTGCAATAAAATATCTGCACATGATCCTTTAATTTTTGAAAATGTGCCATAAGTAAATTGTCAAGGATCCATAAAACGATAAATAATGGACTTTGATCTTTTAAAATAGATCCATAGTAAATCAACTTTGTGAACTTAAACATATAAGTATGATTTATAGCTTGCATTTTGGAGTTTTGGGCACTGTTTTTCTTTAATTCTAAGTCCATAAAGATTGGGAAATTGAAGCCTAGCTGCGTCACTATTCAGATTCAGTACTGATACTGATGCAAATTTTGAAATGTTCGCTCTCCTATGCTAAAACGATTTTAAATCATGTCCTGAACTACATCTTGAAATTTGAGCACATTTGATCAGGAACTAACATTACGCACGGTATTAGAAATTATTTTAATGAAATTACGAGTACTATGGAGAAAGGAAACTTTCCGTCCATAGTCTAATAGCCTTTTCCTTAATCCCTCTGTGAAAAAATAAAAAAAAACAGACAAGACAAGTTTTTTTTTAGACAAACGTCCAGTAATAATGTTCTTAATTCATATGAGATTGATAATCTTTTGACTTGATCAAACAGCTGCTCAGCCAGAAACACTGTACTATGAAACGGGATATACACCCAGTAGCAAAAAAAAGCCGAGCAAAATTTTGCTTCCAAAAAACGTAATGTTCAACCTTCGGTAACTTTGTCAATCAGCCCATTTAAACTTCCTGTTTTTCTTCAATAGGTCATTTAAGGGTTTTGCTATTCCTGTAACATTTGGTACAAACTTTCTGTAATAGTTAAAGAAAACAACAAATCTGCGTATATCATCAGCATTTACTGATACTGGAAAATTCTATTTTCCTACTGGAGTAAAGGAGATACAGAGAGGTACCGTTGTTTGCGGGTGAAAACTTGGCCGGTATCTTTTCTCCCTAATTCCAATCTGTGTAGCTCATTTTGCGCAGAAAGACCACATATGCCATCTACCTACTTAAAATCAATCATATGGAAACAAGGATAAGGGAATACTGGCCGAATTTCTAACCGCAAACAACGGTACTTTTCTGTTATGGAAAATGAGAAAAAGAATGGGAGAAACCGACATCCTCACGACATCCTTCTCGTGACAGCCGATTCGGGTAAGCCGAAAAATGTCGTCGCTTGAAGAAGCCTGTCCTAGCGAAAGAATTTATGAAACAGAAGACATGACCAAATGAAAAATTAACATCCCATTCGGCTTACGACGTTTAAAGCAGGCGCAGCATCGACTGTTCCATTTGCATCGCCTGTTGCATTTTTTTTTCATGCATGCGTGCCCTGTTGCCATTCCTTTTCTGGTTGAGTACTGATCGAACGGGAGCAAGCGAAAGTTCGGTTCACACAAAGACAGTCGATGCAGTTTAAACTGGCTGTAGCAAGAAGACTGTACTATTGGAAAGCCTGGTCTAGAGTCACTTCTAGGTAGACAGCTGTATTGGCCCATTCCACCGTTGAGCCGTTCAAACTGATTTTCTCAGATGGAACAAGTCAAGAGGGATTGTGAGTATGGAAATAGGATGTCCTGCGTCTTTGCCGTGTTGATACAGATCTTTCAGTCTATGTGTCTCTAGTTGCCCTACTATTGTGGACGAACTGCGGTATCATCGGTGAACAACGACTGAAATCAATTTGGTTGAAGAGGTTAAATTAAACTGGACCTTATATGCTTTCCTGCGGAACACCGTCAAAAACCGTAATTATATGCTTTCCTGCGGAACACCGGCAACATGGAACGTCCATGACCGGTCCCGAACGTTTAATGTACAGTGTGTCTCACAATAGTTGTCACCTTTTTCAGTCTTGGTTTATTTCAGCTGGGTAATTTTAACAGTGGAATTAATTATACCCGATTTGAGTGTATTCTTTTGACAGCTTATCGCTGAAGATAAATAAGCGATTCCGTTTGGTTATATTTATCAGCTACCATGGAAGCCATATGGGAGCAAGTTTTAAGTGTTATGTGTCCAACAGGGAACAAAGTTGCCTTTTTCGATTTCAAAACATGATATTTCATTAAGTTGTCACAGTAGGATATTGAAACTTTGTGACATCTCATATCTCGTTAATACTTATCATTTTGAAGTGAAAAAACGATGACATAGCTAGGGTTGGGGGGGGGGGGGCACAAGGAGGGGCTTCTGATTTTTTTTATTACGTAAAAGGCCGACAGGGAACGTTTTTACCCACGGAACTAAAATGACCATTACTATGGAAATATACTACCGATTTGCAATGTTTTGGCACTTTTGGATTCAGAAACTCAGTCGCTATTTTTAAATTGTCAAAAAGGAACGATGAACTTCATCCGTTTCCGGAAATACCGGATATCCGGAACCGTGTTTCGGAAATGGTATACTTATAAATGTTTCAATAGAAAACCAACAATAATGATACAAAAACTGTGGAATGAACACACAAGAGGTCCGGGCTTTGTGGAGGCCATTCCAGCGGTTTGATCCGACAAAACCGGAAGAAAGACTTGGTCTTCTTGGCAGTATGCTTCGGGTCGTTGTCCTGCTGGAATACGAACTTCTATTCAAGGCCCGTCTGGATCAGCGAAACCTCCAGATTTTCTCGCAGGATGTTGATATAAGAATCTGCCGTCATTATCCCGTCGATTTTCACAATGCTTCCCACTCCACCCCACGAAAAACACCCCCAGACCATCACATTTCCTCCTCCATGCTTCATCGTGCCTTGAATGTGGCGCTCCTGAAGCTCCTCTCCCGATCTGCACCAAACACGAACCCGCCGCTTTCGGTTAAACAGCTCGAATTTTGATTCGTCCGTCCAGAGAATCGTTTTCCAGAATTCTAGGGGTTTATCAGCATGCTCCTTAGCAAACTTAAGCCGTTTGGCTTTGTTTGCCTTGCTGATAAATGGGCGCTTCCAGGCAAGTTTGCTATTCAACCCCTGTGCTACGAGACGGCGACGAACAGTTTGACCGGAAACTGATAACTGAAGGGTTTCCTGGATCTCGCGGACAGTTACCTTCGGGTTCCTCTTGACTTCGCGCATGATCTTGGTGTCCGTTCTCGCATCTGTTTTCCGCTTCCTGCCTCTGCCAGGGCGATCCACCAGTGATCCAAACGTTTTTAGCTTCAGAAGAATTTTGCCAACCGCTGCCTTACTGATACTGTACTTCTTAGCGACAGCCCGGTGCGATTCACCGTTTTGCACATCACGAACGACCAATTTTCGGATACACAAGGGAATTGCTTTCGAAAGCACTGCGTTCTCCATTTTTTTTCAATTGGAACCAGGTTGAGCCGTTTGCTTCAATACATGTCAAAATATCAAAACATAAACAATCGAGGGGTCTTCCAATGGAAACTTATCGAAAACATATCGATTTTTGAAGTGAGCACTTTATTTTGTCACTGTTTTTTTTTTCAACACAAATTGATTTTTTTTTTCTTTAAGTAAAACTCCTTTTTTTTCAGTATTCCATAAGTGAAACTTAAAAAGAATATAAAAAATAAGATAATAAAAAAAATACAGTGTATTTACTTTAATTTGAACCAAGTACATGAGAGAAATTGAGAAAAACGATGAGGTGGGCACTTTATTTTGCTTATCAGTGTAACGCTTGTTCGTGTGGATGTATTTTGTTTCATGTTCTACGATAGCCTCGGTTGTTCATTCGTTACACTTCGCAAAAATACGACGTGTACTTCGTCATACTGCCAATACTTTATTGACATCGCAACTGATATTTTACTCTGGTTTCTGAAGTCGCGTCTTCGTTTTTTATGTCTACCAGTCAGGGTTGCCACATTATTTTTCGTTCCCATCTTTAATTTTTCTAAAAAAAACTTCTTTATCTGTGTTTAACTTAACAAACTCTTGGCAAAAATCTTTGCATCAGGTTTTGTGTTGTAAAAGTAGAATGGAAACTTTTCAACTGCCTGAATGCTTAGGTACTTTCATTTTATTATTGCAATTGAGTTGAAAGCAAAATAAAACATTAATATACACTGAAAATAAATCAATAATTTTTATTATTAAAATTGCTACTTAGATCGGTTAATTTTTGCTTCGAATTCAAATCATGTGAGCCAGTATGATTTTCATTTGCCGCACATCATTTTGAACACCCGCCACTTAATACACAGGTTCTTTTCCAATGAGACAGATATGATCCGCACATAATTTTCAATGGAGCGAGACATGTCATTCAAGTGTGTTTTCACTTTGCCCTATTCTATCCATCTTCGCACTTAAAACGAAATAAAAACCCGTGCGCGAAAAACAATCAGCTGATTTATCGTTCTAGAAAAAAAAAAAAAACTGCAAAATGGAGAAGGAAATTGAAGTTTACCGTGTTGTGGTTTAGGTACTTGGTTTGCCAGTGGAAGTCACTGAATTTTTTGAAGGTAATAAATTACTATTGATGTTCTTCTTTGCCATGTTAACGGTGTTTATTGTGAATATTTCAGATCTGTCGAGCATTTTTGCTATTCCCGCAGAAGAGGTGCTGAACACGATAGCTTCAAAAAGTTGATGGTACAAATAAAACCTCTTTTATTCACATATTTCGTTTTATTACATGAAAAGTACAAAAAATCGAACATTAAACTTTTTATGAAAAAATAAAATCAATGCACCTTTTCACATAAAACGTATTAAAAAAAACTCATTTGATTTTTGCTAGGACAAGTTAATGCAATCCATGTACACTATAATTAATATCTATTCAGCTCTTGCACTTAAAGACTATATATTTATTGCACATATGGTTAATTGACCACATTTAATTAAAAATAAGTGCCACACCAATATAGAGCAATAACTTTGCACTTTGCCCAAATCTATAGGTGATTGCACTTAAATATAAGGTGTATTGTTTTTTTGAGTGTACTCATGAAAACATATTTATTTTGATTCGTCGATACAAAACGGTCTTTTCAATAGGCTTAAGTGCAATTATCAGTTTACCTACATAACAAACAGTAAAACGGATCTTCTTTCTACAGCAAATTAGATGAACAGGAATTAGTAGAAAGTTCGCAATGTACATTCTTAGGGAAAAGACAACTTCCCACCTGCTCGTTTGAAAACAAAGCAGTTTTCTCCAACAAGTTTCCAAGTGTTCCGATTCTTTTACCTCGATGACCTTGAAGATGATTGCCGTCCTCAGCTCACGAAAATCATTTTCGATGGCCTGTTACTCACCGTTTACAAATAAGTTTGGATATGGTTTAGCAATCGAGTTGAACTCTTTCAAAATGTGCAGTTTCTTGGGGTCAACGCTCTATGCAGTAGTCAGAACTGAATCGTTTAGATCAAAGCGCTTAATGGTCTGTTTAATCAACTTGGTATAGAAAGCACAACAAATAAAGAAGAAAGCCTCTTCGGTATTATCGAGAGTTCCAGATCTAAGCTTTTCATCTGCTGCCATTCCGATATGTATGTCCGACTTCTTACGAAGATGTTTATCGAAATCTGAAACCCTCAAATCCGTCAGGTGTTTTGGGTAATCATCCTCACAAATATTTTCAAGGAGAACCATTAGCGAGACTTCTGCTAATTGCACATGTTCGGGACTTTCGAAGCTTCTGACTGGAAGATTCGCTTTGTCATTAATATGACAACAATCAAACGGAACGAAAAAAAAAACAACACGAGCTACGAAAACCGTTCCAAATTTCTTTAGACAACTGACTCCAACGGTCTGGTGGCAGAGTGATGCAGAGCATTCAAAGGCTTTGTATCATCTGGAATTCCTTGGAACGTATCAGATCGGATCATTGGTACAATGCCAGCTTTTCGCATGCGTAGCTTGGATAAAGAGCCAGAACATTATTAACAGTATTTTTGTAGAAATCCCTGCAGGAAATTCAACCGAAATTTGTGAAACAATCTCTTGCGGAACTTTTAAACAAAAATTTCTCAAGCGGAATATTTGAAGACATTATTGAAGAAATTTTTGTAGAACTATATTTAAAAAATCCTTGCAGACATCCTAGAAAAGATTTGAATAATAATTCTACAAAAGCCTATTGAATTTTTAAAGTGCAGGAATTCCTCCAAAAAATTTTATCACAAGAAAGTTTTGAAAATCTGCCGACGCATTGCCAGAAGAAACTCCTGAAAGAATCCATGGAGGAATGCCGTCAAACTTCTGGAGGATACCTATCGAAACGCCAGAAGGAATATCTTAGATGCCTAAAACCCCCACACTGAAAGTAGAACTGGTAAAAGTAGGAAAATGTAATCATTTTATAAATTTTAAGTTTTTGTGTTGACAAGCAATTGCCAAAAATCTTAAAAATCTTGGTTTATCTCAAAAATCTGTTATCTTTACACACAGATATCTGTATGGAAAAAATGAAAAAAATCTGTGTCAATCTAGATAAATCTGCGCAAGTGGCAACCCTGCTACTAGTGCCTGTACAATGCCGAAGAGGATTCGGTTATGAATGAGTACTGGGCTAGTGCAAATTTTTCATTGATTCGCTTGCTGCATTCGTCAACCGATTGCTGCTGATGCAGTTCGTGCGGTTGAAAATTCCACGGGTGGAAGTGTAGTGGCAGTGGATGAGCGTATTGGGGCTGAAAGTTTCTTCGAAGCCACATTCTACAGGATGAAGTCATTGAAACCTACAGAATAACCGCAGTCAAGCCAGGCTACTGAACAAAACACGTCTAGTTCTAATTTGGATTGAGTCCAAACGTTGATTGAGACCAAACTTTCCACAATGTTCATATTAGCGATGCTTATTATTTCACCACTTTTGACTGCTTGGTATGCTAACACATAATTTTTGTATTCTTATTTCTGCTCGTTATATTAAGTGCATCTTTGTATTTTAAAAATCCTTTAATTTCTAGAACTTCAATAAATGTGTGCTCAGATACTGTTGAAAACTGACCCATTTTTTTTATGCGATCCGTTGAACGGAAGTGTGTGACTCGTGGCATCGTTAGAGTACAAATATGGTAAAAGTGGAGCAGAAAATGCATGAATAAATTCGGTAAACATACTCTAGCATATAAAAACTAATAAACGATCCATAAACAACGAAAATCGTTCCACAAAAAAAGCAGTTAAGACCCATGAAACTCTGATAAATACCTGTAAAAATCAATATGATCCATAAAATTTATCAATGTATTCCATAATGTATATGCAATTTAGCAATAAAATGTCAAAAATGTACCGTATCGCGATAATATAATATATAATATATATAATAATATAATAATAATATGTAATAATATATATAATATAGGATAATATATCCTTTGTGCAATAAAATATCTGCACATGATCCTTTAATTTTTGAAAATGTGCCATAAGTAAATTGTCAAGGATCCATAAAACGATAAATAATGGACTTTGATCTTTTAAAATAGATCCATAGTAAATCAACTTTGTGAACTTAAACATATAGGTATGATTTATAGCCTGCATTTTGGAGTTTTGGGCACTGTTTTTCTTTAATTCTAAGTCCATAAAGATTGGGAAATTGAAGCCTAGCTGCGTCACTATTCAGATTCAGTACTGATACTGATGCAAATTTTGAAATGTTCGCTCTCCTATGCTAAAACGATTTTAAATCATGTCCTGAACTACATCTTGAAATTTGAGCACATTTGATCAGGAACTAACATTACGCACGGTATTAGAAATTATTTTAATGAAATTACGAGTACTATGGAGAAAGGAAACTTTCCGTCCACAGTCTAATAGCCTTTTCCTTAATCCCTCTGTGAAAAAATAAAAAAAAACAGACAAGACAAGTTTTTTTTTAAGACAAACGTCCAGTAATAATGTTCTTAATTCATATGAGATTGATAATCTTTTGACTTGATCAAACAGCTGCTCAGCCAGAAACACTGTACTATGAAACGGGATATACACCCAGTAGCAAAAAAAAGCCGAGCAAAATTTTGCTTCCAAAAAACGTAATGTTCAACCTTCGGTAACTTTGTCAATCAGCCCATTTAAACTTCCTGTTTTTCTTCAATAGGTCATTTAAGGGTTTTGCTATTCCTGTAACATTTGGTACAAACTTTCTGTAATAGTTAAAGAAAACAACAAATCTGCGTATATCATCAGCATTTACTGATACTGGAAAATTCTATTTTCCTACTGGAGTAAAGGAGATACAGAGAGGTACCGTTGTTTGCGGGTGAAAACTTGGCCGGTATCTTTTCTCCCTAATTCCAATCTGTGTAGCTCATTTTGCGCAGAAAGACCACATATGCCATCTACCTACTTAAAATCAATCATATGGAAACAAGGATAAGGGAATACTGGCCGAATTTCTAACCGCAAACAACGGTACTTTTCTGTTATGGAAAATGAGAAAAAGAATGGGAGAAACCGACATCCTCACGACATCCTTCTCGTGACAGCCGATTCGGGTAAGTCGAAAAATGTCGTCGCTTGAAGAAGCCTGTCCTAGCGAAAGAATTTATGAAACAGAAGACATGACCAAATGAAAAATTAACATCCCATTCGGCTTACGACGTTTAAAGCAGGCGCAGCATCGACTGTTCCATTTGCATCGCCTGTTGCATTTTTTTTTCATGCATGCGTGCCCTGTTGCCATTCCTTTTCTGGTTGAGTACTGATCGAACGGGAGCAAGCGAAAGTTCGGTTCACACAAAGACAGTCGATGCAGTTTAAACTGGCTGTAGCAAGAAGACTGTACTATTGGAAAGCCTGGTCTAGAGTCACTTCTAGGTAGACAGCTGTATTGGCCCATTCCACCGTTGAGCCGTTCAAACTGATTTTCTCAGATGGAACAAGTCAAGAGGGATTGTGAGTATGGAAATAGGATGTCCTGCGTCTTTGCCGTGTTGATACAGATCTTTCAGTCTATGTGTCTCTAGTTGCCCTACTATTGTGGACGAACTGCGGTATCATCGGTGAACAACGACTGAAATCAATTTGGTTGAAGAGGTTAAATTAAACTGGACCTTATATGCTTTCCTGCGGAACACCGTCAAAAACCGTAATTATATGCTTTCCTGCGGAACACCGGCAACATGGAACGTCCATGACCGGTCCCGAACGTTTAATGTACAGTGTGTCTCACAATAGTTGTCACCTTTTTTCAGTCTTGGTTTATTTCAGCTGGGTAATTTTAACAGTGGAATTAATTATACCCGATTTGAGTGTATTCTTTTGACAGCTTATCGCTGAAGATAAATAAGCGATTCCGTTTGGTTATATTTATCAGCTACCATGGAAGCCATATGGGAGCAAGTTTTAAGTGTTATGTGTCCAACAGGGAACAAAGTTGCCTTTTTCGATTTCAAAACATGATATTTCATTAAGTTGTCACAGTAGGATATTGAAACTTTGTGACATCTCATATCTCGTTAATACTTATCATTTTGAAGTGAAAAAACGATGACATAGCTAGGGTTGGGGGGGGGGGGGGGCACAAGGAGGGGCTTCTGATTTTTTTTATTACGTAAAAGGCCGACAGGGAACGTTTTTACCCACGGAACTAAAATGACCATTACTATGGAAATATACTACCGATTTGCAATGTTTTGGCACTTTTGGATTCAGAAACTCAGTCGCTATTTTTAAATTGTCAAAAAGGAACGATGAACTTCATCCGTTTCCGGAAATACCGGATATCCGGAACCGTGTTTCGGAAATGGTATACTTATAAATGTTTCAATAGAAAACCAACAATAATGATACAAAAACTGTGGAATGAACACACAAGAGGTCCGGGCTTTGTGGAGGCCATTCCAGCGGTTTGATCCGACAAAACCGGAAGAAAGACTTGGTCTTCTTGGCAGTATGCTTCGGGTCGTTGTCCTGCTGGAATACGAACTTCTATTCAAGGCCCGTCTGGATCAGCGAAACCTCCAGATTTTCTCGCAGGATGTTGATATAAGAATCTGCCGTCATTATCCCGTCGATTTTCACAATGCTTCCCACTCCACCCCACGAAAAACACCCCCAGACCATCACATTTCCTCCTCCATGCTTCATCGTGCCTTGAATGTGGCGCTCCTGAAGCTCCTCTCCCGATCTGCACCAAACACGAACCCGCCGCTTTCGGTTAAACAGCTCGAATTTTGATTCGTCCGTCCAGAGAATCGTTTTCCAGAATTCTAGGGGTTTATCAGCATGCTCCTTAGCAAACTTAAGCCGTTTGGCTTTGTTTGCCTTGCTGATAAATGGGCGCTTCCAGGCAAGTTTGCTATTCAACCCCTGTGCTACGAGACGGCGACGAACAGTTTGACCGGAAACTGATAACTGAAGGGTTTCCTGGATCTCGCGGACAGTTACCTTCGGGTTCCTCTTGACTTCGCGCATGATCTTGGTGTCCGTTCTCGCATCTGTTTTCCGCTTCCTGCCTCTGCCAGGGCGATCCACCAGTGATCCAAACGTTTTTAGCTTCAGAAGAATTTTGCCAACCGCTGCCTTACTGATACTGTACTTCTTAGCGACAGCCCGGTGCGATTCACCGTTTTGCACATCACGAACGACCAATTTTCGGATACACAAGGGAATTGCTTTCGAAAGCACTGCGTTCTCCATTTTTTTCAATTGAACCAGGTTGAGCCGTTTGCTTCAATACATGTCAAAATATCAAAACATAAACAATCGAGGGGTCTTCCAATGGAAACTTATCGAAAACATATCGATTTTTGAAGTGAGCACTTTATTTTGTCACTGTTTTTTTTTTCAACACAAATTGATTTTTTTTTTTCTTTAAGTAAAACTCCTTTTTTTTCAGTATTCCATAAGTGAAACTTAGAAAGAATATAAAAAATAAGATAATAAAAAAATACAGTGTATTTACTTTAATTTGAACCAAGTACATGAGAGAAATTGAGAAAACGATGAGGTGGGCACTTTATTTTGCCTATCAGTGTAGGCCCTACGAAAGAGCTTACTTAAAATTGATTCAAGAACCATTTGGTTGATATTTGGGACCAAATTCCTCAGAAAATCGTGTGTGCCAGCTGCGACTGATTTACAAAGCGTTTGCGCAAAATAATCAAAAAAAAGGCGAGAGATTCAAATTGAATTAATAAGGTTTATTTCTATAACATGTATCATTCAAAAGAAAAATAAATGCTATGATTTGGTTGATTTGTTTTGCCGTAATCCCATTTTGTTTTAGTGACACCTATTGTGAGACACCCTGTAGGAGACTAAGGTGACATCTTGCTCTTGAGCCAGTGGGATGAATATGTCTCTCGAACTTGGGTAACTAGCAATCTAGGAGGGATACCGATCACAGAGATTCGGGAAGTGGTCAAATCCCTTGTTGGTCCCATATTTGCCTTTGTACCTTTGGGTGAAAAATAGTTATATTATCGTTAGTTCATGATATGATGTTATGAACTTTTGCGCGAGTAATCATGAATTTCGAATCATCTGACGGCACCAATACATTAAGTTCTGAAATATCGGGTTTGGTCAAATCCTCTTGTTGATCCCTAACCTCGTGTCCAATAACTTTTAGGTGAGAAAACCTGAATTTTAAGCCATCGAACGGTATCAGTACAAGAGGTTCTGAAAGTATCCGCTTTGAGGTCTAATGGAACCGATTTCGGAGTATCCGGAAGTGTCCAAATCGCTTTGCTGTCCCATGGGATGAAGTTTTTCAATAATGTGATAATCTTATCAAGTTTAATTGTGTGCCTTTAGAACACATTTTTCTACATTCCGTTAAAGCTTGGAAGTTCTAAATTAATTTCTATTGTTGTTACGGAATTTGTGTTCAATAACGACTGTTCCAGAAAGTATAAGCACACCTTATTTTAACGGTCACTTTCAACATAAAGAAATATTTCAACATATTTTGGCTGCGTCCTTTTGTTTGCACATTTCTGAATGACATAGCATCGAAAAAGTGCTCAGTTTTGTGTTACCTATCAAAATGCGCGGTCTTACTCCGGAACAACGAAAAAGTATCGTGCACAAATGGTGCATTGTGAGCAGACTCTCCTTGAGAAAATTGGCCAAGGAAGAGGGTGTAAGCGTTGGAGCGGTACGATCTGCGATTCGAAAATATAGAGAACAGTGTACGTTTGAAGATGCGCCGAAGAGTGGTCGGAAATCCGGTCCTGTTAGTCCGGATATCGAAAAAAAGATCAGGGATGCCTACAAGCGAAAACCAGCGACTTCCGTTCGGGATGTTGCGAAAAAACTAGGGACCTCGTCGAGTAACGTCATGCGTGCCAAAAAAAGACGGGCTAAAAACATACCGGAAGCAGAAAAAACCCAAAAGGAACCTAAAACAGGCCGCGTCCGTGAAACCACGGGCCCGCAAACTCTACGATTCGTTATTGTGTAGAAATTATGGGTGTATAATAATGGACGATGAAACGTATGGGAGACTAGATTAAAAAACGCTTCCCGGACCACAATTCTATACTGTAAACGAAGACAAAGACATCCCCGAAACGGAGAAGGCCGATATTTTTACCGATAAATTCGGTAAGAAGGTAATGGTTTGGCAGGCAATATGCAAGTGTGGTAAAACATCTAGTCCGTACATCACAACGGAGACGATGAACACTCAGAAATACGTTAAGGAATGTCTCCAGAAGCGATTATTGCCGATGATCAGGCAGCACGAAGGTCAAGTAGTGTTTCGGCCTGATTTGGCGTCATGTCATTACGCAAAGGACACTTTAGAATGGTACAAAAGTCAAAATGTATGTTTCGTGCCGAAAGACATGAGTCCGCCGAACTGCCCGGAGGCACGGCCAATCGAGACTTTTTGGGCTTTAACCAAAGCAAAGCTTCGAAAATTCATAAAACCAGCGGACCACGTCCAAAAATTTAAAAAAGATTGGTCAAAACTGTGCAGAAGCTAATGGGTCATGTTCGAGGAAAAGTTAGGAGTCTTGACTATAATTAAATATTAATCAAGATTAAACAAGAGTAAAATATCATGTAAAACACAAATACAAATATGATTTGCCAAATAAAATTATTAAAACTAAAAAAAACATGACTTTTTTGTTATTTTGAAAGTGTGCTTATACTTTCTGGAACAGTCTATAGTTCAATATTGGTGGGTCGCAATCCCATACAAAAAAAAAGCATTCTACTTGTTTGAATCCGACTCGAAACCATTAAACAGTTTTTTTTATCACAGGATAAAAGAACAGCTATAATTTTAAGGCATAGAATTTCGCATCAGGTATCATCGGATTTCAGAAAATGTACAAACGTTACAGCTAAAGTTGAGCGAGTCCTTCAAGTTTCCTCTTCGACGTACCTGTAAAGAGAAAAGAAAATTGTTCATTAGAATTTGGCTCAGCGTTAGATAGCAATTAAGATTACGTGAAAAGAGTATTCACGTACAGGCTTCCATTCTTTCAGCTGAAACCCTTCCATAGACCCCCTTTTATCCCTCCGCACAAACAACCCCTCCAGCCCCCATCGCAGAGCATTAGTTGCACGTTATTTCCGTAATGGAATCCGAAAATGCCACTTCGCCACCGCTCGCTCGCCCGAAGCAAATTGCAAACGAGTCCTGTACAGTATCACTGCACTGAAATTTCCATTTCCGGTGCGAAGTGAATCACATTAAAATCTATCTTTTCCTCCACATGGAAGTGTTGCTACCTCCGACGAACAGGATGACGACGGCGCTCGCTCGTGAGCGTCCTGTCCTCGGGTACAATCATCAGGTCTAATTACAGTGCGAGTCAACAAATCACCAGTCTTTCAACGAAATGTATACCGGCTGAGCCCTAGCGAAGGCACATCATCAAAATTCGTCCCAGCCAAGGACATGCGATGGCTTCAAATTTGTTTTCCTCCAAAAAGAAACGGAACGTCGACCGTCGAAAATGTGAGATCTTCGCTCCTACCGAAACTATTCGGGAGAAGAAATGGGCCATCAGCAGTGGGTGGGTGGGTGACAAATGAAACAATTATCCTAATGTTGATTACAGGGAAATAAAAGAAAACGTGAACAAACTTTTCGTCGAAATCACATCGAAAAGAGTGACGGAACCATCGTTCTGGAATCAATAAATCATTTTGATGACACCCACAAACGCCGCTGCCAGCGAAGCGAAAGCATTAACTTGTAAGCTTTTACACTCACTTTAACTTCGACTTGTTGTCGCAGTTGGCGACGCTCGTTAACTCATTCTTTGTCCGCTGGACCGGAGGAAAACCTTGAATGCTTTTCTTTTTTTTTTTTCTTTTTTCTCTCCTCCGAAAGAGCAAAGTGTCACAGCACCGAAAACTGCGGAGGAAAATCACAAACGATAACAATTTTTTCCTCCCAAGAAACATTCTTCGATAGTTTCGAGGTTTTGCAGTTTCTGTGCGCAAAAGTTCAGCAGCAGTGGGATCTTGGGTGCGACACGGCATCCGCATAGGTTGCTTGGATGGTTGGTTGGTTGGTTGGTTGGTGCATGGAGATGATGTGACGCTTCGGTGAGCGAATGTGAGATTTAACATGTGCGATTTTGCTGCAGGATGAAACGCGGGAATCATTCGAGTGAAATGTGATAAAACATGATGGTAGTTGAATTTGGTGAAAGGATGATGAATAGGGTCGGCCCATCTTTTCCGCCCTAGGGGTAAAACAGCTGTCGATGTTGAGTAGAGTTGAAGTAAACATTTCGAATTAATTATTCAGTGCATCAATAAATTTTCAAACAAAGACGTTGGATTGAGAAAATTTAAAAGCATCATCCAACTAAACTTCATACTAGATTTTTCTGGACACATATAGTTGAAATTAATAAATCATGTTACTTCAAGTGCCAAATTTTACCTATATCATGTGATTTTTAGCAGTTTGCCCCAAGTCATCAATTATTGCGAGTGGTGCGTAGGCCTTCCAATTGCTAATTAATGTTATCTGTTAAAAAAAATGTGGAGTAGGGTTTTCTTTCAAACTGCTGAGCTTGGAAAGAAAATCTGCTCTCATATCTCATGGCGAACATAGCCAGCGTCGGTGGTGTAGTGGTAAACGTGACTGCTACTTGGCACCCCAGTGGGTCTGGGTTCAATCCCAGTCGACGTCGGTGGTTTTTCTGAGGCGAAAACATCTGGTCACGCCTTCCTTCGGAAGGGAAGTGAAGCCGTTGGTCCCAGCTCATACTTATTCATGGGTCGATAGGTAGTGTCCAGGTGGTGGAGTCGGCTTCCTGGCGTCGGTGATTGTCACCATGTGAAGAAATAGGCCGACGTAAAATAGAAAAACACATAAAAAAATCTCATGGCGAACGTAGTATAATAGAGTAAAGACTGTATTCGATGAAATTTGGACACACAAAATAAGTCTTTCTTAAGCCCGATTCTTTTCAAACTTTCTGGAAATAAAGTACTACTAAATGGTTAAATTTTGACATCATTGGTTTATTGAACCTCTTCTCCCAACCCAAATGCCCGCACCTTTGCATTGACCCCTTTCATCAAATTTTGGGCAATGATAGGACCGACTTGCTTACTTACTTTTAACCACACTTTCTTTAGTTCAAGTTCATTTTCTATCAGTTTTGGAGTTTTAACGAGCTTTGCCTTCATGATTGCGTCTTTTGGTACAAAAACTACATTATTATCTTTGTACCAATCTAAGACGGGCCGGGCATTGTGGCAAGATGCCAAATCCGGCCCAAACAGTGTCGGGCCATCGTGAGATCTCAAGAAGGGCAGAAGTCGTTTTTGGAGGCATTCGTCCTTGTAGATTTGTCCGTTGACGGTCCCAGGGGTGATGAAGGGCTGACTCATTTTGCCACATCCGCAGATCGCTTGCCAGACAAGGAGTTTTTTGGCGAATTTCGACAGTTTCTTCTTCCGTACACTCTCCGGAACGGCCAACTTAGAGGTGGCGACGTAGTGTTCCTGTCCTGGCATTTGTTTGGTGTCGGCTTTAATGTAGGTCTCATCGTCCATCACAATGCAGAACGGTTTTGTGAGCCACTCCCTGTACAGTTTTCTTGCACGAGTTTTGGCCACCGAGTTCTGTTTATCGCTCCGGTTCGGTGCCTTCTGGACCTTGTACACATGTAATCCAGAACGTTTCATTGTTTTCTGCACAAAACAAACTGAAACTTTCGCCTTTTTCGCAACATCCCTGATCGAAATGTTGGAATAACGCTTAAATTGGTTCAATACCATCCTGGCCTTCTCCGGATTTGATGTGCCACGTTTTTTGCCACTACCATTTTTCCGCTTGGTTGTCTTACGGTCCTTGAACGTTTTGATCACATGAGATACGGTTGAATGTGCGATTCCGAGCTGTTTTCAGATCCATCGATGAGAAGCGTTTGGGTTTTCGAAGTGAGTGCCCAAAATTTTTTGGCGCACTATTTCTTCATTCGAAGCCATCACTGAAATCATTCGACCGATTTTCGCGAAACTCATTACACAATTGACACAACACAATGAAATAAATTCAGTTAAAATTTCAATAATTTTTACCCACACGCTAAAAAGTTACGAACAATTGCATGTGTCCAAATTTCATCGAATACAGTCTTTACGTGTGAAGTAAATGTTAAGATGCTTTGCATCATTGTAATGGGCTTCAAATGGTGAGTTGACAACTTCGAAGGAGGGTGCGACCGACCTCTGGTCCTCACAAGTTCCTACCTCACGCCTCCACGAGTCATATCATCACAAAAGACTGCCAGCTGAAACATGGAGACGCTGGTTGGCGTAGCCTAGGCAATGTTGTCATTTTGACAATAGCGAAGTGAGGGGGTGCGACCATATAATTTTCCATTCTCATATCAATTAATGATTTCAGCAGGCTTTGGAATTATCTTTGCATTCCAAAACCGTTTATCTCAGGAGCCTGGAGCAACATGACATGGATAAAAGGCTGAATTTGTTTTTCAGCATTTCAGCATAACATTTACTTTGAATTTGCACTTCTGAACATTAACTACTATGTTCTTAAAAGAATGGCATGCGCTTATGGGTAGTATAGGATTATATTTTAATATTGCGTTTAGTGGTATTTGGATTAGATAAACCATTTATTTCAGAAACCATCACACTGGGCTCTTCGATCGCTCCAATTGCTATCATAGAAATGTAACTAAAACAATATAAACAACAACAGCAACAACATTATTATTATTATTTAAATAGCCATACATCGTATTTACGATATGACTTTATCTACAACATTTCGCCAATATACTCGAACTATGGCTGCCTCTCTCCAACCTCGTTGACGACCCACACTCGCCAGATCCTGTTGTACCTGGTCCGCCCATCGTGCTCGCTGTGCCCCACGCCTTCTTGTACCGGCCGGATTCGAGGCGGACACCATTTTTGCAGGGTTGTTGTCCGGCATTCTCGCAACATGCCCTGCCCACCGTATCCTTCCAGCCTTCGCGACCTTCTGAATGCTGGGTTCGCCGTAGAGTTCAGCGAGCTCGTGGTTCCATCTTCGCCACCACACTCCATCCTCCTGTACGCCGCCAAAGATGGTCCTAAGCATCCGGTGTTCGAAAACACCAAATGCTTGCAGGTCCTCCTCGAGCATCGTCCACGTCTCACCGATTGTTCTGGGTCGTATTCTGCTGTAAATGTTCCTGTGCTTGCTTTTTTTTACGGCTGGCTTGCAGGGCCTGACACCAACCCCCTACTTTCCGGAGGACCATAGTGCTCAGTTGAATTTAGAGTCCCACGCTGGCACATGGACGGTGATTCAGCCGCCCCTGACATGGGGAACAGACGCTGTTTTGAGCCGCTCCTAACCTGGAGAACAGACGCATTGGCATTTCCTCCGAATGCAGGTGCTAAATAGCTTGGTTATAGCGCCGCTGCTCACCGAACAACAACAACATGTCTTATAAAATAATATTTCTCGTTCAAATTATAGTTTTGATATTTTCTGTTTTCAGCTTTTCCAGGACTAGTAGGACATTAATACATATCTAATTATATTTTTTTTATTACGCATATTTTACGCATATTATGTTCTCGTATTGACTTACTGTAGCCGCTTTTGACATGGTCAACTAATTTAATTGTGTCTTAAAATACCATGTACATCATTCAAGTTGGAAATTTGTATCAATAGCATTTTTGTCTTCTATGATATTTTAATTTTTTATGTGAGGAAAGTAAGACCTTGTAAAGAACGAGCAAAGTATATGTATTTCAGTTTTGATTTCTTTCATATTGGATCAGTTTACAAAAGCATATGAGTCCTATACGTACAAGCAGTGAAAGATGCGTTTGAAAGTTTTATTCCTTGAATATATGATTATATATTATTATTGCACCAGTTACGGTCAACGCTAAACGACGGTGCCAGAACAGTTCGAAACGTATACAAGGAAAAGAGTCGTGTCGTAAAAATTTGTTTTCGCTTTTTCACTGCGCTCTAGCGAAACTCATCCGAATCCTGCGGAAAAGTTCCGTCTTCTTGCGTCGAGAGTCTCTGGGCTGAGTCGAAATAGTTTGGCACATTGGACTGCCTTAAGTCGCTAGAAGCACAAGCGTTTTGATCCTTACTTACATTTCATTCGCTGACTACGGAGAAGTTATTACGAAGTGAAAAATCTCTTGTGTGAATATTTTCCATTTTTCGTCTCGCATCGTTCCTTTCTCCCTCGGTACTGTTCATAGTAGTTTCGTTCAGTTAGCTAAAAGTCTTTCCTATCGGGATTTCACGGTGTCGGAAGCTACTAATCGGGAAACGTAGCATTTATAATTACCCGTTCCCGATAGTAATAGGTCCATTTCCGCGACAACAATTTAGTCGCCGTGCTTCAATCAGTGAAACTACTCTGCCGTTCTGGGCGGCAGACGACACTATTCGGAGCACCAGAAGTAAGCGTCTATCCAAATAAAGGCACTCAGTCAGACGTCGGTGTGAGCGAGATAAGGCGCTATAACAAGGGGTCGGTCAATCTGATCAATTTTAAATCTTCAAAAGATTTCAAATCTTTGCAAAAGATTGGGCTACTGATCGGGCAATCTTGGTAAAAAAAACATACAAATTTACTTCTTTCATTCAAATTCTGTCAGTGGTTCTTATTATCATTCAGTCGCGGCACCTACTAATGAGGCGGAGGTGTGACATCTGCTAACATATTAAAACAGCCTGTCGACGTTCGTCTCACGGTACAAGAATTTGACTCGATGGTTTGACGAGTTATGTGATGTCCACCACATCAGCGGGCGCCTCGATGATATGATGTTTTCATTGTCAATGACTGCTTTCAGGAAATGCGTACCAACATCGGCATTGCACGGCGGAGGAATTCACTAAACCGTACTACATATAGAAGCGTCGACAAGAGGCGCCACCAAATGGCTCGACTCTACATAGACAAATGTCTATGGACTATTAAATTTTAAGATAAACCGTCGATACCGGTGAATTCCACATTACCATTCCAGCAGAAATTTATTATTACAGCTCAGGGAAAGAAGTGGAGGATTATTGCGACTGCTTTCAGCTGCACGATGCTATATTCTAGGATTAGGACGCTGAATGATGAATTCATCTGAATTGGAAATATTATTCAAATATTAATTCATAAATTTTATTAAATTACTGGTTTTCGGCTTCTTACTCTCCAGTTCATTTTTTGTATTGAAAATGAGTTTGGTTTGAGTTTTGTTATAAGCAGTCTATTAGGAATCTAAAAAAACAAGTTGGAGTTCTAGGCAGCCTCCTTAGCGTATTTGAGGATTGTTTCTGAAGAATTTTGTTCGACATATGAGGAGGTTCTACCGGATCTCGTTCTTGGTCACTGGTTAAGGATTAATCTGGTCCGCCAGATTTTACTGGACCGGAGCGATCTTTAAACTTCCTCCTATGTGATTAGGACTTTTTCTATTGGAAGAGCATGTGTCGTTTTTTTTCTGTAGTACAGGCCACGAATAAGGCCGTTCCCGCAACCGTATCAATGTACACATTTGCTTGTTAATTTCCATAAGAAACGGATTCTTCTGTCAGCAGCATGGTATCAACAATGGTATCGCCCGCATTACAATCAATCGTCTAAAAATGAGAGAAATGTTTTTCAAACTAGTGAAGTTCTTAAATTCACGCTAGTCTTACAACTTCGCGGGCTATAGTCGTACTGGTGGCTAAAATTTGTCCTGCGTAGAAAAAACAATGAAAAATTGAAGACAAAATGAATCGTGTCGACAAACATCCTCCTGGTGTTACATGTTCCGTCGCAGTATCCAGCCGCGATCGACGTCGAACTTCAATTATACGTGCAGTAGGAATCTTTTTAAACCATTCCTAAAGAAGATTAAAATTTGTTTTAAAAGCAATGTTTGAAAAAAATATGTTGCTACCAGCTGAACAGTCTCGTGTGAAACAATAGCTTTACAGGAGGCGTATTGTATAGACAGGATAATAAAACATCAATAAAAATGGAAAAAATAGCAATAAAAATATGTGAAATCGCCACTACATTATTGAACACTGTGCCAACGAAAAAATAACAATTCGCACTAGAAAAATATAAAATAGCAATAAAAAATTGATAATTCATTTTCAATAATTCAAAAGTAACCGGTAAAACTTTCAAAAAAAGCAATGGCAATTAGTATAAACGCAATAATAAACTGATGGTTTTCCGTCATAATAATAAGTTCTAGCGGTATACATGTGACAAAAGTCTTCAAATCTTTAAAATCTAGTGGAGAAGGAGTTCCGATCGCCCTGCCCTACAACATCAATTTCCATCTGCTTCCGAGTTCTCCGCTTCAGTCTATCGAAACCATCGGAGTCTAGCGAAACTGCCGTCGGCCCTATCTCCATCATCGCGGCCTATTGTCCCAAGCAAGCCAGCACCGCTAACGGAACAACACCGGTCCTACGGAACGGCATTCGCAAGCTAACTCGGAGGCAGGGGCAGTTTATCATCGCCGGCGACCTAAATGCGAAACACGAAACCTGGGGGAACACCCGGCGCTACTGGAACGAAATAATTCTGCAGGAAGACCTGGAAGAGGGCCATTACACCGTCCTGGGCCCGGATACTCCCACCCGGTTGAGCAGATCCGGAGTCCATTCGACAATCGACATCTTCCTCACCAACTTGGAGAACAACATCGCCCAGCCGATCGTACACCAGGAGCTCAGTTCGGACCACTATCCAGTGGTGGCTGAAGTTGGGTCCTCAGTCAACCGGCATCGAATCACCAGACGAAACTACCATCGCGCCAGATGGGAGAGGTTCCGACAACACGTTGACGATACCGTCGATTTCAACGTACACCTCGAGTCAACTGATGACATCGATAGACAACTGAAGAGCATCGAGCAAACAATCCTTCAGGCCCGGGAGCAACATGTACCGGTAATTGATCAGGTGAGCAACTGTATACCGATTGATAGACCCACTAAAGAACTTATACAATTGCGCAACGCCATTCGAAGGCAATACCAGCGAACTGGTTTGTCAACGCTACAAAGTTACTGTAATTGAGTGACGAAAATTATTAAGGCCAGAATGGTGGACCTTAAGAATAACAATTTTGCCGACAAGATCCGCTCTCTCCCAGATTGTGCAAAGCCGTCCTGGAAGTTGACAAAATTTTTGAAAACTAAGCCAAGGCCCATTCCACCGTTGATCCCACTAGATAGCAATGGCTCTAGGGATCGCTTGATAACTCCTGCAGAGAGGGCTGCTGAGATAAGTCAACACTTCGTCAGCTCCCACAATCTCGGACATAACATCGTCAGTCCACACGAAGCTGCCGTTAGCGCGCTTATTACTAACATTCATATAAGCCCCAACGACTTCACAGAGGAGTTGGAGATCACAGCTGACGAATTGTTGACATATATCAAATGCTCAAAGAACTTGAAGGCCCCAGGTTTCGATAACATCTTGAACTTGGAGCTCAAGCAATTGAGCCCCCAGTTCTATAACCATCTGGCAATGGTTTTCAACCAATGCCTCCGACTTGGCTACTTCCCCACGTGCTGGAAGTCAGCCAAAGTCATCCCCATCCAGAAACCTGGGAAAGATCCTTCGTGTTCCAAGAGCTATAGGCACATCAGCCTTCTCTCGGGATTATCCAAGCTGCTTGAGAAAGCGATCTACCGTCAGCTTCTTTCATCTGCCGACGAGCTGAACATCCTGATCGACGAACAATTTGGCTTCCGACGTGGTCGGTCGACAATTCAACAACTTAATCGAGTAACCAACATCCTCAGACGGAACATGTCTGTTTCGAAATCATCTGCCATGGCACTTCTCGTCATCGAAAAGGCCTTTGATAACGTGTGGCATGATGGCTTGGTGTACAAGCTGCATCGATACAATCTTCCCATCTTTCTGGTGAAGATAATTAAAAACTATCTGACGGACAGGACATTCCGTGTTTCGCTGCAAGGTGCAGTTTCCGATGCACAGGAGATTTCCGCCGGTGTTCCGCAGGGAAGTATACTAGGTCCACTTCTGTTCAACCTATTCACCTCGGACATACCCCCGCTCCCTGAAAATGGATCTCTGTCGTTGTTCGCCGATGATACATCAGTCGTCCTCAATGGTAGGGTAACAAGAGCGGTTACAGCGAAACTGCAGCGAAGCCTGAATGTTCTGTCAGAATACTTCACCGAATGGAAGATCTGTATCAACGCAGCAGAGACCCAGGTCATCCAATGCCCACACTCCAACTCTCCCAGACTTGTTCCGCCTGAGGATTGTAAAATTAGCCTAAACAACACAACGGTGGAATGGGCCAAATCAGCTGTCTATTTTGGCGTTACCATAGACAGCAAACTTATTTTCAGGGAACAGGTTGACAAAACTGTCACAAAGTGTAACGTTCTGTTGAAGCTACTGTACCCATTGACCAACAGAAGGTCTACATTATCGCTGAAAAACAAGCTTGCTGTCTACTAGCAAATCATACCCCCGGTCATCGAATACGGCATGCCAGTCTGGGAGAGTTGCACAAAAACACATCACCTGAAGCTTCAGCGTGTTCAAAATAAGTTCCTCAGGATGATCCTGAACACCCCTCTGAGGACAAGAACACCTGAGGTCCACCGTCTGGCCGAGATAAAAATGCTCGACGATCGCTTTAGTGACTCTATCAATCGGTACAGGGCACGCTGCCTGACATCGGACCACCAGATCATCCGGAATCTGGTTCCCCACCCCTAGGACTTCAAATGAAATGAAATTGTAGTTGTATGTAGTTGTAGATTAAGTAGGTTATCAAATTTTAACAAACAATGCTCCAAGGGCTGATCTGAAAATTAATTTGAAACATAAAACACACTAAATACATTAAACATATAAAACACATAAACAAAGCTGAAGAGCCCATTAGGCTTAAACACTTGAAATTGTTAGTTAGTATATAAGATAAAGAATGATAAATAAAAACAATTTTAGTAAAGATTGGAATCGGAAAAAATGCGACACTTTGTTTTGGATGTAACTTTTTATCGCGTAAGTAAAAATTAAAATTGAAATTTGAAATAAATTTGAAATTTTAAGTAATACTAGTTTAGAGTGCTATGTTTATGTGTGCAAAATTTTATTGCGATTTGTCAAGTAGTTTTCAAGATGCATTCGAAACAAGAAGAGCTACGTCAGCAAATCTTGGGCGCGGTGATCGATAATCCTGGTCAGTCGCACAGATGGATCGGAAAAAGGCTTGGAATCCACCATTCCACCGTGTCCCGCGTTGTGAAGATGTTTCAGGAGACAAAGACCATCGAGCGGCGCGCTGGAAGCGGCCGATAACCGAAAACGGAATACCCAGAGAAGGCGCGGAAGATAAGGCAGTACTTTAAGAATAACCCGAACCTTTCCACCTGAGACGTGGCCAAAAAGGTCAATTCGTCGAAGTGGTTCGTCCAGCAGACCATGAAGCGGGCTGGGCTACGTGTTTTTAGGGTCAGGAAGGCGCCAAACCGGACTGACAAGCAAAACACAGTGGCCAAATTGCGTGCGCGGAAGCTGTACCGTGAGTGGCTGGTCAAGCCAGGCTGTCTCTTCATGGACGACGAGACATATATCAAGGCGGACACCAAACAAATCCCCGGCCTCGAGTTTTTTGTCGGTACGTCCCGCATGGAGGTTCCGAACAGTTCCGGAAGAGAAAGATGGAGAAGTTTGCGAAGAAGTACCTGTTGTGGCAGGCGATCTGCGAGTGCGGACGGTACAGCAAGCCGTTCGTTACAACCGACACCATAAACGGGCAGATTTATCGAGAGGAATGCTTGCAGAAGCGCTGGCTGGCCTTCCTCCGCTCTCACCGTGGTCCCACGCTGTTCTGGCCGGATCTTGCTTCGTGCCATTACGCCAAGCCTGTAATGGATTGGTACGAAGCGAATAGCGTTAATGTGGTCCCGAAGGAGGCGAACCCACCAAATACACCAGAACTTCGTCCGATCGAAAAGTTTTGGGCGATAATGAAGAAGAAGTTGAAGAAAAGCGGAAAAACATTCAAAACCGATGAAGCTTTGAAGATAAATTGGGAGAAATTGTGTAAGGAAGATGGATAAAGCCTCGCCCAAGATCTCATGAGCAGTGTTAAGAGAAATGTACGAGCATTCAGCTTGGGGGAGGAAATAAATTATGCCAAAACATTGCTAATTCATAGTTATTTAATCCCTGAAAATTTGAGAAGTATCCGATTTAAAATGAATTTTTGGTGATCATTTTTTCCGAGTCCAGTCTTTATCTTAACATGCAACCCACTTTGCCTTGTTTTACAAAATTGTCAGTTTGTGTTCACAGTGTCAGTGTCAGTTTGTATTTACAAACAGGTTGGCGAGTTTTAATTTGTTGCGATTCAGCAGGATTTTGTGAAAAATGTACGACAAGAACGAAATCCTCAGATTCACGCAAATTAGAGACCTCTCGAGTACTTTTTCGAACAGATGTATCTGATTTTGTAAGCTGGCGATGGTATATAGCCTGGAGGGTGCACTAGCTTCATTCGGCAGTGCGTAGCGGCGAGGCGCCAATGTGGAACCATAGAAGGTTCACTGGCGACCAACCATTGGTCTTCGCGCTGCAGGCTGTTTCTAGCAAGCCCTTGGCTAGGCAACTGTTGCTAAGCAGCCATTAATTATGCAGTGGTGTGCCAGGCAATCGGTTGCCCAAGCCGGTGATGTATTCGTAGCCAGCCAGTGGGTGCAACCACGACGAGCGAAATAAGGTGCTTGTGTGTGTGATCTGGTTGGTAGCCATCTTGCTTCTTCTAAAGGCCGAGAAGGTTTGAATTCAAATGCGGACCTCAAATCGGTCCTTTTCAGGACTACCAATTCAATTTTGAGAGAGTTTATTTGATTTTTTTATTTGAATTTATCCAACATTACTTTCCATGTTCATACCAATTGGTATGAGGCTTAAACAATTTTAGTTTTCTCTTCCTTGATTATTTTGAGCATTGTGTACAATTTACAAATGGCTACCGTCACGAAAAATTGAAACACCGGACACTAATAATTCGATGGTTTCTTGATTGATTTATTTTTGAGATTTTTGTTCTAATCTAGGGGTTTTTACGATTGCCACTTAAATTACTCAAGTATTTAACATTTTACAAGTACAAGATGAATATATTTTGTGCACAAATTCATCCATCGGTGTTGGAAAATTTTAAAGAATATTGCGTTCCAGCAATTGTCAAGGAATTTTCTATTCCTGATTTTCGAACAGGATATTTCGAATTGAATTCTCGGCACATTCCAATTAGTACAATTATGAATAGTTATTCTGTTGTGTTAACGATTTGTGTTTTATAGTTTTACTTCTAGGAAGAAATGAATTCTGAGAAACTGTGGAAGTGAGAATAAGTATAATGCCTAATCGTTTTGATGCCAACCATATGCGTAAATTTCGGAAGCGTATTAATATCTAACATACGGAAAATCCTCCAAAACAACCATCTACCGATGTTGAGTGAGCTCGTGGTTATCGGGTGAAACTGAAAGCAGCCAGAGGTAATGCGTTGCCAACTACTGATTGAAACGCTGGAGAAGAGCCTTCATCTCGAGGCTGTATCATCATTTAAAACAAATGGCCCTTTTTAGGGCGACCAATTGCTTTCTTAAGAGTGTGCAATACAATTTTCCAACATACTTACTATCTAGTGCTGGTCTAACGATCTGTTAGGCCCACATCTGTGCTATTTTGTTCAAACTACGCCTTACGGGTAGGGGTCAAATAAAAATTTGAAAATAACTGAAACAATTGGAACGCTAATAGCTTTATCATTTGTGGATAGATTTTCGAGATTTTTGCTTCAATCAGTTGCAGATTTTTTCGACTGTCAACTATCAAAAATATCATTGAATATTGGCTTTGAATTCCCAAACCAACTCTGAACAATCTATACATGCAGTACCTGCGTTGCTACGAAACTAACGAAAGTAATCAAACGGTTTACGTCAACCGGTCGTGTGTTAAACACAACCCCACTGATTTTTTTTAATAAAATAAATTCAGCTTCTTAATTTAATTTAATTTTAATAATATATTTTTGTTAAAATAATCAAATTGTTAATTTTAAAACAATTATAATAAGCATTGAAAGTATTGCAAATATAGTAAAATCCTACACAATTTAAAAAAAATTACAGTAATAATAATTGGTTTTATGTAATAAATTATAATCATAAATAATAATTAAAATAAATAGTTTTAAATGGCATCTTCCCCATACAAACCCTTTCTTATCTTTTCCGGGTAACATGGACAGTGCTTGGGTCAACATTCGGCTCATGAAATCTAGATCATCGTCGCTTGAATAAAAACTGTCCATTTTCAATTTACAAGCTTAGCTAAATGTTTAAAAACGTAATGCCAATTGTTTTCAGTAAATTTTAGCTGGAATTTATTTGGATGTCTCCGGTGTGGAAAACAGTAACTTAGAATGACTATTGTAATAGCAACGACCGGTGTGGCGATGGGTGACTACTTTTAAATGAGAGCGCTGTGCGCTACTAAAATAGCAGCGCAAATTATAACGACCGGTACGGTTGCTCTAAGCTAAATTATTTGCTACGTTCTGCAAGTACAGAAAATCATATAAATTGAAACAAAAAACCTAATCTTAACCTACAAATCCCCTAAGGGTCGTGTGCAGTCTGCACAAAGAGTTACCTGGCATTGATCGTTGAGAAGAAAACCCAAATTTTGTAATTCAAGATGAGTATTGCTCCAGCATAACTAATAAAAAAAAATTCCAGCTTAAAGCTGCATCGCAGCTAAAAACAAATGGACATATTCTAGACTTTGCGGGCTACTAGAAAGAAGTTGGTCAAGAAGTTTTTTTATAAAGTTTATAAATGTGTTGAACTGTTGAACTTTCATTCTTGCTCAAGCGCAAGTTACATCAAAATAAGATAACGCACTCACATAACGTACATTAAAAGTCAAATCAGTTAAAGATTAGGTGCTTCCTAAATCATAAAAATAAATCCAATTTCACCACAAAACCAAACGAACTAAGAAAACTTCTGCATTAGAATACCTTCCCTCGAATTTAATTCCTTTGTTTACGACCTGCTAAGACCCGGTAGATCCATACGCCAAACAACAAACCTCATAAACTTCCGCTACGAGGCCCTCGGGGATTGCACCGCTTTTGTTTTCGGGCGAAAATGTCTTTTCTTGTATCTCGTATGCCACTTTCAACAGCACCATTTTCATTTCCATTCTGACCATTCCGCTTCAAGGACGCTCACACGTTCTTCAATTAACCGAAGCCAATGATATCACCCAGGCAGACTGTTGTCCAATTTAACCCCTCTTCGAATCGATACGCATTTTGACCTCGAATTTTTCTCTTCAACCACGCTACGAGCTACTACTATTGTGTCTGTGTTCTATTTTTTTTTTCATCTATTTTTCTGATAGCCCATTTTACATGCTACTCGTCTGGGGCTACACCGCAAACATCAATCAATTATTTATCGGAAGTAATTTCCCTGGAAAATCGACGTCGACGACCGAACCACGAGAGGCCCCAATCGGCGTATCAGCGTGGAATATTTCCACATGCAGCCCCCATAATGATACCCACCTTCATCGCTCGGAACTTCAACTCCTCCTTTGGATACCTTTGACATTATCTGATACGGCTCAATTTAATGAATTGCGCCTCAAAACGAGCCAATGAACATGATGCAAGGCGTGTGTGTTTTGCGCTAACACGGCATAATGGTTTCATTGATTGAATGAACGAGATGGATGACAACGACTGGCAACACTGCACAGAGACAAATTTGATGGTCAATTTTACCATTATAAGGGGTTAGGATGACTATTGCAGTATAGTGATTTTGAACCGACTATGATCATGGTCAAAACGACCATTAAAAATAGATGATCCAACATTTGCCATAATGTCTGAATAGTCCTTGTTACCATGATCATAGTCAAAAATGCATTCGATCATTTTAATGGTTATTGTAAGCATTATATGCAATAGTCATCCTGAACATGATTTAATTGTCGGTATAACGATAGATTTTTTCTCAGAGCGGAAAAGTGTTCGTTAATCTAACATACACGCCAAGATCAAATTACCGAATATTAGGTTTTGGTAGTAAAATTTAAAATTTCGATGAAAATTACCGATAAATTACGTTTAATTTTACATATTTTTTAAGTAAACTAGCTTTTCACATGTTTACGTAATTTTTTACCTAAAATTAGTTAAAAATTTTATCACTGTGCGTTGCCTCTGAAAACCAACACAATTGCGAAGATTTGTGCTTCTTGCCGCTTCCTCGAATAGTATCAGGCTAAATAGCTTTAGGGACAAAGATTTGTGGCCGCCAACCAGAAGGATGAGTGAAAGTATAGGCGGATCAAGTAAATTCCGGAGAAATTTGAAAAGGCGGTTCTGCGTTTGTAAACAAACATTCCCATCGTCGATTTCTCGCGAGCCATGGTTAAATTCAGGACACTTACACTTGTATAGCTCAATTTGATAAAGATCCAGCAGAACCGGCTTCGCAATTTTCTCCAGAATAGGGGGTTTTAATTTAAAAAAGAGATGTTTCTTTTCATTGATTTCCTCGATTTTTAAACCAAAAAAACCTTATAATTTTTATTTTTACAAACTGGCATGAGGTTCACAAAGTGAAATTTATGCAAAGTGACAGCAAGCTGGCCTGTCGGAAAATGCAAAGCCTTTTTGACGTTTTTGATGCATGAAATCAATGGTTGGTTCGTTAGTTTAGGTAGTCTGTTTTTTTTTGTAGCGTGTTTTATGGTGAAATAGAATGGTGTTGCCGAATGGACGTTTGGCATAAAGAAGTTTGGCCAAATGGACGTTTGGACTAATGCAAAAATGGTACTTGGCATCAAAAGCTCTTAATTAATAGCTGTGGAAGTGCATTTAGAACACTAAGTTGAGAGCAAGCAATAAGCTAATTGTGAAAGCAATAAGCTTGAAATGCTAAAGAAGAAGAAGACAGAATCATGGTTTGCAAAAGCAAGGCACTCTTAGCACGACCATTTTCGATCATTCAAAAGTCTACTTCATTCCAAACAGCAAAACGTTTCCATGACAACTATGAACTGTTGACGTAGTGTTAGAGCTTAAAATTTGGAATTTTCTTGAAATGAATAATCCACTAGAGCAACTCTCAAAAATATATCGGGAAACTCAATATTCGACAGATATTCTCTTCACAGTTCAAGATGTTTGCAGTCCAGCCTACAAGTGGCCGAAATATATCAAGAATATTATCGTATCCCGGACCTTTTGTTATGCGGAGAGAATCAAGCTAACAACATTTTTTTTTGGGTCAACGGATATCGGAATTGTGACGGTTGGCTCGAGTTTTTGGTGTGTTTCAAAGGACCTTCTTTCAGTCGTCATGAACCAGAGCTGAAATCTCTTTCAGTTTACTATGCGCGAGGTAAAGTGCAAAAAAAAATTTCTCGTTTTGTCTAATGCATGGCAGGTATGAGTTTCTAGATGGATCTGATCGTGATATTGAAATAAAATAGGTCAATGTATATTTATGTGTATTCTTCATTCAAATAGTGAAATTGTCATATACTTGTCCCATTTGTTTTGCTTTAGTTTGATCATATTATCTCTCACCATGTTTTGATAATCGTCAGTCATTTTGAGGCTAGATTTTTCTGAGAAATTGTATTGTAACTATTGATCAAAAGGACGAATAACTCATTTGAGAAAAGTCGAAATTTAAAATCAGATTCTACTGTGAAATGCCATGCCACGTAATTTTCGGGTTCGAAGCCATTCAGCCAAATATCTTTTAATCATTTGATTCCGAATGAAATCTCAAAAGTAAAATAAGAAAAATGCAATTTTATTAAACCTCAAAATTATCAAATATTAGTTTTTACATAATTCACCAGTCGGCTCAAAATTTCTCAAATTGAAATGCACGTTTACATTACGTTTACATTTGTTTGATTAGTGAAACTCCAAAGAACTGCTCATGTTTGAAAGAAGGAAAAATCTCACATAAGAGTTCGCTTTCGAGCAAGCACTTGAATCATAAGTTCGCTTTTGGATACAGGAATATGCTTCGTCAAATATACAGTGCTTTATTTCGTTGATCAGTAAAACTACAAAGAACTGCTCATATTTGAAAGAAGGAACAACCTCACAAAGAGTAATAAACCGGGCAAGCGCTTGATTCAGAAGTTAGCTTTCGAATACAGGAATATGTATCGTCATAGAAGGCTCATGTGCAAGGAATCAAAAGAAGGTATCTTTCGGAGGAACTGCATATTTCATCAAGCTTATAAAAAATAATGAACTTTTCTGTCTAGCTATTTAACATAATACATATTTCCACCAAAAATCAGGAGTCCACGATTTTATCAAAACATATTCATACTTCTCATGTTTATGGGCAAAAGGCCGAATACCATTTTTTGCATTTTTGAACATAAAAATTTCGTTTTTTAGTGAACTGATATAGTTGAAACTTAATTAGAATGCTTATTACTGCAAATGCGCACACTTATTGATAAACTCCAAGTGTACAGGGTGCGGCAGAAAATAATGCAAAAATGTTCAAACTTGAGTATTGGGTTAACTCGCGTAGCTAGTGACTAATTTCTGTCGAAAGTGTATTTGTTTATGTTTACTTTCAAGTGCTGCTTACAAACATTCTCTTTATTTATTGCAAATTCGTCAGAATGTTCACGGAAGAAGTGATCACCAGTTTTCTGCTCGCCCAGAAAGAGCCGAAAGAGATTGCCAAGGTGGTAGGGTGCCATTTGGCAACAGTTTACTGCATTAAAAAGTCCCTGCAGGATGGTCCTAAGCAGCGGAAGCCGGGAAGCGGACGTCCGCGCTTTGCACGCACGCCGAACGTGATCAAATCGGTCCGTGCAAAAATTGCTCGCAACCCGGTGCGTTCCATAAGAAAACTTGCAAAGGAAGCCAATATTTCGGAGAAATCCATGCGGAGAATCATCAAAGAAAACCTGCATGCATCTTCCAGAGCCAGAGTGAAACGCCACTTGATTACGGACCGGGTCAAGGAACTACGAGTGACTCGTTTCAAGAGATTGCTTTCCTTGTTGAAGAAGGAAAAAGTGATAATCCTGTTCTCCGACGAAAAGCTTTTCAGCATCGATGCTGTGGCCAACAGCCGCACGGACCGGTTCATTTCACCGCAGAAAATGGAGAACGTTCCGGAAAAAGTGAAATTCAAATTTCAAACCAAACATCCGGCTGGTGTCATGATGTTTGGCTTGGTGGCGTCCAACGGTTTGAAAATGCCGCCTGTTTTCATTGATGCTGGAGTTAAAATCAATACCGAAGTGTATATCGGTATTTTAAAGGACCAAGTGCTTCCCTGGGTGAAGGCCAACTTCTCCGAGGACCAAAACGTTGTCCTACAGCAGGATGGAGCGCCGTTTCACACGTCCAATCGAACCCATAATGGTTGAACGATAACATGAAGTTTTGGCCGAAGGATTTGTGGCCCCCTAGCAGTCCAGATCTTAATCCGTTGGATTATTCGATTTGGGCATATGTTGAAGCACGAGCCTGCAAAACATCACTCCCTAGTGTGAAAACCCTGAAGTCAACCATAACACGCACATGGCAGTCAATGTCGGAGGACTACGTCCGAATGGCATGGTCTGGCTTCCGGCGTCGGCTCGAGGATGTTATTAATAAAAATGGAGGACACATTGAATACATTTGTTTAAAAGGACTTTATAAAGATAACTGCAAACGAAAATGTTGATATTATTGCTTGAATTAGTTGAAAATGGGATTTGAAACCTACCTGCTGTTAATGGTAGGGTACAGCTGTGTAAGGAAATGTTTATGAGTACAGTTGACGTGAAGAATAGGGTTTTTGTACCGGGAGTACCGGTACCGGAATTTCCGGGAGTACCGACCAATTTTCGGTACCGAAATACCGGTACTGGCTTAATGAAAGTACCGGCATTTTCAAGCAAAAAGTTTTGGTCCGAGTGGAAACTAAAACTTCCGGTGGTTAAAACCACATTATTTGAATGCAGCAGCTAGTGAGAATGATATTTTTATTAACTAAAATTTCAAACACCTGATCCACTGTGCAACCTTGGCAACTCAGTTCGATTTTGAATGACAAGATTGACAAACAGCTGCGTCTCGCTCAGTTCATTCATGTTCATACGTATAACACCAATACCACTACAAATCATCTTTGCATGAATGCAGTCGTGACGTACTTCTGTCGGAGAATTGAAACTGTCATTGTCCAGTATTGTTTACGGTGGTGAATGGAGTGATCAGTATCATTGAAGATGGAATTTGAAGCAATTAGCAAGGAAGGAGTGCCGGAACCTTCCGTTTGGAGATATTTTCTTCGTGGAATTAAAAACCGTGGTGTTGCAAAATGTGCTAAGTGTTCCAAAGTGATCAAATGCGAAGGTTCGAGTTCCTCCGGATTGAAAAAACATTTCAAAGGAGTACATAGAATCAATTTGGATAAACGTCCGGCGTCCGATGACGTACCTCAAGACAATCAAACCGCAACGACATCGTCACATCCCAAAAAGATCGTCACACTTCATCAGTATTTTTCCAAATCGTCCCCGCTTGAGGCCGCTTTGGCAAGGATGGCTGCTGAGGACAATATTCCATTCAACACAATTTGCAACTCAGAGGGCATCTGGCTTGGATTATCCCGAGGAAATCACCGGGTGATATCAGTCTGAAGGTCAAAGCGCACTACATTTTTGTTGTTGGGGGGTACCGAAAGGAGTTTGGTGAAATCAGGAAGCAAGGCCGTAAGATTAGTATCACCTTCGATGAGTTGACTTCAACTCGGAACCGCAGATACATGAACGTAAATGCTCATAACGGTCAGCATACCTGGAACTTGGGTCTGAAAAGGATAGTAGGATCAATGGATGCCGAGAAATGTGTCAAGCTGTTGGAAGAGATCTTGTATGAGTATGGCTTGCCCCTCACCGAAGACGTTGTAGCAGCAACGACAGATGGTGCATCTGTAATGAAGAAAGTCGGAACATTATTTCCCGCGGATCATCAAGTTTGTCTTGCACACGGGATAAACCTTGCTGTCACGAGTGTGCTTTATTCCCATAATGAACCAACATACAATCAACGTGAGCTGAGCGGAGAAGGTTTGTTCATTTCAAATTATTATCTTTATAACTGAACTTCTAGGTAATTTCTCGAATTTTAGGTTCCAACGATGCTGATTCAGACTCTTCTGCCGATGATGAGGATGACGACGACGGTGAGTTCGTGCTAGAAGATGCGGAATGCGATGAAGCGAAATTGCGGCCTTAATACCACGCTACCATTAAGAAGCTCCGTGGAATTGTAAGAACTTTCCGCAAATCACCGGTCAAGAACGACGACCTCCTTCAAAAATACATCCAGCAGGAGTTTGGAAAAGAGATGCCGTTGGCTATCGACGTCAAAACACGATGGAATAGCTTGTTTGACATGCTTAAGAGATTCTACGTCGTCAGGAACGCGGTACAGAAAGCGATGATCGATCTGAAAGGACAAGTAAAGCTGAACATGACCGATAATGAAATGGATTTGGTTCGGGAAATCATAAACGCTCTTGAACCCATCAATGCTGCTGTTGAACAACTGTGCCGGAAAGATTGCTCATTGTACGAAGCGGATGTGGCATTACACTTTATGCTCGTTCAACTTTCTTGTCAGGAGATCGCTATCGCCAACGAGCTTTTCGAAGTGCTCAAGCAGCAAGTTGCAGAAAGACGCTTTGAATACGCTGACCTTTTCGCGTTTTTGAAGAAAATCGCAGTTAAAACGTCAATCAGCAATGATTTTGGCGTATTTTTCAAAATATCGAAGACTACTTTGATTAAACAAGCTGCCGAGATACTCAAACGACTGAACGGTGTTGAAACAGATGACCCAATGGATTCGACCGTAGCTCCAACTGCTGATGGAGTAGATGCTGGTGCATACGAGGCTTTGACGATGAAACAGAAATTTGAACGGAGGATGCAGCAGTCAAAGATATGCGAGAGTGTTCCTGTAAGTTCGATTACTGAACCAGGATTCGTAAAGATTGTAAGACAAGAGTTCACTTACTACGACTCAGAAAAGCTGAAAGGAAAATACTTGTCAATGCTTCATGATTCACTAGCAACAGTTCGCCCTACTTCTGTAGACTCAGAAAGAGCGTTTTCTGTTTCTGGAAGCTTCGCTACTAAAATACGATCCCGTATGTCTGACGAAACATTGAATATGCTGTGCGTTTTGAAAGCATATTTCAAGGATTAAGACAAGCCCCAAGACAAGTGTTGAATACATACAATGAAATGAATAAAGTTTGAATCGTTACCATCAAATCCTGACTTTTTATTGATTTTGATGATTTTTGAAAATAAAAAAAATTTCCAGTACCGGTATTTTCCCGGTACTCCCGGTACTGAGGGGTTCAGCACCGTAGTACCGGGACTCGCCAAAAAGGGTCGGTACTAAAAACCCTAGTGAAGAATAAGACAATCCGTACGTTGGCAGATAAGAAAACTGTAGGTGTTGGTGTGAGTGCTGACGGTTATCGCACAAAGAATCGATCCAAAAAAGCACTTGATGAAAGCGATATTGATTGTATTCAGCAGCATATACGCTCATTTCCGGCGTTTACATCACACTATGCACGAGAATGGTAAGAAAAGCTTTATTTGAGCTCAGACCTCTCTGTAAGGCGTATGTACGATTTGTTTGAAGCAAAATGTCTGGAAGACAACAAACAGGCCGAACATTATTCTACTTATCGAAAAATCTTCAAACGAATGAATATATCCTTTCGAAAGCTTAAGGTTGACACGTGCTGCAAATGCGACAAATTCGCCATTAGTATCAAGTTTGCTACGGGAGTTGAAGAAAGAGCTGAAATTGAACAGTTAAAGAACATTCATCATGATGATGCTCAGGAGGCATATCGCCAGAAAAAAATATGACGTGCAAAAGGCGAAAATCGACGGACGATACCGAACTGCTTCATTTGATCTCCAGAAATGTTTGCCGACGCCGCATCTGAGTACAGGCATTGCATTCTACCGGCGTCAATTGTATATCTACAATTTAACTGTATTTGCCACTGATCATGAAGAGAACACGGTAAAGTGTTACTTAAGGGACGAGTCGAAAGCAGGGCGGGGATCACAGGAAATTGGGTAGCGTCTCTTCAAAGACCCGGAGAGCATTGATTGTCACGTGGAGGTGATAATCTACTATTCCGATCGCTGCGCCGGTCAAAACCATAACATAGTTCTTTGCATGATGTTTTCGTATTTGATCGAAAAGTGCATCAGCATAGAAAGAAAGGTGTCTATTGAGCATAAGTTTATGTGCTCAGGGCACAGCCACATGGAGGTTGATTCGTCCCACGGAGCAATTCAAAAAGCCAAAAGGTGCTCTATGAATATAGAGACTCCTAGAGACTGGGCGGTTTTCATTGCAGCTATTAACCGGAAAATTTCGTTCTCCGTTATAGAGATGGAACAGCGTGAGTTCTTGGCCTAAAGATGCCTAGAAGCTTTTTATAAACGTGCCAAAAAGAACGTGGATGATGACACTCTCAATTTTCACGATACATCTGCTTTTAAAAACACAACGGATAACCCCGGTATCGTTTATTATAAGTATAAACTGGGCGATAGTCATTTCTCCAGTTTCTCCATGAATAGAGATCTAAAAGATCCCGTTGATCTTCCCTCTCCTCTCACAGACGAACCCATTCCGGATTCATGGATTTTGTTTTCAATAAGGCATATTATCAAACCTTGTTGAGACAAATTGTTCGAAAAAAACGCGGAAGGCGAACAAAAACGGAAAAAAACTGATCATTTTGAAGGTGACCTGGACATTAAGGAGGAAAACTTTGCTGGACCGTAGGAGCTGTTTGATTTACTGTGACCGCGTCTATTTCTACGCAACTTGTGCTTAATTTTGACTCCCTGTTGTCCAAAAAGTCCAGCGCTGTTGAATGTTGTTGATTTATTACTGCTCTTGTTGAATACATTATAAAAATGATTAAATTTTCATTGATTAATAGATTAATTCATTACTCCAAAACAGGTCTGAAATAATGATTTTCTCACCAACGCCAGGGTTAATGTCCACATATTCATCGTCTTGTTGGTTGTTTAAATCCATTGCTGCCACTGCCTTTGCTGATATTAAATATCATGCAAATTGCAAATACTAAAAAAAAAAGAAACGTAAACAAATAGGCGAAAGCATCTTTCGACAACAAAAATGGCGAAATCGTTCCAGGCGAAATTGATCTGTCCAAAACAGGGGCCTGGCAACCCTATGCTGGTTACTAGAGTTTGACAGTATGCAACATATCACGGGCCTTATTTGAATAAGGCCCGTCTGACGTTTGTTACTGCGGGTACGAACGCCAGCATTGTTTACAAACAATGATTCTTTTGATGTTTGGCTGTAAGAGATGTTGGCTACAGCACAATGACAGCCCGCCAGGTCCCTGGTCCAAAAGTATAAGGGCTAGTTTCTAGAGGGCAAATGTAGTCCTACATGAAAATCGGGTGTATACCTTATTTTGCTCTCTTAATATTAAAATATTATAGGAATCAAAATGAGAATAAATATATAGCGCACCATTGAAAAATAATATCAAATGAAATGTGTTATTATAGTAAATATCACATTTCAACGAATGACTGCGAAATTTCAAACACGATTTTCTCCATTTGAGCACGATGCGACATTGGCCCTTATGAAAACCCTCCATGTCGATGTGTTTTTTTTTTTGCGATTTGACAAAGCTCGATCAGGGCTTGTTTGAAGGTGGTTTTCAGGAGGTCAAATCAAAACTTCTGTCAAAAAAGCAGAACATCGTGGACTTCGTGGCTTGCTGATTTCAAACCGCTATCCAGTCGTATCTATCTGTTTGCGTGAAAGAGCATGAAACAAGTTGCTGGAGAGTTTGAGAAGTACACCAATAATGGCAGTGTGGCCACTTATATTGAGGGATATGGATCGACGCTATCCCAGCTATAGGTAAAAACTCCATAAAGGGCGATACGGTCAAAATTTGGTCAATATCAACTTGACGTATTTTTTTCAATTTTGCATTTAAAAAACCTGAACACCCCTCATTTTGAAGGTGTGTGTGTGTAGAATGTTGCTCTTATTTTGATTTTGGAATTCACTCTTCAGTTGTCAAAATGCCGTCCAAGCAAGAAGAGCAGCGTATCAAAATTTTGCTCGCGCATCGCGAAAATCCGAGCTACTCGCACGCAAAGTTGGCAAAATCGCTAAAAGTTGCCAAATCAACCGTTACAAATGTAATTAAAGTGTTTGGGAAACGTTTGTCGACAGCCAGGAAGTCTGGATCGGGGGGAAATCGAAAACCGGAAGCCGCTGAGACGCCAAAGAGAGTTGCCGGTAGTTTCAAGCGAAACCCTAACCTATCTCTCCGAGATGCCGCAAATAAGCTGGGTGTATCGTCTACAACCGTGCATCGAGCCAAAAAACGAGCCGGACTATCGACTTACAAGAAGGTAGTGACTCCAAATCGCGATGATAAACAAAATACGACGGCCAAAGCGCGATCCCGGAGGCTGTACACGACGATGCTGACGAAGTTTGACTGCGTGGTAATGGACGACGAAACCTACGTCAAAGCCGACTACAAGCAGCTTCCGGGACAGGAGTTTTATACGGCAAAAGGAAGGGGAAAGGTAGCAGATATTTTCAAGCACACGAAACTGTCAAAGTTCGCAAAGAAATATCTGGTTTGGCAAGCCATCTGTACCTGTGGCTTGAAAAGCAGCATTTTCATAGCTTCCGGGACTGTCAACCAAGAAATTTACGTGAAAGAGTGTTTGAATAAACGTCTGCTGCCTTTCCTGAAGAAACACGGTTGTTCCGTACTGTTTTGGCCGGATTTGGCATCTTGCCATTACGGTAAAAAGGCCATGGAGTGGTACGCCGCCAACAACGTGCAGGTGGTTCCCAAGGACAAGAACCCTCCCAACACGCCAGAGCTCCGCCCAATTGAGAAATACTGGGCTATTGTCAAGCGAAAACCTAAAGAAGACCAAAAAAACTGCTAAGGACGAGCAGCATTTCAAGGCAAACTGGCTTTCTGCGGCGAAGAAGGTGGACAAGGTGGCTGTACAAAATCTGATGGCAGGGGTCAAGCGTAAGGCCCGGCAATTCGGATTTGGAAAAGCGGAAGCCTAACTGAATATTTTTCCTGAATTTTATACTAATTGAACTTGCAAAAGAAATTTAATTTGATTTTTTAAATAAACGATTTCACCGATTTACACGCGTTTTCCCTTGACCAAATTTTGACCGTATCACCCTTTAAGTTGCCAACTATCAAAATGCCGAAGATACCTGACATGTAAATTTTATACAAAAATATAGAGGAGGTGTTGGTAGACAAAGGGCTACAAGGATTCTACTTATATCTTGGTTCTTAATTTTTTTTTTCAGGCAACAAATAATTTATTTCTACCAAATTTTGAAGACAATATCTAATATTTCTCTATTTTTCAAAACTTTCAAAGTTAGGCATAAAGATGAATGAATGTACCGGAAACTAGACGGACACATGCGGAGTTGAGTACAGGCGACTCGTGAGGTAGTAAGTGCTTTCAAGAACGTGGAGCAAGACAGGTAATTGTTACCCATTGTATCTATATTATTAAAGTTTATTTTGAATGGGTTTGCGTCGACCATCGGTTGATTCGGTTGAATCGGTTGTGTCGATACTTTGTTCCGCAATATTTTGTTATCGGACGTAGCGTTTTGTCTATTTTTTCGGTTGCCTATTGTTTGTTGCGCGAGTGACCGAGTGAGCATCAGAAGTCGTGGTTCGCCGGGTAAGATCGGTCGGTCGTCGAGCCACCCTATCTTGGAACAAATAGATCACTGTCCCATTTTGTAAGGGACTCCCGCGGCATCCTGTTGGTGTAGATCGGTCCAATTTGTCTCTCAAGCGTAGAGATGAATTACCTTGTTTTTCTAATGAAATACCATTATCACACTCTGTGAGTGGCCGCAATAGCATCCTTACTGTTGGTTCAAATCGATTCAAATCGGAAATCGACACTAATTACACTTGACAGCTTATCGTTTACCAAAACGAACCCTGCTGCCACCCAATCCTGCTATCCCAAATCCCAGTGATTTCTCGTGGAAGTGCAGTGGATTCCGCGGCTTCCAATAAAGCGAGTATCACGTCAACATATTCCTACCCAGTCCCTACTTGACCTGCATTCGGGCGAGGCTGGTGCCGGTATTGCCTTAGATTGGGATCACCAGTTTTTACACATTGAAGATGTATGTTAGTCCCAAGCATCATCTGTTGGTTCTCTGTGTAATAACAGCTGATCTGGCAACAACGGAGTAGCAACCTCGGGCGGTCAATCATGCTCATGCTCAAGGATATAAGCTGTTTGTGTTCTTATTTCTTGGATTTGTGGTGTGTTTAAGGGGGTAGTATTAATTGCCGATTCTAAGTCGATGATTATTTGAGTTTTGCCAGGGGATGAATTTATTGCGTAATTCAGTCCTTTGTTTAGTAGATTTAGCTGTTCTGCTGAAAATAGACCAGGTAAATTTTGAACCACATTTAATATCTTACATTTTGAAGTTTGAGGTTTTATCAAGATTATTTTTGATACGCTGCTATTAGCAAATCAACACGAAGATGTTTCAACTGACAAAAGGATGCCACCTGAAGATGATTTTGAAGATAATTTAAGCTTAATTGTAGAGATGTTGAACGGTACTGAGTAGGTATTAGATCTGCGTGAGAAAAATCTTTTTTTATAAACTGATTTAAAAAATCTCTTGCTCAAATTTTTCTAAACTGATGATTGACTAAGCAGGTTCAAACTATTTCCGCGAAAAAAAAAAATTCCGCTGAATAAAAAAAAGCCATTCAAAAACAACACTCATTCGCCGCACCTTGGTATTTTGTCGTATGAATCCCATGAGGTCAAGCAATTGTAGGATGAGTAGCGACTGGTTGCGGCCATAATCCTGCGAAAGCGCGAGCAAGCAAACTCCTTCCTCTGGCACTGTGTTCACCACTTTTTCCTTCACTTTCCTTTTTCCCGTTATCACCCGCCGCTGAACCGAACCCAGTCGCACCTTTCTGGAGAATTCGGTGGGTCAGAACTTCTCACTTCACTAAACACACTTAACTGGCTGGCCCAGATAATCCTGCCACGAAAACCAACCAATAAATGGTGCACTGGAATCGATCACCGCCGGCAGCACGAACGTGTAGCGCGGTCACATTTACTCCCATCCTTGCCGTCCTAATCACTCACGGCTTCGGTCATTAGCGCCACTGGCCAGTAGTATCGGCATTATTATTATATGGAATTATAAAATGATACCATCGGATCGATACTAGTTTTGCAAAGCCTGCAGCGAAAGAGATGCGTTAATCCAGCTGGAAAACGTGTCACTCGCGGTGAATCCGGTTGCACCTTGTGTGCTGGAACGAGGGAATCCACTTGGGAACGACTATTGCTTTGAAGATCACAATCGAGAATTACTGCACGACGCGAAAGAACTATTTACAACAAACTAAACGACGAACTAACAAATCAATAAACGGCGGAACTTCTCCCGAATTTTGGTCACCAAATACGTCACGCGTCCCGTTCCGTCCGGCATGCGTCTACGTACCGCATTGTACGGAATGATTTGGCGGGTCTTGAAAAGCAATTGAATTTTTTGATCCTTGCACGGTAACGGTTCCGAGTTGACTGAGGACCTCCGCCACCCCAAATAGAACGCGCGCGCGATTTCCATCCAACAAGTCGGTCGACCGGTGCAGGAGGGCTGCTTGCGGGGTGGGGGCACATTTACTATGTTCACGTTAAGGGTGGAAATTCTAAACACTTCCCGTCGTCCCGAAGCACATGGAACTCTTACGCTCTCTCAACTTATTTTGTTCGGTTTACGCTCTCGCAAGAGCGGGAGCTTCCCTCTCGGGTTCTTTTTTCTGGTGGTAGCAAAGCCTTTTGCAGTGGTAGCGTTCGGTTGGTGCTTTCGATAGTGAATGAAGCTTGCGACTTTGAGAGCTGGAGCTTTGAAGGGAGTGAAAAAGTGCTGCCAAAAACATGGGGCGGCAGATTTTGATTTGTGTTCTGCAAATGGTAAGTGTCAGAGGATGGCCGCACGAGAACCACTGAGTGGATGCACTCCAGGATTTGTGTTTCGTTCGGAACTGACATTTCGTTCGAGTTTGAATTTTGAATTTTGTATTCCCTTCACGCTAAGACAAGAATACGGAAAAGTCGGTAAAAAATAACGAAAACCGCACAAAAGGGCACATACGGAAATTATCGGTAAACATGCTTTGAGAAAAATTTGATGGTCAATTTTACCATTATTGGGGGTTAGGATGACTGTGACAGTATAGTGATTTTCAACCGACTACGATCATGGTCAAAACAAGCTTAAACAATAGTCGATTCAACATTTCCCATAAGGAATAGTCCTCCTCATATAAGGAATAATCCTTGTTACCATGTCCATAGTCAAGAATGCCATTAACGTGGGCAATTCGACCATTTTCATGGTAATTGTAACCATTATATGCAATAGTCATATTGACCATGATTTAATTGTCGGTTATTATTTACTTAAATAGCCATACATCGTATTTACGATATGACTTCATCTACAACATTTCGCCAATATATTCGGTCTATGGCTGCCTCTCTCCAACCTCGTTGACGACCCACACTCGCCAAATCCTGTTGCACCTGGTCCGCCCATCGTGCTCGCTGTGCCCCACGCCTTCTTGTACCGGCCGGATTCGAGGCGAACACCATTTTTGCAGGGTTGTTGTCCGGCATTCTCGCAACATGCCCTGCCCACCGTATCCTTCCAGCCTTCGCGACCTTCTGAATGCTGGGTTCGCCGTAGAGTTCGCCGCCACACTCCATCCTCCTGTACGCCGCCAAAGATGGTCCTAAGCACCCGGCGTTCGAAAACACCAAGTGCTTGCAGGTCCTCCTCGAGCATCGTCCACGTCTCGTGCCCGTAGAGAACAACCGGTCTTATCAGCGTTTTGTACATGGTACATTTAGTGCGGGGGTGAATCTTTCTTGACCGCAAGTTCTTCTGGAGCCCGTAGTAGGCACGACTTCCACTGATGATGCGTCTTCGGATTTCACGGCTGTTGTTGTTGTCAGCCGTAAGCAAGGATCCAAGGTAGATGAATTCTTCCACCACCTCGAATGTATCCCCGTCTATCGTAACACTGCTGCCTAGGCGGTCCCTGTCGCGCTCGGTACCTCCGGCTAGCATGTACTTTGTTTTCGACACATTCACCTCCAGTCCGACTTTCGCAGCTTCGCGTTTTAGGCGAGTGTACATTTCTGCCACCGTTTCAAATCTTCTGCCGACAATGTTCATGTCATCCGCAAAACAAACGAACTGACCGGATCGAGTGAAAATCGTACCCCGGCTGTTGAGCCCGGTTCTTCGCATGACACCTTCTAGCGCAATGTTGAACAACAGGCACGAAAGTCCATCACTTTGACGTAGTCCTCGGCGTGATTCAAACGAGCTGGAATGTTCGCCCGAAATCTTCGCGCAGTTTCGCACACCGTCCCTCGTAGCTTTAATCAGTCTAGTGAGCTTCCCGGGAAAGCCGTTCTCGTCCATAATCTTCCATAGCTCTATGCGGTCGATACTGTCGTACGCCGCCTTGAAATCGATGAACAGATGATGCGTCGGGACCTGGTATTCGCGGCATTTTTGGAGGATTTGCCGTACAGTAAAGATCTGGTCCGTCGTCGAGCGCCCGTCGATGAAACCGTCCTGATAACTTCCCACGAACTCATTTACTTTTGGGGAAAGCCGGCGGAAGATGACCTGGGATAGCACTTTGTAGGCGGCGTTTAGGACTGTGATCGCTCGGTAGTTCTCACTCTCCAGCTTGTCGCCTTTCTTGTAGATAGGGCATATAACCCCTTGCTTCCACCCCATCGGTAGCTGTTAATTGTCGGTACAACCATTGAATTTTCCTCATTGTGGATTACCAAAAATTCGGCATTGTTAGAGAGAAGGGAAAACGGTAATAATTACTAATTTTTTACGGTTATTTCTATTGACACAACATGTTTTAATTCAAGGCTCGAAGTTGTTTTTCATTTTGTTGTTAAGTCAACGCACGAGTGAAGTTTTCGAGTTTTCGGCCTAAAAACAAGTTAAAAAATCGTGCCTCTTTATACCAAGACGGTAAGAACACATTATTTAACTACATTACTATCATATAGAGTAAACAATAGTGAGCAATACTGCATAATGGAAGCTGGACTAACTGTATAACTGAATACATGAAAAATGATTATCGCCACTGCCAATCAGTGTGGGATAGCTTGCAACAGTTTTTGATATTCTTTTAACCTCACTTTCCTAATTATCCATTTGCAGCCGCGAGAAAACATGCCTCGAAAGTGTAAAAAAACGTCCGGAAGTCGCACCTATGCAAACTTTTCGGCCGAGTCTCTGGAAAAAGCAATTACAGAAATTAAAAACACATAAGCATCCGAATGGCAGCCAGGCAGTACGGTCTGTGTCCTTCTACAATTAGCCGGAATTTGAAGAAAGATTAGCCCTACAAGGAACAATCATACGAAAGACACCCAGTGCTCACGTCGGAAGAGGAGAAAAAGCTCGTTCGATCGAACGGACATGCGATCTGTTGTCAAGCGCTTCCTTGAACAGTTGGGTAAGAAAGATACGCCATTCAAGGACAATTATCCTGGGGTTGATTGGTGTAATTCATTTCTGAACCGGCACAAAGAGCTGCAGACCCGCTGTTGTGAGAACATTAAGAGGGCAAGCGCTGCTGTTTCAGGAGAACAAATTGGAAGCTATTTTGACAACTTGGAAGTGTCTCTGAAAGATGTCTCTCCGGACCTTATTATCAACTATGACGAGACAAACTTGATGGATGATCCGGGTTGTACTAAAGTCATCGTACGGCGTTGAGCAAAGCACGCAGAGCGCATCATGGATTCAACTAAAACTAGTACGGCAGTGATGTTTGCGGGAATAGCTTCCGGAAAGTTACTTTTCCCTTTCGTGGTGTACAAGAGTATACATATCAGAACACATAGGGTTGGTTAACATTAAACATTTTTATTATCTTGCTTTGACCCGTCCCTTCTTAAGAAATTTTTTACAAACCAAGCTATTGCTTTTTTAGTTCAGTTTAATGAAAAAAAAATCAGTTCGGGATTAATAAAAAATCTCTGTAGAATTTACTACTCTCGACTAAATACCTTAAATAATTTAAAATGTACTATTTTTGATAATATGCAACGCTTGTTTAAGATGAATCGCGAACATTTCACTTAAACACAAACTCTTTTATCGTGAAATTTAATTGGTCGTGCTGAAAACGACGATGGTTATTCAACGCGTTACAAATGAATTTATGAATCATTTTGTTCTTGTGTTGTATTCAATTCGGATGAATCTTGTGTTGTATTCAATCCGGATAGTAGTTTATTAAGGCCAGGTTCTCATTCAAATGAGGTAAAAATTGGCAAAGTTTGGAGTTTTTTGAGGCAAAGGAATGACACAAAAAATCTGTGTAGGTATTTGGATTGGATATAGTTTTGATTTTATTTCATAATTTTTTACACAAAAAACAACAAAATGGCGCTCGCAATGTCACTTGGAGCTGGATTGTAGCTCTCCATCTGCGTTCTCTGCAGCTGCTCATAAGTTTTCTGGAACCAAAAATCGTTTTCATTGGTCGATTCTGCATTAAATTTGGCGGAGTCTGACGTAGGCGAAATTTGAATAGCTTTAAAATTGAAAATTTGGTGCCAAGCTCAAGTTTGGGTATCATTTGTTCTTGTTATTTTCAATGTTTAAGATTGTGTGAAAAATATTTACTATCAAAAAATTACATTTATAAGATCGACAAGCTCCAATAAAAAGTGTTAACTTTTCCGGGGTCAAAAGTAGAAGTAAATTGGTAGAGCCGTTTTTTTTTTGAAATCGTTCACGGAGTATTGAAAAACATTGCCCCAATAATTTTAGACACCTATAAAAAAATGCAATAAAAAAAAATCGATTTTTCCAACATTTTGAATGAGAACCTGGCCTTAATCGTATTCCACTGGGAGGTGCCCGGCTCCGGTAAGGCTTCGGAGGCGGATGCCACCGTCGCACATTATTTTGGTATAATTTTGGTTCAAATCGTGTGCTTTATACTGGTGTTGAAAGCATTGCCTACAAAAAAGAGAGGCACGAGAATGCAGTACGAAGCAAATTTCATAAGACGGGCTTCAGATATAACCCCAGACACCGGCAACAAAGCAAATTAATTTTACAGCTGAGAGGTGTGGCTAGTGCTGTATTTAACATGGAATAAAACTGAATGAAATAAAGGGAAGGAGACAGTTTGAACCATTTGTTACCCATTTTTGAGGACCTGAAAAGGGAATATTTTAAACCTGTTCATATGCAGATTTGTATGAGAGCAAATGTAGGTCATTTTAAAGCAAAAAAATTGAACTACTTATACTAATAACACGTAATTTACATTTTAATCCACAATATTTGTAAGTTTTTCTGATAAAATGGTGTATAAATGAAGTAATTTTGTTCAGTCAAACAAGAGTTATAAGCATTCAAAAACCTTTCACTTTTGCGTTACGCTCTCATTTTTCAAAATTTTGAAATGACACCCAGTATAGAAAAGAGAAACGTAGTCCTACGTTAAAAAACTCGATTCATAGCCAACAAAACAAACAAAGACAACTGTAAAAAACTCAGCATTTCTCAATAGTGATGAAGTAACTCGACATGCACTAAACAAAGGATACGGGATATACTACAATAGATCATATTACTGGTCGCAGTGGTTTGTGTCTCGAACAGAGGAAAAAAAAGTCAGGAGGTAGTGGAGAAAAAAAGTCGCTTGATTACAGGTTTCATTACGAAAACAAACTCTGCAAAAACAAACGGGAATGATCACTTAGTTAATTTTTTCTGTACTTATAGAATAAATGTTAAAAGATAAATAAAATCCTAAAATTTGGAAATCACTATTTGGTCACTGTTTTTATTATTTTAGTTACTAAAGTCACTATTATTTATCCATAAATCCGCTACCAGCACTGAGTGCGTTGTATGTCGCATCAGAGAAGCCAGATACATTTATTCGATTGTGAAATGATGCTGCCAATTTAGAAGACGACTTGGGGTGAAATTTGTTTTTATATAATTCGTGATTTTGATGTTGTAGCGCACACCCCTGCGCTTTCGAATATCAACCAAATGTCAAAATTCGGTTTTCTTTGGGCATCGGATGATGCATTGAAAAGCTATCTGCTATCCCTTTCACTTTAAAAAACAAACACTATTTAAAAAAACTTTTTGAGCGTATTAGTAGAACTATTGTGATTGGGAAACTAGGAGAATTTAAGATTAACACTTCATATGATCACTTTAACAAAATAAAAATAAAATATTGAAGCACTTTTTCAAAATTATCACTAGTAAACGCGAGCAAACGTATCACGGTACTCTCGCGTTAGTCCGTTGAGGTGATTCCATTTTTGATTAACTTTCCTCAGTTATCTTCCAACAATCGTTTCTTTCTTTGTTGTGTCCGTAGTTTGAATTTTCTTCTCCCGAACTCGACATTATCTAAATTAGTTTAGAAAAGGAGAAAACCAAACCGTTCGTCTCAAAAATCGTCACAAGAATCTGGCAGTAGATCCGACACGCGTTATAAATGCTAAATCGGATTCATCCGACTTTTGTTCAATTATGGCGAGACGACAACGCTGTAGCGTTATATCAGAGCCTGATCCGAAATACGCTTTCAGTCGGTACATAGCATGAGAAAACGGAAGCAGATCGGTATCAGGAGCATCCGTACTAACCTTCGCCTTTCGATATATGTCTAGAAAACGGGCTCGTTTTTTTTAACTCTTTATTTATTCTAAATTTTACATTATTTTACATTCATATATTAACCTTGGTGCTTCTGCTAAGTGATTAACATTTCAACCTTATATGCTATCATGTATATCTAATTGTGTTAGTATTATGTTTACCTTGTCTATTCAGTATTTTTAACAGGATTTTCTATGAACAGGGTTCTATGTAATTCAATAGTACTGAACCAGGATGGCAGCTTCAAAATCATTTTCAGAGCTTTGTTCTGAATCCTTTGAAGTGCTTTTTTGTTGTTGTGCTACTACAACTAGACCATATTGGCACAGCATAAAGTATGGCCGGTCTACACATTTGTTTGAATATTAGAAGTTTGTTCTTCAAACAATGTTTGGATTTTCTGTTTATAAGAGGTTATAAACATTTTATATATTTATTACATTTGGCTTGAATGCCCTCAATGTGATCTTTAAAAGTTAATTTTTGATCAAGTATCAGTCCAAGATATTTTACTTGATTTGAACAAGAAATTGCAACTCCGTTCATAGTGACCGTATGACTATTACTTGGTTTCAAAAATGCAGCTCTAGGCTTGTGTAGGAATATTATAAGTTGAGTTTTGGAAGCATTAGGAGAAATCTTCCATTTTTGAAAATAATCTGTAAAAATGTCCAAGCATTTTTGTAGCCTCCTGGATATAACACGAAGACTTTTTCGTTTAGCGGAAATGCCTGTGTCATCAGCAAAGCAAGATTTTTGACAGCCCTGAGGTAAATCAGGGAGATCTGAAGTGAAAAACCCTGAAGAACACCAGCTCTAACAGGCAATTGATCAGATTTAGAATTCTGATAATTTACTTGCAAAGTTCTATCAGTTAAGTAGTTTTGAACTAATTTCATGATATAAAGCGGAAAATTGAAATTTTCAAATTTCGCAATCAAACCTTCATACCAAACACTGTAGAATGCTTTTTCTATGTCTAGAAGAGCAACTCCAGTGGAGCAGCCTTCAGCTTTGTTTGAACGAATTAAATTTGTAACTCTCAAAAGTTGATGCGTAGTTGAATGCCCATGGTGGAATCCAAACTGTTCATCAGAAAAAATTGAGTTTGTATTGATGTGAAGCATCATTCTATTTAAAATTATGTTTTCAAAAAGCATACTTATTGAAGAAAGCAAACTGATTGGTCGGTAGCTACATGCTTCAGCCGGATTTTTGTCTGGCTTCAAAATAGGTACGACTTTTGCATTTTTCCATTTATCTGGAAAGTATGCCAGATGAAAACATCTGTTAAATAGTTTTACCAAGAAAGACAAAGTACTCTTAGGGAGGTTTTTGATGTTAATGTAGAAAATTACATCATCACCTGGTGCTTTCATATTTTGAAATTTTTTAGTTATAGTTTTTACTTCATCCAAATCAGTTCCCCAAGAAACATCAAAAATATTTTCTTGTGAGAAAATATTCAGATACTCCCTGGAAACCTGACCCTCAATAGGACCCAAACTGAAATTATGGGAGCTCTCAAACTGCTTAACAAGTTCTTGAGCTTATTCCGCATTTGTGAGCAAAATTTTATCACCTTCCTTAAGCGCTGGTATAGGCTTTTGAGGTTTTTTCAATATTTTAGAGAGTTTCCAGAAAGGTTTGGTACTCGGATCTAATTTTAACACGTTATTTTCAAAATGTTTGTTCCTCAGGGCAGAGAAGCGTTTTTTAATTTGTTTTTGTAAATCTCGCCATATGACTTTCATAGCGGGATCACGTGTTCTTTGATATTGACGCCTACGTACATTTTTCAGACGAATCAAGAGCGTCATCAATTATAACTGAATCAAATTTAACCTCGCATGTTGGCACTGAAGCAGCTCTTGTTCTACTTATTGAGAAAGCCAGAGATTCAAGAGCATTATTAATTTCATTTCTTGTTTGCAATGGAACATTAGGATCAAAGTTGTATTCCATAAATGTTCGATATTGATCCCTGTTAGCTCTATGGTAGTTGAAAGTAGAACTGATGGAATTAGAAATGATTTCTTGAGATATTTCAAATGTAGCTGGAAGGTGATCAGAACCAAAGTCAGCATGGGTAATCAATTGACTACAAAGTTGACATGAATCAGTTAGGACCAAATCAATAGTTGAGGGATTTCTGGCTGAAGAAAAGCAAGTTGGACTGTTTGGGTATTGAATAGTGTAGTAGCCGGCGGAACAATGATCAAAAAGTATATTACCATTGGCATTGCTTTGCGAATTATTCCATGAGCGGTGTTTTGCATTGAAATCACCAATAACGAAGAATTTAGACCTATGACGGGTAAGTTTCTGGAGGTCACCCTTGAGCCAGTTCTTTTGCTGGCCAGTGCAAAGGAAAGGCAAATAGGCAGCTATAAAAGTAAATTGGCCAAATTTTGTTTCAACTGAAACCCCCAAAGTTTCAAAAACTTTGGTTTCAAATGAAGAAAGAAAGTGATGTTCGATACGCCTATGGACAATGATGGCAACGCCACCACCAGCTCCATTTAGGAGATCATTTCGGTAGACAAAATAATTTGGATCTCTTTTGACCTTATGGGCAGGTTTGAGATAAGTCTCAGTTATAACAGCAATGTGCACGTTATGAACTCTTAAAAAATTAAATAGCTCATCCTCGTTATCACTGATGGATCGAGCATTCCAATTCAAAATATTTAATGACTTAAAATCCATTATTGAACTTCAATGTCATGGCAATATTATTGACAAATTTAATGCCAGTTTGGATAGCTTCAAACATGGAATTAGTTCTTAGCATATCGGTTACCATATTGATTAACGATTGCTGTAAAAATTCTAATTTAGGAGCGGATATGTTATCTAAATCAAATTCATCAGAAGTCCCGTGGGAATTTTAGTTTTGATTTCTACCCGCTGCAACGGCAGCGTAGGTAGGTCCATTTACATGTTGAATACTGTTAACAACACGGTTAGGTAAGAATGTAGAGTTTGCAGATTGAACGCTGTTGGTGCCTGCAGGTATTGAAATAATATTTGCTCCTCGTTGAGCGTTTGAAGCAACCGTAACGGATGGAAAAACCTGTCCGCTGTTTCTACCGACGGTTCGGTACAAATTTGTTCTTTGCTGATCGTTGTTAACAGCTGCATGGGTAGTAGCTGCTCAGGAACGAGTATTGTTTGCTACCTGGCGATTAGAGCTCGACTGCAAAATTGCTTTGCGAGTCTTGCACGCCCAAAAAAATTGATTTATGGTTTTCACCACAATTTGAACATTTAAATCTTTGAGGATCTTCCTTCACAGGACAGTCGTCCTTAGTGTGCGAGGAATCACCGCAATTCGTGCATTTACCAATCATATGGCATGATTGTTCCCTGGCACTTACGGCACTGGGTGGGGCTTTGGAAATTTGCTCCAGTCTTCCTGAAATGTTCCCACTTCACTCGGACATGGAGCAAAAGGCTTGCTTTTTCTAAAGCCTTAAGATTATTAAGTTCACTTGACTTGAATTTCATTCATTTTCATATTAATTACTTGGACTGACTAATTCCAAGTAATTTTATCAACTCGTTTTTAATTTCGTCCAGAGATTCACCACTGGGCCACAGTGCCACAGACCTTTCTAGACAACCTTGAAAAGACGTGAAATTTTTTTGGTTCTTCTGAGTAAGATACTCAAGAAGACGTTTGAATCCGTCCAAGGTTTCTGCATGCAAACGACAGTCACCTCGTCTGGAAATTTGAAGGGAATATTTCACACCTTCAACAAATGTTAAGATTTCCTTGTGAAAAGCATGGAAATCCGAAATTGTCACCATAATAGGGGGAACTTTTTCCTTTCTCAATCGAGAAAGTTTATTCAAATTGTGGTTAGATGATGGATCACTCTCATCATCTGTGAGCATATCAAATTGATTACTCACATTAATTTGATTTGCAGGCGAATCAATAGATTGCCCTTTTCGTTAACGCTTATTTGCCATAGTGGCAAAATAAATTGCTCCAAATTGACGTCCAAGCAGATAAGTATAAGAATCCGAGGAACTGAAGAGGAATTTTCCAATGCGATATCCAAGCCGGGTAATCAGAAGGGCCTAACAAAGATCGAAGAGGAATAAGAGCAAACCTAAAAATTGTAGGTATTATTTAGCACTGAAAAGTGCTGTTTAAGATTTGTTGTAGCGTTAGGTAGCAATAGCACTGTTCAAACGCATACCGATTTATTTCTTCATTCTCAGCTGTTGGTTTACATTCTGGAACACTAATCGATGAAATTGATAGCTGGAACACCTAAATTTCGATTCTTCGAAAGTCGAAGTATCCTTTGGACGCTGGGTACTTGATGGTCTAATGCCATCAAATTCGATAGAACTATGTTCAGCAAGCTCTCCACCGGCATCCGACGACGGTTGCTCTGCAACAGTTCCAATATTCGCTGCTCGTTCTTCTCGCATTTTTATTTATTTCATCGGCCAGTTGAGCGTTTCAAACCTTCTCTTTCTCCAAGTCTTTTTCCAGTTTCGCAATCCGAGTCCGTTCCAAAAGTCCTGTGCGTAGCGTTTGCTTCCTTATTTTCCCGAGTTTTGGTTGATAGCTACTAGCAACCAAATTCTTTCTCAGTTTTACATCTCTTGGATTTTGAGGATGGCACTCTTGGAGTGCCATCCTTTTCTTCCTCCTCGACGTAGACTTGTCTCTATAATTTTAAAAGATTATTTGTAATCTTTTAGCAACTAAAAATGTTTTTTTTTCCTGTATACATCACAGGTAATAGATATTGCATAATAATATTTGAATCTTATTTTTTTCTTAATCTTGTTCCTTAAAAAAAACTGTTCACTACTCTTGACTCAAGTTTAAGTTCCTTTTTTTCAAGTTTAGCCAGCACTAGTTCCACTTTATTTAGTAGTAGATCGCAGTCCTCTGCTGTTAAATAGATAGCCTCTCGAGGTTTACTCTAATAAAATCATAACGCAAGAGCTAACAGCCTTCTCAATTGCTGCTGACAGTGAGTCTCTCATGTTAGCGGTTTTTTTTGTGCCCGCGTTCAGCCTACTCACTTGAGTCTACTGAAACAAATTTAATGTCGAATCAAATTCGATATATATGGCTTGCTGTTATGATCAGCCTACTCACTAGCTTAACTGTAGTGAGTCTACTGCTATCTACTTATTAATTAATTTACATTATCATTATTCAGCCACAGCCTACCCACTTCCTGCGTAATGTGGGCCTACTGTATTTTGTCCGCCATTTTGTTCGACTTTATTCTTATTCAGCTTACTCGGTTGATCGTACTAATTTTTTTTACATTCTTTTTCTTTAACAAAAGTCTACTTATTTCCTATCGACAGTGAGCCAACTGTAAATATATTTCATTTTAGACTACTCCTCAATCAATCTTTGAAGAGCCTACTGAAATCCTGTTTTGTACTCATACTTTCAGCCTACTCACCGCCATTCCTTTAGTGAGCCTACTGAAGACTGCCATCTTGATATGTATGTTTTTTTAATATTCATAAATTTTTCCTTTACTTTAATTTCACGCTAAATACCCTCGCGGAGCGTAATCTGCGCCAATGTAGTGTCCGTGGTTTGAATTTTCTTCTCCCGAACTCGACATTATTTAAAGTAGTTTAGAAAAAGAGAAAACCAACCCGTCTTTATTTCATATTCTTCATCCTTGACATGATGTAAGGTGTCACAATCAGACTTACGTATTATCAATTGATAAAAATTACACTTACCGTTATAATAGACGAGGGTGACTACCGTACCAATCTTTTATGTAACTTATTGATGGATTAAACATACCTTTCCACTAGAAAATCACTAGTTTGTTTTTATCTCGTTTCAGAAAGAATTGCTCACCTGAAAATAAAAACAAAAGAAAATTCGTTATAATCTAACGATCAACCTTAGAAAACAAAACAATCCCAATTCTAGCAACACTTGCAGCTGAGAGCAAATTCTCCCCCATTCGCTCAAAAAGCTTCAACAGTGTCATATGCTACCAATCAAATAGCCGAGACACGACTCCTCTGAATCTCTTAATTTCACCTCTCTGCGAGAGCCAATACTTCATACCCAAAAGTTTCTCTCCCATTCGTCAAACGCTCTCTCACCAAAACGCAAATAAATGCCCCATCAGCAGATGGTTGACGGTTGTTTGCAGCCGGCACGAAAGCTTCCATCGAGCAAGTTTTCCGTTTGGGGAAGGGAGGATAAACTTCGTGCTTGCGCTGCAATTTCCCAACCCACAGCTCTCGGGTGGCGGTGCAAGCACATTTTAATGATGACTATCGGCAAGATTCTACGGGCTCCATTCGGATCCGGTAAAACAAAAGCAATGACTTGCCAACCGTCAGCGCGGCTCGGTCATTTTGAGCTGCGGTGGTGTGTGTGTGTGTGAGAGAGAGAGTGAGTGAGGAAAGCCAGGGGCAGTGTGCACTTTCTTAAGTGCTTTGTTTGCAGTATGTAGGTTTGTACTTGCCTCGTTTGCTTTCTAAAATCAATCCAACATTTACGATTAACACTGAAGATAATAGACTGAAGAGGGGAAGTTCCGCTGGTTTTCGCTTGTTTGGACAGAACTGTCAAACTGCATAGTTTACTCTTGATTTGGCAGTCTCCCAGTTAAAAGAATCGGGAAAATGTTGTTTCATTGGGGACGTCCGCGCCTTTTTCGCCTACGGTTTGATATCTTCCATGGACCAGCAATGGTGGTAAGCTAAATTACAGTACCGTTCACATGATTTGTATTTCAGGAAAACTTATTGCTGAGTGAGTTGAAAACCAATACCCTAACGAAAGTTCGTTATATTTTTAAAGTCTAAAGAACACGCTTTGTTGACATTTGACCTTTTTGTTTTTTGAAAATGGAGTCGAAGGAACAATAAGTGCGTGAAAAAATTCTGCACAAAATTGTTGAGAATTGACAACATGACAAAGCGAAATCACTCCTTGGTTTCTTGGTCGATAGTAAGTAGCGTTTTACAAACACTTTAATGTGTGGAATTTGAACATTTCTATCCGCAAAGTGGCTTAAAAGCTGAATTATCGTATTCTGAAACTGGAAAAGCCGGCAGTATAAAGGGTGTTCCGATCAAAATTTGGTCAAACAGTAATGTGTGTGAGTCGATCAAAGTTTTTATTAATAAGTCAAATTATTTTTCTTTTTCAAGTTCAGTTAATACAGAATACAGGAGAAATATTCAGCTAAACTTCCTTTTTACCGAATGCGAATTGCCGGGTCTTTCGTTTAACACCTGCCATAAAATTTTGTACAGCCTTCTTGTCCACTTTATTCGCCGCAGAACGCCAGTTTGCCTTGAACTGTTTCTCGCTCACAACAGCTTTTTGAGTCTTCTTAAGGTTCCACTTGACGATGGCCCAATATTGTTTGATTGGGCGGAGCTCTGGCGTGTTGGGAGGGTTCTTGTCCTTGGGCACCACTTGACCGTTGTTGGCAGCACACCCCTTCATGGCCTTTTTTTCCGTAATGGCAAGATGCCAAATCCGGCCAAAATAGAACGGAACAATTGTGTCGCTTAAGGAAGGGCAGTAGAGGTTTTTGTAGGCACTCGCTCAGATAAATTTCCTGGTTGACGGTTCCGGTCGCAATGTAAACGTTGCTCTTCAAGCCACAGGTGCAGATAGCCTAGCACACCAGATATTTCTTCGCGAACTTTGACAGTTTAATGTGCTTGAAAATATCTGCCACCTTTCCCCGTCCGGTTGCCGTATAAAATTCCTGTCCAGGAAGCTGTTTAACGTCTGCCTTGACGTAAGTTTCATCATCCTGTACCACGGAATCAAACTTCGTCAGCATCGTCGTGTACAACTTTCGCGATCGTGCTTTGGCCGACGTGTTTTGTTTATCGTCGCGATTTGAAGTCACCACTTTCTTGTAAGTCGACAGTCCAGCTCGTTTTGTAGCTCTACCCACGGTTGAAGGTGCCATTCCCAGCTTCTTTGCGACATCTCGGACGGAGAGGTTGGACTTCCGTTCGAAACAGCGGGCAACTCTTTTTGTCTTCGCTGTGGCCTTCGGCTTTCGATTTCCCCCCGATCCAGCATTCCTGGCTGTCGACAAACGTTCACCGAACACTTTTAATACGTTGGTAGCACTTGATTTAGTCACATTCAACAATTTCGCCAACTTGGCGTGAGAGTAGTTTGGATTTTCGCCATGCACGTGCAAAATTTTGATGCGTTGCTTCTCTTCCTTCGATGACATTTTGATAACTGAAGTGCTAATCTCAAAATCAAAATTTAGCCATGATGCTATGCGCACACATCTTCAAAATGAGGGGTGGGCAAATTTTTTAATGCACGATGAAATGAAATGCGTCAAGTTTAGGTCGACCAATTTTTGATCGAAACACCCTTTATGTAATGAATGTTTATCGCTAGTGCACATAAGCAGCTGATTACCCCAATATAGGTATTTGTGATAGGTTCCCTAACAACTTTGGGTTAGTCCTTCAGAGAAGTTCTTCACAAAAGCTTCACTTCCGAGAACTTCATGGAAGCTCTTCAGAGAACTTCAGGGAAGTTCTTCAGAGAACTTCAGGGGAGGCTTTCAGCGAACTTCAGACTTCAGAGAAGTTCTTCACAAAACTTCGGTAAGTCTTTCAGAGAACTTCATGGAACTTCTTCACAGAAATTCAGAGAAGTTCTTCAGAGAACTTCAGGGAAGTTCTACAGAGAACTTCAGGGAAGTTCTTCAAAGATCTTCAAGGAAGTCTTTCAGAAAACTTCTTAGAAGTCTTTCAAAGAACTTCAGGGAAATTCTTCAGAGAACTTCAGGGAAGTCTTTCAGAGAACTTCAGGGAAATTTTTCAGAGAACTTCAGGGAAGTCTTTTAGAGAACTTCAAGGAAGTTCTTCAGAGAAGTTCATGGAAGTTCTTCAAAGAACTTCAGGGAAGTTCTTCAGAGAACATCAGGGAAATTCTTCAGAGAACTTCAGGGAAGTTCATCAGAGATTTGCAGGGAAGTTTTGCATAGAGCTTTAGGGAAGTTCTTCGAAAGACTTCAGAAAAGTTCTTTACAAAACTTCGAGTAAGATTACTTCAGGAAAGTTCTACGGAGAGCTTCAGGGAAGTACTTCAGAGAACTTCAGGGAAGTTCTTCAAAGATCTTAAAGGAATTCTTTCAGAAAACATCAGCAAAGTTTTTCAGAGGACTTCAGGAAAATCCTTCAGCAGAAAACTTCGTGGAAGTCTTTCAAAGAACTTCAGGGAAATTCTTCAGAGAACTTCAGGGAAGTCTTTCAGAGAAATTCTGCAGAGAACTTCAGGGTAGTCTTTCAGAGAACTTCAAGGAAGTTCTTCAAAGAACTGCAGGGAAGTCTTTCAGAGAACCCCAGGGAAGTTTCGCAGATCACTTCTGGAAAGTTCTTCGGAGAACTTCAGAGAAGTTCAGAGAAGTCCTTCACAAAACTTCGGGTAAGTCCTTCAGAGAACTTCATGAAAGTCCTTAAAAGAACTTCAAGGAAGTTCTTCAGAGAACTTCAGGAAAGTTCTGCAAAGAACTTTAGGGACGTCTTTCAGAGAACTGCAGGGAAGTTCTTCAGAAAATTGCAGAGAAGTATTTTAGAGAACTTCAGGAAAGTTCTTCAGAGAACTTCATGGGAGTTCTTCAGAGAACTTCATGGAAGTTTTTCAGAGAACTTCAGAGAAGTTTTGCAGAGAACTTCAGCGAAAATCTGAAGAGAACTTCAGGGAAGTTCCTCAGAGAACTGCAGGGAAGTTCTTCAGAGAACTTCAGGGGAATTCTGCAGAGAACTTCAGTGAAGTTTTACAGAGAAATTAAGCGAAATTCATCAGAAAACCTAAGAGAAATTCTTCAGAGAACTTCAGGGATGTCTTTCCGAGAACGTCAGGGAAGTTCATTATACAACTTCGGGTAAGTCCTTCAGAGAACTTCACGGAAGTTATGCAGAGAACTTCAGCGAAAATCTTCAGAGAACTTTAGGGAAGTTCTTCAGAGAACTTCAGAGGAATTCTGCAGAGAACTCCAGAGAAGTTTTACAGAGAAATTCAGGGAAGTTCTTCAGAGAACTTCAGAGAAATTCTTCAGAGAACTTCAGGGATGTCTTTCCGAGAACGTCAGGGAAGTTCATTATACAACTTCGGGTAAGTCCTTCAGAGAACTTCACGGAAGTTATGCAGAGAACTTCAGCGAAAATCTTCAGAGAACTTTAGGGAAGTTCTTCAGAGAACTTCAGAGGAATTCTGCAGAGAACTCCAGAGAAGTTTTACAGAGAAATTCAGGGAAGTTCTTCAGAGAACTTCAGAGAAATTCTTCAGAGAACTTCAGGGATGTCTTTCAGAGAACGTCAGAGAAGTTCTTCATAAAACTTCGGGTAAGTCTTTCAGAGAACTTCATGGAAGTTCTTCAGAGAACTTCAGGGAAGTTTTGCAGTGAACTTTAGGGACGTCTTTCAGAGAATTTCAAGGAAGTTCTTCAGAGAACTGAAGAAAAGTATTTTAGAGAACTTCACGAAAGTTCTTCAGAGAACTGAAGAAAAGTATTCTAGAGAACTTCAGGGAAGTTCTGCAGAGAACTTCAGGGGAATTCCCCAGAGAACTTCAGAGAAGTGTTCAATTTCTTTGAATACTGGCTTCTTTCCACAAAGCTTCCGCTTGATCTGAGTCCAATATTTTCGGATTGGACGTAACTCTGAACAATTTGGCGGATTTGCGGTTTTTGGTGCTTCGAACCATTACATCAGTTTAGCATTATGGTATGATGCCAAATCGGGCCAAAACAAAGGTTTTTCTTTGTGGTTTTTGATGAAGGGTAGCAATCGCATCTGCAGGCATTCTTTCTGGTGAATCTTCTTGTTGATTATGCCTGAAGTGACGAAAGATTAACTCTTTCTGCCACACGTGAAAATTGCTTGCCAATCAAGGTATATTTTTCGATTCCCTCTTCCAGAAATGCTCAGCTATAGCATTTCTGGCTATAACGGAATAGAAAACCAGCCCTGGAAGATGCTTGAAGACCTCCAGGACATAAGTTTCATCGTCCATGACAACGCATGAGTACTTCGTCAAATATTCGCAGTACAAACGTCGAGCCCGTGATTTTGCCAGCTCAACTTCTGTTTGTCGTTGCGATTTGGAGTTGTTTCTACTTTACGACTCTACGACTTTTTTACGACTTCAGCCCTTAACGCTAATTTTTAGACAAAACTAGATAACATTCTTATTTTACGAGCCTCGAGCCACGAGCCATGAGCCACAGTTCGAACAGAGAGATTCGGATTTTCCTTCAATATGCTCTTTACCGTTCGGTCATTATTTTTATCACTTCTCGATTATCTCTCAACAGTTAAACATCCTGAAAATGATTTAAGCTCACCGCCGTAAACGGTGGTTTTAGGTAAATCAATTTTTTGACAAGTTTCCTTATTCACATCCGTACAGAATCTGCACGCGCACGAGCTTTTCGAATTTTTTCACTCCTACGTTCAATATATAAAACGTTGCAGTGATTTGAAGGTGTTCGAATTGATGTGGACACAGACCTTAACGCACCGGAAACGACTGTACAAGCTCTGGTGGAGGCTGTCAATCGCAAATATCGAGCATTTCACTCAAACTCATCCTACAATTTAACCAGCATATGTAAGCTGGAAAAAATCTCTGAAAGGCTCTGAACTACTGTAAGTATTTGCTTTTATTTCGATAACTAAAGCCGATTTATCAGTCAATCTAATATGTTGCAATAATTATCGACTCACGCTTTAATTTCAAAGTCAACGCCAATGCCTTGTTCAGACTGCAGAGTTATAACATGTTATAACGGTTGTCAAATAATTTCAACAAGAAGTTCATCAAGATAGGCTTATAACATGTTATAACTGCTCAGTCTGGCCAGTTTTTAAGACAGACGTTAACGCAGTTTTGTAGGATCTGCATTCTATTTCTAAACAACCCGAAATTGAGTTCGATCGACTCAAATCGGACAAAAGTATGGCTACTTAAAAGTGAGTAAAGATAGTTAGGAATAACACGTAGAATATTAGTGAACATCGATCGGATTCATGCCGATGTTGACTGTTTGTTATCTTACTACTACGAACAACCTTTACTCACGCTTGAGTAGCCATACTTTAAACTGATTTGAGTCAAACGTACTCAATTTTGGGTTGATTGGAAAAAGCGTGTGTTTTCTTCCCAACGGTACACAGAGACAAATTTGATAGTCAATTTTACCATTATTGGGGGTTAGGATGACTATTGCATTAAAGTGATTTTGAACCGACTATGATCATGGTCAAAACGACCATTAAAAATAGTTGATTCAACATTTACCATAGTGTCGGAATAGTCCTTGTTACTATGATCATAGTCAAGAATGCCATGAATGTGTTAAATTTGTCCATTTTCATGGTCATTGCAACCATTATATGCAATAGTCATCTTGACCATGATTTAATTGTCGGTATAACGATAGATTTTTTCTCAGAGTAGGTAAAAAAAAAAAACCCCCACCCTGCCCCCCCCACCCTACCCCCCTCCGTGGGGTTTTTTTCCCCACCCGCGCCCCGGAGAAATTTTTCCCCCCCAAAAACACAAAAAACCGTTGAAAACAACAAAAAAATTTTTTCCCGCCCCCCCCCCCCCCCCCCCACCCCCCCCCCCCCCCCCCCTCCGCCTTCAAAAAAAGCACCCGGGGGGGAACCCATTTTTTTTTTTTTCCACCTTTTCCCTTTTGTGTCGGGCTGGTTTTGTTTTGCTGTTTGTCTATTTGTAAATTACACCCAGTGTTGTTTTCCTCCCTTTCCATTAGGAGGACTTCAGTTCATCGTCAGGATGGAATTACGCCTGGAAGGAGGACGGAAAAATGTCAAGTGCGTGCCAGCCGGAGGCTTAAAGTTGTAAACTTCAAGAGGCGATACCAACCGAGGAAAGGATTCTTTGTGTCGGACATGGGCAAATTCTTTGGGGTGCGAAATGTTCAACCATTGAAGGTTCAAATACTTTCCTTGAATGTACCGCAAACCCTTCCGAATATTATGTTCTTCAATCGATGGCGTGGAATGGAAAGAGGAGTGGATTCACCCAAAGCTTCCATCAATTGGTCAATTGAACGATGTCCAACCTTATCTTCAAATATTTAAGATACACTCGCTCGATCCAACCGTCAGCTTAGTCAGAGTAGTGGCAGTCGTGCAGATCCTGTCTTGATGAATGTTTCAAACCAACAATGTGGCCTCCAAGCTTGGCTGCTTTCATCATCGTTCTCGTTACTGTTATGACTACGCCATGCTGGACCCAATCCCGAAAAAAAAGAAAAGAAACGGGAAATATGAATCCTTGGCGTACCTCAAGGTTCTGGTCGTTTGCGTTGAGTTTATTATTTACATTTTCCTCATAAAACCGAAAATAATACCACCATTGTTATGGCGCCTGACACGGTCAAATGTCAAATGTCGGATAGCAGGAAGCAAGCCACGGCGGACAAACGTTTTTGGTTGGAATTCAAGTGCCAGTGAATGGAAGTGGGTGGTTGGTGGGGCAGACTATTTGGAAACTCGTTTGCCAGTTTGTAAATATTTAACTTGAGAAAGGACAAATGTGTCGCCGCTACGGCCAACTCCCGATGTGTTCTGGTTGTGGGTGAGTGTGGCACTTTCGATATTCTATATTTTGCTCATACGTTCCAGGAAGGCCTCCAACAACGCAACGTGTGGACGCTTTCGCCTGAACCGTAAAGATCTCAATTCAATGGGCTGGGTCCAGTGGGTGGAGCTGTGATCCAGACATCCAGCCTGAAAATGGGAAGGGTGGAAGTGTGAGACAACCTTGTCGTGACGAGTTTGGTTGTAGCTGTCAGTCAAGCAATTTCAAATGTGCTTTTGGCTTGCATGATTGGGTGCACGTGAAGGGGGACTATTATAAGGAATGCGTTCAGGTACTTCTTCCATTTCCTAGTGAAAATAGAAAATTCAAAAACTTTCATGTTTCTTGAAGAGCAAACTCAAATCCTTCCAATACTTCATTTAACAGATTAAAATTGTTTACGATAACTGTCAGAACTTTGATCCTGAACATTTCGATCATCAATTCGTAATTAAGAAATGGAAATTACAAAGAGTTTACCAAGGATCTCACGGTCTACTGCGCTAGTTCATATTTTATTGCCGTAACGGGTGTTCAATAAAAAATGAGATTATTTTCAGTCATATAGTAAAACAAAAAATTGTTTTCAACGAATTCAGTATTTTTTATTAAAAACATAATGTTTATTCTTCAAAAAAAAAAAAAACGTCAATGAATATTGGAGAAGGGGCCCTGGTCAGCCGTACGACTCTTCTTAGTCACGATGCTCTCACAAGAGCACTGGACGGCACTGAAATCCATCTTCCGGATACAATTCCGGATCCTCGTGGTCAACTGCTTCGTATCCTTGGCCCGCCAATTATTTTTGTACACTAGGGCACTGAGGGAGCCGAACAAATCCTCAATGGGACGGCAATGGGGCAAGTTGGTCGGGTTCCTTTCTTTCGACACGTACGGTATCTTTTTCTGACACTCCAGCGTCTTCTTGGTGTAATGGGAAGACGCCTTGTCCGGCCAGAAGACATACTTCCCATCCGCATGATGCTCCTCTAAGAACGGCAGAAGAATTTTCTCAAGACACTCCTCCTGGTAACTTGTTGATTGATGGCCAGACCGCTTGGCTTGAACCACGGCTTCGAAAACTCTCTGTCCGATATGGCGATGTACAGCATAACTATTTATGCTTAAACTTATATTTTACTTCGGGGGGTGTGGCCAACTTGTCGCTGGAATAGTAGCGGTCATTTCCTGGAATGTGGGTCTTTGAGAGCGGAAAGTAACTTTCGTTGACAAGCACAAACGACGTCCCGGGATAGTCCTTCGTCATCCACCGGCACTTCGATTTCACGGTCGCTATCTGCTCGTCCGTGTACTCGGGGGACCGAGTCTTCTTCCGACAGATGATGTCCTCCATCTTGAGGGTTCGGTGAATCAAGGTATGGGAGCAGTGATATTTTCGGCCGGCGTCACGCAAACTCGTTCCGTCCTTGTTGTCGAACGGCTTTTTCAACGCTTCCTTCTTCTTCTTCGTCATTATCTTCGCCGAACGGCCACCGGCTTGCCGCTCCACGCTCAGGGATGCCAGGATCCGGTAAACTGCACTCAAAGGCACGTTTACGTCTCGAAAGTGGTCTACCGTGAACTTTTTTCCTCGATGACCATGCGTTTCGTAAAACCGTACAACACGCTCGCGAAGTGCTTACGTGAACTGACAGCACCCGAGTAAAAAAAACAAGCCACCCATTTCTAGGGAGCCCAGAGAGCAATTCTCTTGGAGGGATAAAAATTTACGCTCTTTACTTTAATTACAGAAAGATATTGAAATCATTCTCATTTTTTATTGAACACCCGTTAGTCTCGACTCTCGAACAGTGTAACATCCTGTTCACTCTACAACTGATATTACGTGCTATAGACTATTTTGACATCAGCATCTATACATCTAATTTACACTAGAAATGGCAACGTGCATGGCATTTGATGTCAAAATACTCTATATGACGTAATATAGTATGTAGTTTGAACGGGATATAAATGTGTTGAATAAATTAATTCAACTTTAAAACCTTCTTCTTCTTTTAGCATTTCAAGCCTATTGGTTTCGCTCTCAACTTAGTGTTCTAAATGCACTGTCACAGTTATAAATTGAAAGCTTTCGATGTTTGGTACCGTTTTGCATTAGTATGATTGTGTGGCAAGTACAATCATACCCAATGCCCAAGGTGTCATGAAATTTTCCTTAACGAAAAATTCCTAGACCAGACCGGGAATCGAATCCAGTCACATCCAGCATGGTATTGATTTGTAGCTGCGCCTTTACCGACTGAGCTAAGGGAGAACCCAGGACTTTCAAAGCCTGTCCACGTTAAATTTCGGACACTAAGATAATGTCAGCAAAAAAAAAAAAATCTAGACATAATTCAACAAACCCGATTGATTATTTCTGTATAATAGAGTTAAACATACAGTGAAAATAGTTGATTGAGATGTTAACTTTCTTTCTGTAAAACTATCGAACTTTCTGTGGTACACCCGTCATCCGATTCCGTACAGTATCCTCAGATACGGTAGGGGTGGTGGTTCTACATCTTCTCTTGAAATCGTCGATCCTAAAGGCTTTCTTCTAAATTTCAAATAGTTTCCGCTTAACTAGAGCCCAGTATTTTTCTATCAGGCGAAGTTTTGGACAGTTTGGCGGATTGGCTATTTTTGGTACGTATTTGACCTCTTGTGCCTTATACGATTCCAGGACGGATTTCGCACAGTGACAAGAGGGCATATCAGGCCAAAACAGAACTGGAGACATACTCTAATTGTTATATTTGTATTCTCTGAACGTGGAGTAACGATTATGATGTAGAAGGAGATGTTTTGCTCATCGCCATGAGGCACCAAGAGTAGACAGTCATGTTTGCTAGAATGAAAGATATGAAGAGAAAGTGTTGAAAGTTCCGTTAGCGTACGGTAGGTTGGAAACGGAATAGAAGTATTGAAAATTGAGCGAAAGGGCATGGGTAAAGTAGTACTCGAACCAAGGACGTTATCATTGCCAAACATCCCACTGCGGGGTAGGTTGAGGCACAGATACATCTGCCACCTCAACTGGCAATAATAACGTGATGGAACTCGCTCATGTACCACTGATCGCTTGTGATAGTTTCTAGCGGTAGTTTGTACACACTCTGTTTTGATGCGTACATGGGAGAGGAAACTCTCTCCTTTTTTGGGTTTGTTTTTGTACACAACGACTGATAATTACTTAGTGTTTATTTAGGATGTTTGGCAATGATAACGTCCTTGGTTCGAGTACTACTTTACCCATGCCCTTTCGCTCAATTTTCAATACTTCTATTCCATTTCCAACCTACCGTACGCTAACGGAACTTTCAACACTTTCTCTTCATATCTTTCATTCTAGCAAACATGACTGTCTACTCTTGGTGCCTCCGCGAAAAACAACCCATCCCCCCCCAAACAACAAAAGGATTATATAAACACGTAAAAAACAAAATTTTATAATAATACACAAATGATGAATACCCCCCCCGCAACAAAACATTTGCACCCACACACCCCCCCCACGAACATGAGCCTGAATATATTTTTTTACTTCACCCGGTTTGGCTTGGTTTCCAGCGCTGCGACCTAGGCTGGACATCTGTATCTTAGTATCGATACATTAGCCAATAGACGCCGCTTACTACTTCTAGGTCCGTAGCTATTCGGTATGATTATGGCTACCGCATTGATGGCCTTCGCCGCTTTCCCACAGGCATAATCTACGTAGCTGTTGAAATTTAGCCGGTCGTCGATCATCACACCCAAATACTTCAGCACCCGCTTCGAGGCTATGGCAAGCCCTCCGATGACGATTTCATCTCGCTGTACCGCTTTGCAGTTGCTGACCATCAGCACCTCCATTTTGTGGTGGGCTATCTGCAACTTCGTCCCCTGCATCCAGTTTTCAATTATGCCGATCGCTGCGGTCGCCATCATTTCCACTTCTTTCAGTGTTTCGCCTTTCACTGATAATACGATGTCATCTGCAAAGCCAACGATCACTACGCCTTTGGGAAGCTTCAGCGTCAGCACACCGTTGTACATCCCCTTCCAAAGTGTTGGGCCAAGGATGGAACCTTGCGGAACTCCCGCCGTGATGTTCTCCAATTTCCACCCCATGGAGGTCTCGTAGATCAGCACCCGGTTCTGAAAGTAACTCTTCAGAATTCTGCACTCTCATTCTGTGCAGCGACTCGGCAATAGCCACCCAGCTGGCACTATTGAAGGCGTTCTTAACGTCGATCGTTACAATAGCGCAATATCGATCGCCTCTCCGCTTCTGTTTGGACGCCTTTACGGCTGTCCTGACCACTGTCCGAATGGCATCCACCGTAGACTTCCAGAGCTTCTAGCAGGCTGTGACCTCTAGCGTTGGTATATCTGCTGCCCCACTCCACAGCCCAAGCATTGAATTCTCCTCCGATGACGACCGGTCTTCTCTCGATGAGCTTTTCAGTCAGTGCATCCAGCATCTGCTGGAACTGCTCCATGGTCCCCCTTGGGGGTGCATAGAAGCTGCATTTGATTTTGGTGATCACAATCCCTTCGCATGTTCTGGACACTACTTCCTGGATCGGGAATCTGCCCATCACTTGTATCGCAGCCATCACCACTCTATCTGCTACCCAGTTTTCGTTATCGGGAGCAACACTATAAGGGTCCGCAATGATTGCGACGTCCAACTTTGTTTCTGTAGTTGACTGCCACAACAGTAGCTGCACTATGTAGCAATGATTGTGGTTTATTTGAGTTACTTCTATTACTGCTATTACGGTGTGTACCCACACACAGAGTTTTAATTACCGAAGTCGGCACAATTTTACTGCGTTTTCAAACACCTGAGAAATCAGTAATCAACTGCGCAGTATTTTGCTTTGCTTATAACTCCGTAAAAGTACAAACCATGAACTATCAAACACAACTACTGAGTTTATCGGTAATTTATTTGTTTATCTTTGGTTTGCTGAGTTTTTGGGTATTCGTTTTTTTCTTTCGGTAAAATCAGTTGTTTTTTTCTGATTTATTAAAAACAAAATAAGCTTTCAAGGAGGCAAAACAAATAATGTTTTAGGAACTTGCTTTAGCTTTACTGATTTTAAGTTATTTGCGTACAGTATTTCATGTTTAATGATAACTTTAGAGGACAAAAACCATGAAATAGCTGCCTCAGAGTTATCCTCAGGAAAAAAAAATTCCATATGGAGTATGGGGTTGTCGTTTTTGTTGGTCGGTTGGTTCATCGTGCTGAAAAAATAACGAATTTGTAAATCCGGGTACAGATCGCCGGCACGTGTCCGCCCTTTTTTGTTCAGCCTATTAAAGCTTAAACAAAGTACAAAATTTAATGGGAAAGTTTACTTAAAAAACAATTCCTGATCCTCTACATCGATTTCCAAACGAAGCTCGATGATTGAATCCATTTTTCACATGTTAATTATTCGACAAGTCATGGTTTTCAAGGTACTGATGGGCTCAGCAATTTGGATTATTTTTCTCAACTGAAGTTCAGTGCAACACAAAAATACTGAAATTTCGGTATTATTTTGACTGAAACTCTGTGATGTCCCGTAAAACGTTTATTTTACGGAAAATTCGGTACGCTTTCTTTGGGTTTTACTGAACAAATGTATTTATTAATGAAAAGCCGATTGTTCAGTAATATAGGTGTTTTGCGGAGCAAAAACTGTAAAAAAAATTACTGAACAGAGAAGCTGTGATTATCGTCCATCGTCCGGCAGTGATTTTATGGAAGAAACGTGTTTTCAGTTATTTGAACTGTTGTACTATACGACAAACATGTTTAGCCCGGGAGTTGGAAGGTGATAGCTCTGTTGGGTTCCAAGGAAACATTTCACAATGCCTGGTTAATAACGTCCATTCCGAGGTCCCTTTCACTTACAACAAGCCCCGCATAAAACAGTACAAACATCAAATGGATATAGGTACTGTGCATACACTTCCATCATTAGAGCATATTGTTTTGAGGATGGCACGTATTTAGTAGTATCGTTAAAATTTAGTTAAGATCAGATAGATCTCACCGGTATTTGTTGCTGAGGTTAAGTCTGCACCTGACCTGCAAATGGCCGTTTTCTACATTTTTTTCTTTTGTTTTTGTCTCTTCGCACTCCCGCTATAAGACGACTGTATAGCAACTTCAAAAATGCTTATAATCTTCAATCAACTCGCGACAAAGCGGACAATCACTCTGATTTAATCATTTAAGCCCGGGTGGCACAAACAAAACTAAGCTGATATAACTCTTGGTGAGGTGCGAAGCACACAATAAACGGAGAATAGATTACATTTACTACGTTTTACACCAAGCATGCGGAGATTTTCTGATTTCACTGTTAGTTCAAGTTGAATTGCGAATCATTTTTTGAAACCACGTAGCAAAACAAAACACGTCAGTTGTGAATGTCAGGATTGCAAGGAATCAACCGCTCCGCTCTGTGACTAGAAAACACTTCTTATCTCTGCTGCGGTTGGAACACGAAAGAGGACGAGACATGGCCTACCACGATTACATAAGCTATCAGACGAGTGTCAGAGAGCTTTCTATTGGATGCCATAATCGAGGTATCTAAGTAAGGGTAGGATCAATCAGCTAGGTGTGGCAAGGGTAACCGCCCGTGCTGCTGAAAAACTTTATGGCATCCACACATCTCCTCTCCAGTCAAAAAAAAAACAGATACAGATGTTTTAAAGTTTGTATTTCAAAAACAATTTAATCAAACGTTTTATTTATTTCACCGGTTAAGCAATGACATATCTGGGCTTCTCAGGTCTTCCGTTGGTTTCATATACCGCACATGTCTCTGCATCCTTTGCCATGCCGGGCCACCATACGCGTTCCCTTAGTATGCTTTGAATTTAGCAATTGACGGGTGGCCCACGTGTGCAATTGCTAGCGCTTTCTGACGAAGATTCTGTAGTATAACTTACGTATGGTCAAGTCGCCACCGAGCGCTTCGAATCTCTTCAGTTCGTTTGACCAAACACCCGTTTCAAGGGCATCAGTCACCTCCAAAAGCTGCCTATCCACCACTGTTGTACGCTTGACAGCACCCTCCGTTAAGAATTGGATTTGAGCCGCCTCAAGGGATGCGATTTCCCAAGAACTGATATCTTCCTCGAAAGGGCAATCGGCACCTACATACAGCCTTGACGACAGATCCGCTGTGTTTTCCCTTCCTCGCACGTATTCCACCTCAAAACTATATGGACTAGGCCTAATAGCCCAACCATCCACACGGTTTAAAGCTCGCTTGGAGTCCTCGCTTTACCACTTAAGGATATGCTTGAAGTCCAGTACAGCGGTTTGAAGTAAGGCCTTCCCAATAATTAGTAGGCGAAATGCTCCACTGCCCACACTTCAGTCTCACCTTGATTTTGAGGGTATTTCTTCTCAGTTTTTGTTTAGGCTTTCGATGGGAAACTGATGACTCGTGGAGGTTTTCTGTTATCATCCGGAATAAGGACAGCACTTAGAGCTTGCGATGAAGCGTCTGTGTACAGAAAAGTTCTGTATGTTCCAGAAAAGTACCCAAGAAATATCGTACAGTGGGCAATTTGGTTTTTCAATTGCTCAAAATCTTCCACGTGCTATGCGCCCTAGATCCAAACATTGTAGCTTGTAAGTTTCCATAATGGTTGTTCAACACTGAGCGGACTGTACACTGACGGATTACGGATTTCAGTACTTTACTACTCGCTACACACGCGACGTACAGGTAATACAGAAAAACTTTATTGTACCGGTAAACAATAAACAATGAAAACTGTTCGGAACAAGTTCATTCAACTGTTTTCGGAACGGACGGACAGAGTAACCGTCTGCGCACGCCGTTTATTTCCTACTCATTGCTGATCACATCACCGTCAGCGATCGATACGAGATGCTGGATGAGAGATGTAGAGAGAATGAGTTCCTGGCTATTGCGTGTGTGTGTGTGTGTGTTATGTGTGATGTGTATAACAGGGAATGTTTACAATAGACTATGGAAACGGGGTGGTTGTGACTGCAGGCGAATTGCTTAGGGTGACCATTTTCTACTATCGAGCCAACAATGGTCTCGTGATACTTCGTGAAGTTTCGAAGCTAGGAAAGGGTTCTTGGCTGGCTGAACATCTGATTAGCGGTTTACCCCGAACGTTAAACGCGTAAACCAGAATATACCATTATCAGGCAAGAAGATCGTTGGATCCCTAGACGACTCATGTAACTCCAAATGATAGAACGTGTTTGTCAAATCAAGATTTTAAAAATATGTCGCCCCGTTGAGCTTAATTTTCATCTCACGGAGTAACGGCAACCGATAATTTACACGCAATTACGATTTGACGACCAAGCGCAAGTCACCTTTTCCTTTGGCCACCGCCGACATGCCACTAATCCAGTCTGGAGCTGTTGTTACACGCACTATGATGCCACGGTTCTCCATTTCCGTAAACCTCCCAACAAACATCGGTGTTGAATTAGAGTTTGTTCAAACAAATTTGGAGAAGCTATTCAGCTATTCTAGAAGAAACAGCTGAATAGCTTCTCAAAATTTGCTTGAATAAGCTCTATTCAACACCGATGTTTGTTGGGCTAGCTCTCGCGCTTTCTCTATACGCCGCAGTTACATTGTAATACGAGAGAACGGTCTTGTCAACGCTGAGCTTAACACAAACACCAAGCCACGGAACATATAAATGAAATCAACTTACATACATACACGCCTCCGTTCATCACCGATTGTACGAGCGATGTTAACCGAGCTAGTCTTCACTAGACCATTGATCGTGAAACACGCGACTACCACAGCAGGTACTTAGGGAAACTTTGAAATCCAGTTCGCTGTCTCGCAGTTGTTGACGGTAACACCAACTTTCAACAGCTTCAAGTCACTTGCTGTGGTTCAGCCCAGCAGTGAACGGGTACTTTTGTAAATAACTAAAAACTGAGGTCAAAGGTTTATGACACCCTATCACTTCGATTTCAGCCCTGAACGCACATGTAACAGAGAAAAGTTTACTGGACGCGTATGGTCGCAAATCAATGTTGCTGGAAAGTTGGATTGGCTCTAGGTTGGCTTTACCTGTATGGAATTCATGCTTTAATCGCTTCAGTCATCACCACCAATGACATTGACATAAACCCCCGAGTCTACCAGAAAACGGATTGGATCTGACGTTCCTACCCGACAATCTATTTATGCGTCCGATGGTTTCATTTGGAGGTGAAATATTGTATGCAATACATTTTGTTTTTAACAGTCAAGCACTGTTTCTGCTGAAATTAAGTTTAACAAAATTTTCATTTATTTTAAACACCATCATGAACAGTTTAAAACCACACATGTCAACGTTACCAATTCCATCATACGCGGTCGTCTCAAGCTGTTTCCATTTCTATCAAACGCGGTCAACCTGATCCGCTACCTAGTCAAATACATGCGGTCGTCTCGATCCGCTACCAATTGAGCCAAATGCGGTTGTTTTGAAACACAGGCTCCGACCATTTTGTATTTTACACTAGCTGCACGTGCTTCAATTGCTTCAACATGAACGACCGCCATACTGCCCCTTTTTTGTCCACCACCATTCCAAAAAATGTTTGAAGAATTATGTTCTTGATACCATCGATTTGGAATCTTCGCGTTGAAGGCTTTTTTATTATTACGGTATGGCTGACACCTTGATAGATTAAACAATTGGATGCGTTTCAGGCAGCTGAATATGTCAGCAGCCTGGCACGGATCACCAATGTGAATGTCAGGATTGCAAGGAATCAACCGCTCCGCTCTGTGACTATAAAACACTTCTTATCTCTGCTGCGGTTGGAAAACGAAAGAGGACGAGACGTGGCCTACCACGATTACATGAGCTATCAGGCGAGTGTCAGAGAGCTTTCTATTGGATGCCATAATCGAGGTATCTATGTGAGGTAGGATCAATCAGCGAGGTGTGGGTAACTGCCAGTGCTGCTGGTAAACATTATGGCATCCACACATCAGTGCACTAGTTATGCAGACCAGCCCGAAATAGCAACACTTTGAACTGCAGTTCAGGTGCTTCCGGATCCAAAAGAGTATTGTATATTTTTTGTTCTTCTGTGATCTGCGCAGCCACTGAAGGGAGTATTGATTCGTCCAGGGTTACGTATTGGATCTGTGCCTCCGAATCCATTCTTCTGAAAACAGAATTACGAAATTCTCATCCAGGCTGCATTAAAAACAAAAAGATTGATGCAAACGTTTTTGAGGGCCAGTTTGCTTACTGTAAGTAAGGTTATGCGCTGAGCCTGTTGGACACTGGCAGTTTTTTTTTTTCTTAATTCCAAATTTATATCAATAAAACATTTGGGGAAAAAAATACTCGACACTTAGCATAACACTCATTTTAGGAAACTATTCCGAAAAAATGTATGCTTAACAACACTGTTTATTAGTTTTGATTTCGCATTGGTAAATCAAAATGAAGTTTTTTATACATACCCGATTCTGCTGATATTATATATTTCAACGAAAGCAAGCTCGCTAACTTTGAATCCGCACTTCACCAAATAGCTTTGAACACACTTTAACTAACAATTTGCACTGTAATCAAATGTATTAACTTAATGAATTCTAACATATGAAATTCTGCAGACAATTTACTTCTGAGCACTACGGTTGATGTAATTCAATAAACTGCAATTCCAACACACGGGTAACGCTAATAGTGATCATAAGAATTATTCATGGCAGCGATTGCTATAGTTCATGATATTTGACGTACATTTCATGAAATCATGAATCATTGTCATGATTTCATGAGCGTACTTTTTGTTTTGTGTCATGATTTTTTATTCATGACAACAAAAATGGATTTGCATCCGTGTGTCAATGCACGGCTATGTAGTACTAGATTGTCAATAAAAATAGTTTTAGATTTCTCAACTATTTTTAGATTACCAATAACAATAGTTGTGAAATTGTGCATTTCAAGGAAGCGACAATGTTGGGTAACAGTAATAAAATAAGTTGTAGAATCCTTCTCTGACAGGAGTAAAAGCATAGACTAACTCTAAGACCAGTAGCTCCCGAACAAATACGATTTTTTTCAGTCAGTACTAGCACATCTGTCCCAAGCTCGGTCCCAAGCTTAATAATACGCTCCTAATAATGAACTCACATGAACACAGGCTCAAATATTCTGTCAAAATAACACAGCAAATCGAAACAAAGGCGAAAATATGTACAGTTAGGTGCTGGCTTCAAGGTGTACTTCGGACCAAGGGGTTCTACAACAGTGAACCAATTTCAAATCGCTAGTTGCATATTGATTGTTGGTAAAAGTGCACGAAACATATATCTAAATTCATATAGGAATTGTGCACTGTTGACCCATTTACAAGTAAAGAACATCAGCTGTTATGCTTCAAATAAACTCCATTAGAAAATAAATTCGAAATTGTACACTTCGGTTTTTGTAAATCTATAGCAGCGAATAAAAACTTTTTTGGCCTTAATGTTATTTGGAAGTTAAAGTTTTTCTGGTATGTGCTTGCTAGTGAGTGATGCTGGCGCTCAGTGAAAAGTAGGACAGAGATCACGACTATTCCGGCCCCTTCCCGAACCACTAGTCCAATTCATGTTGTACCACGAAATAGAGAGAAGAGTTTCGGCTGTCATATAATTGAAATCCTGCAGCGATCCATGAAATAATTCAAAAAATACACTGAAAGAAAAGTGTCCGAAAATTGGCTTGGACAGGCTTTAAGATGATGAGTTTTGCTGATGTAATAGTGCTTATTTGAATACTAAAAAATAGTTCCACCAAAATTGCAGACATTTTGAATTTTGGTTAAATTTCAAGTTTAGATTACAAGAATACATTTACCTTTGTCCCCTAAAACATCATTTTGAAGGAAACCTTCCCATTGTTAGGTTAGGATTTTGCAATTTCAATTCTCACCACTGAACCGCAAGGCAAAGCGAGCATTGCACAAGGATTTCACCAAAAGGTGCGTAACGAGATATTGTATTTATCAATGGAATACGAATTCACTTCATTCTGCAAGGATGCTGTTAATGTTTGGCAACGACAGGCGGTAGTAATTACTGCTACGGGTTCGCGCCATAAATCAGAAGCAATGATTTGGAAGAGTCATTGCACCCGAAAAAGGTTTGTCTCACCTAACAAACAACGGCACAGCGGAAACTCAAATCATTACAAAGTGATAGAAAATTGGAAAGAAACAATTGCCACTGGAAATATGAAATAATGGCTTAAGACGTTATGACATTAGATAAATTTAATCAATGATTCTCAGACACAATTACGGATTTCACAAACACAATCACATCTGCAGCCATCGATTAAAAACTGACATTTCGCATTTTTCACAACTTTTAAATTTAAAAAAATCACAGCCAACTCATCTGGGGTCTGTGGAAATTCGGTCGTACGTGGTCACCAAATCCGAATCCTGAATGGAACACGAAATTGCATTTGCTGATCAGCTCTATGAACGAACGATGCAGACAATGACGATGACGGCGACGATTATGGGATGAAATTTCGCTCTCTCGGTAGAAGGTATTCGGTGTACTTCGGTGTAACCAGTTCGAGTGCGCTGCTGGTTCCGGCGAGGATAACGATGCTCAATTAAGATGCAAACCGAGATAGAGACACATCCGGTGAATGCACGAGAACTGGAGTAAAATGTTAAACAATTAAATGGAGCAGATCTTGTGTCGTCGGACATTCGTTCCCGTACAGAACCAGAGATTAGTTCAAACATGGAAGGAAAATATGATAATTGATTTGATTTGTGCAAGTTTGTAGGGGAAAAGGACATTAACAGGGACCGAGAGATGATAGAAGGTTGATTGAAATCTTCTCGAATGTGTGTTTCTGTGCATGTTCATGTGTTGGAGTGTGCGTTGGCCGTAGCCGATGCTATTTATGGGAACAATTAAAACTTATTTAATTGCAGCCATTCGACTGGAAAACTTTTCTCACTCATAAGGTGTCCATTTCTCCACTGCTCGACAGGAGGTAGCAGGTGCCTATAGTTGGAACGGAAACTCTACTTTTGGATCATTAGAAGCAGATGAAGCCAAATGGAGAAGGGTAGTGAAGTTTTATTGCAGTTTAACGATGAGCACAGCAGAGGAAATGGGTTTGCTTTAATGATCGTTCCAGACAATAATTAAAACGCAACATAAGCCGGGGAAAGTGGCTACACCGGGAGGAATGCTGGTGATTTCAGCAAATTGGTTGAAATGTGATATGCGATCATGGTGGGCAGCTACCAGAATTGAAAATCATAGATTATGAAACAAGAACTAGTCTAGCTTAGCTGACTGCACGCATCTAATGGTCAACATTAGTGAATTTGTATTTTCTGGACCGTGTTTACCTCTATCTTTTATGTTTTATTTTTGTTATTAATTTCGCTATCCAAACCACTGCACAGTGGGCAAGAACTGATGAAAACTAAGGCACAAATCTGTAACTTTTGTCGCTTTTAAGAGCGGCTTATAAACAAGGCCATTTCCGCTTGAAAATTGTCTGGGAAATCGAATGGAACTGGTTTCAATCACCGCACGGATATGGTTGTGGAGTTATAGAGCTTATTTTACCCCACTTCCCCTTATATTCTTGAATAATTTATAGATATCTTTGCATGGAGTCGCTCAAGATCAACAAACTAAAGCTAAACCCATATGAAATTTCCTGGAAAATCGAATAAAGGTTGTTTCAATCACCGCACGGCTCTGTGAACAAAGATATGGCTGGTTTTACCCCACTTCCCCTTATATTATTGCATAATTTATAGATATCTTTGCTCGGAGTGTCTCAAGATCAACAAAATAGAATTAGTATTTGTTTTTTGTTGGTTTTTATCGGTGACGTAGAAAATTAAAACAGCTATATATTTGCGTAACGCGTTTTGGCCTACTTTTATTCAGTCACTTGGGGAGCACACCATAACTTGTTTAAAAAGGGGGTTAGATGGGGGGAAAATACTAGTATAGTTTGACGTAACAAGTAGTGAGGTAGCAACCAGCATTCTGTAAGTGACAAATATTCTGTAAAGTAGAATTAAAATAATAAAGAATTGTTCTAGGCGTCTGATGATGGCTGAAGAAAAGTAGGCCAAAACGCGTTACGCAAATATATAGCTGTTTTAATTTTCTACGTCACCGATAAAAACCAACAAAAAACAAATAGTACACGTCCACGGTGATTAAATCCAGTTAATAAAATAGAATTAGTCCTATGTAAAATTTTCTGAAAAAATGAATACAGGTTATTTCAACCACCGCACGGCTCTGTGAACGAAGATATGGCTGGTTTTACCCCACTTCCCCTAGTATTCTTGAAAAGTTTATCTTTGCTTTCACAATTAGCTTACAGGTTGCTCTCAACTTAGTGTTCTATAAATGCGCTTTTACAGTTATTAATTAAGAGCTTTCGATGTCAAGTGCCATTTTTGCATTAGTATGATTGTGTGGCAAGTACAATCATACTCTATGCCTAGGGAGTCGAGAAATTTTCCTTAACGAAAAATTCCTAGACCATACCGGGATTGAATCGACCCCGGCCACCTCCAGCATGGTGTTGCTTTGCAGCTGCGCCTTTACTGACTGAGCTAAAGGAGGACCCAATTGTGCTTGTTAGTTATGCTTAATTTTCAAAATAGTCGTGCTTAACATGCTACTGCTCATTACTTACTAGTACGTGGTCTTTTCTGATACCTGTGAGACGATACGAAAAAAAAATTCAAGCAAATAATTCGCACGCAGGAGTCTAAATGGGAAGAAACACCACAACAAGAGTATCAACATGAAATTCTCCGCAAATTGAAGAAGCTGCATTTTTGTTACGGTGTCTGCTTTTTACGATTCAATCACAGTAACTTATGGAAAACGTAGTATTCCACACGTTTCAAAACTAACTCTGAACATGTCTGCTGTACCTAGATCCAATCACCAGAAAAGTATGCTTGCTTTTCAAAAATTAAACGTCATTTCAGGTGTAAAGTTGAATCGATTCAGAATGGTTGTGCTTAATCGTGATTTAGTTGAAATTTATTTCAAAAACTGGAATAAAGAAAATGTTTACGAGTTCTTGAGACAGCAGAGTTAAACAGGGAGAGAAGATGAGTTAAAAGTCAGTTTCGACGCGTGGATTAAAACTTTCAATGGTTGTTGGATAAAACATCGGAGTCAAACAAGGTTTGTGGAAAGAAAAGCAGAATGGCTGGATTCTCAGTTTGAGGTGAGTTCGCTGTTACATGTGATAGTAATTTTTTTTTATTTGTTAATTTTCTTTTACTAATCGAATGGCTTAGCTCTACCACCCCCCCCTCATACTTTCTTTTTTTTTATTTTTTTTTATTTTGACTCTTTCTAAATCAAAATAAATAAAAAAAAAAAAAAAAAAACACCACCACCACACAATCATCACCAAAACAACACAACCCAAAAACACCAACAAAAAAAAAAAAAAAAATATAATAAAAATTTTTTGTTTTTTTTTTTTTTTTTTAATCAAAAAAAAAAAAAAAAGAGATAAATTTGCCCCGACACTCCCACAAACAACCCCCCCCCCAAACCCCACCCCACTCCCACTCAGGTTCAACGTATACTTCGTTGAAAGCACGTGGTAGGGATCACGTGGAGTTTAACAGTGTTTGGAAATCTATCATGATACTGCTGAACCATCATGTGTCAGGCTACTGATAGTTCACGAACATATTTTTCAAATGATACAAATGATCAGCTACCTCTGCCGAATAAGAGTATTCAGTTTTGTAACAACGAATGAATAGAGGAAAACGGAGAACAAAAGCTATACAATATACAGACGATCCGACCATAGCACTGAGAAGCACGAGGAATGATTGTGTCAGTGCTTGACCATCTATCACCATACTGCTGAACCATCATGTGTCAAGCTGCTGATAATTCAAGAGCATATTTATGAAATGATACAAAGGATCTGCTACCTATGCCGAATACGAGTATTCAGTTGTGTAACATCGAGTGAATGAAGCCCCCATTTTACCAACAAAACCATTAACTTAAATGATCTTTATTATGGAAATATCCAACCGATTTGGAAAATTTTAGCAGTGTTGGATTCAGAAAGTCAACCACTTTCTCGAAATTGTCTTATATGACCGATGGACAGCATCCGTCTTCGGGAAAACTTGATTTCCGGAACCCTTTTCTGAAAATGGTATAAATATTAGATTTCAATAGAAAATCAACAATAATGATACTAAAAGTTGTGCAATGAATACACTGGAATGTGTGTGATTGCCATATGACAATCCGGAGACTTGATCATGGAACGGTTACTCCGGAGCATGTTCCCATGGGGTCATAAATGACCAGAAATCAAGTTGTATTGAACCCTAGCAATATGGGTGTCAAAATTACTGGTATCGTTCCAGAAGAAAGTTTGCCATATTTATTAGACCATCCGGTCACTTGGCTTTGGAGTGGCCAGTTCAGAGAAGGTTCCCATCGGGTCACGAATGGCTAGAAAATGATTTGATTGGAACCCTAGCAATATGGGTGTCAAAATTCTTGGAATCGTCCCAGAAGAAAGTCTGTCATAATTATTGCATAATTAATCATAACCAATCGGTCACTTGGCTTTGGAAAAGAATAAAAGAAAAGTGAGCTCGCGTTTCTTACTCTGGACTGGCCATACCGAAGCTAAGTTATCGGAATGGAAGTTTCATATGGAACGGTTCCAACAGTTTTGATTCCCATATTGCTAGGGTACAATTCAAATTATTTTCTGACCATTCATGACCCCATTGGAACCTGCTCCGGAGTGATCATTCCAGGATCAAGTGCCAGTATCAAGTCATATGACAATCAGAAACATTCCTATGTATTTTTTGCATTACTTTTACACGCAGCGAAAAGTTTTTTTAATGTCAATGATATTCTGTATTAAAAAATTATCATTCCTCGGCTAATATTTGTATTGTTAAAGGCAACCATAAATGATTGCTGATTTAACATAAAATATTGTTGTTTTCAATATCTGTCAAAAAACAAACAGAATTAACTTTTTTTTTTATTATTTACAAATACAGAATCTCTGTTAAACGAAACAAATCATAGTTGCTGCTGAAAAATAATTTCTTTGAAATTAAAAAAAGTGTTGCGGCTTTCACGGATACAAATTTCGACCATTTAAATTAAAAATATCGATGTTCAACTTGAAACACAAGAATTGCTTAAAGTAAAAAGAAAGTATGTTTCGAAGGAAAATAAAAATTTTTGAATCAAATTCAAGGCATTGTAATTTCAACAATACATTCATCGGGTAGGTGAATTTGAGCGTGTATTTTCCTCTCCAGAACGAGAGGCCGAGGCAAAGTTTCGACGCTTGCAACATGAGCCAATCGTCTCGTTCATTGTAATGCTATTTGCTCGATTCCAGTAGTGATACTTTGAGCAAACTCATTAAATCTGGAATGTGTTAGGATTCAAGCCAAATCTAGAATTATGCTAACAAAGATTCATAGAATAAATAAAATAAATTTAGAACGCAGCCATTAAAATCCAAAGTTTGTACGTTTGTTCTTATGATTAATATGTTTAAAATAAACATAAGATGATTTTCATTTCAAACATCGATGTCAGTTGATTTTAAACATAGAATATGCTTGAAATAATGCATGTTTATTTTTGCGGCCAGAATAAACTATGTTTATGTTTGGATTTACCTGGTATATGTTTGTTATGACGGTATTTTTTTCTGCGTGTCAATTGATCTTTTGAAATGGAAGAGATTTTTTTTGTTTTAAATATTTCAATTGTCAATTTAACCAGATTATGTGTTACTTCGAAATAATTTGAATGATTTTGTTTTTGTTTAATTTTTATTCAATAATAAATGAATTAATAAACAGACCAGCTGGGGATAACTTGTGGGCTTGTGCCATGATTGTGTTGGCAATAACGATGGAAATCCCTTTAATTTTGAATGAAACAGCAATAATTAAAAAAAAAAACTTAGATTTTTTAGATTCGTACCTGTCGCGCCTCGCAAGACTTTATTCCGTAAATGCATTTCGTTCGCTCGGCCATAAATGGCGTAGGTATTAATTATTCTCTTTCCTTCCGTCCAATTTCAATATTTCATTAATATTTCAATTGTATACTGATTTTCTGTAAATAGAAAATCGTCATTGAAATACACATTTCAATATTAATTTTCAATTTTTTTACCAAGGAAGCAATTCACGGATTGCTCAGAAAGTCTAAATTTAATCAAGAAATCGACTTAATCTACATTTTATTTTTAATTTATTGAAATTATTTTTGAAAAGTTGCAACTGCAATTTATTTTTTCTAAGAATTTTGATTTTTTAAACAACAACCAGAATTGTTAAAGCAACAAATAAAAAGTATTGAATTCAATAATAAAAATATTTGAAGGTACAAAACATTTCAATATATTTTTTTTATTTGAAGAGGTCTATTTTCTCTGCATGTTACATCATTATTCATCATTTTCTTTTGAAATCGTTTATAACTATCCCACTTCCGGAACATGGTTCAGGAAATCCGGTTTTACTTGAGAAAAATTATGTATGAAAATTTTCAGAAAGTGGTTAAGTTTCTGAATCCAAAACTGCTAAAATATTCCCAATCGGTTCGATATTTCCATAGTAATGGTAATTTTAGTTCGCTGGGTAAAAATGTTCCCTACCGGCTTTTTAAAAGTGTTTTTTTTTTGCACACACAACGGTTAAGTGACTATGATGAGAGATGAACCAGCTCGAGGCTGTAAATCTCGAGTCTGGGGGATCTGACCAAATTCAACACTCGATACAAAATCGACTTTTTCTTCTTCTTCTTTAGCATTTCAAGCTTATTGCTTTAACAATTAGCTTATTGCTTGCTCTCAACTTAGTGTTTTAAATGCACTTCCACAGTTATTAATTAAAAGCTATCGATGAAAAGTACAATTTTTGCATTAGTATGATTGTGTGGCAAGTACAATCATGCGCTATGCCCAGGGAGTCGAAAAAATTTCCTTTACGAAAAATGCCTAGACCAGACCGGGAATCGAACCCAGCCACCTCCAGCATGGTGTTGCTTTGTAGCTGCGGCTTTACCGACTGAGCTAAGGGAGGACGTGGTTTATGAACAGGCTATAATTAATGAACATAAAAAACATAGCTTCTTCATACTCACACAAAGAAATCACTCTGCTTTGAATAAACAAAATATTTGTTGCGATTCACTACAAGGTTCCTATTTATTTCAATTCATAATAAAGATTCAAATAAATTCAATATTGTTTTCATTTCAAGCCACTAAAATTATTTAAGGTACTCACCACTGTCTGACATTAATTTAATAATATTCGAATTAAAACAATCAAATTTATTTCAAACTAAAATGGTTAGTTAAATGTTTTAACAAAATATTTTTATAAGCGCACATTTCATGCTGTCAGCCTGCCGAGCAGCCATATTATTATTGTTTCTCAATGCTGCCGACATGGTAAGTTGCTGCCTCTGCCTCTGGCTCCGATAGTTGTAAGTTTAGGCATAATCTATTTTAATTTAATGTATGTATCGATATAAATATAAATATGTAAGGATATAACAAGAAAACAAATATAAATAGATATAAATGATTAAATCAATAAAACACGACGTTCAATTCTATAAAGCATGATGTTTTGTTTTAACACAATAGTTTTGTCGAATCAGTTCATTAGTTTTATTGGCTTATATATGAACCAAAATTTTATTTGAAACTATTCCTATTTTGGTTGACTTAACTACGTATTTTTTGTGTGCTGATTTTCAAAATGATCATCACGGTCCTGCTGGTGCAGGCTATTACTTTCGAGAGCTCTACGTCTGATTCTGGTAGGGCCAGGACAACTGTGGCAATTTTGAACCTCAGTTTTTAGTATCGGCAGTTCAAAATTCGAGGTTTTGCATAAAGATATCATAAAACAACATGCCGTGGACCTACCGCCCGTTAGAGCCTAAAAAAACATTTTTCATATTTTTATATGTTGGTACTGTTAGACAGATTACAATTCATGATTTGTCATCAAGAAGTGACAAGAGAAAGAAATCCCTTCTTATACGGTACATAGAGCTAAAACTTTGTCTTCGAAGAAAAATCTGCATAGAATTAAGCTGCCGGAAACATTTAATGCATCGAGCATATTTCTGAATATAATTCCGAATAGTGCAGAAAAGCTTTGCAGCTATATAGATTTAAATTTGCAAACGCTAACAGATTACGATTGAAACATTTTTGTTCTTCCGTTCACCAAAGGCAGCAGCCGCTGAACCAATGTGTTCACATTCATTTACATCAGCTGAATATGAACCAATCAGTATACGCAACAGTATTGACACAACAGTTTCATGAAGACAAACTGATCCGATACATACCGAAAACGGAATAGAGGAGAACACAAATGATCATAATCGAGAACGTTCAGCAGCAGAATTTACTTTGACCATGCATTTGTCACTGAAGACTAGCGAAACAAATCCTTCTTGTCCCCTTTTGTGCGATGATTCGTAGCATATAGGAATAGATAAGTCTCACATGAGTAATTGATTCATCTAGTATCATTCAGGGACAAAAAGCATGTGAACCATTCGGTGATATACGAAATGGGCAAACACTGGTTAAAAAAACCCAAAAAAAAAAAAAAAAAAAAAAAAACCCGCCCCCCCCCCCCCACACCCCCCCGGGGGAAAAAAAAAAACACCCCCAACGGGCCCCTCCCCAAAAAGGAAAACAAACCCCCCAAAAGATTTTGAAATTGTTGAGAAATGGAAGAGAAAAATGGGCTAAAGATGCAATACCAAAGCTATCATCATAGAAAACCCCATCGCGACCTTCGCTGGAGAAGTCGCTTATGTTGAAGACCCGACTAGGGCGTTCAAAACACAAATACAGAGGAGTTACAAAATTCTTGCGGCAAGAAATGGGGCAGAAGTTGGTTCCCTGGGAAAGTATGATGAAGTATCGAAATTATATAATTCCAAGTCTTCTTAAACCGAATGAAACTAAAGGATATTTGAGCGTAACCGTTTCGGTACGCGACATGGTCAAGAAGGACGTTGAGCGTGTTCTGGAGCTCGAGGATGTAAAGGATAAACTAAGTTGCGTAGCATCTGAAGGTATAGTGGACTGCCTGATGCATGTTTCTGCAGGTATTTATGTTATTCTTAATCACATAGTCCACCTAAATTTTCAAATCTTATATCTTGCCCTTTGTTGCGTAGCCATCACAAGAAAACTTTACAAATATACTACATTCACACAGGTCCAGATTCAGCCACAGGATTCAGCCACTATAATCAGGCTAAATTTCTTGCTCGAGATGACTCATTACTCAGCGAGCATTCTATGAGCTTAAGACTGGAGACGGATGGAATCCACCTATACGTCAATCCGAATCCGCAGTCCTACATGTTTTGTCGAGTCAGAAGCGTGTGTTGGACGAAAGAAACTGATAATATAACACGGGAAATGTTCGACGACTTTTTTAAGGAGATTGAAGACATCAACCAAGATCCATTTATCATAGCAGTACAGGCCATAAAATTAAGAGTGGAAGTGAAAGGAATTTACTCCATTATCGACGGCAAAGCGGCCAATGCAATCGTAGGCAACCGTAATACGCATGCTTGTCCAATGTGCGTAAGGAGTGTATCGAAATGTTAAAATTAACATACTATTTCAGTTTATTATAGCTTAACATGTTTACAAAAGATCCAAACGGAAAAACTAGTCATCATGTTCATTTCTGTAGAATGCCCGTACCTTTGATTTGACACCTGCCATCAAATTCTGCACAGTGACCTTTGTGCACTTCCTGGATGCCGCTGCCCAATTTTTCTTAAAATCGGTCATGTTTTGGGACACTGTACCATCCTTCTTAAATATACGCTTGACTATTGCCCAATAGCGTTCGATCGGTCGCAACTGGGGACAGTTTGGTGGGTTGATGTCTTTTTCTACGAACTTGATGTTATTCTCCGTCAGCCACTGTAGAGTGGATTTGGCGTAATGTGCCGATGCCAAATCTGGCCAGAAGAGAGGAGGGGACTGGTGCTTTCTATACAATGGTAGCAACCTGTTCTTCAAACATTCCTTTTGATAAATCTCAGCATTTATAGTTCCTTTTGTATAGAAAATTGAAGAACGCAAGCCACATGTGCAAATAGCTTGCCAAATGAGCACCTTCTGACCGAATTTCTCCATCGCAACAGTCATATCTGCGGTTGGCACACGTTCCCCAACAGATTTAGTATAAAACTGCGGCCCCGGTAGCGTTCTTGAATCTTCTTTAACGTATGTTTCGTCATCCATCAAAATGCACTGGTCGACATTGTCCAAAATGCAGCTGTACAGCTTTTGAGCCCTGGTTTTGGCACGAGACTTTTGTTCCGGAGTTTGTTTGGGCACTTTCTGCTTTTTGTACGTCTTCAAGTCATTCCTGCGCTTGATTCGTTGAATCATTCCGATGCTGGTCCTGAACTTCTTGGCTAGATCGCGAGTAGAGGCAGATTTGTTCCGTTGAATATAATCCACAACTTTTTGGTCCAAATCGGGGTTGCTGGAGCCGGGTTTCCGGCCACTTCTTGGTAAATCCTTGAGGGAGCACTCCTTACCAAACTTTTCGATGATGCGTTTTACACTTGCCGGGTGAACATTTACTCTTTTCGCAATCTGGTTGTAAGTAACACCCTTTTCGGTGCACCAAGTGTGCAGAATTTTCTTTTTAGTCTCAAATTCAATTCGCGACATTTTGAATACAACTTTATCAACGGAAATGAATGAACCGAATAATCATTTTTGACATGTAAACAAAGCAAATGGCGCTTACACGCTAAAAATATATACAGTAGTTTATGCGTAATAACGCATCGAATGTTTATAACTACTTTTCGATACACTCCTTAAATAGTGCCGATTCAAGAGTTGAACCGTCATATTTACATTCCATGCTGAATATGACAGAGTGGATCATGAGAATGGATGCAAAGAAAGCAGTGCCCAACAATCCGGCACTAACACACAACGAAGTTATAGCTGAAGCTAGACGTCAAGGTAATCAACTTGAAAAACATTTCAACCTCAACATTAATCGACCGAAAATTGGAGGAAGGAGGAAAGGAAATTAAATCCTGAGAAGTTAAGACAGCTGTACGAACGAATAGAAGTACAAATTATGGATGAATTTCCATTTCTGAAACGGCTCCCACCAAGCATCCATAAGTATAAACACCTGCCGGAGGTCGTTGATATTCTGGTAAACCTTCTCATTCAACAAAATATCATTGATGCTAAATGAACCAGTTCCGTTTAATTTTTCAGCCATTTTCGTTAAACTGTATAGACGAGCAGGCCGGCGAAAGGTGCCATAAAAGGCATAAGTTTTCTCGAACGCATCTTTCAAGAAAGACTTCCGCAGTGGATAATATGACGGATATGATGCGTGTAGCTTTAGCATGGTCAGACCCCAAAATGTCGTATTTAGCTAACACAAGGGGTCTTGGAGTTAAATCCAGGAAAACTAAGGATGAACATTTCGAAGCTCTAATGAATGAATATGTGGCCATTCAAGCAGGTGAGCTTCCAAGCATGTCATCCAGTGTGGAGATTTGCTCAGATGGCTATTCCAGTGATAGTGACAAGAGCAGTAGCGATAATGTTGATGGCAATGAAGACAGTAGCGATGATAATAGAAGTAATTAATAGGTACCAACTACACCGACGATAGTGACGATGTAAACGGAGGTGGTTATGAGAATGACGATGAAAAAAAGGAAATAAATATAAGAGCTATATTGAAGAGATGGAAACTTTTTGTGTTAATCAAAGTATTCGTGAATCAATTAAATTCAATTTTCTTGAAAATATCACATTGAACTATCATTATATTGTTGATCTTGAGTAAAGATAACTATAAATTATTCAAGAATACAACGGGAAGTGGGGTAAAACCAGCCATATCTTCGTTCACAGCAGAGCCGTGCGGTGGTTGAAACAACCTTTATTCGATTTTCCAGGAAATTTCACATAGGATTAGCTTTATTTTGTTGATCTTGAGCGACTCCATGCAAAGATATCTATAAATCATTCAAGAATATAAGTGGAAGTGGGGTAAAATAAGCTCTATAGCTCCACAACCATATCCGTGCGGTGATTGAAACCAGTTCCATTTGATTTCCCAGACAATTTCCAAGCGGAAGTGGCCTTGTTTATAAGCCGCGCTTAAAAGCGGCAAAAGTTACAGATTTTTTCCTTAGTTTTCATCAGTTCTTGCCACTGTGCACTGTGGGGTGGTAGTAGACTTGAGTGTTATGTCTTATCGTTGCTAGCAGGCGTCGCAGATGAATTCGCTGGCAAGCCTCAGTGCCTTTGCGGATGCTTCAACAGCTTGAATCTGTAATTCGTTTTTCGTGTCTCGTGTTTACATCACCACATGTCACAACAAGCAACACTTTTTGAGAAATTCTACTCTTGACAAGTTTGAGTCTTAATTAATTGGGTTGCTTATCTACGCTGATCAACTGTCTGATCGAATAAACTGCTTGGTCACTGCTTGCCGATGTCCAAATTCAGGCCCACGACCGTTTTTGCGAAACACATCCCTTGTTAAAGTCTTTACAGGACTTTACAGCTTGCTATTAATAGCCTTCGATTTCAATTTGACGCGTACCTATATTAGAAGACAGTTTTTTCTATAGTGTTAAGAATATTTTATTTTTGTCATTGGATACCAATTAAGTCTGTTAATATTAAAATGAAATAAAGAAGTCAATAAATGTATCACAAACCAATTCAAATCTGCCATAGAAAGTCCTCCCATCCGATTGTCGAAACTACAACCGGCGCCGCTTTTGAGCAATCTCGATCAACTCGTCTCTTTAGCAGAGCACATTCCATTAAAATTCCCTTCCAACGCAAACTCCATTAATTCAACCCGTTCACAACAACTCGACGGTGCTTGATGGCACGGGCCAGGTGGGTACCGAACCTAATCAAATCCAAATCATACCTCACCGCTCACCCCCTCCGGCGAGCGCACCGACGACGCCTGACTGGGAGCGCAAACTTTTTAATGGGAAAATTTCATTTCGGATGAAAGGCGTGTGTTTCAACTTTTACAACAAAAGCAAAATTACCTTGGGATCTGCAGGGCGATCTCGTCCAGACTGTCGGACGGGCTCATCGGCGTTTTCTCGAACAGACGTGACGGTCCCAGGGTGAGATGGCTGAAGCCGGAATTGCAGGACACCCCGCGGAAGACTTTGGCCCCGCGCCGCTGCCGTTGCCGCTGCTGCTGTTGCTGTTGTTGCTTCTTGCGCTTCTTGTTGGCCTCCTCGCGCTGGAGATTGTGCAGCCGGAAGAAGAATAGCGACATTCTGCTGGTCTTGGCGGGAGAACGGTTTGGAGGGAAGTGAGAAGCAGAAATTGGGCGGTTGGTGGGAGTTTTTCGATCTGAATAGTTGTTGGATATGTAGCTATGAAAGATGACTTCTGGCAAGCAAGCATTAGAAATAAATGCACGGGAACTAGCTAACATCAAGGGGTTTCAACATGCAAACATTTATCAGTTTCTGTACAGGACAGTGGTGTCTGGAAACGGTGGCTAGAGAGTGCTGTGTGCAAAAAGTTTAGTGCTTGGGAGAAAGTTTCATCATTGGCTCATCGTTAAGCACTCGGGGCACTGCCTGGTGCTTCACAAGGGAAGCTACTGTTGTATTCATTAGTTGGTATGAGCAAAATCATGTATAGTTCATTCGCATGCTTTTAAAAACCGAGATTACTGTTTTGTTCCTGTTCCTGAACAGACATTAATTTACTATTGCCAATAATATTGAAGATTTAGGGCTGGTCTGTTTTTTACATTGTCAATATTATCTATAAGGCAAGCAATTTGGTCGGTTTGGTTAGCCATTATGTGTCCAACAGGGAACAAATTTGCCTTTTTCGATTACAAAACATAATATTTCATTATGTTTTCATAGAAGGATATTGAAACTTCGATAATACTCATCTAGGAGGGAAATTATAGAGTGGGGAAGGGGGAGGGGGGGGAGGAGTTACGAGAAGGGGCTTCTGCTTTTTTCATTACATAAAAAGCCGACTGGGAACATTTTTGCCCACGAAACTAAAATGACCCCTGGAAACCCTATGGAAATATCCTATCGATTTGAAATGTTTTAGCAGCATTGTATGCAAGAACTCACAACTCACGTGTGAATGTGGGTGATTGCTACACTAAGAAAAAAAATCCATATTAAATTTATGTGTGAGGTATATAGATATTTGCAATAACCCCATACTAATACTTTTTATGTGGTGACCGCATGTAAATTGTATTAGCAATACACATAAGGAGTGTATCGAAAATAAGCTATCCACAAACTTTCTTTCAAATTATGTTAAAAACCGATATTTTATTCATACAAAAAATTGATCCTTTATTGTACGAGGTTAAACTTGAACATAATGAAGACCGGATGAAATTTAAGTTATTCCTTCACGAATTTTCGAACTTTGGATCGAATGCTCTTCATCAAGTTCCGGACAAGTGTTGCATCGCATTTTTTGGACGCTTGAGCCCAAATTTTTTTGAACTCCTGCATGTTCCCAGCTGCCTTACCAGTCTTCTTGAAGACCCTCTTCACGATTGCCCAGGAAAATTCGATGGGTCGAAGCTGAGGGCAATTTGGTGGATTGATATTTTTCTCAACGAAATCTATACCCTTTTCCGCAAGCCAATTGAGAGTGGTTTTGGCATAGTGAGCCGACGCTAAATCCGGCCAAAACAGTGAAGGTGTACTATGCTTCTCATATAAAGGCAACGCATTTATAGTTCCGGTAGTGTAAAAAATGGTTGACTTCAAACCACAGGAACATATTGCTTGCCATACCAGTACCTTTCGACCGAATTTCTCCACTTGAATCGACCTGTCCGCATCGCTCACATCCTCCCCAACGACGGCAGTAAAGTATTGTGAACCTGGAAGGGTTTTTGAGTCCTCCTTTACATAGGTCTCATCGTCTATCAAAACGCATGCATCCGGACGCTGCAAAAGACGCGAATACAATTTCCGGGCCCTTGTTGCTGCTCGCTTCTTCTGTTCTGCACTTTGTTTCGAGATTTTCTGCTTCTTGTAGGTCTTCAGGTGGTTTCGCCTCTTGATACGCTGGATCATTCCGACACTCGTTCCTGCTTTTTTGGCCAAATCACGTATTGACATTGATTTGTTCTTCATGATTAGAGATACCACTTTCTGCTCCAGTTTCGGGTTGGAAGAACCGGGTTTTCTGCCTCTTCCTGGAAGCTCATCCAAAGAATAGTGTTCCCCAAACTTATTAATGATGGTTTTAACACTCGCATGATGAATTCCAAACCGCTTCGCCAATTTTCGCATAGTAATACCCTTCTCACTTAGCCATGTGTCCAGAACTTTAATTTTCACTTCCTTTTCAATACGCGACATTTTGAAAACGCAGATTTTTAACCGCACAAACAAGTAAACAAATCAACTTTACAGAGCCAAGTTTTCATGTTTATATACATCAGTTATCTTAGAACTAAGGTTAAGGTGGAACCGATTACTCGCGGCCGTCTCGAGGTTAATAGGAATTACAATTTTATGGATGGGAAAATTGCGGTGGAAATTTTAAACAAAGCATAAGGAACAATGGTTTTCTTAAATCTAGAATTTCAAATTACAATTTTTTAACTGAACGTTTTCAATTTAAAAAAAATCACTCACTCACACACACAACAACACTCACACACACAACCACAATCACACACCGATGCACAAAATCCTCAAAAATTTAACCTAAACAAGTAAGTTAATCAAACTACAATATAAGGCTAATGTCAGTCAAAAACACATAAATGAGTTTCATAAACTCCAGATCGCGTGCGGCCAAAATGTCTCGAATCGGTACATTGGGTTGTGTAACGTAATCTGCGTCCTGGTAACCTTGTCCGCATTCACAGAGATTGCTGTCGCCCAGCCCAACACGGAACAAATGAGCGTTTAAAGAATAATGATTGAACATGAGGCGAGACATCACACGAATGAAGTCTCGACCCACATCCAATCCCCTGAACCAACATTTCTCAGACACCTTAGGAGTGATAGAATGTAGCCATCGCCCCAAATCTCCTTTACTCCATTTATACTGCCAGCTATCGAGTGATATCTGACGAAAAATATAGAAAAATTCGTTGAAGGCGATTTGTCGGTCATAAATATCGCCTTCCATAGCGCCCACTCTGCAAGCGAGTCCGCTTTCTCATTGTAAGGAATCGAACAATGAGATGGGACCCAAACAAAGGTGATAATAAAAGAACGTGACACCTGCTCGTTGGATGACCGGAAGAGATCCGGTCGTACTCGTACGGTGCGGACTGCTCGAGTTGTTAAAGTGGTCAGGGAACGGATTAGACGAAAATCACAACGCTCTGTACGTAAAATGGCCACAGATCTGAATGTTTCGAGATCATCAATGTACAATATACTGCAAAATGATCTCGGATTCCAAGCCTTCAAGAAACGTAATGTTCATGGAGTTTCAGAACCTTCCAAGCAGAAACGACTCGAAAGAGCAAGTCTGCTTTTGTCGCGGCACGGTGGGGAAGAATTTATCTTTTCCGACGAAAAGTTATTCGTCTTGCAACAATCCCGCAATGTCCAGAACGACAGATTGTGGGCTCTTTCTTCGAAAACTGTTCCAGAGAGTGATAGGAATATTCAACGGTTCCAAAATGCTGCGTCAGTGATGGTTTGGGGAGTAATTTGCAAGCGAGGCAAATTACCACTGGTTTTCATCGAAAAAGACGTTAAAGTGAATGCCGTATATTATAAAACGGATGTTTTGGAGAAAGTTGTCAAGCCATATGTACAAGAGGTGTTTGGAGATGATCACTATGTGTTTCAGCAGGACGGAGCGCCATCGCATACTGCAAATGCAGAGAAATTTGACTGACTTTTTGGACAAGAATGAATGGCCTCCCAGTTCACCAGATCTGAATCCCTTGGATTATTTCGTATGGTCATACATGCTGGCGAAGGTAGATGACCACAGGGCGTCTAATATGAACCAATTCAAAACCGTAATCAAACGAATTTGAGACGAAATGCCAATGGAAGTCGTGCATGCCACCTGTGACGGTTTCTAAAAACGTCTGGAACTGGTGAAGAAGGTTAAAGGCGGTGTTATTCTAACACATATGCTGTAGTTGATCAGTAATATATTGCAATATAATGGGTAAAGTTATCAATAAAATCTGGATTATCGATTTGAAATATATAGAGTTTTATTTTGTATGAGAATATATTGGACACGGTGTAATTCTTTTATTAAAACGGAATCGTTCCCCCTCCAGCGAGACTCTACAGTGAGTTAACCGTAAACTGCTTCCTGCCGCAAACAGTTATTTGGGTCCACTTGACGATGGTCCGATATTTTTCGATTGGGTCCAGTTCTGGTGTTGTTGGTCATTTTTCCGTAATGGGAGGATGCAAAAACCGGTCAAAATAGCACGGAACAGTCGTGTTGCTTCAAAAAAAGGTAGCAGGCGTTTTTCTCAGTTACTAGTTTCCGCAAATTTCCTGGTTGGCGGTTCCGATTGCAATGGAAATGTTGCTTTTCCACCTGTACCACAGGTACAGGTAGGCAGCGAAACCAGATATTTCGTAGAGAATACCGCTAGTTTCGTAAGCTTGAAGATATTTGCCACCTTTTCCTTTTCGGCTGCCTTGATGAACTTCTACCCAGAAAGCTGTTTTGATTTTCCGTGTTTTTGTTCCCCCCCCCCCCGCTTGTTTTGTGTTTTTTTCCCAACCTCCTTCGCCCCCCCCCTTTACCCCCTAATTGCCTTTTCTTTTCTTCCCCTCCCCCCCCCTTTCCAAAAACTCCCCCCAAACAAAAAAAATTTTGATGCATTGGTCATGCATTGACAGAATTCTGCACATTCACAAGACGAGTGTTCGGGTTTTTTGACTGTACGATTAAAAGAAATACGTCAAATTTAAGTCGACCAAATTTTGAACGTTACACACAGTAGATAGCGCTGATTGTATCATTTAAAGACTGTATTCGATGAAATTTGAACACACGAAATTGTTCGTAACTTTTTAGCGTGTGGGTAAAATTTTTGAAATTTTAACTGAATGTATTTCATTGTGTTGTGTCAATTGCGAAATGAGTTTCGTGAAAATCGGTCGAGTGATTTCAGTTTCTTCGAATGAAGAAATAGTGCGCCAACAAATTTTGGGCACTCACTTCGAAAACCCACACGCTTCTCATCGATGGATCGGAAAACAGCTCTGAATCGCACATTCAACCGTATCTCATGTGATCAAAACGTTCAAGGACCGTAAGGCAACCAAGCGGAATAAATGGTAAAAAACGTGGCACATCAAATCCGGAGAAGTCCAGGATGGTATTGAACCAATTTAAGCGTTATCCCAACATTTCGATCAGGGATGTTGCGAAAAAGGCGAAAGTTTCAGTTTGTATTGTGCAGAAATGTTCGCTCTATGAATGAAACGTTCTGGATTACATGTGTACAAGGTCCAGAAGGCACCGAACCAGAGCGATAAACAGAACTCGGTGGCCAAAACTCGTGCAAGAAAACTGTACAGGGAGTGGCTCACAAAACCGTTCTGCATTGTGATAGACGATGAGACCTACATTAAAGCCGACACCAAACAAATGCCAGGACAGGAACACTACGTCACCACCTCTAAGTTGGCCGTTCCGGAGAGTGTACGGAAGAAGAAACTGTCGAAATTCACCAAAAAATTCCTTGTCTGGCAAGCGATCTGCGGATGTGGCAAAATGAGTCAGCCCTTCATCACCTCTGGGACCGTCAACGGACAAATCTACAAGGACGAATGCCTCCAAAAACGACTTCTGCCCTTCTTGAGATCTCACGGTGGCCCGACACTGTTTTGGCCGGATTTGGCATCTTGCCACTATGCCCGGCCCGTCTTAGACTGGTACAAAGATAATAATGTAGTTTTTGTATCAAAAGACGTCAACCCTCCAAACACTCCGGAGCTTCGCCCAATTGAAAAATTTTGGGCAATCATGAAGGCAAAGCTCGTTAAAACTCCAAAACTGATAGAAAATGAACTTGAACTAAAGAAAGTGTGGGTAAAAGTAAGTAAGCAAGTCGGTCCTATCATTGCCCAAAATTTGATGAAAGGGGTCAAGGCAAAGGTGCGGGCATTTGGGTTGGGAGAAAAGGTTCTAAAACCAATGATGTCAAAACTTAACCATTTAGTAGAACTTTATTTCCAGAAAGTTTGAAAAGAATCAGGCTCAAGGAAAATTTTTGGTTACCTATTTTGTGTGTCCAAATTTCATCGAATACAGTCTTTATAACCCCCCCCCAACAACAGCCCCCCCCCCCCCCCCCCCCCCCCCTCCCTTCCCCCCCCCACAACAAAAAAAAAAAACAAACGCACCCCACACGCGCGTATTTTCCTTCTCCCCACCCACCACATCCACACCCCACCCCCCCACCCCCCACTATTTTTTATCCCCCCCCCCCCCCACAACACCACCAAAATAAAATTAAAATTTATTTTTTTTTTTCTCGGGTTTTTTTGAAAGAAAAAAAAAAAAAAAAAAACCAACCCGCCTCCCGTGGAAAAGTTTTCCCTTAACAACGATGGACTGCAGGTGCGAAGTGAAATCTGGAGAAAAGAAATTCAACCTTATAGGGTAAATTTCCAACTGTTGAACGGGCTCAAAACGTCCCAAATCTTGAACGCTTCGTGCATTTTATATGCGATGATTGACGATTGGCAAGTTTTTAGCGTGTTCAACAATTGACAATCCACCCTAGTGATGAAAGACTAAAGAATCGTTTCTCAAACAGAATGTTAACTTCTGCTCTCCAAACTTGAATTGCAAAAGTAGGCCACGAAAAAAGTTTAATTTAAATCAATAATGAATTCTGAATGAATGGTGATGATTTCAAGGCAATGTCCGAATTAAAGTTATTTCTACAGTAGCCAAAAAACAACTTTTCAAGGGTGCTCAATTGGACATTTTCCGATTGAAGAAACCAAGCCCAACGAAACAAAGATGGGAAAATCAATTAACTGATATAAGCGAAAAGCTTCGTTCACCGTCCACTTATTGCCCCGTTGGAAATTAGCTGGAGCAGCAAAGATAAAGAATTGATACTGCTAAAGAGGATTTGCGGTCGGGTCGTTGAGGGGGAAACTTTTACATTATCCCACGGGAGCTGGAGCTGCAAGGAGGAAAGTATCAGGTCAAGTTGTGAATGCATTATTCAATGGGAAACTTTTTGCTCACCGGCTCCGCAGACTGATCAAACATTGAGCAGCTTGCTTTGATTCGATACTGGAAGAGCGCTGCCGTAGATTCAAATTGAGGCTCAATTCGATTTTCGTATAAGCAGGTGACTTTAACTAGCCAGTTCAGGACGGCACGTTCCGATGACCCCGGAGGCTTTGTTGAGACAGTCTCATGAAAGTCAACAGCCGCCAATCATTGCTATTATTATGGTCCGGGAAATTATAACCCCCAAAGGGAGAGAAAGCCAATTCAGCCGGTTGACGACAGTCGATTTGTCGATTCTTGGAAGGACGTACGACAGAAACACCCGGTGCCGTTTGACGAATGGTGTCGAGTTTTTATCACAAAAATGATGGAGTGTGTGTATGCAAATATTTGGGTGTGAACGGCCTTCAATAATCCACAAGATAATAATAGCCCAATTGTTTAAATCAAATATTCAAATCATAGTTATTTTGAAGAAACTTAAGACCCGCCAAAACACCCGGCATGGGCTAACCAGAAGGTTAATACCTCCGATTGCATTATACCGGGCAAACGCATCTAAGGAGCATTTTTCCAAAGTTTAAGGAGCATTTCCCCAAAAAGAAGGGTGCATTTACCCTTTGCCGTTATTTTATCTCCGATAGTGAAGTTCTTTTGTTACACTAACGCTAAACTTTATTCCCATTATAGCCTAAAGACTGCCTACACGAAATATAGCAGGTCTCAGTTTTCGTAGTCGTTCTGGTGTGAGAAAGATAATATGGAATGATTGCCTAGTCTCTCGAGAAACTCAGCGCAAGAAGAATTCAATTTCACCGAGAGCGTCCTTTCCGAAGCCATCCCTCAAGAAATGCACATGCAGTTTATTCACGTTCCTTGAACGTGACGTAAATAGTGCAAGATGGCAATGTTTTTTTTTTCGCCGCAAAAAGGAAGACACTCATATTGAACTGGAAGTTCAGCGTCGTGGCCGTGAGTGAAAGCTTTTATCTTGACGCTTACATTAACTATATAACTACAGTGACGACGTCATTTTCCACCATTTGCGAGCAACAGCGAAGAGTTTGAAACTGGTCGGTTAAAGTGGGTCATCCCGTGGGCTGAATCCAAGCGAATCCAAATAGCTAATTTCATCGCCTCTAACAGGAACCGACTTCCGAGTAGCCATCTCCAGTAGTTAAGCCGACGGTGCTGAAATTTCATTAAAACGGAAATCCAACACCTATTACCAGCAGTAGTTTCCCCCTCCCGGATGCTTTGCTCGCCCTGGGATGCTGCCGAGCTGTTGGCCGTATCATAGTGCGACTAATTAAAAATCAATAATCAATAAGCTGCCATAATGAAAGCCGTAATTATTGAAACATCTTGTGCGCTCCTTCGCTCCCCCATTTCATCGTCCATGGCCTGCTGTGGCTGGGCGTTTGGGTGGGTGTTCCATGAAACAACTGCCCGTCGATTGGAGGGGACGAAAATTGCATCTGAAAACAGCTTCTGCTACTGCCATCATTGTTAATACGTTCGCTGCCGGGCAGGAAAATGTCAACCGGAAAGACCGTCACCACTTCCGGTTTTCCCGAGGAAAAGTGTATTCAGGCAGATTACTTTTTTTTTCTCCTTTCAGTAATATTATATGATACCGAAAAACAAAAACCGGGTCCCTTATTTGTTGGTGTATTCTTATTATTACAACCCAGTGCTAAAAGTTGTCAGCAGGGTGAGCTTGGGAGGAATTGTGCAAGGGAAAAAATACTGATTTATTAATTATAACGATAAAAGGAGGAGATATGAACGCATTCTAGGGTGAAGCTGATAGAGCACAACACAACGAAAGAAGGCTGGGTTTGATAATATGATAGCTTGTCGTGAGTTCACAGAGAAATCAGTGCTATGTTGTGTTAACATTTTATGTTAAACAATGTACTAGGCAAAGGGTACTTTTACTTTATATTTTGAAGGTTTTTTACTTGAATGAAGGTTTATTAGAGACTAAAAGAAAAAAGGCTAGCTAACATAAATTTCTTCAGTTAAGGCAGCTGCTAACGTTTTCATTCTTCTTTAGTCCCTCTCAGCTGGTTATTTTCAATCCATATTTACTGCGTAGCTTTGAGATTTAATCAGTGGAAAATATCCACCAGAAATTCACTTAAATTTCATGTGATTCAGGAAGTGGAAAATGCTTCGCAAAAACAAGTGAATCTTATGTGTCAAGTGAAATGTAAACGATTAGTCAAGTAGAATTTCTTTTTCTATGTGATGTTCATGTAAAAATCACTTATTTTAGTATTGGAAAATATCTAAATGTGCTTCCAGTAGTAGCTAGGTGAAATATTTTTTCTTTGTTTGTCATCGCACTGTGGGTCACAGTCAATCTACTGCATATATTTGAATATACATTTGCCAAATTTTGGGGTGAATCGATTGAAGTATGAAGCCCCAGGATATTTTTAAACATTTGTCCAAGTGTATAAAATATGCTAAAATTCTTAGTCTAACATTTTTTATCACTTTTCTATTCAAGTAATGCTGACTATAGTATAAAATGATAACAATAACCATTTTGTGCACAGTTTTGACATAAGACTTCGTCTGTGTTTTCAATACTGGGAAACAATTAAAAAAAAAAACTATTATAATCGTCACGAAAAGTGGTCAGGTCTTGAGCGTCAATATCTTAGTCATTTTTACAAACATTTTCAAAATGTTTGCCCCAATTGATCGAAAATATTTGTACGAGTCAATTTCAATATTGAAAACCATTGATTTTTTACATTATACTATTGAAAATAACGCAAATATAAGGTAATGTCTTGTAATTTCGTTTTGCGGACAACTCGTGCTAACAACTGCTGTAAATATGATGCTAAAGGGCGATACGGTCAAAATTTGGTCAATATCAACTTGACGTATTTCTTTCAATTTTGCATTTAAAAAACCTGAACACCCCTCATTTTGAAGGTGTGTGTGTGTAGAATGTTGCTCCTATTTTGATTTTGGAATTCACTCTTCAGTTGTCAAAATGCCGTCCAAGCAAGAAGAGCAGCGTATCAAAATCCTGCGACAGCCAGGAAGTCTGGATCGGGGGGAAATCGAAAACCGGAAGCCGCTGAGACGACAAAGAGAGTTGCCGGTAGTTTCAAGCGAAACCCTAACCTATCTCTCCGAGATGCCGCAAATAAGCTGGGTGTACCGTCTACAACCGTGCATCGAGCCAAAAAACGAGCCGGACTATCGACTTACAAGAAGGTAGTGACTCCAAATCGCGATGATAAACAAAATACGACGGCCAAAGCGCGATCCCGGAGGCTGTACACGACGATGCTGACGAAGTTGGACTGCGTGGTAATGGACGACGAAACCTACGTCAAAGCCGACTACAAGCAGCTTCCGGGACAGGAGTTTTATACGGCAAAAGGAAGGGGAAAGGTAGCAGATATTTTCAACGCCAAGGCCCGAAAGCATCTACATTGTGGGGCGCGCCTGCTCTGTCTCCCTAACCGCCCCGTTGCATCTTCCCCGCCGGTGCCCCCCCCCCAGACAGTCGCGTGAGAGGGTTGGGTGATTGACCTGCTGCCTGCCTTCCCGAAACACGCGCGTGGGTTCCTCTGTTTTTTGCCGGTTTTGTCTCTCGCCCCCGCGCAAAGCCCCGCGGGGGGGCGCCGCCCCCCACCGCCCGGGGGGGTCCCCGCGGGCGCGCCCCCCCCCCCCCCCCCCCCCCCCCCCCCCGGGGCCACCGCCGGTGGTATCCCGGGCCGCCCCCAGGCGGCCCCCAACGGCTCCGCAGGCCGGCGGGGCTGGGCGGCAGGCCGTCCTGCGCCGCGGAGGGGGGGCGAGGGGGGGGCCGGCCGGATGGCAGGGGGCGGCGGGCGGGCCGGGCGACCCGCGTTGGGATGAGCGGAGCCTAGCGAATATTTTTCCTGAATTTCATACTCATTGAACTTGAAAGAGAAATTTAATTTGATTTTTTAAATAAACGATTTCACCGATTTACACGCGTTTTCCCTTGACCAAATTTTGACCGTATCACCCTTTAGCAGTGCGGTAAAAACTCATTTCAACCGAAAAAGAGTCGACAAAATTGAGAGAGACTAATTTTCATTATCTGCACACCATAGTAAGTTCATTTGATCCTAGTAAACATACTCGATTGACCCACGAAGAGTTCATTGTCAATTGAGATGCATACTAGTACTCAATTGAATTAACTCGCCTGCTTCAAGCAATTGAAAACAACGCTTTTAAATTCATTACGCCGACTTGCGGCCGAGCTTCGTGATTTGAATTCATTTGCTGTCAAATAAACAAGAATGAACGTCACTCTTCCACACACATGCTTAACTTCAGGTCTGATGCTGTAAAACTTTCCTCTCTCTCACTCCTAGGTAGAATTGTGTTCGAAACGTCATTGGCCTCAATGTCAACATGCCTAGGAATGAATGAAACGACAACTTCGCATGTATGATCCGCCAGAACTCCGTATTATTCTTTTTACGACACAACAGTAAACACGAAAAATAAGATATGAAACCAAAACAGTTTGTTGCATATCTGAATTGATTTATATTTATATTGTTAATGAGTACTGGATATTAAGTGCTTAACGGTATTGGCGGCAATGAAATGGTTGGTAAGTACGCCTACAATATTCATTTACTTTTTTCAGATTTAAGTTCTCGTAATATATGACAGTATATTTTTCATTTCAGATCCACGGAAAATGTTCATATATATTGAGCCGAATTTTCCTCATCCGTGTCAATGGGGTAAATACGGTTCCATCAGCTGTGGAACATATTCAAGTGGTGACAATGCCACAGGAGCAGATTTGTAGCGGAAGCAAAAGAAGCAGATTGTGTTGGTGTTACCAATGTTGAGAGCGTTTTTAGTGAAGGATCATCGTCGTAACATACCACAACCATATCAAACAGCAGACTCAACCCCTTCTCCACTACTGTGAGAGGCAACTAAGGAAATACGGAGTGGATAGCACCATCCTTAAGAATGTTTAGTGGACTCCTGTTATATACACGAACCATTAGTTTTGGTGTTTAAAAATCTCCAAACACAGATCAAAGAAATGTGTCAATGAAGATGTTGCTATCAGTGCTGTTTATTTTTGAAACAAAATAAATGAGAAATAAAGTAATAAAGCAATGAAATCCAAATTAGTTATTGAGAAGAAACAATATTAATAGTAACGAAACGGTCAATGCCATTCATACGCCATAGTTCTCATGTGTATCATTCCAACTGTACAAGCTAGGAATGATTTGTTCATAAACCTCTCTGTTCAATTTGATCAGAAGAATATTTTCAAGGGTATCCTCGCCCAATGTGGATCTATGAGGTGAAAGAACAAGTGCTAAGGCACTGAACGCCCTCTCAACCATTGATTGGGTTGCTGGAACAGACATTACCACAACAGCAACAGCAGATAGTTCACGGTGACTGGTTCTACGTTTCATCCATCGATCCCAAACATTGTACGACGTAGGTTGACGTTGCTCTGCTTCAAGTGACTTGAGCTGCTGTTGGAATGTAGAACTTGAACAACATGTAGCAGACAGAGTACCACCGAACATTTCTGTGATAAAATCATCCTTCTCGCTGCTTCCGTCGTTTGGATTACCTAAGGTAGTAGTTTCAAGGGAAGCCGTGTCCAGCCGTTTAATACGTTCCCAAGTTTGAAAAATGAATCTCTGTAAGTTGAAAAATATTGTAAAACTTTGGTATTAAGATTACAGGGTTATTTTTTCATGTGTTACCTGTATCTGCTCCTTATCGTCGATGGTGAATAATTTTGATTCCATGAATGAGAAACGAGGATCCGTATCTGAGCCATTTTGAACGCCATGGAGCCTCTGAGGTTCGTGAGTCGTCTTGTCAGTGATTCCACCAGAGGTTTGCAAAACATATTATTCTCAAGATTTCTTACCTCACGTATCGTCATCAACCATTCCATGTAAAAATCGTTGAGAAGCATATGTGTTGCTTGTAAATTTTTGGTGTATACGTATAATGGCTTGAAAGCTTCGACGTACTGTTCTATAAATTCCCAGTTAGATGAAAGATCTGTTGAAAAATTTGCGATTTATGTAAGCTATAGTTTTTTTTCTCATTGAATTCAACTTTTCTTACCTAGTTCTGAAAATTCCTGTGCCAACTGAACAAAAAAGGATTTTTGCTCAGAGAAACTATTGAGCATTTTAAAAATTCCTCCCCATCGCGTTTGACACCACACAGGGGGAAAAGTGGCTTCATGGTAATCGAAATTCGTCTTGAATTTTATGCTTTTGCATCGCTTAGCAACATCAGTTATTTGCTTGACATTGGAATGGCTTTTATCCACAACATCGAGGATGGCCGGTTGAAGACTATGGGCCGCACACCTCACCAGATTCAAGTTGTCTCGCGCCTGATCGTGAAAATCATTTGCAAGTTTGTTATATCCGCAGCTATGTTCGTGCAATCTCCTTCTTCTTCATCCTCGATCAACACCGATGCCTCAAACTCATCCTTAAGTTTTCTAACGCAGGCAAGCATGTTTGCACCGTTGTCAACGGTGATTGAAAAAATTTGGTCGATTTTTATCCCATAACGAGCCAACAGTTCCAAAACCTTTGCTTTTAAAAATCCAGCAGTTTGTCGATGCTTGACCTCAATCATACCTGTAATATATTTTAGATTTGAAACGATGAACAGTAAAACATGTCAAATACCGCAGATAGCAGAGTGGAGCAAATTATTTTGCACTGACTTTTTCAATAATTATTTAATGGATTTCCACATAAAACATCTCCGAATTTATATTACTGTCACTTTGATGGGAAAAGAATGGCACCATGTTGAGAAATACCCGGTTTTTTTGCTCAGTTTTGTGTGAAAATCTCACAATAAATCGTAGAAAGAAGCCAAGGTAGGAATACACCACTTAGAATGCTGTTGCAGTGTGTGAACTTACCTAGTGTCCTGGTTACAATTTTATCACCTGCAGCAAATTGCACACCAATTCCCAGAACATGATGATTGAGTCTAGAGGTTGAATCAATCATGAGACATAAAAGCCTGGTTTTCATTTCGAAGGCCACGGCTTCGCAGACTTTGAAAGCTGCTTGCGCGATATGTCCAGTCACATTAGCTCGATTTAGCTTAACTCCAACCGCGGCTTCTAGCGGGTCCGGCAGCTGTCTCAGGCCTTCCCACTGGAAACATGACAGCGGAAGATTATGATACGATACGAGTTTTATTCCTGAATCTATTAACAACTGTTTGTCAATAGGTACGGCCTTTTTTGGTATGTTTCGTGGCTTCTTCACCGGCGGTGCTTGTTCAGTTGTTAAACCGTGTTCTTTGGCCAGGTTTGGGTGACGAGTCCGAAAATGTCGGATAAAGTTTCCAACGTCATACTTCCTTTGAATATATGTACAAGCGTTATTTCCGTCAATCTGGCAATGCGCTCGATCTCCTTCCTTTCGCACAAACTGGGTTGCTATTTCGGAAAATGTTTTATTGGTTTCACTCTTTCGTTTTCCGCCTTCCATTTTGAATGATACAAGAAACTCAATTGATTCTTGATCAGTGCTTCAATCGAATGACTGGCCTGTTCATTTGACGAAAGCAAATATCAACGACAGTATGAACAGCGGTTCGAATGAATGTGTGTTCATTCGATCGACCGGAACGAAGACCGTGAACAGACACCCGTATGAATGAAACTCTCCCATATTTCAATTCAAATCATGAACCACCGATATCTCAAATGAACAGAAGGGTCGCCAGATTCGACTGATGGTTTGTGTTGGGTCAAATTCAATTGAATGATTTGAATATTTACAGCACTGGATGCTAGTATGTATTGCTGGCTAATAAATTGTCGCAAAATATTAGTAAAGATGGGAATGGGCCATACGACAGGTTCAAAGAGGATCCATCAAACAAGGACCATTCAAAATCTGGCTTTTTTAGGACGATCAATTTGATTTTCCAAACTAAAGAGTTTTTTGGATTGAAATATACCTTACATACCGTTCCAAATTCTGGTCAATTGGAAGCCAGCGAAGGCTAAACAAGTTTCAGCTTTCCCTTCGCCGCATACCTTAAATCTTTTGTACAATTTCAAACACGGCTCGGAAATTTAGAAGGTCCCTTAATATGTTATTCCGAAGCGCAAATATAAAACAAGCTAATGCCAAGAGCAGCATGCCAAATAGAAATTTTACAAATGGTGACTGTCACGAAATATTGAAACAAATGAATACAACATTCATAACACATTGCTACGTAGTCCTGCGTCACCTTTACGTACAACCTTATTGAGCTGTCACTTGTAGTTTTTATCACAAACCCTTTTTTGGAGAGATATTATAATTAGAAAATGAGAAGAAAGATTAGTAATTTCCATTTAATTCCAAGTACCTCTACTACAGGGTGTCTGCAGATTATCCGTACAGACTTTGTCGGCATTTCCAACACAACCAAGTGGATTAAACTAAGCATACCTACATGGTTTAACATCTTGACCCATTGTCATTATACGCAGTAAGTTTGTTACTGGCAACTCTGTCAACCTGCTTTACAACCGCGATTGTATACGGCTCACAAATTGCTATTTTATTCGCTGTTTAAGTGCAAATTTATTCGAGAGTGATAAGTGCACACAGTAGTCTACTGCTATAGATCGTGTTTTGTATTAACACCTAATCTTATTGAACAATGAGTGGGTCGAAAATGGGAATCGAGAGAGAAAGAGATGAAGAGGGTCTACAACTACAAAGTGAATCCATACGATGATGACGATGATTACGAAGATGGCATTAATGTCACGTTGATATCATCACCACGATTATTACCACCGAAACAATTCTCAGGAGTTCTGTCGGAGCATCCAAACGTTCCATCGAAGGGGGAGAAGGGGAAAATGGGGAAAACACTTAGTGAAGCGAGTCAAAAACGCTTCAAACGTCTGTTGGAAAATGGGCATAGCCTGTGAGGAGACATTCCGCCAGGCTCAAACACCACCGCAACCGTCAGGTCTGTCAAAACGATCGAGAAATTCGGACTTGAATGGTTCAAACAGTAGTGGAAATCCACGTCCACTGAAAATGCCCCGTCAGAGCTATGATACTAACATGCCTTCGACATCAAAAAGCTCTGTACAACAACGAATCGATTCGCATAGATCCAAACACTCAGGATAATCCAACTGAGGGTGTTCGATTCACTCAGAAGAAACGGAGTTCTGTGCTCAAATTTTCTCGTCACCACAACACTGACGCACAACGGGGACTCAAGCACTATGTCAGATAAAGTCTTCTTTTACTTTCATACACTGGTTAGCTTAGTGTAATAATAAGTGCACTGGTTTGGTTCATTTCAACAAGTTACTTCAGGATTCAACTTTTCCTACTTCAACTTTATTTGAACTTAACTGACTAACTATTTACATTAATTTCACTGACTGGCTCACTCGATGATGATGATGATGTTGCCGTGTATACATCCAAAAAACTTCTCCCTTCTGAAGTGGTCGTTCGGCTTTTATAATGGTTCATCCATGTTAACTCGATCGCCGGAATGAATGGAATCGCAAATTCCCGAAGGGTTCCATATTTAATCAACAGGAATGGTTGGTGCTGACCTGCTACAAACATTGGAACATAGATGTCGTGATGATGCAATTGTTCTGGTGCGAACATCCTGGCCCCTTCAGAAACCGCATTTCTGACAGTTGAATCACTTCCTCCCATTCATGTTGTTGTTCCCGCTAACGATGTGTGTGGCAGCTGTCACTTGGCTGTTCTGCACGGTTTTCGGCCTTGTCTCATAACATAAAGAGCTTGGGTTTTTTTTCATTTTTAGGTGATCCGGACTGCTGCAATCAGGATGAACGATAAATCGAAGAGGCTATTATTGGAGAAGTCGATTGTTCCAGTTGAAATCGTGATGTAATGTTCATGTTTTGTTTACACTTGTAGATCGCTGGTTGTTTCGTGTGTTGTTGTAATCGGCAGAAAACAATATTTGGAAACAGGACGAGTAAACTGACCGGTCGGTGTCTGAACAGTTACTACTCGTATGATTCCATCTGGACCCGGATGAACTTCGGTGATTCTACCCATTGGCCATGACATGGGATGCGAATTTTCTTCCTTGAGGACAACAAGTTGATTTCGCTTGATTGTGATTGGTGCGTGGCACCATTTCGAACGGGATTGAAGAGTAGCCAAATATTCAGAGTGCCAACGTTTCCAAATCAGCTGGAATAGTTTCTGTGTCTGTTCCCATTGACGCAGTCGGTTGAGCGGAATTTCGGTGAAGTTTGCTTCCGGAATAGCCTTGAGAGCAGATCCAATGAGGAAGTGCCCTGGAGTAAGCGGCTCGAAGTCAGTTGGATCTTCGCTGAGGGGAACGATGGGACGCGAATTCAGGCAACATTCAATTTGCGTTAATAGCGTTTCCATTTCATCTTGTGCTAGAGTTTGAGTGCCGATTACGCGAATAAAATGCTTCTGAGCAGAACGAATCGCAGCTTCCCAAAGACCACCAAAATGTGACGCTTTAGGTGGATTGAAATGCCACTGGATCCCGATGTTTACACATTCGCGTGCGACGGCTTGGTGGTGCTCCTTACTGTGGACAAATTTCCGTAGCTCGTTAGCAGCTCCAATAAAATTGCGACCGTTGTCGCTATAAATTTCGTTGCATAGACCTCGTCGAGCAACAAAACGACGTAGTGCCTGAAGAAATTTCGCCGTACTCAAATCGATGACCAGTTCAAGATGTACGGCACGGGTAGAAAAGCACACGAACAGTGCTACGTAGGCCTTTCGAGGTGCTGCTCGGCGGTGTATGGGTTGCAATGAAATTGGCCCCCAATAGTCAACGCCTGTCACAGAGAACGGTCGTGATGCTGTGACGCGTGACGCTGGAAGTTCAGCCATGAATTGCTCCACCATTTGTGGTCGGGCCCTCGAACAGATGACGCAGTTGCGGTAAATGAATCTGGCCAGGTTCCTGGCCCCTATGATCCAGTACCGTTGTCGTAAAATGGCAATGATGAGCTGTGGAGCAGCATGCAGATGTTTTTCATGGCAAGAACGAACTAAAATCCTTGAAAGATGATGAGATGCAGGAAGAATGATCTGATGCTTGCTATCATAAGGTTGTGCTGATTGCACGAGGCGGCCACCAATGCGAATTACTCGATCGTCTGACATGAACGGATAAAACCATCGCAAACGGGATCTCGCTGAAACGTGCATCGACTTCTCTAGTTGGTTCCACTCTTCTGCGAAAGTTTGTTGCTGAACTGATCGGATTAATACAACTTCAGCTGCCCTTTTCTCGTCAGAGGTGATGTATGTTGAGCCATTGCTTGCTGTGCGTTGACGACAATTTTGCATGAATCGAAGGCAGTAGGCAGTTACCCTTAGTAAACGGTCGTAGTCGGCAAACCTTGTTGATAGATGATCGACGAATGTTGGCTCAGATGACGTTGTACAGACAGTTTTTGGTTGCTTGCTGGCTTCTGAAAATGCTTCGGTGTTGGGTTCGCATTTATGCTGATTGGTTTGCCAAGAAGACTGCGCGAGGTGTAGCCATTTTGGTCCGTGCCACCAGAGTTGATTACCCAAAATTTCCTCTGCAGTAATTCCTCGTGAGAGCAAATCTGCTGGGTTCTCTTGCCCAGAGACGTGGTACCAGTGTCCGTTTTGGGTAAATTGCTGAATCTTTGACACGCGGTTTGCTACAAAAGTGGTCCATGTTGATGGAGTGGCCTTCAGCCAGCTGAGCACCGTAGTTGAGTCCACCCAAAAGAAAGTTGCACCTGATAGTTGTAGTGCTTTTGTGACTTGTTGGTAGAGTTGAGCTGCCAGAAGTGCAGCACAAAGTTCAAGCCGAGGGATACTTGCTGAGGGGTGCTACTTTGGACTTAGCAGTGAGAAGAGTTACTTTGAAAGATCCCGAAAGGTCTGCTGATCGGATGTAGCAACAGGCGCCATATGCGACTTGAGAAGCATCTGAGAAAAAATGATACTGAATGAAAGCCGGGTTTGCTGAGAGAATATAGCGATCAATCCGTAGGTTGTTGATAAGCGGTAACTGCGATGTATACTCTAGCCAGCAATCTTTCATCGACGTCGGAAGCTCCTCGTCCCAGCACCAATTTTTTCCGTTGTTGTCCTTTAACCTCCAGAGTGCCTGCATAAAGATTTTTGCCGAGATGACTACTGGCCCAAGCAAACCAAGAGGATCAAACAGAAGAGCAATTTGCGAGAGTGCAATTCTTTTGGTAAGCGGAGATATTTCAGCCAGAAGCTCGATGCGATACTTCAGATGATCTTTTGCAGGTTCCCAGTGAAGTCCCAGCGACTTCAGTGATTGATCTCGGTCCAGTTCAATGGAATTCTTGAGCGCGCGATTTTCCGGAGGGATGTGGTTCAAAACGGCTTCTTCGTTTGATGCCCACTTACGAAGTTGGAATCCTCCCTTAGCTAGAAGACCTTCCAGTTGCTGACAGAGCACCGTTGCTTCTTCGATGCTGTTTGCCCCCGACAATAGGTCGTCAACATAAAAATCCTTCCGTAGGATTTCTGCTGCCTTTGGAAATAAGTCTTGCTCGTCATCTGCTAGTTGCAAAAGGACACGAGTAGCGAGAAATGGTGCGCTTGCTGTCCCATACGTTACTGTTAGCAACTCGTAGGTGCTCAAGGGTTGCTCCGGTGATGATCTCCAAATAATCCGCTGAAGCGGAGTGTCGCGTTTGTCTACCAGTACTTGCCGATACATTTGCTTGGCGTCAGCAATGATCATTACTCGTCGACTTCTCGAGCGCATGATGATTGATCGTAAATCTTGCTGGACGGTTGGGCCTACCATCAACGTTTCGTTGAGCGATGGACCATCCGGAGTCTTACATGATGCGTCGAATACTACGCGCAGTTTTGTAGTCGTACTATCTTCCCGAAGAACAGCGTGGTGAGGCATGTGATAGCATGGAGATGGAGGTGACTGGTAATCAAGAACTTGCTTCATGTGACCCAAGGCAAGATATTCGTTCATGAATTGGCAGTATTGTTCAGCTATGCCTGAGTCACGACTGAAGCGACCTTCTAGCATTCGGAAACGACGGACAGCTGTAGAACGGTTGTCCTTAAGTTGGGCGATGGTGCTCTCCTTTATAGGTAAGCGAACAACATATCTTCCCTCGGAGTTGCGTTTCACAGTGCGCTGAAAGTGTTCCTCACATGCAGCTTCTTCGACCGAATGATTTGTAGCGTTTGCGTCTTCTTCAATTGTCCAAAACCTTTCGATGATTTTATGCAAATCAGTGATGGTTGCCACATTGGCAATGATTGTAGATTTCGTTGTGCAATATGATGTCTTGCCAGACACTATTCAACCAAGCACCGAGTTGACCAATGTGGGGAGGGATTCACCAAGCTGAATACCACCAGATACTTTAAATAAGTCGTAGAAAATCTCTGCGCCAAGAATCATATCTACTGGATTTAATTCATGGAATAATGGATCGGCTAATTGTACGCCGGGAGGAATGTTCCAAGAATTAGTGTCGAATGAAGCAGAGGGTAAATCGATGGTAACTTTAGGTAGTACTAAGAACTCAGATGTGGCAGAGAAATCACAAACTCTGGATCGGATTGAAGCGACGATCTTGTATCGTGCGTATGTACGGGATTCTCCAATGCCACAAATCGGAATGGATATTTTAGTACGCTTGGCCTTGATTAATTGCGAAAGTGATTCAGTGATAAAGCAACATTCGCTGCCGGAATCTAGAAGCGCTCTTGCAGTGTGTTCAGTGCCGTTGTCGTCCACCAATTTGACGACGGCTGTGGCTAAAAGCACACCTTTCCGTGCTTCTCCGGTGCTTGCGTAGCTTGGAGGTCCGGTGACGGTAGCAGATGCAGATGCTTTTGGCCCTTCAGTAGGTGGGAGTGCTGATTGAGTAGTAGCCTTTGAGTTAGCAATCACAGAGTTAGACCCGGAGCAGAGCTGGGTGTGGTGGCGACCTCGACACTTTCTGCAGGAAGTGGATGATGAACAGTCTCGAGCTTGATGTCCGGTACGTAAGCAATTGCGGCATAGTTGATTGCGACGAACTTCCCTTTCTATCCCTTCAACATCAAGTTTCGCGAAAGATTGGCACATATAGAGTGGATGATGTTCTTAACAGATGACGCATTTCCGACCTGATTGAAATTGGCTCACCCCATGACTAGACACCGTACGCTGGCCGGACTATTTGTACTGTTGAGTAGACGCTGGAGTATCGACAGCTTTACTCTGGACTATTTGCAGGACATTCACTCTTCGCTGTATGAAGGCTGTCAGATCCTTGAAGGATACATCTGCCTTCGTTGACGAGAACTCTTCCCAGTCCCTCCGAGTTGTGAAATCCAGGCGGACGCTGAGCATGCGGATAAGAATCGTGTCCCAGAATTCAGTCCTTTCTCCGAGTTGTTTCAATACCTTCACATTAGCCTCAAAGCCCTCCACTAGCTGATGAAGGTCGGTTGCAGATTCACGTTTCAAGGTTCCCACTTCGAATAGTGCATCGAGGTAGGATTGCTTCAAGCGCGTAGGATTTTGGTAGTGCTCAACTATCAGATTCCATGCCACTGGGTAATTGTTGGCACTAATGGTGATTGTTTGGACCAGCTTGAGTGCTTCACCACTCAACGAGGAACGAAGGTAATAAATTTTTGGATGTTGGATAACTCGACGCTAGAATGAACCAGTGATACGTAGAGATCGTGGAAATTCAGCCAGGTATCGATATTTCCACTGAACACGGGAAGTTTAATGTCGGGTAAGCGAACGTGCGAAGATGAACCAAGGACTTGAGTGCTCAAAGAAGAAGAAGAGTTCATGCCAGGAGACGGCGGCGTTTTATTTTTTGACAGAAGCAAGCCTTTCACCCGATAGTAAGCAGTCTCGAAGTCGGTCCGTACTTTAAACTGCTCGTCGATCGCAGTTTCATCAATGGATTCAAGTTCACACTGTGCTGCCTGGAAGTCGGACCACACCTTGTCGAGGTTTTCTAGGCGTACAGGTATCTCGCAAACGTCTCTTTCTTCCTGGTAACCGTTGATGTACGTCTTTATCAGGTTGAATGAGACGAGTAAGCTCTTCAGCTTGTTTTTTAATGCCTTGACCCGCCGTTCCGTCGCTTTGTTGATTGACGAAAGCGGCCTGCAAACCAAAAGACCGCCCCGACCACCCAAAAAAGAGTAGAGGATATAGGAAATATAATTACCTTAGAAAAGGCAATAATGTGCCTTGTATAATGATTAAAATAGCAGCAACGATGGCGATCCCAGAACGATTGTTCTACAGCTACGATGGCGGGTTCCTGAGCGATTGTTTTACGGCTATGATGGCGAATCTTAGGTTGAATAAATCCTAGTAGCGATGGCGGATATCAATCAACAGGTAGGTACCGGAGCGGACGGAGTTCGACGGCCGTAATCCGGCTCGAAGGACCAATGTTCGATTCACTCAGAAGAAACGGAGTTCTGTGCTCAAATTTTCTCGTCACCACAACACTGACGCACAACGGGCACTCAAGCACTATGTCAGATAAAGTCTTCTTTTACTTTCATACACTGGTAAGCTTAGTGTAATAATAAGTGCACTGGTTTGGTTCATTTCAACAAGTTACTTCAGGATTCAACTTTTCCTACTTCAACTTTATTTGAACTTAACTGACTAACTATTTACATTAATTTCACTGACTGGCTCACTCGATGATGATGATGATGATTTGCCGTGTTTACATCCAAAAAAAACTTCTCCCTTCTGAAGTGGTCGTTCAGCTTTTATAATGGTTCATCCATGTTAACTCGATCGCCGGAAGAATGGAATCGCAAATTCCCGAAGGGTTCCATATTTAATCAACAGGAATGGTTGGTGCTGACCTGCTACAAACATTGGAACATAGATGTCGTGATGATGTAATTGTTCTGGTGCGAACAGGAGGACAACCCCCGTACCACAAGATAGGCGAAAGTGGGTCCCCCCAAAACACCCTAACCAACCTCCCCCCCAACAACCAAAACCACCCCAAAAAACTATTATAGCTAAAGTTGCGGGACAAAAAAAGAAGCACTTAATCCCAAGTTTGGACATTGTGCATTCAAGTCGGAGTACTTGATTATAACTTGTAAAAACCAGGAAACAGCAAACTGGTTAAGTAGCCTCATTGCTAATTTAAAGCGTTGGGCCAGGGGGGAGCTTACGGTGGTTGAGGAGAAAGACATTCCTCGTCCAGAAGTTCTCATTGGCTTCTTTCCATCGACAAACAAAATCAAATAATCCAATCAATGAAAACAGTGCGAGAACAAGAACATAGGAGTGACCATGCCTCTGATAAGATCCACGAAGAAATTGGTGATAATAGAATGATCATTGATCACTCAGATCAAACTCCAAGATCAAGTGGTGTCAAGGGCATGGGACCAAACCTAGATTCTGGTCATACTACAAAAACAGTCAGTGAAGGAAAAAATTATGATCGAATGACAAATGACGGACCAGCGCCGGAATACAGAGAAATAAATCTCCAGACTAAGAGAAGTCTTTCAACTGGTAACCGCAGAACCAATGTTGGGGAGGAAGAACAACCCAGTTTATGCGGAAAATCAAAGAAATTCTTGTAAACGAAAAAAACAAATTTCTTTCCAATAGAGAGAGACATCGTAGCAATTATGATGGAGGTACCAACTACCCATGGCAAAACGGAAGTTTATGTCGCCTCAACTTACTTTCCTGGCGACGTGCCAGAGGTACCTCCACCAGAGGTTGAACATTTCGTGTCGTACTGCAAAAGACACAACAAATGCTCATCATAGGTGAGTACCTTTTAGATTTTATCTCAAAACATGAAGTAGATTCATGTAATAGAGGGAACGATCCAACCTTGTAAAATCAGTTAGACCAGAAGTTCTTGACCTAACTTTATGTAGTCGTATGATGTCAGATAAAATCAAAAACTAGCACGTATCAAAAGAAGAGCCTCTGTCTGATCACAAGCAAATCATTTTTGATTATGAAACTAATCAACAATTTATTGAAATTATACGAGATCCCAGGAAAACCAACTGGGAGTTGTATAACTCCAAAGCTTATCGTTGGAGTCAATGAATTAGGAGGATACTCAAAAACGTGCTAAGAAGTTGAGGAAAAATCTCGACAGCTTTCAAGCCTACTCTAACAAGTTTGCTACGATAGCTGTCCTGCAAAGGAACGCTCTACGAATAGAGCGTTCCACCTTGGTGGAATAAAACATTACAAACACTTCGAAAGAAAACCCGGAAGCTATTTAACCAGGCTAAAAAAACAGGGAAATGGGATCACTATAAGGAAGCCCTCAGTGCTTATAACAAACAAATTCGAAGATCAAAAAGGAAAAATTGGAGGCATACAGGTGAAAACATTGAAAATACTCTAATTGCTGCCAGATTGCAAAGAGTCCTTTCCTTTTATTCAAATGGCCTAGGAAGTTTTAAGAAGGAGGACGGCACTTTTACTAGTTCTGTGGAAGGTTTCTTCCTGCATTAGAAATAACGTTGAAAACACACCTGGCGTCAAGTGAAGGTTTTATTTATTCCTGGCGTCAAGTGAAGGTTTTATTTATTCCAAAGGCTAATAAGAAGGATAAAATGGTAGCAAAATCCTTCAGACCGATTAGTTTATCATCTATTATACTAAAAATAATGGAAAAACTAATTGATGAGCACATAAAATCAACGTACTTGACAACAGTTCCTTTCAATAAGTATCAGTTCGCTTATCAAACTGGTAAACCAACGGTAACAGCTCTCCACACGCTTGTTACAAATCTAGAAAAATCTTTCGATGCAAAAGAAATTTCACTAGCGGCGTTTATTGACATTGAAGGAGCATTTGATAATGCATCCTTTAACTTAATGAAAAACGCTATGATAAGCCGTGGGTTTCATGAAAGCATTGCGAATTGGAGTAATGAGATGCTTTCTAAAAGAGAAATTTCAGCAAATCTTGGAAGCTCGTCCATAACAGTTAGAGCTGCAAAAAGGTGTCCTCAAGAAGGTGTTCTCTCCCCCTTATTATGGTCTTTAATAGTTGACGCCCAGGGCTTCGAGATTATTGGCTTCGCAGATGATATAGTCATAATACAGTGCGCGAAATAATTATACCGTACACATAAAGCTAGATTTGATTCGTAATTTTGCAGAAGAAACCCGCCAGAAGGAAGACGTCAAGTATGACAAGCTTATTGAATTCCTCAAGTTTATTGAATTCAACAAGTTCGGATGTTAAAGTCGATCTCGAGTGATCTGCAGCATCGTTCGCAAACGGCTAGCATCAAGGTGGCCGGTCTCAATTCTAAGAAGCCAGTCGCATTCAAGTCCGTTGTCACCGCAGCGACAAGTGAAGTCAAGTCAACCACGTCGCATTGCCCTGCATGTTTGGAGAAGCAGTTTCTACATCAGTGTCCAACGTTCAGCAAGCTAACTGTATCCCAGCGGCGAGAGTTGGTAACTCCGCGAAGCTTGTTTTGGAACTGTTTCCGTCATGGTCATCAAGCGCGGGCCTGCAAGTCAAAATTCAATTGCAGAACCTGCCACGCCAGACATCACTCTATGCTGCATGATTCAGCATCTCCAAAGAAGATAATTCCTGCCATATCATCGACTCCTTCTACACCACAATCAACTCCATCCACGTCAGTGAACGTAGGGATCCACTAGACGTAAGCATGACCGTCCAATCAAACCACAGCACGGTCCTCCTGGAAACGGTTGTTCTTACCGTCGTCGATCAACACGGCAAGGAATTTACTGTAAGAGCTCTTCTAGATTCTGCATCGGTGTCCAACTTTATCACAAAACGGTTGGCTAACGCCTTTACCACTCAGCGCACTCTAGTGGACGTAGCTGTATCAGGACTAGGAGAATCTGTCAAGCAGATCAAACGCCAAATCGTGGCAACAATCAAATAAAAAACCAGCGCATTTTCCACCACAATCGATTTTCTTTTCATGAAGAAACCATCAGCCAATCCAATACCAAACGTTTCACTGGCCGATCCGCACTTCAATATTCCGGGCGTGATCGACATCATCATCGGAGGGGAATGCTATCACGAAATTCACACCGGCAATCGTTTATCAATCGGTGACGGCTTACCACTATTGGTGGAAATACTATACGGATGGACAGTTTCTGGGAAGACATCTACTAATTCCACGATCGCACCACCAGCTTGCTACATGTCAACCGCCGACCGATCCCTCAAATTAGCACGTTTCTAGGAGCTTGAAGCAGATGATGATGGCCCGACGTATTCCGCCGAAGAGAAATTGTGCGAAGAAATCTATGCCAAAACCACCACTCGAACTCACGACGGAAGGTACGCTGTACGCCTCCCTCGGTCCGATAATCCGCAAGTCACTCTTGGAGAATCTCGAGAAATAGCCACACGCCGCTTCTATAGCCTTGAACGCCGCCTTGAAAGAGATCCTGCCTTGAAGAAAAGGAAATTCGACATTGTTATCTACCGCATCATCCCGTGTTTAAGGAGAGCAGCACAACCACAAAGGTTCGCGTGGTTTTCGACGTTTCATGTAAGACCTCCTCCGGAATCGCACTCAACGATACGCTTCTCGTGGGACCAGTCGTGCAGCAGAATCTCGACTCAATCATCATCCGATTCCGTTTTCACGTTGTTGCTTTTGTGGCTGACGTAGAAAAAATGTACCGTCAACTGTTGCATTTTCCTGCTGGTCAACGATTTCTGCGTATTCTTTTTCGTCGACGGCCATGCGATCTACTGGAAAGATATGAACTGCTCACCGTCATGTATGGAACCGCCTCAGCTCCGTTTTTAGCAACACGTAAACTCCAGCAGCTAGCAAAAGAAGAAGGAAAAAACTATCCGGAAGCAGTAGAAGCAGTCATCGAATACTTTTACGATGATGATCTCCTTACTGGCGCTGACAACTTGGAATCTGCCAAAGAGAAACGTTTCCAAATATCTGCCATGCTTGCATCAGCAGGTCTTTCGTTGAAGAAGTGGGCTTCCAACATCTCAGAAGCTTTAGTTGAAATTCCGAACGAAGATCTGGCGATCAAACCGTTTCATAATCTGCAAGATGAACAGACAGTATCTATTTTCGGCTTAGTATGGAATACGTAGACGGATATGCTCCGTTTCAAGGTTGAACTTCCGCTACCAGCACCTATTCTCTCAAAAAGAAAGGTCATCTCGTGCATCGATCGCAAAGATTTTTGAGTTAGGCCTCGTTGGACCCACTATAGTCACCGCCAAAATGTTCATGCAACGATTTTGGAAGTTAAAGAACGAAAACAAAGACCCATACGAATGGGATTTACCGCTCCCGCTAAAGTTACAAGATGAGTGGAAGCAATTTCACGCTTCGCTTCCCATTCTTGCCAAAATTTGAATTCCACCCTTCGTATCATTGAGCAACATTTCCATGATGGAGTTGCATTTCTTGTCCGATGCTTCTGATGTGGCCTACGGATCATGCTGCTTCGTTCGTTCGTAGGATGGTGACCAGGTTAGGGTTCAGCTGTTCACATCGAAATGAAAGGTGGCACCTCTTGCTATGAAACACACTATCGCACGACTTGAGCTATTCGTATGGCTCAGTCACACCTTTATTCGGAAGAGCTAGCTGAACTTACCAGTTCCACGAATATCAACGCATTGAAATATTCATCGCTCAAATGGTTGAGACCGTATGTTGATGGTCACGGTATCATCCGCGTTGAAGGACGCCTATCAAACGCCGTAGTTCCAGAAGAAGTCAAATACCCGATGCTGTTGTCTGCAAAGCATCCACTGGCACAACTTCTCGCTGGTCATTCTCACAAGTTCCTTCTCCATGCTGGTCCGCAGCTGATGCTAACTACAATGCGCCAGAAATACTGGAGGATCAGTGGACGGAATCTTGTGCGGCATACATATCACCAGTGTATTAAATGTTTCCGGAATATGCCAGTCCTCGTTCAGCAGAACCATTTTAGCAGACTTGCCAACGTCCAGAGTTACTCCAGCACGGCCATTTTCAATCAGTGGTGTTGACTACTGTGGACCAGTGTATCTAAAATCACCTGTTCGCAACCGTGGACCAACCAAGGCGTACATCGCCATTTTCGTGTGTTTCTCTACTAAGGGAGTTCACATCGAGTTGGTCACGGATCTGTCAACAGCCGCCTTCTTATCCGCACTTCGTCGATTTGTCGCCCGTCGTGGCCTCGTTCGAGAACTCCATTCGGTCAATGGAACCGCATTCAAGGGAGCAGCTAATGCTCCCAATCGTATCTACGAAATGCTGAAGTCAAGCGAGCCCGACCGAGCTCAAATACAAACTTGGTGTGCTGAAAACCAAATACAATGGAAGTTCATCTGGACCATTGGCAGCACACCCAGAAACTGTTCCAGCGAATTTGTTCTCGTTGGTATCCGGAGTACCTTGCTCAAGTCCAGTCTCGGGCAACAAAAGGATGCAAATCACCAGTCCTTATCATGATAGGGCAGATTGTTATCATCAAGGATGGAAATCTTCCTCCTGTGCAATGGCATCTCGGAAGAATCATCCTACTACATCCTGGGAAGGACGGTATCGTTCGCGTCGTCACGATAACGACAGCCGATGATACGTGAGACCAGTTGCGAAGATTGCCATTCTTCCAATCCCAAGCAAAGACCACCAACCGATATGAGCTGTTCCTGATTCTTCAAAGAACGGTAGAGCAGTCCGAAACTGTCTCAATGCGCATATGGAGCGCAATCAGGTGATTAGCGTTCCATTAATTTCAACCAAACCGTTCGATCTACCGGGTCTTTCTCTTGTCCACAGTTCTGCTTCGTATAACTTCGTGCCATTCATCAATCGATCATCCCCAATGCTTTGCGAATAGATGAATCAACATCCGTTAATCATCGATACAACGGTATTGAACGAAATGCTATGCTGTCGGAATCTTACAACCGAAGATGTCCGATCCAACCGAGATAGCAGAGAGCATAGTATCGAGAGTTCTGAGTGTTGAAACAATGTGATTGTTTCAAGGTGGCCGGAATGATCAAGAACAGCTGATTCGTTTATTAAAGAAGTTGTGGTATAGTTCGATTTTCGTTGATCGATCCGAAAATAATCTTGCGTGACCGTGTGCGAAATTGATATCCACAATCGTGCGTGAAAGTGAATTCACGGTGAACTTAGCGGTGAACAAACAATTAAAGGACTACTTCGCAGCTGTTTGGTGCTGCGGTGCAAAAGCAGCAGTGATCATTTGGTGCAATAATTCTCCTCTGGTTTTTGTGCGCCGTTCGAACCACGAACGGGAAGAAATCCCTCTGCATCCCGGCAAATACAGAGCCCACGGCTCGAACAGTAACATATATTCAGAATAACTTCTTATGCAGGTTCTGACGAAACGATTCGTGCAAATTAACACGCATTTTGTTGTGCGATAGCGAAGAGCAGTAAGTAGTATGGTTCTTAATGTGATCCTAACCTACCATGTTTAGTCTTGTTGTAGGAATTTGTAACTCTAAATATAGTCTTCACAGATTTAGAAGCCTCGTTTTTTCAATCGTTAACAGTGTCTTTTCCACTCCTCCTCATTCAATAGATTTCCATTTCTCACAGAGTCACTATGAGAGAGTCCAAAAGAAACATCTTGTGTACCTGGAATAATATTGGCAAAAAGGATTCCATTGGCATGGTTCGGAACACAGAACAAAAAAGTAAATTTGTAGCTCGCTGGTGATCACAGTGAATCTCCCTTTTTCTCCGAAGAATTTTCCTCTGAAATAACATCTTTCTTCAGCCTAACCATATTCAAAAAGGGCAAAATTTAAAAATAAGTTTTTATTTAACAACCATCAATTAGCGAGTACAACTTCCCCGCAAACTTGCCGGGCCAGAACAAAGTCCCAGCAAGTATTTGAATAAATTATCAAACGCCTCAAAAACAGCAGAAGGTCAGCGTAAATCAGGTTCAATTACAGCTAACCCAACGGGGTCTGGCTGCGGATCCTTTGGCTCAGCCACCGCCGTCGGGGGGATGTTTCAAGCAGTGGCGGATAATTTAATTCCATTCAAACATGCTTGGAGTACGCTGCGGACCGGCGGGCATTTACATTTCATCATCCGCCAGGCTCGAATCATTGAAAACAACAAACCCTTGGCGGAAGTCGCTCGTAAGCAACCGTTTTGAGATTTAATCACATCACTGCACACAGTAGGCTGATGCAAAATGTTGGGACTTTTCTCTCCATATTGATTGAAGGGTTTCGAATTGTGTCAAATAATTGAAAGTTTATCTAGAGTGTAACATAGGAAATGCGTTAGTGGTTTTTTTTAGAACCGAGTGAGTGAAAATGTAATCTGACTCAGTCTAGTGCACTGCCGACAAACTTGTAAGTACTCGAAATATGTAAGGGCAGCTGAAATGTGTAGATTATCTTTTGCCTCGATGAACGATAACGACTTACTCAGCCCCAAAAGTTTCCCAGGACAGTGAATACAGTTAAAGACAGGACGAACGATTTTTCTTGATTCAGTTGGTTGAAAATAATTCAAGCAGGAAAAAGGAATGGAAAATTACGTCAAACTATATAGCTGTTGCTCTCTCTATAATACATAATACGACAATCCACAGCTACTGCACTACCTATAATCGCATATGAGTCCCATTTTGAAAATCACCATATTGAGAAAATAACGATTGAACATTTTTGTATAAGATAATGTTTTGCTGTTATTAGTGATACAAAATCTATGATTGGTTGATCACAACTTTTGTATTGTAACATAAACATTTCGTTGAGAATGACATTTTATATAAAATACATGTTTTTAGTACTAAAATGGTGACAAAACAATATAGGACACGTTATGCGGGTACTATCGAAGGTGAACGCAAAAGTACTCGCATATCAGTCCCACCCAAGGGTAAATCGCTTAGAACAGTGTGCCAGCCACAATGTCGTACTTCAATTTTCAATCCATACCACATGTGTGGCACACTGAGGAACACTTTTGACAGTTGACTTTTCTGAATTGAAAAAAAAAAAACAGCAACCTTTGCCAATATGCATTGTTGTTGATAACATTTTTTCGCTTTGTTTGTTTCGTCACGTCAATCTAGCGAGAGTTTTGTTTGTTGAATTCACATTTGGAATTGCAGGGAAAACTAATTCACGTAAATCGTGAGGTTGAACAATGGATGAGGTAAGCAATTAAGTAAATAAGCAATTTTCGACGCAACATTGTATCTTTGATTAAAGACATATTTTTGGAGCAAATTGGAGGCTGAGTATGGTCGAACAACCTCCACATCCGTTACAATAAAACAAAAACAAAACCTCTGCAGCCAGTCCTTGTCTCAACTAACCATCGAGGTCATTCAGCAAATGGAAGGAGACATGCGGTTCATGGCGGATAGCTTACGCGAAGAAGCTGCAGCTGGTGGGACTCCTCTTCATGAAAATTATGGAACAACCTATGCAAGTCAGCCTGAGAATTTCCGGTTTCTCAGCGGAAAAGTAATGTGTCTCATCGATCTGGCAAAACTGATGCAAATCTAAGGAATAAAGTATATTCTCAACACAAAAGAACATTACTGCTGTCAGCATCGAGATCTGTGACGAAAATTCTGTAGAGCACTCTCGTACATTATTTGAAAAAAATAAAATTACACTTCGCTTCCTGGTGAGTACAATATCCAAAATAATGTTCTATCAAAGATCCTATCACATCAACTGTCTTTCAACAGGGGTATACAGAATCTGATCTACGACGAGTTGCTGGAGCAGCTCAAAAATATTGACATAAAAGTATTTTCTAGCGGCTTTGGAAAATTCCGATACACAGTTGGAGAATATTTATACGTTGTTATGGCCATGCCCATGGTCTTAGGCGCATCTCCATTTTGTGTGCTGTACATGTTTAGTGACAACAAATTTACGTATCTTCAAATTAAACAGCACTGGAAACACGTAAAGGCTGAACTAAAAAAAAGTAGTAAAAGTAGTAGTGCATGCATCCGATGGTGATCCACGTCTTTTGCGGGCCATGAAACATGTTATATGGACCAGCAAATATAAAGGACGAAGTAGTTTGCCTCCAGGACACGATACATCTTGTGAACAAGTTTCGGCACGCTCTTCTAAATCCAAAAAAGGACATGACTTTAGGTGGATTTCGGCGATAAGTAAATGTGACAACACTGCATTCTCATTTGTTTCTATTTTACAATATTAATGGAAAATATGGTGTATCTTCTCAGTATAAAGGGTGATACGGTCAAAATTTGGTCAAGGGAAAACGCGTGTAAATCGGTGGAAATCGTTTATTTAAAAATCAAATTAAATTTCTTTTTCAAGTTCAATTAGTATAAAATTCAGGAAAAATATTCAGTTAGGCTTCCGCTTTTCCAAATCCGAATTGCCGGGCCTTACGCTTGACCCCTGCCATCAGATTTTGTACAGCCACCTTGTCCACCTTCTTCGCCGCAGAAAGCCAGTTTGCCTTGAACTGCTGCTCGTCCTTAGCAGTTTTTTTGGTCTTCTTTAGGTTCCGCTTGACAATAGCCCAGTATTTCTCAATTGGGCGGAGCTCTGGCGTGTTGGGAGGGTTCTTGTCTTTGGGAACCACCTGCACGTTGTTGGCGGCGTACCACTCCATGGCCTTTTTACCGTAATGGCAAGATGCCAAATCCGGCCAAAACGGTACGGAACAACCGTGTTTCTTCAGGAAAGGCAGCAGACGTTTATTCAAACACTCTTTCACGTAAATTTCTTGGTTGACAGTCCCGGAAGCTATGAAAATGCTGCTTTTCAAGCCACAGGTACAGATGGCTTGCCAAACCAGATATTTCTTTGCGAACTTTGACAGTTTCGTGTGCTTGAAAATATCTGCTACCTTTCCCCTGCCTTTTGCCGTATAAAACTCCTGTCCCGGAAGCTGCTTGTAGTCGGCTTTGACGTAGGTTTCGTCATCCATTATCACGCAGTCAACTTCATCAGCATCGTCGTGTACAGCCTCCGGGATCGCGCTTTGGCCGTCATATTTTGTTTATCATCGCGATTTGGAGTCACTACCTTCTTGTAAGTCGATAGTCCGGCTCGTTTTTTGGCTCGATGCACGGTTGTAGACGATACACCCAGCTTATTTGCGGCATCTCGGAGAGATAGGTTAGGGTTTCGCTTGAGACTACCGGCAACTCTCTTTGTCGTCTCAGCGGCTTCCGGTTCTCGATTTCCCCCCGATCCAGACTTCCTGGCTGTCGACAAACGTTCCCCAAACACTTCGGTTACATTTGTAACGGTTGATTTGGCAACTTTTAGCGATTTTGCCAACTTTGCGTGCGAGTAGCTCGGATTTTCGCGATGCGCGAGCAAAATTTTGATACGCTGCTCTTCTTGCTTGGACGGCATTTTGACAACTGAAGAGTGAATTCCAAAATCAAAATAGGAGCAACATTCTACACACACACCCTTCAAAATGAGGGGTGTTCAGGTTTTTTTAAATGCAAAATTGAAAGAAATACGTCAAGTTGATATTGACCAAATTTTGACCGTATCGCCCTTTATCAGACAATTGAACAGGTGCTACCCAAGGGGCAAGACAGCTCCTGATCGCGAGCATTTTCGGAGTTGCTATTGAGGAACCTCGAGTAACTCACGTTACTCAGCAAGCGAGCACTGTCATTTGTTTTCTCTCTGTTTTTGCACAGCAGTTGTCAAACAAACCGAACACTATTACATGATCTCTCGTGTGTGAACAATTGGACAAAAGCAATTTTCAATGTTTTTATTTTTCTCTATTTAACTCTGATTTTGAAAATAACCTATTTTTGCTTAAATATCTGATATGCTCGTACAGTTTGATATCGTATTTACTACTACTCGTGTGAGCATTTTCGTTAAGAAGTTATTTCAATGTCTCCAATCAAGTCATGCGTTGAATAATCCATCAGTTTCGGCTTGACCTGCTATTTTCTATTGCAGCATCATTCCGCCAGACGGTCGGACAAAAGAGCTCAGCCCGCTGCACTCCGACGCAAGCTTCAAGCTTCGCAGAATCGATGTTTAGCAAATTACCAGTCCATAAACATCGTTAGGATACCTGATCATTGGACTTCCGTAAAGCTGTCCGTATCACGTATCACATATAAAATAATCCTAGAATCCTCGTGGTCGTGGAATAGGGCTCGCCGTTGCTACATCTTCGACTGCCATTAGCAGAATTTCCACAATTTTTTCAAACAAATTGGAAGTCGAACCTTTTGAAACCCTGGCAACCGATAAGGAGCGATGAATATTGATTCAATTTAATGCTATATTGAGTTACTCGCGCGTTACTCGGTGCATCAATACAACTCAAAGTATAGCTGTCTCACCCCTAGGTGCTTCCCAATAATTTAGTTCTTACACCTGTTCATTGTACCCCACGTGAAACTTCCGGAAAGCTTCTTCGCATATTTCGTTCGCTTCGATGCGGTTTTTCAAAGGAAGTTTCTCTTCTATCTGGGTAATTGGCTGATCGGAATGCAGATTCAGTTAGTAGATCACGTTCATCAACATTTACTGACTAGAAAGATGACCGAGAACCTAATAAAATGAAAAGTAATGGAACATTATCAAATAACAGCGCGCTCATACCGGAAGGCCGGTTCTTGACCCTTGACCAGGTTGCACTGGGAGTTCCGTTGGACTTATGACTAACAGAATTCCACCACACGAACTGCTTTTGTTACCTTTACGGAGGATTGAGATTGTGTATCGATCAGCCCTCAAAATTTTACCTTCACCTGTAGTCAACTGCAGAAGAATCAAAGAGTGAATAACTTGAAAAATGTCCTATCCACAATTAACCACTTTCTCAACTAGAAAAGTCCGCTTTTCATTTAGAAATTTATCATTTATGTCCTCAACATCCTAGAAGCGACCCGTTTTAGTGCACTGCTGCTTCTTGTTTTCTATATTGTTTATTTCTTGTAGAAACCAGAACTTATGCCTGTTTGCCAGGAACAGCAACAAATAAAATTTGGACTGTCAACTCATCGGCACCCTTGGCACCTTACAGGAACACGCAACGCTTGTAGGCACACTAAAAAAAAATAGCACAGGAGAAAAGTGTGCTGAGCGACTCACCCCTTTGGTCCCACCCCATCGCATGCTTTGTTTACCTTTCAAGTCAAAACATTGATGTTTGGGTTTTCCTTCGATACGGATGTTTGCACTTCAATAGTGACTAATCGATTTTAAATATGTCCCTTGACATGATTAAACTTTATGGTGGTGATAGTGACGTCGAAAGTGTGGATTTAGAGGAAGATTTCCACGGATGTGAACCGGATAATCCGAATCCGAATGAAAAATGTGAGAAGTTCCCGGAAGCTGACCGCAACTTATGGGATTTTTTTCCGAATCCGGAAGTGCCCCGCCGATCGGCATCGTATGTGGATCATTCGAATGTGACAGGTGAGCTAATTCAAAATCAGCCCGACGACGGAAAAGCTGCCGGCGATACTCTCGATGTTGGACATCCTCCGCTGGATTCTGTATCGCCAGTGACGGCAGCATTGACTCGGAAGGAAGCTATTTTTCCGAGCAACGTAGAGGTAAACGTAAGAGGACCAAAAAGGAGCCACGTAAGGCTGTTGTTGCCAAAAAAAAAACGGCGACGTTCCCATCCTGAACTCTGTAGCTGCGGGAAAAGCTGTGCTGATAAAGTTTCAAGAGATGATCGTGTAACTATTCATCGAGCATTTTGGAAGCTGAATATTGCAGGGCAGGCTGACTTTTTCCGTGAAAGATCTTGGGTTGCCAGAACAACAGTTGGACTTCAGTGAGATATCTGTGCGGTTTAAACACTTAGATGGCTTACCTGTGCAAAGTTTCAGCGCCGCAGTGCCAGGTGTGCTAATAGGTCTGAACAACACCCATCTGTTATCTACGCTCAAACTTCGTGAAGGTCAACCTAATGAGCCAATCGCTACAACGACCCGCATTGGCTGGTCAATCTATGGATGCCAGCATGGACATGTAAATACTATGCAGCATCGACAGTTACACATCTGTGCAAAGTCACCCACCAAAGATCTACACGATTACGTGCAGAGTTTCTTTTCCATAGAAAGCCTTGGTGTAGCACTGGTTCCCCAAGTTGAAGGAGCTGAAGAGCAACGAGCCCGTAGAATACTGGAAGAAACCACTGTGCGTACAAACAACGGGAGATTCCAGACGGGGCTTATATGGAAACATGATGGACTTGAGTTTCCCAATGGTCGACCTTTGGCAGAAAAACGGTTAAGGTGTTTGGAAAGACGACTGTCGAAGGACCCTGAACTATACAACAACGTTCGCCAACAAATTTTGGACTTCCAAGAGAAGGGCTATGCGCACAAAGCGACCTTTGAAGAGCTGCACCGTTTTGATCCACGTCGGACTTGGTATCTTCCTCTTGCTGTAGTTCTTCATCCAAGAAAACCTGGCAAAGTGACGGTAATTTGGGACGCTGCAGCAAAGGTCGACGGAATTTCACTAAATTCGATGCTGCTGAAGGGTCCGGATTTATTGGCTTCGCTTCTATCCGTGCTCTTCCAGTACCGCGAGCGGGAGGTGGCAATATCAGGAGACATCAAGGAAATGTTTCATCAGCTCCTAATTCGAGAGGAAGATCGCTGCGCACTACTGTTCCTGTGGAGAAACAACGCGGATATGCCTATCGAAGTCATGGTGATGAATGTTGCGATCTTCGGAGCGTCGTGCTCTCCAACGCAATCTTTATACGCAATGCATTTGAATGCTACGGACAACGAAATTGTTCACCCAAAGGCGGCTGCCGCCATTAAACACCGTCACTATGTGGACGACTATCTGGACAGTGTCGATACGGAAGAGGAGGCTGTTGAACTAGCATTGGAAGTAGCAGAAGTGCATTCGAAGGCCGGATTCGAAATACGAAATTGGCTGTCGAACAGAAGAACGGTACTTGAAAAGATCGGCAAAGTGAATCCCACATCCGTTAAGTGCTTCGTTGCGGACAAGGAAACAGGTACGGAGAGACTTCTTGGGATGATTTGGATACCGGACGAAGACGTCTTCTCATTTTCGTTGAGCTTCAGGGATGATCTTCAGCAACTGGTATCAGGAGAAATAGTTCCAACCAAAAGGGAAATGTTGAAAGTCACGATGAGCATCTATGACCCTCTAGGTATCGTGGCAGCTTTCGTTATTCATGGGAAGGTTCTCGTCCAAGATGTCTGGAGGTCCAAAATTGATTGGGATGAAAAAGTTCCCGGGGAAATTTACTGCCGCTGGAAACAAAGGCTTGCTGTACTCCGGAAGATGAATACCGTCAAAGTCACTCGCTGTTATTTCCCAGGATACAGCACCGAATGCTACAACCCCTTAGATTTGCACATATTCGTGGATGCCAGCGAAGAGGCCTACGCTGCAATAGCTTATTTTCGTGTTGTCGACAATGGTGGCGTTCGGTGTTCCTTGGTGTCTTCGAAGACAAAGGTAGCTCCACTTCAACCTCTTTCCATACCACGACTGGAACTGCTGGCAGCGGTACTTTGTGCTCGTTTGCGGAAGTCGATCGAGGAAAAGCACTCGCTGAAAGTGTGACACCCGTTTTTCTGGAGTGATTCATCTACAGTCATAGCTTGGATTAAGTCAGACGCACGTCGCTACCGGCAATTTGTAGCTTTTAGAATCAATGAAATCCTCAGTCTGTCATCGGTAAAAGAATGGCGATGGGTGTCCACAAAACTCAACGTGGCTGATGAAGCCACAAAGTGGGAGCAAAGGTCTTTCAGTTGATCCAGATAGCCGGTGGTACTGCGGACCAGAATTCCTGTACGACAACGAACAAGAATGGCCGAAGGACTGCAGAGACGAAATCAACATGACGGTGGAGGAACTTCGTCCAGCCTTTGTCTACAAACATGACGTAATCGAGCCAGTGGTGAAGTTGGAGCGGTTCTCACGGTGGGAGCGGTTACTGCGAAGTGGCGTACGTTCGATTCATCGACAACAGGGTGCGGTTACACAGAAAACACCCGATAAAGCAGGGCGCATTGACCAGGGAAGATCTACAGAAGGCCGAACGGTGTTTGTGGCGAATTGCACAGCTCACGGCCAGCCATGTCGACTCAATTTTGAGTCGTTTTTGACTCACTTTCGTCATTAGTGGAGTCACTCAAATTTGAGTAAATGTAACTGGTATTGTCAAGTCGACAAATCAAAAACATCGACTCAAATCAGATGGATGTTTTTGATTTGTCGGCTTGTCAATCCCAGTTACATTTACTCAAATTTGAGTGACTCCACTTTTGACGAAAGTGAGTCAAAAACGACTCAAAACTGAGTTAGAATGGCTGGCCGTGTGTCTGAGTGTCCAAAGGAAGGAAGGGAGTGGTCGTAAAAGTGGTCCAATGGACAGTAAAATGGCCAGGAAAGTCGTACAACAATTCAAGAACCGTCCAAACATGTCAATTCGAGATGTCGCTAAAAAGTCTAAGGTGTCAGTCGGTTTTGTGCAGAAAACCATGAAGCGTGCTGGGTTACATGTTTACAAAGTGCAAAAAGCCCCAAACCGGAATGAAAAACAAAACATCACTGCGAAAACCCGCGCCTGGAAACTTTACACGAAGCTGCTCACCAAATCCGGTTGCATCGTGATGGATGACGAAACATACGTCAAGGCCGACTTCCGTCAACTTCCTGGGCAAGAATATTTCGTTGCCAAGTCGAAGTTCGATGTTCCGGAGGATGTTCGAAAGAAGAAACTATCGAAATTTGCAAAGAAGTTTCTAATCTGGCAGGCGATTTGCGGATGTGGTGAAATAAGTGCTCCCTTCATCACTTCCGGAACAATAAACGGTGCGATTTACACGGAAGAGTGCCTTAAGAAGCGTCTCTTGCCATTCATTAAGAAGCACAAAGGATCAACTCTGTTTTGGCCTGATCTAGCATCCTGCCACTACGCTCGAAACGTATTGGAGTGGTACCGAGCCAACGGAGTCAATTTTGTGCCAAAGGATATGAACCCACCAAATTCACCGGAACTTCGTCCAATTGAAAAATTCTGGGCAATTATGAAAACGGAACTTCGCAAACATCCCAAAACTATAAAAACAGAGCTAGAATTGAAGAAAATTTGGGTAAAAACAACAAAAACACTGGGAAAATCGGTTGTACAAAATTTGATGGGTGGAGTGAAAAGGAAGGTGCGGGCATTCGGGATGGGAGACGAAATTGAATAAAACAAATGTTGTAAATCAAAACTCATTAGTAGTTCTTCATTCCCTGAAAATTTCAAGAAAATCCGATAATCAGTTTAATTTTGATGAGTATATATGTGTGTGCCATTTTTATCGAATACACCCTTTAACGACCGGTGGTCAAACTGGCAGTACTCGAGGTGGGTGCAGAGTGTGACGCCGAAGCGGTAGTTCTAGCGACACGAGGGGGGGGGGGCGGTGATGTTAGGAACATCGTTAATATGAATACCGACCGTTCGCCTAATTGATGAATTGCCAGCAGCTTCAGACTAGCTAAAAAGGTGTCAACACACACTATCATGCAATAATACCATGTAACAATGCTTTTTTATCATTCGCAATTGGTTACTACGATAGGAAACAGTGCGGTGAATAGTTAACCCATTTTCCGTCCGCTGTTGCGTGCGTACGCAACAGTGATTTTGAAAAATTTGTGTATGCATGTACGTTGAATACGATCAAACAAATTAGTTTGCTTGAAAGGTATATCCTTTGGCTATCTTACTGACTGTGTTCTACACACACCAATAGAAAAAAAACTCACAAATTGCATTGTTTGAGTTGGTACATGTCTTATGGACACAATTTCAATCATAAACCGGCGGCGGCGTGGATCGGCGCGGGCATAAATTATCCCCTCAACATTTCCTTATGCTTATCCCTTTTAACTGTTTGGCTTTCTCGTGCACTGTAAAGACTATAGGATCACTCCAAGTCTTATATTTTGATAGAAGGCCCGGATATCCATAGTGTTATATGACTCAGGTCGATGAATTGACGTGTGTATGTGTGTATCTGTATGTGTGTGTACAAAGATATGAGACTTAACATTATAGAATTTGTTCATAACAAGTCGACGGGGAATTCGGCTTATGTCTTTATTACTAAACTTAACCAAAACTGTTTTTTCAGCGTTCAGAGTTCAATTGCCAAGAGACGCTCTGCACATTTCGTAATTGTCGTGTACGAAAATAGTTTAGTTTAGATCTTCACGAAGATGGCGAGTCAAGTTTTCAGCGCTGGCAGAAATCGAATACGATTTCACGGGGAATCTATTTATAATAAATTAACGAATGATGATATATTCAATAAATAATATTTTACTGAAGACATATTACAACAGAAAAGTAGATTATAAAGTTCTGATTAGACATTTTATTAATTTTGTACCCTGATTTTTACTGTACCGTAGAATAGAACACTCTTGTAATATAAAAAGCGCAATGGATGGAGCTAACGAAACATCTTTCAATTGCAATAAAATTGCAATCATTCAATAATCTAAAAATCTAAAAATCTAAAAATCTAAAAATCTAAAAATCTAAAAACAAAAATCTAAAAATCTAAAAATCTAAAAATCTAAAAATCTAAAAATCTAAAAATCTAAAAATCTAAAAATCTAAAAATCTAAAAATCTAAAAATCTAAAAATCTAAAAATCTAAAAATCTAAAAATCTAAAAATCTAAAAATCTAAAAAATCTAAAAATCTAAAAATCTAAAAATCTAAAAATCTAAAAATCTAAAAATCTAAAAATCTAAAAATCTAAAAATCTAAAAATCTAAAAATCTAAAAATCTAAAAATCTAAAAATCTAAAAAAATCTAAAAATCTAAAAAAAAATCTAAAAATCTAAAAATCTAAAAAAAATCTAAAAATCTAAAAATCTAAAAATCTAAATATCTAAAAAAAATCTAAAAATCTAAAAATCTAAAAATAAAATCTAAAAATCTAAAAATCTAAAAATCTAAAAATCTAAAAATCTAAAAATCTAAAAATCTAAAAATCTAAAAATCTAAAAATCTAAAAATCTAAAAATCTAAAAATCTAAAAATCTAAAAATCTAAAAATCTAAAAATCTAAAAATCTAAAAATCTAAAAATCTAAAAATCTAAAAATCTAAAAATCTAAAAATCTAAAAATCTAAAAATCTAAAAATCTAAAAAAAATCTAAAAATCTAAAAATCTAAAAATCTAAAAATCTAAAAATCTAAAAATCTAAAAATCTAAAAATCTAAAAATCTAAAAATCTAAAAATCTAAAAATCTAAAAATCTAAAAATCTAAAAATCTAAAAATCTAAAAATCTAAAAATCTAAAAATCTAAAAATCTAAAAATCTAAAAATCTAAAAATCTAAAAATCTAAAAATCTAAAAAAATCTAAAAATCTAAAAATCTAAAAATCTAAAAATCTAAAAATCTAAAAATCTAAAAATCTAAAAATCTAAAAATCTAAAAATCTAAAAATCTAAAAATCTAAAAATCTAAAAATCTAAAAATCTAAAAATCTAAAAATCTAAAAATCTAAAAATCTAAAAATCTAAAAATCTAAAAATCTAAAAATCTAAAAATCTAAAAATCTAAAAATCTAAAAATCTAAAAATCTAAAAATCTAAAAAAAATCTAAAAATCTAAAAATCTAAAAATCTAAAAATCTAAAAATCTAAAAATCTAAAAATCTAAAAATCTAAAAATCTAAAAATCTAAAAATCTAAAAATCTAAAAATCTAAAAATCTAAAAATCTAAAAATCTAAAAATCTAAAAATCTAAAAATCTAAAAATCTAAAAATCTAAAAATCTAAAAATCTAAAAATCTAAAAATCTAAAAATCTAAAAATCTAAAAATCTAAAAATCTAAAAATCTAAAAATCTAAAAATCTAAAAATCTAAAAATCTAAAAATCTAAAAATCTAAAAATCTAAAAATCTAAAAATCTAAAAATCTAAAAATCTAAAAATCTAAAAATCTAAAAATCTAAAAATCTAAAAAATCTAAAAATCTAAAAATCTAAAAATCTAAAAATCTAAAAATCTAAAAATCTAAAAATCTAAAAATCTAAAAATCTAAAAATCTAAAAATCTAAAAATCTAAAAATCTAAAAATCTAAAAATCTAAAAATCTAAAAATCTAAAAATCTAAAAATCTGAAAATCTAAAAATCTAAAAATCTAAAAATCTAAAAATCTAAAAATCTAAAAATCTAAAAATCTAAAAATCTGAAGCTGAACATCCAAAATATTATAGAATTTAAAAATCTAAAATCAAACTATCTTCATATCTGGAAAAAATCTCAGCATTTGAAAAATAAAAAAAAAATTTAGTAATTTTAAAATACAAAATCCTGAAACTTAAAGCAAAATTTTGAAACATGGCTTCAACATTCGTCTATATACACTCAGTGAATCTCCTGGTGAGTCCTCTCTTAGCTCACTCGGCAAAGGCGCAGCTACAAAGCAACATCATGCTGGAGGTGGCTGGTCTGGTTAGGAATTTTTCGGGAAAATTTCTCGATCTCGTCTAGGGCATAGGGTATGATGGTACTTGCCACACAATCATACTTATGCAAAAATGGTACCTGGCATAGAAAGCTCATAATTAATAACTGTGGAAGTGCATTTAGAACACTAAGTTGAGAGCAAGCAATAAGTTAATTGCGAAAGCAATAAGCTTAAAACGCTAGGAAAGAAGAAAGAATCTTCTGGCAAAATATAAGCGCAAACAGTTTTAGAAAACCCCCTGACAATAATAGAAGAAAACCCGCCAAAGCCGTGATTTCCTCTATCCTAAAATCAGACAATAAAAAAATAAAAACAAATACATAAAAATTTTGAGATTAAAAATTTTAAGAATCTTAAAGTATCAAAACCTTAAAAACTAAATATTTAAAAAATCCAAATTGCTTTAAAATTCATATATTTAGGAGCTTAAAGATCAAAAATTTAATCAATTATTATAAAGCTCAAATTAAGAGCAGTGAAATAGACCGAACTATCAATATTTTTACAACATTACTACAATCACGTATAAAAAAGAATCCACTGCACTGATTTACCGGTTAATTCAGTGGTTAGCCAAGTTATTTGATTCGAAATTTGTCACGTTCAAATAAAAACAATGTTTTCCCATCGATGGTTTTATTCGCCAAATGTTTTGCCGATAAAGTATTTCGGTGATATTAGGGTCGATATATATTAAATTTAATAAACACCCCTTATGTATACAGTCTTGACTATTCCATGCAAAAATCTGGTGTGTCCAATTAATGTTAATATAGATGGTTTTTAAACTTTCTCATGCCTGACAAAATGCTATCAAGTGGTGGAAATAAACTCCTGTTCAGACTACGAGCTATATTACTTGATATAACGAATCTTGATATGCGACGTCAGATGCATTATTTCCAGTGAAAAGTAGATGTACGAACATTGATATCAAGCTACTTTACATCAAGTGATATAGCTCGTAGTCTGGACGGCACATTACATTTTCTATTATGTTTGACAATATTATGAATTACCATTCAGAAAATTTACCGATTCGTTAAACATGAAGAAAATATGAAAGTTTGTATTTTAAGATTTCTAAACTTTGCCCTACCATATTTAATACATAACTTTAGCATAGATAGATAGTTGTGTTTTATTCGCCAGTATTCACTACAATTTTAGTTTATTTCTCAATTAATGGTAGTCTCATACCACGGGATGTTTTTTCGCTGGATTTTAATCCCAGTGCATGTTAAATGTGGCCGGATTTTTTATTTTCCGTGTCGAAATTCCGTCAATCTCACCCCTTTAAAATAACATGAGAAGAAAATCCTTGGACAAGATTCCCGAGGGGGTAGGCTACCTTAACCATTTTTAATTTCAGGACAACGGAGTAATTTGAATAAGAAAAAAATACACATAGGCTTGCAGCCTGACGTTACCTTGTTTACCTGAGAGATTCTAAGAAAAATTCATCAATTTCATTATTAATAAAACTTACTTGCCGAATGCTAACGACCTTACGATTGCAGGATCGTTCTCAATATCTCGATCCCTGTCTTCGGGCAAATTAAGACCAGCCTTTTGTTTTGCTTCGATTAGACATGTATTGCAAAACACTTTGTCAGGAAGCAGATGATGTGTAAAACCATTTTTGACATATTTTAGTGCACTAAATTTTTTCCACACATCGCCGGTTCGATTACCATTATTTGTGGTATCAATATGTACACTCGCGATGGAAATTTTCTCGACATTTAAGGCGGACATTTTATTATTTTTAAATTCAAACTCACTCGCGAAATTGCTGAAAGTCGAAACACGAAAATGTACGCTGCAGTTGCTAGAACGAAACGACAAAGCTGATCATCGTCTCACACGCACCCCTTTGGGAGGCATATCGCATCGAGATGTCATCATTTATAATAGAAGCAGATTTCTAAAGGGCTAATGAACATAACTAAAGGGATGCATACACGTTGAAAAATTTCATCGGCGCGCCTTAAATTGCCTGGTGGCGCGGGCAAAAAATGCAGCGGCGCGCCGGTCGAAAATAGTGGCGGCGGCGGCGCAAAATATGAACGAGTTCATCCGAGGTGACGATTCGAATGAACCCGGTGTTATTATGGTTACCACGGCACCATCACGCCACTGAAAAAAGTTACGCAAATCATGGGTTTTTCTAAGGGCTACTACGATTTTCACTTGGTAATGTGTAAGTGATGTGAAAGTGGAAGTGAAGGTGACAACCGTAATAAGTCCCCCTCACTGCCTGCCACAAGAGGACCTTCTTTGAGAAATTCGTGTGGGAGATGTACTTCACGTCGCTGCTCACCTTATTCCTGGGGGACGTGAAATAGTCGGTCCGCTGCCAGTCATTGCCATCAAGCGTCAGGTGCGTATCTTCGCCCATGGCTGATCACAACCACGTTGCGCTTCGCAGGAAAGAAAACAATTTAGTCTGTTTTAACCTTCGCGGGAATCAAACTAATATGTTATTTGTGCGAAATTCAACGTGGAATTATTGTTCACTTAAAATGTGCAGAATTGATTCTCTCCCATCGCGTTATAATTTAAGATAATATCAACTTCCAAAAAGCCTTTGCGGACAACTTTCTTTCGAAAGATACAAAACCCGATCAATAGGAGCGCTGTACCGGACAAAAAGAAGCCTCCCAATAGGCAGAGCTCTACTGAGCTATCACTATTCGCAACGTAGCCTACAAAGTGCTTTCGCAGATAATCTTCCGCTGTCTATCGTAGCTAGCAAGTAGACTTAATGGAAGTTATCAAGCCGTTTTGGTGGACGGATGATCGAAAACAGACCACGTTATGCCATGAATATCTAGTCTCTACGCATAACCTATGCATCTATTTAACGGTTTTTCTGGGAAAATTACTAGAGTCTTGTGTAGATATCGGATGAGACACTTAAAGAAATAGCTCGTGATTTTTTTTCCAACGATAAACTTTTCTTCTAATTAAGCATATGAAAGAAATGGCCTAATCGAAACATCCGTAGAGGCCTTCGAGACAATTGAAAGAGACATTCTAAAATGAATTGTATGGGATAAATTCGAAAGAAACAAGTAACAATTGACGAGAAATTAAAAGAACCGCTAGAGATTCTAGAACAAGTTCCAAAAACGAAGTTTCAAACATATGTCAGATGCAACCTAGAAAATCTCAACATGTTTTGCTTGAATTGTCTCTAATCTTAACACGTTTGAAGTTCTCCGGAACATTTGTATAAGTGACATAAGTTTGTTTTAAAAGTATTATGCTAAAACATTTAACAGCATACGCATAGATAGACCATTGTTTGTTCTAAATATGTTGGTCTATGTTTGGTACCATGCGTCTGATGTCTGTGTTAGGATTACATTGTGAGTTATTTGCTTTAATTTTCATCGATTTCGACTTACCTGAAAATATTTAAAAAAAAGCCATACACTCTTGTACATTCTTCTACGCTTTTTTTTTGATACAGTTAGTCAGAGCAACGATGGATCTAGTGATCTAGTGACCGAAAAAAGTTTCCCTAACTACAAAGTTGACCATCTAAAAGACATTCATTAGACCGGTAGTCCCCTACGATCATAAAACATCGTGAAGGACCATGTCTTGGTGTCTTTGAACGGCAGGTGTTGCGTAAGATCTACGGTGAACTGGAGATGGATGACGGAACGTGTAGTAGGGTTTGTATATCGGGAGTACCGGAACCGGAAATAGTAATACCGACCGAATTTTCATGTGATGATGATGATGTAACTTTCCATAGCAGTGGAATAATCTGAAAAAAGATTTGATCAGGATTCTATTGTTGTTTGTTATCATCAAACTCCTGTATGAAGGGCCAAAAACGTTTGGGCGGGCCCGTAAGCACAGGCACTTACGCGAAACCCTCCTTCCAAAAGCAAGTTCACACTCACAGCTCTATAGATGGGATCTAAGAGCCCGCCCTCGTTCCGCAAAATGTTACAATAGGGAGGATGCAGTCCCACACAGATAAAAAGAAACATTGAATTTTCTGCGTTAAAGGGTGTCCACGATGAAATTGCCACACACAAAATTGATTCGCAAAATTCGAGTTTTCATCCGATTGCCATCAAATTAGCAGGGATTGAGAAATAACTATTAAACTTCATTTTACCATTTTACTCGTATTTTATTTACAGTCCATACGCAAATGCCCGCACCTTGGCCTTAACCCCGGCCATAAGATTCTGCACAACCTGTGAATCAACCGTTTTTTGCATGTAAACCCATACTTTCTTCAGTTCCTCGACTGTCTTCACTACCTTAGGTCGTTTAAGAAGGTGCTGCTTCATAATCTCCCAGTACTTCTCGATGGGGCGGAGCTCCGGAGTGTTGGGAGGGTTGAACATGTTCGGCACGAAATTGACCTTATTGTCCGCATACCACTTCAGCACGTCCTTGGAGTAGTGGCATGAGACCAAATCCGGCCAGAAGATTGTTGGGACGTTGTGGGCCTTCAGGAGAGGAAGCAGCCGCTTCTGGAGGCACTCTTTTATGTACACCTGTCCGTTCATCGTGTCCTGGGTCACGAAAGGTGCACTCCGCTTCCCGCACGTGCAGATGGCTTGCCAAACCAGGAATTTCTTCGCAAATTTGGACATCTTCTGAGTGCGGACATGCTCCGGAACGCTGAACTTATCCTTGGCCGTGAAAAACAGGTTGCCGGGGATCTGTTTGAAGTCGGCCTTCACATATGTTTCGTCGTCCATGATGCAGCATTCAACTTTCGTCAGCATGTTGAGGTACAACTTCCTGGCACGGGTTTTGGCGGACTTGTTCTGCTTCTCGTCGCGATTAGGGGCCTTTTGTACCTTGAACGTTCGAAGCCCAGCCTTAGTTTTGGCCTTCTGGACAAAACTTCGGCTTAGGTGCAGCTTCTTAGCCACATCCCGAACGGAGGCGTTCGGATTTCGGTTGAAGGCCCCAACTACGCGGTTGTGATTTTTGGTGTTGTACGGAATACTTTTTCCTTCACTTCTGGGCTTCCGATCGGTGGTCAACCGTTCCTCGAACCGCTTAATCACTCGCGACACCGTGGAATTCGCGATTCCCAACGTTTTAGCGATGGAACGATGCGAGAGATCCTTGTTCTCGTGATGAATGCGCAAGATTTTATCACGCACGAGCTGTTCTATCGACTCCATTTCCGCGAGTTTTGATCACAGGACTTTAAAACTTGCAGGATGTAAATAATGCACTATGAACTAAATCCACCTCTCATTAAATTCTACCCAACGGTTAAAAAGTTAGAGCAATTTCATAGTGTGGCAATTTCATCGTGGACACCCTTTATCTAATGCACATAGAGGGAATGCTACCCAGGTAACCAATAAGCATTAGCATATGCAGTAAATCAACCCTAAATCTGCATTTCAGATGTTGCAAGCATTATATTAGCATTATATCAGCATCTTGAATGCTATCCGTTGTAAAGTGGCATTTCAAATGCTATTTAAATGCTTGTAGCCTTTAATAAGCATTTCGAATGCAAAATAGCTTTAATAAAGCATTATTATAGCATTGCAGTAAAGCAGCCGTGTATTGGGCCATTTATGTGGCATTTATGTTGCATTTCAGGCGACTTAATTGCTTGATAGGCTGCCGTAAAGACACTTTTGAACTGCTTATTGGTTCCCTGGGTAGATTTGGCAGAAAATAATGGGATATTTCATGTAAAGTTAAGCCAGATACCGCCTAAATCTTGCCTGTTGTATCAAAGATTGCAAACATTGTTGTATGGCGCATGAAAGATTGCAAACATTTTCGTTGTTTACGCCTCGTTTGGCGTGGAATTAAACGAGGGTAAATTTTACGCGCTTGTTAATATTAATTATTTTTTTCTGTGCATGCTCTCTATCCTAATCGTTTCACTTGGGTGCCTTGATGGTCCCCCCCTTTCCCCGTTGTATGTTATATAATGAATATTTAGTACATTTTGTCGTGATAATTTGATTGCTTACCTAGTGTTAGAAAGTTTGGATGAATGTTATTTATTGATTAAATTTTATTTTGATGTAGTATTAAAATAGATTACAATTAACTGTTTTTATCGTGTTTTTGAGAGCATTTACCACCTCACAGGTATCTAAAACCTTTTGCGGGATCCATCCGGTACACATTTAGTTTCCTTCACGATCTCCGGGTGGTTATCATGGTGTTCTTTTGAAGAGCCTAAATTAGAGTTGCAGATCTAGTCCCACGACGTACCTGACACATGGTATTGCTCGCGGTTATGAGACAGGGAAGAGAACAGAAGAGAGCAGAAAAGAGAGAAGGCAGTATTTGGTGAGATTCCATGAGATAATCATGGTGATATTCTCATTGCGTTTACGCAATTCAATCACGTTTATTTACAGAAGACAAGAGACATTGCTACAGACGTGCTACATTTGCAAATATCAGGGCAATGATCCCCCATCTCATCTTCAAGTCATCATTACAAGCTGTTCATTTGGTTCATGCACTTTTGAACGTTGATTTGGCAGCCCGGTAACAGATAATATCTGCCACGACCAAGTTTCTGGACCGAAGGGCAGGGGTAATACCGTCCGAATTTCCAGGACCGAAATAACGGTTCGTAGTTATTGATCCGTTGCGAGTGCAAATACAGAATGTCCGTAGGAACCGTATCATGGAAGTCCCGGTCGAGGGAAACGACCAGCAACGTCGTAGGCCACGTTTGGAGGTAATTCTCAAGCCAGATGATGGCCGTAATGTCCAACATGTTGTCGGTTCAACACAGGATTCGATTTAATCTTTATTAAAATTCACTCACATATTTGAGCATGCTTCAATCCAAATCAATTAAATTCATGCCGCAGAAATGGGTAGCAAAAATTACAAGGGACAGCTTATTGGGGTTCTACATAAAGGTGACGTAGGAGTATGGAGCAACTCGAGCAGTGAACGCGTTTGCCAACGGATCGATCCCAGTTGTTATAAGTGTTTTGTTCAACACGTGATTGATTTTATTTGTTGACCACTGATCAACGGTTGTATGTGTTTGATCGAAGTGAAATAATAGCTCGTTTTGTGATGAACCACGGATATTTTCGATCTTTGATTGAAGGTGCCGTGTCGTTTGCCGTTTCATCGCTTCTCGATTGCGGCTCAACCTATTATCTTCTGGCGAATAATCAAGACCATTGTCATCATTTATAACGGTTATCAATACGGTTATACTTATACCGGTTATCAATTTTATTCCTTAAATTTTGTCTATAAGACATCTCCAGTAAACGATTGATACGGATTGATTGGGAAGTAAACGAATCAAAATTAGTTTAGCAGATATTGAATTTTATAATTTTATAATATTAAAACGCCTCATAGAATTCATGCAGTATAACGAGCAATATTTCTTAATAAGACAAGGAAGAGATTCCCACAGAATGCGGAACTAGAAACACTAGAATCTTTATTAACATTCTAATTAAAGCTTTTAAAAAAGCTTCTAACTCGGGAAAATTAGGCAGAATTGGTTTATTACTCTAGGAAATATTATCTCACAATCCCAATAAGTGATTTTCGTTTAACCCAAAACAAGATGCGCTCTGAATTCACAAACATGTCTAAATTAATCATGTGGAATCTCAAGAAGGATTTGTTCAGAACACTGGGAAAAATTCGAATTCGGATAAAATCGCAAACTGAAGCATCATTTGCCTCAGCAGATCAAGCGATACTGCCTTTAAAGCCAAAGAATATAAGATTCCCATTCGGGATTTTTGCCGAATCTTTAGAAAATTTCACACTAAATCCCAAAAGAGCATGACAAAAAAGTCCCTATTGCTGATGATGACACTTAAGGAATTTGCTCGGCATCCTGAGTAAGATTTGATGAAAACATTAAGAATCAGTTAATTGGAATCCCTTTGTAAAGATTGGACTCGGAAAAAAAACACTTGTTTTGAGTGTAACTTTTTATCGCGTGGGTAAAAATTCATGAAAATTTGGGTAATACTAGTTTAGAGTGTTATGTTTATGTTAATTTAATTAATTTCATCGCGATCTGTCAAGTAGTTTTCAAGATGGATTCGAAACAAGAAGAGCTACGCCAGCAAATCTTGGGCGCGGTGATCGATTATCCTAGTCAGTCGCACAGATGTATCGGCAAAAGGCTTGGAATCCACCATTCCACCGTGTCCCGCGTTGTGAAGATGTTCCAGGAGACGAAGACCATCGAGGTGCGGAAGATAAGGCAGTACTTTAAGAATAACCCGAACCTTTCTACCCGAGACGTGGCCAAAAAGGTCAATTCGTCGAAGTGGTTCGTCCAGCAGATCATGAAGCGGGCTGGGCTACGTGTTTTTAAGGTCAGGAAGGCGCCAAACCGGACTGACAAGCAAAACACGGCGGCCAAATTGCGTGCGCGGAAGCTGTACCGTGAGTGGCTGGTCAAGCCAGGCTGTCTCGTCATGGACGACAAGACATATATCAAGGCGGACACCAAACAAATCCCTGGCCTCGAGTTTTTTGTCGGTACGTCCCGGATGGAGGTTCCGGAAGAGAAAGATGAACAAATTCGCGAAGAAGTACCTGTTGTGGCAGGCGATCTGCGAGTGCGGAAGGTACAGCTAGCCGTTCGTTACAACCGGCACCATAAACGGGCAGATTTATCGAGAGAAATACTTGCAGAAGCGCTTGCTGGCCTTCCTCCGCTCTCACCGTGGTCCCACGCTGTTCTGGCCGGATCTCGCTTCGTGCCATTACGCCAAGCCTGTAATGGGTTGGTACGAAGCGAAGGGCGTTAATGTGGTCCCGAAGGAGGCGAACCCGCCAAATACACCAAAACTTCGTCCGATCGAAAAGTTTTGGGCGATAATGAAGAAGAAGTTGAAGAAAAGCGGAAAAACATTCAAAACCGATGAAGCTTTGAAGAAAAACTGGGAGAAATTGTGTAACACCCCGTTCACACTACAACTTATATTACGTGATATAGAGTATCTTGATATCAGCATCTATACATCTAGTTTTCACTGGAAATAACAAGCATGGCACTCTATATCAAGATACTCTATATCACGTAATATAGGTTGTAATGCGAACGGGGTGTAAGGAAGATGGACAAAGCCTCGTTTATTAATCATTTATTTGTGCAGGCTCAATCGAATCAACTTTACAGAGCCAAATTTTCATATTTTTATACATCATTTATCTTAAAACTAAAGTTAGGGGGATAAAACCGATTACTCGCGGCCGTCTCGAGGTTAATAGGAATTACAAATTACGGATGGGAAAGAGGGTGGGAATTTAAAGTAAGGTTTACATAACACATTAAATTTAAATTCTAAATTATCTAAACACTTATAACTATACAATTTATGGTTTTCTTTTGACTTGAACATTTTTTGAAAAAGAAAAAAAAACACACACATACACAGATAAAAAAAAACTTAAAGTAAACATACAGGTTAAACTAACTACAATCTTAGGCTAATGTTAGTCAAAAACACATAAATGAGTTTCATGTACTCCGAATCACGTACAGCCAAAATATCTCGAATTGGCACATTGGGTTGTCTACCTCGAGCCCGAAGGGAATCACAAAGCTCAGATCTGACTCCACGATGCTCAGCACAAGACCAAACAACGTGATCTGCGTCCTGATAGCCTTGTCCACACTCACAGAGATTGCTGTCGCTCAGCCCAACCCGGTATAAATGAGCGTTCAAAGAATAATGATTGGACATGAGGCGAGACATGACACGAATGAAGTCTCGACCCACATCCATCCCCCTAAACCAAGATTTCTTCGACACCTTTGGGATGATAGAATGTTGCCATCGCCCCAAATCTCCTTTACTCCATTTATACTGCCAGCTGACGAGTGACTGTTGACGAAAAATAGGAAAAAATTCGTTGAAGGCGATTTGTCGATCACAAATATCGCCTTCCATAGCGCCCACCTTTGCAAGCGAGTCCGCTTTCTCATTGCCCGGAATTGAACAATGAGATGGGACCCATACAAAGGTGATGATAAAATAACGCGAAGATAAAGCACTTAGAAGCTCCTGTATTTTCATGAGAAAATACGAGGAGTGCTTTACCGGCCTCAATGAGCGAATAGCCTCTATAGAACTGAGACTATCCGTGAAAATGAAGTACTGATCCGGTGATAATGAGGCAACAATTTCTAGCGTAAAGTGTATTGCCGCTAATTCAGCGACATATACGGAACAAGGAGCTTGAAGTTTACGATTGGCGCTATAAATTTCATTAAATATACCAAAGCCTGCTGACTCCTCTATCAAAGATCCGTCAGTGAAGAACGATTTAGTGGAATCAACTTGGCCAAACTTTGCAGCAAATATTACCGGAGCAATCATAGGACGATGATCCTCTGGGATTCCATGAAGCTCCTGCTTCATGGATAAATCAAAATGAACCGAATTGTCGAAATCGGCGAAGCAAACACGATTGGAAATGTTCGGCGAAGGGCTGACATCCTGTGTTATGTACAAATGGTACAAGGTCATGAAGCGGGTTTGAGGATTCAACTCAAGGAGCTTCTCAAAATTTTCGATCACCTGGGGGTTCATAACTTCACACCTGGTGAGGAGCCGGAGAGATAATTCTGAAAACCGATCCGAGAGTGGCAACATGCCAGCCAGCACTTCAAAGACTCATGGTATGAGTCGAGTGCATGCAACCTAACGCGATACGAAGACACCGATATTGATGGGTTATGCTTCCTCGAAAAAACTACTAAGCTGTGACACGACTTTTCCCACTTCGCTAAAGAGAACCGTCACTGCGACTTTTAGAATAACCTCCAATCAATACGATTTTTCAGCTTCAAACAACGGGAATACAACTATTCTTAGAAGAGTCTTATAGTCTTTAGTAGATTATTGAAAGTCATTCAGCCTTTCAGAAAATCTTCCATTCCATTGTTGGCTTCCCTGATTAACACAATATTTTATATTTTTTAGATAATTTCAAATTGATTAACACGTGTATTTTCAGTATCATTACTAAACAAAATTCCACATTCAATCATTTCCCCACATCCCAGCAGGTTCACGGCCGCTGTCCCCAACGCTGTCATTAGCACCAGCACACTAAATCAGTGCCAGTGTTTCCATCCAAATGCAGCTGCTCTCCCTCCAGCTGCAGCGCTAAAAGTGTTCGCCAATCGGCCAAGCTCAGCTGACCCGCGACGACACATGGCTACGGCAAAAAATTGAGCAGAACTTGGCTAAACACTCAGGTGAGAACATCGATACCATTTAGTGGAGCGGATAAGTATAAATTTTATAAATCTCACTCTTTCGCCCAGTCAGCGCCAGCCAGCAGCGGTGAGCAAGAGCGGTATTCGATGGTAGGCCACCGAGGCGTACGCAACTTAATTTCTATACGACGTTCCCGGTCTGGGTCGGTTAGTACGAATCAAGCGATCAACCTGTTCGGACGGAACGTGCTTCTGCCGTGGTAAATCCAGTGGTCAATTGTGTTGGTGGTGTTGTTAGTTGTTGCACATTGTAAGTAGAGTCAACGTTTGTGAAGTGGATGTGAGGTGGTGTTGAAGGCGAACAGAATTGTAGATTGGCAAGGGTGATATTACAAGTCATACTCAATGAAGTCTAAGTGCGCGAGACGGAAGAAGTCGTTGAAAAGCGGGAAGAAAACAAGTGGCATGTATGTTTTTTTGTGTGGTTATAAAACGATTAGTTTTTATTATGACTCAAGCAGCGAAGATTTCGGGAATCATTGCAAGCGCCATGAAGCGAAATGTTCGCTCAAGTTTCTACTGAATTGAAAAAATGAAATGCTATTACTAACAGCGTGACAGTCAGTGTAAGAAGACCAGATAAGCTGCTTTCGTAAATCCTAAATTGAATAATAACCCAATTAGGGCCAGCTTTAAATCAAGTGAATTTGTATACACACAGCGCACTTTATTCGCGTTGCACTTGGCTTGCTTGCCAAGCAGAACAGAGCATAGATCGGAGTAGGCCATCATCGGCGGCGTGAAATGCGTATCACCGCCTACTATCGCGCGACCGGCTAAATAGACAGTGAAGATGCACTTATGTGGAAACAAAGCACCACTCTTCCCACCCCAATAGGGTAACCAGAAAGTGAGGCGTAGAACGGGAACGTGCGATGTTGACAGTGGTGCGGTAACTTCAATGCGCGTGGAAGCAACAAACAAAATAAAAGTACCTACGCAATGTGACTGACCTTCGACGAAATGAACGATCATGTGCCCTCGTACATCGTTTACCTGTCGTCGACGTCGGTCGGGCGGGTGGTCGGACGACATCACTTCAAATATTATTGTATCTTCATGGGGAGGGAAGTATTTATCGAGTGCATTCCCTGCCGTTCTCACCACCGGCACGGCACGGTCTCTTATCGGGCTTTGGTGCCGTTTTTTACGGCTCCGATGTGTACATTAGAGCAGCCACTTCGGGCGGTTAGCAGAGGGATAGAGTTGTCACACACGTCGGTGTGGGGTAGAATCGAGAAACGGAAGGCGATGATAGATAATGGAAAAGTTAGTACGATGATAAACCGTCGGTTGTCTGTCGGATCGGAAGAGAGGTGTCCCGCTGCGCTGCGTTGTTTTATTTTTCTGCAGGATTGATCTCAGCTTGTGCGGCCGCACACGCAATATTGAGACTATGGCGGGATATTTTGGAAAACTAGTTTTGTCGTAAGAATTGCTGGCGAAGCTGTGGCGTCAGGTTTTTGATAAAAGGTGGGAGGTTGTCTTTGATAGGCAGGGAAGTCTACCGGTAGTGGATTTTACACCAAAAAAAATCCGATGATGGATCGTTAATAAAGTTTGCTTAGGGTTGTAAACAAATACTTACAAATAAAAATTTTGCGCGACTGTGATGCTCTTTCATTCACAACAAAGAGCAATGACTTTGATGTACCTACAATGGACCTGTTGAAATCAATTGTACTCTTGATTTTAGGGCACAGTTTTATTCTTAGCTTGTTCTTATATTCGCAATTTACAATTCGTTTCATGGCCTTCACATTCTGACAATTCTTTTAACCAATTTGTTGCAAATCTTCCAAAACGGCAAACACGTTCCAATCGCTGATCTCAGTATCGGTGTGAACGGGTTTGACTTCTTCTCCGTGACAGTTGCTTTGCCATGTTTTCTGCTGCCATTTTGCAATTTTTTCCTCCTTCCTTCTCTGGAAAAATCTGCTGACAGACATTTGAATGGAATTTCTTTGATGTCCTTATTTGCACGGTTTGTGATGTGAAGTACCAGTGAACTAACGTTGATGTGATATTTGTCTAATCTGAAGGGAAACTGAAAGATTGCTAAGTACCACTCTCAGTAAATTACAGAATTCCGGAACACAAGTCCTCCGAAAAACTTCTGCGTGTTTAGTTTACAACAGATTGCTCCACTACGGCGTTTCCACATCTCCAATGTCACCTTCACTTAAGCTACATCAATAGGCATCTCGCCAAAAACAGAAATGTGATCGTCATCTCTTCCGGCTTTTGCTTTTGGATCCGCTCTGGTAAAAACTTCCGCAAATCCCATAGCTTTGAAGAAACGGTTACTACGTAGCATCACAGCAAAGTTGTATCCGAGTAACCTATAACCCAACTAAGTTGTCTTTCTGGCCATATACGGGCTTCGTACTAGCTCATAAACACTGGTATAAAGACTGTATTCGATGAAATTTGGACACACAAAATAGGTCACCAAAAATTTTCCCTGAGCCCGATTCTTTTCAAACTTTCTGGAAATAAAGTACCAGTAAATGGTTAAGTTTTGACATCATTGGTTTATTGAACCTCTTCTCCCAACCCAAATGCCCGCACCTTTGCCTTGATCCCTTTCATCAAATTTTGGACAATGATAGGACCGACTTGCTTACTTACTTTTAACCACACTTTCCTTAGTTCAAGTTCATTTTCTATCAGTTTTGGAGTTTTAAAGAGCTTTGCCTTCATGATTGCCCAAATTTTTTCAATTGGGCGAAGTTCCGGAGTGTTTGGAGGGTTGACGTCTTTTGGTACAAAAACTACATTATTATCTTTGTACCAGTCTAAGACGGGCCGGGCATAGTGGCAAGATGCCAAATCTGGCCAAAACAGTGTCGGGCCATCGTGAGATCACAAGAAGGGCAGAAGTCGTTTTTGGAGGCATTCGTCCTTGTAGATTTGTCCGTTGACGGTCCCAGAGGTGATGAAGGGCTGACTCATTTTGCCACATCCGCAGATCGCTTGCCAGACAAGGAATTTTTTGGCGAATTTCGACAGTTTCTTCTTCCGTACACTCTCCGGAACGGCCAACTTAGAGGTGGCGACGTAGTGTTCCTGTCCTGGCATTTGTTTGGTGTCGGCTTTAATGTAGGTCTCATCGTCCATCACAATGCAGAACGGTTTTGTGAGCCACTCCCTGTACAGTTTTCTTGCACGAGTTTTGGCCACCGAGTTCTGTTTATCGCTCCGGTTCGGTGCCTTCTGGACCTTGTACACATGTAATCCAGAACGTTTCATTGTTTTCTGCACAAAACAAACTGAAACTTTCGCCTTTTTCGCAACATCCCTGATCGAAACGTTGGGATAACGCTTAAATTGGTTCAATACCATCCTGGCCTTCTCCGGATTTGATGTGCCACGTTTTTTGCCACTACCATTTTTCCGCTTGGTTGTCTTACGGTCCTTGAACGTTTCGATCACATGAGATATGGTTGGAATGTGCGATTCCGAGCTGTTTTCTGATCCATCGATGATAAGCGTTTGGGTCGAAGTGAGTGCCCAAAATTTGTTGGCGCACTATTTCTTCATTCGAAGCCATCACTGAAATCACTCGATCGATTTTCACGAAACTCATTACACAATTGACACAACACAATGAAATATATTTAGTTAAAATTTCAATAATTTTTACGCACACGCTAAAAAGTTACGAACAATTGCGTGTGTCCAAATTTCATCGAATACAGTCTTTAGCTGTGTTTCAGCTGTATATAGCCGAAAGTTAAAAAATGCCTATGTTTAATTGGGTAGGTCACTGCGAATAGCTCGAATGCCATCGAAGTAGCTTGGCATCATTTTGGAACCTGAAGCAGTACTTCATCATCTTGTACATCGATGCCAAATCCGTCGAAAAATATCAAAAGAAGATTCAGGAAGGAACAGGCACAGCTTCTGAAGCACGTATCTTCAACTGGTTAGTACACCGAAATGTTGGAAAGGTGACAACAAATGCTACACGCAAATGTTGCAATTTTTGCAATCATAGCTAGAGAAAATCGCATGATTCGGAAAAGGCAATTTTGCCCATCTTGATCCACAAAGCTTTTTTTTTTAAAATAAACGAAGCCGTCAAGTGTTTGCAAGCGGCTGGCTGTACACAGATTGCTCGAGAACAAATTGTTCGCTGACCGACAACCGAAGCAACCGTATGGACTCTATTCTGGCATCCTCAACTAGCTAATAAGGCTCAGTAGTTACCACAGGATGCTGCTATGCTGTCTCGGTTCGCATATCAACGACGAAATTCGATGAAATACCGGTACGATAACGGCCAACGATGCAGCCTCTCGTGGTTTAGCAGTCCGAGGTACCTTCGTTCCCCGCAAAGGCATCCACAGAGGCATTTGGAGATCACCTGACCAACGAACAGAGAATCAAATCGACCATGTTCTACTCGACGGTAAATCCTTCTCCGATGTCATCAACGTCCGCACCAACCGCAGTGCGAATACAGACTCGGAGCACTAAAGCGTGTTCCGATCAAAATTTGGTCAAACAGTGATGTGTGTGAGTCGATCAAAGTTTTTATTAATAAGTCAAATTCTTTTTCTTTTTCAAGTTCAGTTAATACAGAATACAGGAGAAATATTCAGCTAAGCTTCCTTTTTACCGAATGCGAATTGGTCTTTCGTTTAACACATGCCATAAGATTTTGTACAGTCTTCTTGTCCACTTTATTCGCCGCAGAACGCCAGTTTGCATTGAATTGTTTCTCGCTCCTCACAACAGTTTTTTGAGTCTTCTTAAGGTTCCGCTTGACGATGGCCCAATATTGTTCGATTGGGCGGAGCTCTGGCGTGCTGGGAGGGTTCTAGTTCTTGGGCACCACTTGAACGTTGTTGGCAGCATACCACTCCATGGCCTTTTTTCCGTAATGGCAGTAAAAAACAATTGTGTCGCTTCAGAAAAGCCAGTAGACGTTTTTGTAGGCACTCGCTCAGAAAAATTTCCTGGTTGACGGTTCCGGTCGCAACGTTGCTCTTCAAGCCACAGGTACAGATGGCCTGCCACACCAGATATTTCTTCGCGAACATTGACAGTTTAATATACTTGAAAATATCTGCCACCTTTCCCCGTCCAGTTGCCGCATAAAAATCCTGTCCAGGAAGCTGTTTAAAGTCTGCCTTGACGTAAGTTTCATCGTCCTGTACCACGCAATCAAACTTCGTTAGCATCGTCGTGTACAACTTTCGCGATCGTGCTTTGGCCGACGTGTTTTGTTTATCGTCGCGATTTGGAGTCACCACTTTCTTGTAAGTCGACAGTCCAGCTCGTTTTTTAGCTCTATCCACGGTTGAAGGCGCCACTCCCAGCTTCTTTGCGATATCTCGGACGGAGAGGGTTGGGGTTCCGCTCGAAACAGCGGGCAACTCTTTTTGTCGTCGCTGTGGCCTCCGGCTTTCGATTTCCCCCCGATCCAGCTTTCCTGGCTGTCAACACACGTCCGCCGAACACTTTTAATACGTTGGTAACAGTTATCTAGCTACATTCAACAATTTCGCCAACTTGGCGTGAGAGTAGTCCGGATTTTCGCCATGCACGTGCAAAATTTTGATGCGTTGCTTCTCTTCCTTCGACGATATTTTGATAACTAAAGTGCTAATCTCAAAATCAAAATAGAGACATGATGCTACACGCACACATCTTCAAAATGAGCGATGTGCAAAATTGTTTAATGCACGATGAAGTCGACCAAATTTTGATCAAAACACCCGTTATTGCTGGATTGGTCATTATTAGCAGTCGCAAAAATCTCATACAGATAAATTTAAGAGAAGACTGTTATATAGAAATTTTCGGCATGTTTACTGGGGATCAAGATGTGCAGGCTTATCTTCTGGGAGAGCGGATACATTTTACTATGGCAGTTTTGATAAGCTTTCTGGGCGAAACCGATGATACCTTGAAGATAGATTCGATTCGTATTTCTCGGAGGAAAAGTTCGAAACTTTTTTGCATTTTTCCAGAAATCGTTTTTAAGTATTATATTATTTATTTTTTTCAGCTTTTTGACAATCCTGCCGAGAAGTTCGGCAGTTACATGAATTGGTCAGAGCTTATATAAGCTTCTAGAAACTGAACGAACTCTTTAAAAATTATTTTCTGAATTACCATGAAGTTCGGAATATCTGTGAAGATTTGGTGGAAATATAATGAACTTGACAGAAGTTGATTAAACTTATTGGAAGTTTTTAGATAATCATGAAGTTTGCTCGCTCTCTTTTGCGAAGAGAAGTAGTGGAACTTCAGAGAAACGGAAAATTCTCAACGTTTCTGGAAACTTGGTTTAACTTCCAAAAAGTTTAATGATCACCCATGGAATAGAAACAACGTTCTGGTAATTACCGGAACTTTGAGAGGCAGATTTAGCTTCCCAAAAGGTATTTGGACTTACAGTTGGTACATCTCTCAAGATAAGAAACAGAATATCACAAATATGTTAATAGTTTACGAGGAATTTTAAAAAAAATCTGGGAAGTTATTTCTGTGAAATAAACAGCATTTCCGAGATGTTGCTAAACCTTACAAGAACTTTTTAGAATCTCCAAGATTGTGATACGGTGGAAATTCCACGAAATTGATTAAACATTAAAAAAGTAGTTGATTTTTTGATTCCCTTTTTTTTTTGCGACAAAAAATAATATTTAATAAAAATTTAAATTTTTTTTTTAAAATTAAAGTACTATGATTTTCAGGAAAGACCCCGGCCTCCCAGGAACCCCCCCAAACCATAAGAAAAAATTTTGAATTGTTCCCAAAACTTTTGAAAATTTAACAAAAATTTTTAAAAGTTTCCTGAATTTGTGGACGTTTTTTGAATTTTGGATTTATGGCGTTTTATTTATTTATTTGCGTCAATCTATTGTAGACCAGTTTTGTTTTACAAATAGTACTTAAAGTCTAATTTGTTATATCTTAATTACCCTAACCGCGAAAAGAAAATGTTCCTAACCTTTTTTTAATTTCACATCTATTATATCGCAATACTTATTATAACAGGACATCATTCTATTTAAAGGCCCATTCTTTGCATAGTTTGTTCTTTGACTGTTTATGTAAAACAATTGTGTATTTCTTAGGAAGCGAGAGGGAGCATAGAAGTTAAGATTTTCTAAAATCTCTTGTGTGTTTACTCTCTGCATAATAACATCATTGCAAATTCTCTTCTCTAAATTCTATCTAAATTCCATCTAAATTAATCAACATACATCGTGACTCATACATAAGACGGCATAGGTAAAGTCGTCCAACCTAACTTTCGTAGGGCAAATAACATAAATTGTTGTTTGAACTGACTCTATACGGCTTACATAAAAAAAAATGTGTATCTTGATATGGAGACCAAACTATGCTACCATATTCAAGAGGTCGTGAGTCTCACATATGTTATGTACAGCGTTTTGATTGTGTATGGATCATGAAAGTTCAAGCTAAACCTTTTGATGGTTTTCAAGGACGTGATCGTTTCGACTCTTGTTTTTTCGCTGCCAAATTACCAAATCAGCATTATCTAATACCGTTTTAATGAAATGCATGCATTCGCACACCCACCTTCAGTCAAACGAAAGAGCAAGTATTCCTCGTCGTCTGCTAACGACGCACTACTGGCAGTAAAAATTATTTGGTCAAACCAATGGCAAAAAGATTGTGAAAAATCCGCGATCTCTGAAAAAAAACTTCTGATCTCTGATGTTGAATGATTGACAGGATGACAGGTGTTGGTGGTTTTAACAACAAGAAATTCAACAACGATGCGGAGAACGCAAAGTAGGTCTATTTTGCTGGTTCTATTCACGTTTTACTGATGCAAATCAAGTATAAAGTTGTTCCAAAAATATACCACCGCTGAAGATGCCCTTAGGCGTATGCATCGAAGATTCCGTTCGGTTTATGCGAAAAACTTACCTCGGCAACTGTCGGTGGAAGAGTGCCCAAGTAACTATTTCAGTTTTATTCCAGCCGTATAGCATTCGTCCCGGCTTTGTTGATAAAACTACATTCAAAACTGTTTTGTCTACCAACACCTCCTCTATGCTTCTTTAAAGCCAAAATTTGTACAAAGTGGCCCACTCTATAGACGGTTGTGAAAACAAGTTAATAAAACCTTTATAAGACCATGAAGATTTTGAAAATATTCTAGTGATAGATGCTATGACCACTTGAAAACCTTCATAAAACTTTTGGCTGCCATGAAAACCAGCATGCGGCCGAATGGCTGTCAAACTTAACTGTGATATCGTGGTTGGTTTTTGTTGTTCTGCTTTGTTCAATTCTCTGCTCTTTTGATTCATTTAGCAGTAAATAATATCGAAGAACAAAGGACAAGTGTTGCGGGAAATTTTGTTTGATGGCAAAATATCCAAAACAAATTGAGTTGTTTACATCATATTATGCTCCAAATCATATGCGCATTTAATTTTGTGGTGAATATTGGCACGATAAGATCCGAAATTTAATGCGCCTCGGAAATTATGCGAGCTCACAACAACAAACACAAAATTAAAACAAATATATTCGATAAATTAATCATGAATTTGTTGAAAATTGATGGAATTCAATAAGGTTATCTAAAAAAATGCAGAAATTGGTCTCCGATTTACAGTTCATTTGCATTACATTTAGAATTTGGTGCATTTATTTTTCCACATTTCAATTATTTCGTATATTTCAATATGGCGATTGGAAAAAAAATCACAATTCTGCCATAAAGCCAAGTAATCTTCGCAATGACTACTTTAAAACTATTTGGTTATTTAGTGGCGTCCCTTAATGCCAATTTGCCGTTTATTGCATTTTCTGGAGGCAAAATGGTTTTAAAATGCTTTTTCAACTGACCATAATAAGATAATATGAATGAGTTCTAAAACGGCATTTCAAAACAGCATTTTAAGAGTTCATAAAGTCGAAATAAAACCTTTGATAGGAGTAAAAGGAATTTGAGAAAACGAGGTTTTAAGATCGTTTTAAATAAGCTGTGTAGGTTCTCATAAACCTGACTAAAATAGGAAACCTATTGGCAGCTCTTGGTGTCATAATAAAACCAAATTGATTTCTAGTGGCTTTCATAAAACTTTAATAGAACTTAATAAAGCAGGATGGTTTTGGCAATGTTACTTGGGTGAGGAAGATTGCCGTGCAGAGTCGCTCGCGTACATTGCCCGTTTAACGGCTGCGTACTGTCTCATTTGCAACGGTGTACACAGATTAGTCGAAAACATATTCATTTGTGTTCTTTGCTGTACCGCTTAGTGCCTCGGCAATCGAAGCAAATGTAGGGTCTGTATTGAAGTAACTATAACTTGTTCATATAGCTGATTTGTTACCACAGCGAGCGTCAACACTGTCAGCCACGGTTCGAATCTTGATCAACGAATACTCTACACCACCTCACGCACACATATAAAATTGCTAAGCAAATTAGTGTGCTGCATTTTTGTCCACAGCCAATGTTGCATCTTTTCTCCAAATTACGATTTATACCAACAAATTGACACAAAATTAGCGCAATTTTGGGTGTACTAGTGAATCAAAAGATTAACAAGTAAAGAGTCCTCAGACCGAAACAAAAGTTCTGGCTTTACAGGGGAGTTTTTTTTTTCAACCGATTCCGAAAGATATTTTACAAGACTATTGAATTTCTCATCGTGAAAGAATCTAGTCGATATCAATATAATTTAAAAAAAAAATTATTACACGATTTTGGTGGAGTCTGTGGGCGTTCCTGGTGGACGAGTTTTCAGTTATTGAAAACAACGATGAAACGATAGATTTCACAAGATTTGTGTGGATTTCAATAACTGGACGATGGAGGTGAATTCAGATGGCACAGATGCCTTAAGTGATTTGATTTTTTTTTAAACTACAAGGTTCAGCCCAATGGGGTTGTACGCAAAGGTAAGGTAGGACTATGTAGCAATGTGCAATCAAATTCGCCTCCTGTTTAAAGGGTTATCGAAATTGGTTTCGCTCAAAAATTAACTGCAATACACTAAACAGGTTACCCTAATAAACATGTAATATACAAGAACGATATTACAAATGGTTCAACCAACAATCAATATGCAATTAGCGATTTGAAATTGATTCACTGTTGTAGAACCCCTTGGTCCGAAGTACACCTTGTAGCCAGCACCTTGCTATACATATTTGCGCCTTTGTTTCGATTTGATGTGTTATTTTGACAGAATATTTGAGCGTGTGTTCGCGTGAGTTCATTATTAGGGGCGTATTATTAAGCTTGGGACCGATGTGCTTGTACTGACTGAGCCAAGAAAAAAAATCGTATTTGTTCGGGACCTACTGGTCTTAGAGTTAGTCTATCGTTTAACCGTACCGGTTACAGTTGGGATGATAACCCGAATTGGTGGTTAGGTGCTTCTTATGGTAATTGTTTATGCTGGTAGACATTTAGGACATTTTTACCCAAGAGACTGGCTTCATCCACCACCAATTGCATACGATTTCTTCTAGGCCTATGAGTGTACAACACTGCAAAATGTGCAAATGTCGAAAACACTATGGCTTCGACATACGATATTTTTCGCAACCGCCCATTTTAAACAACTCTCTTTTCCAGTTATTTTAGAGGCCTTGAAAGGGGCCGTTTTGGGGTCAGGGGAACAGCTAGTGCAGCCACCTCACTTCGTCATGAAGCTGAAGCTTAAAGCTTGAGCAACTCACGTATATAGTTTGCAGCCATATGCTGCGACATTTTACTTACACTTCCTCAACATAATTTGTTTCTTATCGAATGGTATGGACTCTATCCATCGCACTAGAACGCAAGAAACACCTTTAAACACTGATTGGAATTCGAAGATAATATTACCAACAAACTTTGCACTTCACATGCCATCAAACAGAAATTAACGCATGCCATCAAACAGTGGACTGCGATTGCAAATAAGCACACATCAAACGACCCTTAGTGATTTGCAAATCTGAATCATATTATGTAACATTTATAATGTATCGAATAATAAATATGATATACTCTCATGTTTGGTTGAATTTTGAGTTTCGTTTGTGTGAAAGCATCCCCCTTCCAGAGAGGGGGGGGGGGTCTCGATCTACAGTAGAAACATTTTTTGCCTTCTAAAACTTCGGCATGCCAAATTTGGTTCCATTTGCTTAGTTAGTTCTCGAGTTATGCAAAAAAATCCAGTTTCATTTGTATGGGAGCCCCCCATTCGGGAAGTGGGAGGGGTCTCGAACTACCAAATAATCATTTCTTGTCTTCAAAAACTTCCACATGTCAAATTGTATTCCATTTACTTGATTAGTTCTCGAGTTATCAGAAGTTCCTGTTTCATTTGTATGGGAGCCCCCTCCTTTCTAAAGGTGGGAGGGGTCTCAAATTGCCATAGAAACCTTTCTTGCCTTCAAGAACTTGCACATGCCAAATTTGGTTCCATTTGCTTGATTAGTTCTTGAATTATGCCGAAATTTGTGTTTCATTTGTATGAGAGCCCCCCATTCCATAGGGAGGGAAGGGGGTCTTAAACCATCATAAGAAGCTTGCCCGGTCCCAATAGCCCCTGCATACAAATTTTCACGCCAGTCGGTTAAGTAGTTTCTATGTCTATAAGGGTCAGTTCGATAACAATTCATTTTTACACTGAAAGTTAATTTTAGTTTATATTACGAAATCGAAGGTAGAACTAACAAATCTATTCGTTGTTTTCAGCAACGAAACTGATTTGTTCTTTTTATGAAGATACATTCGTAATTAATGGCACACGCGCAACTGTCAAAAGCACGAAGACTTGGTTGACACAGAAACAACATTCGTACATTGTACGAAAACAATACAAAGAGCTACGAATATTTCGTTACCAATTTAAAAGAAACGTCTCTCTGATGGTTGCTTGAATGATTGAGAGATCTACTTTATCGACTCGAAATGTAATTGACAAAAAAGCGCAACCACGTGGAGCTGTCCAGCGTCATTTTTTAATGTTTCTAACGTGGGATTCGATCCTGTAATTTTGGAAAGAGCTGATACTGCATCCTCGGTTGTTCTCACTATGCCATGGCGACTCGTGAGGTGATAATTGAATAATGAGTATGAAGTTATAACTCTCGACACCGCTTCAATATATATTTTGGGATAAATAAATTATTCCCGCCCATCCCAGCAGCAACATCAGCGAAGCAGCGATTGGCTGGTCTTCACGAAATCTATTTCGTGCATTATAAAAAAAGGTGTAATGATAGCATTTCACAAGATAAAAAGCAATATGAATGTTTCATACAATATACGAGACATTTGTTCTATGTACAAAATCCATGATTTCGAAGCGAGTGAAAGCTAATTTACGAAAATAAATTTTCAGTGTCTATTTAAAAGAATTTCAATAGTTTTTAAAATTAATGGTTTTCAATAATGGAATTTATGAGTAGAAAGATTTGCAATCGATTGGTGCAAAAATTTTGAAAATCGGTCTATTAACTTTCAAAACCTAAGCATACTTCGTGACGCTCAAAATTTTCGTACTCGCAACGTGTACCCCTATGTTGAAAACAAAAACGTAGTCCTACGTCAAACATAATCAGAATACGAGGAAAGAGGTCTAAAATATAACCTATAAACTAGTGGAACCTGTTATCGTGAAAAGACGAAATCTTTGCTGGTGACATTCCGCAAACCTCAGAGAATCCAAAAATTCTTCATATTAATCAAACATAATTGATAATGGATGATTCGTCCGTCTACTAAAAAATTTCCCTAAAAAACCAACCATCATTTCATAGCACCAGTTGGGGGAACGCTAAAGCCCCCGCACGTCCGTTCTCTCGCTTCGCACACTTTTCGACTAGAGCTTTCTGTTGCCAGCCACTGCTGGTTGATGGTTGCTGCGATCACTCGCACAATGATTAACCACAACAATAAACGAGTCTACCTCTAGCAGGTCGCTTCAACAGATGCAGCGGGCGAAAACCGGGACGTGATGGTCGTGAAATTCCACCCCGTAGCACCGCACTAGTCGCCGTCGTCCGAAAACAGGTGCGATGACTCATCGTTGCAGCGCAGTGCGCTTGACTACCGACTCAATTTTGTTACTGACAGAGCCTATAACCGTATAGATTATGGCTTTACAACAAACAGTAGTTTCAGTCACTTATTACGTACACAGTCCGCTATTTGGGTACCGCATTCGGTTGATGGATAGATCCAGTTTGTTTACGTTTTTGATTTCCGTTCTTGACCTCCGGGCTATGGAAACCCGAATTGTAGGTTTTCGATTGGGAAATAAATGACAATGCCTGGCTGGTATCAGTTTGATTCAAACACCAGATACGGCTAGGCGGGGAGCGTATTTTTACGTTGCATGGTCACCGGATGGTGGCAATCAAAACTGAATTCAACGAAATGCCTGCTATCCGCCAGTGTAGGAGATAAACGATGCGAAAAGACAGGTCTATGACGTCGTTCTTTTGATGGTTAAATGCAATCGAAATGATAAGGCAGTTTTTTTTTGTCGCCCGTCATGAGTCACCTTCTACTCGAAGTCACGTGTTCAACCTTTCAAAAACACCACGCGTCTCCAGCGGTGGTCAGTGCGTTGCCGGAAAATTAACGCTTTTCCGCATGAAATTTAATGGTCTCAGTGCAAACAAAGAGTCTCGAAATTCCAGATGGCCGCCTCGATCGAAGTTGGCGAAACCCCTCGGAAACGTCAATTTAGCAGAAATTAGCACTTTTTCCATTGTGTTAAATGTGCGGCCACAATCTACGCCGAAGGCACGTCAAGTGCGTAAATCCACTTGAGTAAGACCGGCAGCTCTAAATCTTGTCGTCGTCGTCGTCGTCGTCGCCACCACCGTCGGATGACCAGTGTGCCATCGGATTCTGCTCGCATATGTTTACGGTTGCGTCTGTACAGAAAGTAGTGCAAACATTTCGCGTGACCACCGCCGACACACCGCCTCTCGGGGATCGATTTTGATGTAAGGGAGGATATTTAATTTCTTGTTTTTCGTTATTTTTAGTTTCGATTGAGTCAAGTGGATACAATCACAAGATAATGCACAACTAATTGAGGATAAGAAAACGGAAAGTAAGAAAATCACAGCAAATTGGTTCAAGATATCGAGCAGTGAGACGCGCGTGCTGCACAAGTGCAATTATCGTGTTTATCCGTGGTGCGCTGCGGTCAAGAGGACGAGAATAATCGTTAATCGGTGTCTGTGTTTGTGTGAAGAAGAGCAACAGGAAAGATCCTATCGAAGCAGGCGAGAAGATCGAAACAGAAAATGTGGCGATTTCAAGTGCACCAAGCGCCGGGTCTGCTGATCCTGGCTGTGTTGATGATCAGTGTAGTTAACTGGACGGATGCAACGGCTCTTGAAGGCATCCCATACAATGGACGTCTCTATCAACAACGAACCGCCTACAATGGCAATCGAATGGTTTTCCCCAACGAAAAGGAACGATACAACGTCATCAGCAAGGACGTAAAGCGTGAAGTTGACGAGGACGACGGATGCTTCTACGATGATGTAAGTAGAACAATATCTTATCAATTCGATTGCCCTTGGTAGTGAAAGCCTTGTAATGAATAACTCACACCTTGCGTCGAGTGCTGCAGTCATAAATCATACTTTCACAATATCGAAGCTTGACATTCCATTACATATTAGACAGCCTTGAACAATCTGAACCGCTGCTGTAACAGTGGGTAGAGGAATGTGGTTTCCCCTTCTAGTTCTTTCGATAAGAACTCACTAACTACCCCACTATTTACGCATACCTATGCCTGTGTTCTGCATTCCGTTCCATGGGTTGAACATATAAGGAGAATATCCATTTCTTTTGTTTGCTTTAATGATGCGCACACGATGAGTAATTATACGTGTCGCCACCACCTTGTAAGATCGGTATCACCGACAGGGCAATAATGTGTTATTGTTTACATTTTCATCTTCTTCAATCTATTAAATGGCACGTTCTTATCGCGAGTTTAGTGTGTATCTAAACTGTATTCAACGAGCCTATGTGAAATCTAAAAGTGTTGAATTTGTCATGCTTGTCGACAATCCGGAACATTATCGGTAATTATTGCGTCACATCACGTAACTCAACTTGCAGAATAATCTGATCTGTCATGTTAGCTATTATGAACGTACAAATCAATAATGCATCTAATGGGGGCATTGTTCTGATCGACGATTCGCTATTGAACGATATGGCAGTTTTTACGTGGGTTGAAGGCAGGTACAATGGCCTCACGTTTTTACCACAGTCCGGATGTGCGTTGATGTTGACGTTGTAGGACGGGGTGTTATTGTCAATGAACCTAGGAAGGTTTGTACGGATAGAGAATTGCGTGGTGTAATTCATATATGTACTTTCACGGTAGGAGGCTTCATTTAGGAAGAAAGTACTCAAACAACTGTTTGTCTGTTGACATCTATGATGATCTTGATCTAATGATCTATCTTCGTACTGCGATGTGATGATGTTGATGTAATAATACCATCTGTTGTAGCAAGGTAACTTTCCATAGCACTGGAATAATCTGAAAAACTATTTGATCAGTATTCTATTGTTGTTTGTGAGCATCAAGCTTCTGTATGAAGGGCCAAAAAGGTTTGAGCAGGCCCGTAAGCAGAGGCATTTACGTGAAATCCGTAATTATAGGGAAGAGAATCTCCTTCCAAAATAAAGTTTACACTCACAGCACTCAAGCCCGCGATTGACAGAATAAAACCTATAGGTGGGGTCGAATAGCTCTCCTTTGTTCCGCGAAATGTTGCAATAGTGTGGACCCAACAAGCATTACATAGTGAATAACAGCTTATTCAACCACACATTAGCTTTACAAACTAAAAAGTAGCTTATTTAGCTTTTATTATTTATTTACATGGCATAACGTCACGATACTATAACATAGCCTGATACACAATATCCCTCCATAACGTCCGATTCGTGGCTGCTCCTCTCCAATTCCTTGGGCACCTTGTACCCCCTAGGTCTTGCTCCACCTGGTCTGACCCCCGCCCCCCCCCCCCTCCCCCAACCACCCCACCCCACAACAACATTTTTCTAAGAGCCCCCCCCCCACCACCACCTCCCCCCCCCCCCCCCCCCCCCTTGCCACCTTATGAATACTGGGTTCGCCGGCGAGTTGCGCGAGCTCATGGTTCATCCTTCGCCTCCATAGTCCGCCCTCCTGTACTCCACCAAAGGTGGTTCTTAACACCCGTCGCTCAAAAACTCCGAGTGCTCGCAGGTCCTCTTCAAGCATTGTCCACGTCTCATGCCCGTAGAGAACAACCGGTCTTATTAGCGTTTTGTACAGGATGCACTTCGTACGGGAGCTAAGTCTGTTTGACCGTAGTTGCTTGTGGAGCCCATAGTAGGCACGACTTCCACTGATAATCCGCCTCCGGATCTCACGGCTGTTATCGTTGTCCGCAGTAACCAGTGAGCCGAGATAGACAAATTCATCGACTACCTCGAACTCATCGCCGTCGATCGTTACACTGCTGCCCAGTCGGGTCCTGTCGTGCTCGGTTCCGCCTGCCAGCATGTACTTCGTTTTGGACGTATTTATCTTCAACCCAATCTTCTCTGCTTCACGCTTTAGTCTGGTGTACTGCTCTGCCACTGCCTCAAATGTTCTGCCGACAATATCCACATCATCGGCAAAGCAGATAAATTGACCGGATCTGTTGAAAATCGTGCCTCGCATGTCAAACGCCGCTCGTCGCATAACACCTTCAAGAGCAATGTTGAACAGGAGGCAAGAGAGACCATCACCTTGACGAAGCCCCCTGCGGGATTCGAATGAACCCGATAATCCACCCGATATCCTCACACAGCACTGGGTTCCATCCATCGTAGCCTTGATAAGTCGGGTCAGCTTCCCCGGAAAGCTGTTCTCGCCAATGATCTTCCATAGCACATTTCGGTTAATTGTATCATATGCGGCTTTGAAGTCGATGAATAGATGATGCGTTAGGACTCTATATTCACGGCACTTTTGGAGGATCTGCCGCAAAGTGAAGATTTGGTCCGTTGTAGGCCGTTCTTCGATGAAACCGGCCTGATAACTTCCCACAAATCTATTTGCTAGTGGCGACAGTCGCTGGAAGATGATTTGGGATAATACTTTATAGGTGGCATTAAGCACAGTGATCGCACGATAGTTCCCCCCTCCTTTAGAGCCCCCCCCCCCCCCCCCCCCCCCCCAAATCCCTACCCCACCCCTTTTCATTTTTCTCTTTGTGCCTCTTTATTCCCCTCTCGTCGGGGGTGGCACATCTCCGTCACTTACTGCATCGACTACGTCTCTTCCATCGCTGTCTTGGTCCTCTTCTCGTACTCCATTCAGATGTTCATCGAAGTGCTGCTTCCACCTTTCGGTCACCTCACGATCGTCCGTCAGGATTCTCCCATCCTTATCCCGACACATTTCGGCTCGCGGCACGAAGCCTGGTAGAACTTGCGCGTTTCATGTGAGCGGTGCAGCTGTTCTAGTTCCTCACACTCCTCCTCCTCCTGGCGGCGCTTTTTCTCCCGGAAGAGTTGGGTCTGCTGTCGCCGCTTCTGTCTGTATCGTTCCACACTATGATGGGTAGCTTGACGCAGCACCCCGTCCCACACCCGCATTCCCCGAACCACTCGTTCTGTCGGTTCTCCCATACCTAAACGTCCCCCCCTGCTATAGCTGTTTTCACGGTGTCCACAGTCCTCGAGAGGGGTTTCGTCGAGCTGGCCCTCTTCCGGCAGCGCAGTTTCGAGCGATTGCGCGTAGCTTGCGGCGACGTCAGGTTGCTTCAGTCGCGCGAGATTGTACTGTGGCGGGCACCGGTACCGAAAGTTGTTCACTACGGAGAGTTTTGGGCGCATCTTAACCATCACTAGGTAGTGGTCCGAGTCGATGTTAGCGCCTCGGTAGGTTCTGACGTCGGTGATGTCTGAGAAGTGCCGGCCATCTATCAAAACGTGGTCGATTTGTGATTCCGTTTGATTCGGTGACCTCCAGGTGTACCGATGTGGGAGGCTGTGCTGGAAGAAGGTACTACGTACGGCCATGTTTTTGGAGGCGGCGAAGTCGATAAGTCGAAGGCCGTTTTCGTTGGTCAGCTGGTGTGCGCTGAACTTTCCAATCACCGGTTTAAACTCCTCCTCCTGGCCAACCTGAGCGTTGAAATCCCCGATGATGATTTTGATATCATGGTTTGGGCAGCGGTCGTATTCACGCTCCAGCTGCGCGTAGAATTCATCTTTGTCGTCATCGGTACTTCCGAGGTGAGGGCTATGCACATTAATGATGCTGATGTTGAAGAACCGGCCCTTGATCCTCAACCTGCACATTCGGGGGTTGATCGGCCACCATCCGATCACCCGCTTCTGCATCTCACCCATCACGATGAAAGCTGTTCCCAGCTCGTGTGTATTGCCGCAGCTCTGGTAGATGGTATGACCATCCCGAAACGTACGCACCGTGGATCCTTTCCAGCACACCTCTTGCAGCGCTACGATGTCGAACTTGCGGTTCTTCAATTCGTCGGAAAGCACGCGAGTACTTCCAAGGAAATTGAGAGATCGGCAGTTCCACGTCCCGAGTTTCCAATCGTTAGTCCGTTTTCGTAGCCTAGGTCCATGCCGATTGTTCCGGTTCGAATTTCTTCCTTGTGTATTATTCGTTGCAATTCCTTTTTAATGGTGTCGGCTCGCAAGGCCCACAACCAACCCCACTATCTCGCAGGAGGACCATCGTGATGCTGCTGTTTAACAGTCCCAAGCACCACCAGGACTTTCGGCTTTTGTATTTAGAGTCCTGGGCGCACTAACAAGACGGTGACTCAGCCGCTCCTAACATGGAGAACAGACGCTGTTTTGAGCCGCCCCTAACATGGAGAACAGACGCTCAAATGGGTGAAGGCTTGGACTTTTACCCTTATTTTTAAAAAGCGGGGTGGCTCGCTTTTGTCAGGGCTGCTTTCGGATATTTGTGGGTTTTTGGAAGAAACTCAACAGAGTCCAACAACTGCTCAGTCCCCCCACATCCTAAACAGTCCCCGCCGCTCGTCCGGGGCTACTTATTCGTGTATTCAGTAGCTGTCCATCATATCTGATGGAACCCCACCATCCGCGACCCGTGGACCCGCCGGGTTGCTTGCAGCTCAGCCCCGTAGAGTCTTCACCTACTCTACGGTCTTCCCAGTCTCTATCTATCACTCAATTCGGGTGGCTGTCAGAGTGCTCCACCCTCCCCCCTCCCCCCATACCTTGCTTTCCAAATAAATTTACCGTTCTCTGTTTTTGAAAAGTTTATTTCAGTGATGCAGGTCCAGACCCACCATCAGGGACAACGACACAAGTTAGATAACACTTGAATTACCTGTCTTGCTCTGCGTTCCTGAGAGCATTTCAGTGACGCAGGTCCAGACCCCACCATGTATGTGCCATGCAGATATTGCTCGCGGATATATGTAGGATAGGCGAGAGAACAGGAGAAAGGAGAAAGGCGAGAGGGCATACGTAATTGGTAACATTGCGCATGTGAGATATTCATGGTGTTCACTTCCTGTCAAACGTTAGTACGCTTAAATTCATTTGCGATCTATCCACCGTCAAAAGCGTTTCAATTGAAATTCAAGCTTGCTTCAAACGACGTGGTGAACGAGCGTGAATTAACTTCGTTGAAATTGATTTGATTTCATCCACCCACCCGAGCAGTGGTTGGCGAACAAAACATGCGTGCCAGTGTTGCTAGAAGTATTGTCATTTGACGATGCACGCATTGCTGTAACTTTGCTCGACAAAAAGCTCCCCGAGCTGGCAAGTGCGTTTCTGTTCTGGAGACATATTGGAATTACATTTGTTGCATTTGCGCTGGAGCTGTGAACACAACATGGATCGCATGAAAGCAACATAGATATCAGCAATTTCATTTATCATTTCATAAAATTGTTGATTATTGTTCTCGATGCTACAATTACTTTATCTGATGGCTCTGATTCTAGTCTTAAAAATAATGAATACCTCATAAATGAAATTCATGCCCCTATTGCATGAATTTCAATTGTTCTGCTTCATACTAACGACTGTTCCAGAAAGTACAAGCACACCTTATTTTAACGGTCACTTTGAATATAATGAAATATTTCAACATGTTTGGCTGCGTCCTTTTGTTTGCACATTTCTGAATGACATAGCATCAAAAAAGTGCTCAGTTTTGTGTTACCTATCAAAATGCGCGGTCTTAATCCGGAACAACGAAAAAGTGTCGTGCACAAATGGTGCACTGTGAGCGGACTCTCTTTAAGAAAATTGGCCAAGGAAGAGGGTGTAAGCGTCGGAGCGGTACGATCTGCGATTCGAAAATATAGAGAACAGTGTACGTTTGAAGATGCGCCGAAGAGTGGTTGGAAATCCGGTCCTGTTAGTCCGGATATCGATAAAAAGATCAGGGATGCCTACAAGCGAAAACCAGCGACTTCCGTTCGGGATGTTGCGAAAAAAACTAGGGACCTCGACGAGTAACGTCATGCGTGCCAAAGAAAGACTTGGGCTAAAAACATACCGGAAGCAGAAAAAACTCAAAAGGAACCCAAAGCAGGCCGCGTCCGTGAAACCACGGGCCCGCAAACTCTACGATTCGTTATTGTGTAGAAATTCTGGGTGTATAATAATGGACGATGAAACGTATGTGAAACTAGATAACAAAACGCTTCCCGGACCACAATTCTATACTGTAAGCGAAGACAAAGACATCCCCGAAACGGAGAAGGCAATTTTTACCGAAAAATTCGGTAAAAAGGTTATGGTTTGGCAAGCAATATGCGAGTGTGGTAAAACATCTAGTCCGTACATCACAACGGAGACGATGAACACTCAGAAATACGTTAAAGAATGTCTCCAGACGCGATTATTGCCAACGATCAGGCAGCACGAAGGTCAAGTAGTGTTTTGGCCTGATTTGGCGTCATGTCATTACGCAAAGGACACTTTAGAATGGTACAAAAGTCAAAATGTATGTTTCGTGCCGAAAGACATGATTCCGCCGAACTGCCCGGAGGCACGGCCAATCGAGACTTTTTGGGCTTTAACCAAAGCAAAGCTTCGAAAATTCATAAAACCAGCGGACGACATCCAAAAATTTAAAAAGATTGGCCAAAAGTGGTCAAAATGGTGGGAAGTACCACTGTACAGAAGCTAATGGGTCATGTTCGAGGAAAAGTTAGGAGTCTTGGCTATGATTAAATATTTTGATTAAACGAGAGTAAAATATCATACAAAACACAAATACAAATATGATTTGCCAAATAAAATTATTAAACTAAAAAAACATTACTTTTTTGTTATTTTGAAAGTGTGATTATACTTTCTGGAACAGTCTGTAGTTAGACACCGAAGGCTAAAATAAATACCGATGAATGAAAAGCTTTGTCGAAAATGTTTGTTTGAAGATTTTTTTGCCGAAGCTGACTAAGAAGTGGCTTTCAAAAGAAGATAATGTGTTTCAATTGAAAGGGATGAATGTTAAGTTCATCGTCCCACGACGATTTTCAGTTGAAATTGAAATTGTATGGGTGATATTCTCACAACGGCCGTTCAAAGTGGTGCGACGTGTGCATATAAGAGACCATTCCCAATGATTTTCCATGGGTTTACTCAATTCCAATTATTTATAGAAAATAGGAGACATTTAACTACGTGCTACATTTGCCAATATCAGGGTAATGATCCCCCATCGCATCTTCAAGTAGTCATTACAAGCTCCCTAGTAGCACACTTGTTAAAAATTAGTCGGAGTGACTGTTTTGTGACTCAATTAAGTCACGATAAAGTAGCTGCAACCAGTTTGGAACATTGTGTGCTGCTTGGGCTGTCCATTTGGTTCAGGCACTTTTGAACGTTGATGTGGCAGCTTGTCCACAAATCAAATCTGCCTCGACCAAGCCGGCAGGGCAGGGATCTTGGCAGCTATTCGTATCTCGATGTAACGATCAAGCGAAGCAAAACAGATACTGTTAGGAACAGCCTTTCTTAAAATTCACGAAAATTACTAATATTTACAAGCAGTTTTAAAATAAAATATCAAAGCATATCCGTCAATCTGGTGCACTCTGTGTGGAATCTAAACAAAGCGTATAATGTATATACCCAACGCAACGTGTTGATATGGGTTAGTCTGACAAGTACCTTAACTTACATTGCGAGCTGAATACAGGCTTATTTTAAAAAAACTGGCTATTCCAACAAAAAATCCCTTATTCAGCTTTTACTCAGTGTGGATTGTTTCTTGGGACCGATTTTGTCTAAATAGGAGCTCCAAATAAGACATTTTGCTATGTCGTCAATTACGGTCGAGTGGATTATCTGGCAATTACCTGGCACACTTTGTCTTTCAAAGACAGCATCTTTTTTTATAATCTGAGTTCTAGACAGGAGAGTTAAAAAGCTTGAAACCACCTAGAAAGTCGTTTTGAGCATGAGCACGAGCATGATTGACCGCCCGAGGTCTTCTCCGCTATGTCCAGATCAGTTGTTGATCAGTTGATACTTGAGATTAACATACATCCTCGGTGTGTAAAAACTGGTGATTCCAAATTTAGACAATGCAAAAGCTGGCTCCGTCCAAATGCAGGTCAAAAAAGGAATGGGTAGGAATGTGTTCACGTGATACTCGCTTTATTGGAAACCGAGAAACCCTCTGCACTTTCACGATAAATCACTGTGAAGTTGTACGTAGTATTAGATGATGGTTCTTGAAAAGCATAGACTTTATGAGCTGCATGGGAAATTTTCCAAAACAAGATGATCCCGTTCAGTCGAACAAGTATTGCAAAGATAGCAATAGTTTTTTTTTATTAATCGGTGGTACCAACAATCTATGTGAAACTAGCGATTTGAAATTGGTTCACTGTTGTAGTACCCCTTGGTCCGAGATACACCTGCAGCTTGCACTTTGCAATACATTCTTGCGCTTTCCTTTACTAGAAGCTTTGTTTTTGTTTTGATTCGCTGGGTTAATTTGACAGAATATTTGAGGTTGTGTTCGTGTGATTTACGTTATCAGGTGCGCATCATTATGCTTGGGACCGGTATGCTGGTACTTTCTGAGCCGAAAACTATATTCATTTTCTTCGTGACTATCCAGCCGCTGGTGGTACCCTGAAGAGAGAGTTTCAAACGCACCAAAGCCACCTAGATAGTCGAAGTTGAGTAATCTTTTTTGGGTGGGTCCAGACAGGGTAATGAAACAAACTTCGTTTCTCACATAACAGTATTGAAATTGCTACTCTCTGTTCCTCGGTCCAACGAAAGAGTTGCAACAGCTTCACCTAAAACAGCGTCTTACCGTGGACAATTTACGGAGGTCCGACAGCCGGTTTACTCATGTCCCGCCTGATCAAAATATACTAGAATGACTCCGTCGGAGTCAATGAGGTGTATACACTCAGAGATTTTTCTAATCGTCGATAGTTTAAAAAATAATCATTTTTATAATTCACAGGGTTTACATGTAGCATAGTATAAAAACTATACTAACGTCCCTTATAGTTTAAACTAAGTCCAAGTTGTGTAAGAGTCGTCTACATATAGTATTTTTCCCTCCTTTGTCCCATGTTGTCATTTCATGATGTCAGCATTTCATCAACTCTCGTAAAAAAGTGCAATTTGTGTTCAGCGAGATATTTTTCAGTCTTTCTGCGAATCTGTAGCGAGTTTTGCCTTCACTTTTCACACCGATTTCAAATAAGTGTTCTAAATCCATCCGACAGCTTTCGATGCCAGCGCCAATTGATTGATTGTGAATTGGTTCTCTCTTTCTAAGAGGTACAACGCCGTATAAAATGGCACATTAACACGTAAAAAGAGAGCTCCGATTGCTTTACATCGGTTTTTAAGATGAGTCTAATTAATGATGCTCTATTCGCATGCTCAAAATTACTCTATTTCAAATCTCCAAGCCGAAAAATCCGAATAAACCTAGAGTTTAATCCACTTTAAGACCAGTGTAGGCTATTATTTGGTCAATCGGTTGTTGTCAACACCGACAAATTTCCAATTTCGATGTTATCATATAGTTTAGAAGCATAAAAAGCAAAACCTGGCGGAGAAAACATTTTATTCTTGATTTTGAATAAAGCCACTTTAAACTACGCACATATATTTGAAAACTATTTTACATACTTTGTACTTCAAGTTTATACTAAGCGATTATAGTGGTCGTTTATACGAAGCTATGCGTCAACCCCGGGTATATATATATTTTGTGTTATTTAAAAAATATTTTTTTTATTTTTTTTACAGTGTACACCCCCCTGCGCCGCAGAAAGAAAACAGAAAAAAAAAAAAAAGATAAAAAATTTGCGCCCTCTGGGAAAAAATAAAAAAAAAAAAAATAAAATTACCTATTTCACACTTTAGTGCAATTAGTCATTTGAATAGTCAAAATTTGAAACAAATTTCTTTTGTCATTAACGCAAATACCTTCTCAAAGTTGTCCAAACAACAAAATGTTTCTATAGTTATCAAATATTTTAATTTATTTTCGAAATGTCAAGCTTCAGCAAAATCCACCAAATGAAACATGCCTTAAATATTATTCTTTGGTTGTGAAAAAATCAAGATTGCTTGAAAGACGTTAAAGACCTCTCTTGTGGATTTTTTTTATTGGTTTATTAGAAACCTTTCATTCTTTAGAGTATACTTTTCTGTAGGACCTATATTTGTTTAAGCCTGTGACTATTGAAAATTTTTTTTAATAAAATGTTAAATGACCATTTCACCCCATATGCACCCAGTATTTTTACTGTGGCTTTGGCCCTCTCCTTCCAAATCTGAGATTTATCTTCTGATGATGTTCATGTTAACTTATACTCCGATGTATAGACTGTTCCAATAATTATAAAAACTAAAACTAAGCTGAAATCTGACAATTTCCCATCTAGAATGCATCTTAACTCAAATGTTGGTGATAACGCGGAAGAAATTTGCAATCTATTTGCAACATTCTTCCAAGAAATCTATACCACGTTTGATGAAGAAGATCGCGATTATGAATATTTCAATTTCTTCCCAGAATTTTCAAGGGACATTGGAGTTAGCCAAGTCAAATTTCAAGACATCTTGGAAGGTTTGAATAAATTAGACGTTTCCAAAGGTTCTGGCCCTGATGGAATACCACCCGTATTTATGAAGAACTTAGCATTAGAACTTACAGCACCTTTATTTTGGCTTTTTAATATGTCACTGAAATCTGGGATCATCCCCAAACTTTGGAAAAGTTCCTATCTAGTACCTATTTTTAAAAGTGGAAAAAAATCGGACATTTGTAACTATCGTGGAATTGCCATTATTTCCTGCATTCCTAAACTTTTTGAAGCAATTATCAATGAAAAATTGTTTTCTCAAATCAAAAACAGACTGACTAACAAGCAACATGGTTTATTCAAAGGACGATCAACTAGCACACATTTATTGGAATTCGTCAACTACTCACTGATAGCAATGGACAATGGCAACCATTTAGAAGCTCTTTATACAGACTTCAGCAAGGCTTTTGATCGCATTGACATACCCATGCTTCTATTCAAATTGCGGAAAATGGGAATTGAGGCAGGAATCCTCAGATGGCTCGAATCCTATCTTACTAACCGTCAACAAATAGTTAGATTCAAAGGGAAGAAATGAAATCCTATTAAGGTCACTTCTGGAGTCCCCCAAGGCTCTCACTTAGGACCCCTTTTATTCATTTTGTATGTAAATGACATTTCCTTTATTCTCAAAAACATTAAATTTCTTATTTACGCTGATGACATGAGACTATTTTTAGAAATGAGAAACAAAGAAGATATCATGACATTCCAGAACTGACCCTACATTCGGCAGGAATGTAAGGGATTATTTCAAGCGACTTCCTTCAGTACGTATCAGTTCGATATTTAACGAAAAAGCTTCGTACTTTGTCGAGTACTGTTATGTGTGCCAAGGAGCCAATGGGCTTTGAGACTCTTCGGAAGCAGGAGAAGCCAAAACGAAGCACCGAACAGGCTGAACCGTGAAACCGAGGTCTCGAAAACTATATGGCAAACTGCTGACCATGAATTTGGACCGTGTTATCATGGATGATGCAAGCTACATAAAATTCCGCCTGGACCGCAGTTCTATGCCTCTCCAAACTGAAAGAATGATACTCAGTATCCGTCAATACTGTCAATACAGTAAAAAGAAAGCACTGTGCAGAAGCTTACAAGTAGTGTTAAGGGTAAAGTTAGAGAACTCGTCTACCCTACCTAAAATCAAGCATAATAAAATTAAAATAGAATGAAAACATTGACGGTTATGTTGAGAGTTGAAGTGCTGTTTGTCACTTGGTGGATTGAGAAGAGTCACCAGCAGTCACGTGACTCTCCGTTTGATTTGCCCGGAAGAGTCACGTCACTGCGAGTGACTTTTCTCAATTCAACAAGTGACGCCCAGTGGACCAGATTGGACGTTTTTTTTGTTTTTGCGAAAAGTTCCACAGGCTGGAGTGGGAATCGAACCCTCACTTCATGGCAATCGGTTGAACGACGGGTGACCCCGCTAACCGCTTGACTACGAAGCCCTACCCTATGTTTAAGAAGAAAATAATAATCAAAAGTATACAGTACAGTAGTCCTTGTAATCCTGACCATAGTCAAGAATACCATGAACGCGGTGAATTCGATTATTTCATGGTTATTGTAATACAATAGTCATCTTGACCATGATTTAACTGTCGGTAAAACCATGGAATCATTTTCGGTGTATGGTCTTTTTTAAATTGAGAAAGCAAGTGTATTTATATTTTCTGGAACAGTCTATAATTTCGAAGCGCGCATCTTAATACCTGGGAGAGATATCATCATAGTAGCCAGAGCCAGGGCGTCACAATATCAGCGAGATTATTTTGGAGCTCCGAAAATGCATTGCCCTGGCCAGAACTATACCGATGTGTGTTCAAGTCAAGTGTTTGAAACTAAAACTCACAGCTATATCGAAACAAAAAGGGTTCAAATTGCTAACCAAAGGATGATTGAAAGGAGCAAGCATTTGCTGAAAATATCATGCATGAAGTCTTGATAGTATTTGAGATTGTGTGCTCAGCAAAACACGAAGTGAGAGGGACTCGGTCGTGTATCGTCCTTAAAGCCGCCGCTGGTGCCTTTGTGGGCCTGTGTACATAAGCGTGTCGCTGTCAGTTTAGTGGTGTACGTCGCGCGGTTCCTGTGGGGTTCGCGGGGTCCGGGCGGTGGGGGACCTCCCCCGGGCTCCGCGCTCCAAAATAAATATTTTTGCACGAGGGAGGCCTCCCACCGCCCAAAACCCATACTGATTCGTTCACAAACCGATTCCAGCTGTATCAACGTTCCACACAGTATGACGCCTTTTGCGGTCGCTATACACTTGATCACCGTCAGGTTGTTACTTGTGGAATAACAACGACCCGACAAATATGTACAGTTGGAAATTGTCGCTAATAATTTCAGCACCGTAGATTGCGGAAGCTCTCACCGATTCGTACCACCGTCCAGCAGCCGCTTCCAGCACCATCCATTATGCTGTTTATCAAGCGCAATATCACAAAGCAAACAGAAGCCGCGCTTTCAATTTTAATAAGCATTGCTCCCACGTTGCCTGTACCTAAGCCAAGCTAGACTAAATAGTTAGTGTCAAGCTATAGTATCTCTCCAGCAGCTAGATCGCGTCGAAGAAGGAATCACGAGACGTGCTAACTTAATAAGTCTCGCTTGCTTAACACGCTGATGTCAGAGCTGGGAGTGATAATTTCCACCAATACAGCTTGAATGGTTTCGTTTGACGGCTTCTATTCAAATTCGCTGGTGGCATACGATTATCAAGTCAACTGACGTTCGGCCACCAGGTTTACCTTGAATGGAATCTGCAGGCTGAATTGAATAACTACCACCACATCACAACGTCACGGCTCGCTCCAAAACGCAATGCATACCACCTCTTCGCTGGCTGCAGACTTGCATCGCTAATAAACTCGTCAAACATGTTGGCCGCGTGCAGATTGGATGACTGTGAGTCATCAGCGACGGAAGAAATTCTTTACATGCCAATCGAAACACCAGGCCGGGCACTTACAACATGGGAGATTATTGGCACACAGCGCAACACGTGGGATTCGCTGGATGAGATGTGTTAGATATGTGGCGGAGTGGCGCCAACGACGGGGTTACCCAGATTTTGAGTAGGTGAACATAGTTAGTCATTCAGGTATGATCGAGAGAGATTCGTCAGTAAACTGTCTAGCGGTTTGTCGCCAAATCAAACTCGGCAGAGTAGTGAAATCACACCCAATCACAACAGGGACGAGATGATTCGCTTCAGTGTCGAGTATCCGGTTGAATAAATTGGAGGATAATTTTCGCTAAACGGCTCCGATTGTTATGTCTCGTCTGTCATACATTTGCAACACTTCGGTCGATGAGTCACTGGTGGCTCTGAAATACGATGGACTGTTCCGTTATTTCCGGTAAGGGCCACCAGTTAAGGACGTAGTAAGCAAGAGGCGTTAAGATAAACCGGTTCTAGACCAATCAAAGCAATACATCGATTTGTTTTATCAAAACGAAACTGGTTTTCGATCGAAGCAGCTGATGTTTTTCTCCATGGGGACGTTGCTTGTTTGTTCCACGCCACGGTCAAGGACGTAGGAGTCGTTTGCGCGAGTCGCACATTGACGCGTTAATAAACATTTCGTTTTTTCGCCAACCAATTGTCAGAGGGGTGTGCCCAGAATATCTGGGAATTATTTAGTATTACGTGTCAATGATTTTATTAGATTTTAATTGTTTGGGCTGTGGTCAGAATTACCCGAAAATCAGGATAAAGCATGGTTTTCATTTCACCGTGTAGTTTTCGGGCATGCTTTTTTTGCATTGGCATAAAACTGACAACTACTGTCAGTCTCAAAATTGAGCGTACAACGTACAAGAAATCTCCAAGTTTTTCAGAGTTATAATTGAATAAAAGCAAACAACGTGTAGACATGGTAGGAACAATCTTTTTTTCTCTTGTATTTAATGCTAGCAAGAAACAAAAACAACAACAAATTCATTTGTAATTGGCTAAACAAAGTAAAAATCGCTCATTCGGATGTTACAAAATTGGGCGTACAGTACATGATAATCATAGAAAATGAGTTTAAACAATGTCGGAAATCGTTGAAATTCGTTTTTTCGTATTTCGTATAACCACCTTTGGCATCCAGAACAGCCTTCAAGCGGTGCGGCATCGATTCCACCAGCTTCTTGGTCGCCGTTGCTGGAATACTATTCCAAATCTCCTGAATCGCCAGTTAGAGCTCCTGTTTGTTTATTCCTTTTGATTTATTGGTGTTATTCAATCGGTGCTTAACCTCCCACCACAAGTGCTCAATGGGGTTCAAATCCGGTGACTGCGGAGGGGTTCTCAGTTGATTAGGAACATTGTCAAGCAAACACTCTCGTACAACGTTTGTTTTGGATCATTGTCCTGCTGAAAGTAATTATCACGTGGTAAGGCTTGCTTCATTTAGAATTGGAACAAACTTTTGCTCATATTGTGGCGCTCCTGGTGGACGGATTTGGAAGTTCTTGGCGCCCACGTGTCGGGAAATTTGTCAGCTTCACGTATGTATTTTTGACATTCCGCAAATCGACTGTACTATGTAAACAATCAACATGGAAGCCGAAAGAAGGGAAAAAATTGTGCACAGTTATTTGGAAAATCCACTGTGGTCTGCATCTAGGCTAGCTAAACAGCTGAAATTGCCCAGAAATACCGTATGGCGCGTTATCAAACGGTATAAGGAAACATTGACGACGATTCGGAAGCCTCAAGCCAATCGTCGGAGTGGAACTGTCGACCGGAAACTGCGTGGTAAGATTTTGAAGACGATTAAGAGGAATCCCAATCTGTCGGACCGTGATTTGGCCAGAAAATTCGGTGCTGCCCATAGTACCGTGAGGAGAACTCGACTCCGGGAAGGAATCAAGTCGTATCGAGCTAGCAAACAGCCAAATCGGACCATAAAACAGAATAGTGTGGCCAAAATCCGTGCTCGGAAGCTATACGACCAGGTGCTGACCAAGTTCGACGGGTGTCTTCTGATGGACGATGAAACCTATGTCAAGGCTGACTTCGGGCAAATCCCAGGTCAAAAATTTTACTTGGCAACGGTTCGGGGGGATGTTCGAGCCAAATTTAAATTTGTTTTTGCCGACAAATTTGCACGAAAATTCATGATTTGGCAGGGCATTTGCAGCTGCGGCAAAAAAACGAAAGTTTTCGTTACAAATAACACAATGACGTCGGAACTATACCAAAAAAAGTGTCTCCAAAAACGAATTTTGCCGTTCATTCGATCCCACGACCATCCCGTAATGTTTTGGCCAGATTTGGCTGTCATTACAGCAAAGTCGTTCAAGAATGGTATGCAGAGAAAGGGGTCCAGGTTGTTCCGAAAAACCTTAACCCACCCAACTGCCCCCAGTTCCGCCTTATTGAGAAATACTGGGCAATCATGAAGAGGAGACTCAAGGCAAAGGGAAAGGTTGTCAAAGACATCAATCAGATGAAGACCTGGTGGAATAAGATAGCTAAAACGATGGACGAAGAAGGTGTGCGCCGCTTAATGAGCCGTGTTACAGGAAAAATTCGAGAATTCCTTCGAAACCGTGACGAATAATTTTATCCGTATTTTTTCTTAAAAGTATGAAGAAAACGCTACATTTGTTTAAAAAAAGATCTTGAATTCAATAATAAATAACTGAAATACAGGCAATTGTTTTTGTTCCAATTCTATCTGAAGCAAACTTTAGTTCCAATTTTTGCACGGAAGGTTGCAGATTACGCTTCAGTATGTTCAAATAGCCCATTTTGTCCATCGTGGTGTCGATAAACTCTATAGCACCCACATCACTGACCGCCATTGAACCCCACAGCATGAAGCTGCCTCCTCCATGTTTGACAGTAGGGCTTAAAATGCTTGACCTCCAACAACGAATTCGGATCTCTCCAAACCATCTGTATTCCATCGGATCCCAAACCAATTTTCGGTAAAAACCACCTTGTTTCAAAACTCTAAGAGCTTTTCAATAAGCTCCTTCGCAAAATCCAGTCGCTTCTTAATACAGCAACTGTTTGCTGACAGGGTGCTCTTTAACTGGGCGTTCGCTAACTGGGCTATAGCTCAGTTAAAAAGCAAATAAACTTCAATAACCAGCATTTGACATTTTTTTTTTGTCAAAATTAACAAGGGGCATGTAAAAGGAATAAAAGGTTCGTGGTGGAGTGAAAAATAGTTTTAATAAAAATACGATCAATCGAAAAGGATGAAGATTTATTAACAAGCACACGTTTTAGAAAGGTTTGATAAACAAATAATTAAATGGGTTAAAATGTTCGCTTACGCCATTCGCTTTCAATCAACTTAGATTTCAACGATTTGAGACGGATAACTACAGCGACATCATCCTTCACGAAGCGGATTAAGCAGTCCAAGGATTTTATAGCGTAATTGAATTCCGGTTCCTGTTGGAGTTCTCCCACACTTCCTATTGACGTATTGTTGGCTGATTCTTCCAAAACTGAAACATTTATTTGTGGAGTGTTATCGTTGTTCTCACGCAACATAGAATCACTTATTTCTGCATCGGTAAACACCACACTTATGAGCCAAGCTGGATTTTGGTATTCGTCGTATACACGGTCCGATATCCATAAATCGATGTCTTCGTCTGATGTTGTGGTGCCGGCCGTGACATGAGCTTTGATATCATCTCTATTGTTGGACTCTCCCGGATCTGCAGAACTCCATTCGCATTCAGGGAACTTGGTGATCAGTTTTTTCAACGAATTTTCAATCGTAGGCGGGCTGATCTCATCCCATGCTGCAGATAACCAGTCTATACTATGGTTAAAAGAAACCTTTTTGAACCGATCCTCGAACTCTAGCTCTTCGTCTTCCAGACTCAGTTTGAGCATGAGCTTCCTTTTATATCGCATTTTAACAGCGTTGATGACCGCCTGGTCCATGGGTTGGCATTCTGAAGTGACTGTTTGTTTTTTGTTGGTTTTTATCGGTGACGTAGATCACCGTAGATCTACGTCACCGAAAAACCAACAAATAGTACACGTCCACGGTGATTAAATCCAGTTATTATTCTGAAGTGACGTTTGGTGGTAGCTACGTGACCTGGGAGAGAAAAAGCAGCGAAAGCTTAGCTGTGTTTGCTTGTAAAAAGTTACGAATCGCTTTACTTTTATCAATCCATCATCCGACACTAGATCGTCGCCTCCATTGTAATGTGAGGTGCAATTAGCGAGCACAAGCAACGCTTTTGGCTCTAGGTTGAATTTCTTAGAAAACTCCCTCACTGATGGCAGCTGTGAACAACTCACCATTCTACAGACCCCTTCACCCACCTTTACCCCCCAAAAAAATTTCTCCACATAATCCCTTTCTACCTTCCACAATAATTCCCCTTTCACCCGTAAAGCTTCGTATGTGACAATACAGGGTGCGGCAGAAAATAATGCGACATTTTTTTCTATTTCTTTCAAATCCCATTTTCAACTAATTCAAGCAATAATATCAACATTTTCGAGTGCAGTTATCTTTATAAAGTCCTTTTAAACAAATTTATTCAATGTGTTCTCCATTTTTATTAATAACATCCTCGAGCCGACGCCGGAAGCCAGAGCATGCCTTTCGGACGTAGTCCTCCGACATTGACTGCCATGTGTGTGTTATGGTTGACTTCAGGATTTGATGTTTTGTTGTGATGTTTTGCAGGCTCGTGCTTCAACATATGCCCAAATCGAATAATCCAACGGATTAAGATCTGGACTGCTAGGGGGCCACAAATCCTTCGGCCAAAACTTCATGTTATCGTTCAACCATTGTTGGGTTCGATTGGACGTGTGACACGGCGCTCCATCCTGCTGTAGGACAACGTTTTTGTCCTCGGAGAAGTTGGCCTTCACCCAGGGAAGCACTTGGTCCTTTTAAATACCGATATACACTTCGGTATTGATTTTAACTCCAGCATCAATGAAAACAGGCGGCATTTCCAAACCGTTGGACGCCACCAAGCCAAACATCATGACACCAGCCGGATGTTTGGTTTGAAATTTGAATTTCAGTTTTTGCAGAACGTTCTTCACTTTATGCGGTGAAAGGAACCGGTCCGTGCGGCTGTTGGCCACAGCATCGATGCTGAAAAGCTTTTCGTCGGAGAACAGGATTATCATTTTTTCCTTCTTCAACAAGGAAAGCAATCTCTTGGAACGAGTCACTCGTAGTTCCTTGACCCGGTCCGTAATCAAGTGGCGTTTCACTCTGGCTCTGGAAGATGCATGCAGGTCTTCTTTGATGATTCTCCGCATGGATTTCTCCGAAATATTGGCTTCCTTTGCAAGTTTTCTTATGGAACGCACCGGGTTGCGAGCAATTTTTGCACGGACCGATTTGATCACGTTCGGCGTGCGTTCAAAGCGCGGACGTCCGCTTCCCGGCTTCCGCTGCTTAGGACCATCCTGCAGGGACTTTTTTATGCGGTAAACTGTTGCCAAATGGCACCCTACCACCTTGGCAATCTCTTTCGGCTTCTTCTGGGCGAGCAACAAACTGGTGATCACTTCATTCGCGAACATTTTGACGAATTTGCAATAATAAAAAAAATAGAATGTTTGGATGCAACACTTGAAAGTAAACATAAACAAATACACTTTCGACAGAAATTAGTCACTAGCTACACGAATTAACCCAATACTCAAGTTTGAACATTTTCGCATTATTTTCTGCCGCACCCTGTAATGTTGGCTTCTCGCTGCTGGAGAATCCACAAATAAAGAGATTCCTCCATCAAAGGCAAATGCAGTTCATTCAGGGTTTTCCGACTTTCCACACCATGTTCTCTATAGCTCTCTAGTTTAGCTCTTAGTTCATCCTTATTTTGTAAAAAACGACTCACAGGCGATGATCCTACACCATACTTTCTGGCAAGAGACTCACGGGTTCCACCACCACCTTTAAAATCTTCAATAATTTTAACCTTCTCAGCCAAAGTTAGGGTTTTTTGCTTCCGTTTCTGCGTGGAACCAGACGCGGTATCCATTGAAATACTGAGTTCGCACACTTAAAAACTTGATAAAAAAAACTAACTCTAGCTTCGAAGTCACTGTTAAATTGGGAATGCGTAAATCTCATATACCTAGTTTTCCTTTCTAGAGTGTAGCACTAACAATGTGACAACAAATCTCGAGAGTCATTGACAGTTTAACACCATTCGTTTTAAGGATTCTGCAGACTTCCGCGTTTTTTTTTCCGCCGCGGCAGCAAATAATCGCGGCGAAAAATCGCCGCGGTGAGATTACATGCCGGCTTATGGGAGCGCACAAACCGACGCGATTAAAAAACGCATTGCGTCTTTTTTTTTGCGCTACCATAAGCCGCCATGTAATCTCAAGTCTGCAGAATCATTTAAGCAAAGGTGAACCAGAATACTTTTTTGAGTTTTTTTCTGCGGTGCACACTGCACGGCCAGGAATTTAACGCTGTGAAAAAAAAAATGTTTGACTCAATTGCACATGGGATACACAACTCAGTTTTGCGAAAAGTGGAGTTAGTAAACCTATGAGTGACTTCATTTTTTTTTTACGAAATTGAGTCGTAATCCCATGCAAACTGAGTCAAATATTTTGCACAATGACGTGCACAACAAGCTACATCGCAATAACGTAAAAAGCCTAAAAATTATTTAATTTATTTATTGCGCAATAAAATATGCTAACCGAAAACTGATTGAAAGCCCCCTCGAAATTTATTTACCTTTGAAATGTCAGCCCAGTCAGCGAGCTACATCCGCTAACTGGGCTGTGCACTTAGCCCTGTTAGCGAACGGTTGCTGTATTTACTTTTGAAAGAAGAGGCTTTTTCCGATCAACCCTTCCCCTCAGATTGTGTCTGTGAGCCACACGCCGGATGGTCGGATCTCCCGACATTTTCAGCGACCACGTTGGCTAATTTCTGGTAAATACTTGTCTTAGGTTCTTTTCGTATTGTTCGCACGATTCCTCGTTCGTCAGCAGCGGTCAAGATCCGTTTGCAGCCTCTGCCTGTGCGGTTCTTCAAAGTTCCCTCGAATTTCCACTTGTTTACGGTTTTCTGCACAGTGGAATGTGTTCTTCCAATGGCAGCCGCTATTTCCCGCATCGATTTTCCACGAAGGCACATACTGATCACTCGAATGCGCGTGGCAATATCGGCTTCTTTCCTGGTGGTCGCCATTTCGGTCCAAACACAATAAACTTCCAGACGAAAATAACTAAGATCGCTGCAAATGGAGCTGAAAGGTTGTTGACAGTATGCACTGCTAGAAAAATTCACTTCGTATTGCCAATATTGTGTTTATAAAACGCAAGTTGAGCAATTATAGAATTGAACTACAACAGAAATAATATTTTTTTAAGTACCTGTTATCACCCCAAAATAATCGAAAAGTTCTTCACGTCATGGGTGTACGCTCAATTTGAGATTGACTGTATGTATAATAGCTGACTCTTCCACACCAACGAAAAAAGACACGTGTTGAACTCATTTAGGAGCGAATGTAAATGAACTCATTTACGAGTGAATGAAGGAAAAGCACTCCTAGTGTCTTAGAACAAGTTTCGCCAATAAGTTGGAATTTTCTTACGCGCCATTCCAAAAATTTCAGAATTGTATGGATAAAATTTAATCAAAGGGGAGCTAAGAAATCTGAAAAAACTTCTAACGTAATTAGTGTATCGCCCCTCACAGAGCCACCTGTAGCAACTCGATCGTATTTTCCAATGACAACTAAATTAACTCATTTACTATATCCCACATTTTCCCTGTCCCTCGTTCTGTAATCCGATTACACGACTCCTTCACGTCCACTCTATACCTGCCAATCTATAATAATATTAACGCGTCTCTTTGTCACCGTTTCACGAGGCAGCTACCCGCAGAGGGTGAAACTGGCGGGGGTTTCCCTTTACGAGCGATGATAATGCGTGACAAAGCGATGCCATTGTACGATTAGTCACCCACACCTACCGTTTAACATTTTCGTGCTAATTCAACTCTCCTATTACCTTTCCAGATCCCCCTGGAGCTGGCCCTGCAGTTGGGCAATATCAGCAACAGCGACGACGTGTTCACCAATGGCTTGGTCGAAGCGGACTCGATTGACCAGCGTATCTTCAACAAGGGTAAGTTCTTTGCCAAGTAGAAAAAAAAAAACATAACCGAAGTCTTTTGAAACTTTCCAAAATAAAAAAGGGTCTTATATTTACAAAATATATATTAACGTAAAAAACGACTATTTGTATGAGAAACAATTATCATTCGCTCGTTCAAAACCGTAACGGTTTCCGCACGGTGGATGAACTTGTCGCAAGCTTTCGGTTTTTCGCCGAGGATCCGCCAGGGCTTCCACCAGTGGGGTGATTCTTTCGAGGCCACGTTTGTAGGGAGTTGTTGTTGTTGTTGTTGTTGCTGCGGATAGGGCTATCGTCTGTAGCAATGGTGAAGTTCATGATCGCCCGGGACCTTCGGGGAGACGTGCGCATCCCAGCCGGCGGAATGCGACGCTGCCTGTGAGGAGTTCCCGGCGGTTCTAGAGGTGTATGGGGCGGTGTTACCTCGGCTGGTGGAGACGATGGCACGGGCGGAGGAGTTTCCGGAAGAGGGCGAGCTTCCGGTGAAGTACTCGCTGGCTGTAATCTGATCGGAGATGAGGGTTCCGCTGCGTCTGCTGGTTCCGTACCAACTTGTAGTTGTTCATCACAAAAAAGATTCCGCCGAACTCGGCTCGAACGAGTCGTTTGGTCTTCGTAGATAATTAGGGCGAATTGTACGAAGTCCTTAATGTGTACGTGCGTTCGGTAGGACAGTTTGAGTTTTGTTCGTTTGTCTCCATGCTCGGAGGAGGAGCTGCTACCCGGGGTGGAAGGACTGGGGATGCTGCTGCCGTCGGCCGGTGGCGTTGAGTCTTCTCGGGGAATGTGATGTGTGGTACGGGTACCACGGTGCTTGGATTCGTGGGACGATCGTACGGTGCCGATCGCTTCCAGGTACTGTAGCTCGGAATACACGTTTTGACGGGGTTGGTCCACGGAAGATGTTGGCGATTGGCGATTGGAATGGGGTTCGTCCTCTTCTTCATCACTGGAGCTAAATGGAACGAATCGGCAACCTGCTGTTAGGGGAGGCGGCTCGGAGGATACCGGTTGCACACGGGGAGGAGTTTCAAAGCTGAGATTCATGTCAGGAGATGCTGGTTTGTTTTCGGGTGAAGATGTGGGTAGTTCTGGGGATGTGCTTGATTGTACGATTAGGTTGTCCGACGGTGTGATCATGCTGTTGGAAGAAAGCCTGGTTAGAGTTTTCGAAATATTATACAATTTTAGGAACATACGTAGACATGTGAGTTTCACGTTCCTCGAACGCCGCAACGGTATTGGCGTTCGTGAATCTCTGCAACAATCCATCTTGATATTTGTGTCGTAGAAACTTTGCGATTCGTGACCTGCCCTTAACGGTCACCCCTTTCCACTCGAGAACGGCGTTCGAAGCTAATTGTTCGTCCAAACGGTTGATTTCACTAGAACAGAGTTCTAGATATCGTCGTAGAATTCCAAGAGGATCGGTCATCTGAAAGAAAGATCATTATCAAGAAATTAATAAGTATGTTATCACTTCACAGGATACGGAGAGCGATCGGCCGGTGAAACACCGAAACCTGCAGGATGCAATACGGAAGCAACGATAGTAAGTCTACGTCCGGCGAACAATACCGATCCCAGATTGATCTTCAGCCCCGCCTGTACCAGAGTGCAGCGCTGCAGTGGCTGTTGTGTGTCCAAGCGACTTTCATGTCAACCGACTTCGACCCGACAACGAGCGTTCTCGGTAAGTCAGCTATTCAAATCCATGCAACGATTGCCGGTTCCTAAACTTTGGCTGTTTTTCATAGGTCAACATCCTCGAGTACGTATCCGGTGTCAAGACTCGCTTCAAGAACCGCGATATAGCTCTGATTGAGGAGCATGTGGGCTGCGCCTGTCAATGTCGGGTCAAGGAGGAACACTGCACTGCCCTGCAGAAATACAATGCCCGCAACTGTCGATGCGAGTGCAAAAATCTAGACGACCGATCGAAATGTCTCCAGCAGAGTGAAATCAAACAGTGGAACCCGGAAAACTGTCTGTGCGAATGCCTGGATCCAACGGATTGTACCAGCGGGTCGTACTATGATCAGAACGTCTGCAAGTGCCTACAGGTAATTGATTCTGGGATCTGAAAAGTTAGGTGCTTTTTTTTCTTGGAATCTTGGCGCGGAATGTGATTCATTCAATTTTTAACCTAACCGAGCAAATGTGTGCCCCCTTCTGGGACAGGACACCGAAGGTGAACCCCCATCAACTAACCGGATGATTTCGTTTGTTTTTTTTTCTCCCATTTTTTTAGTACGAATACTACAGCATACATTAACACAACATGCACGCCAAAAAGAAACCCAATCGATCGCACTGTTTTATTTTTTATTTTCTATTATCATCACTGTAGAATTAGTAGTAGATAGGTTTCGAATTCCTAAAGAAACGATCGATAAGCATTTTCTGATTTGATCCTACCTCTATAAAGTGCCAAAAAATAAACAACAACACACGAACGAATCACTCGTGTGACGTCACACGAGTGAGATTAGCTGAGACTGGATTTTATTCAGAAGAAACCTTTAATATAATCGAAAACTATTTAACCTAACAAAAAGCTGGAACTGAGTGCGTGTTGTCTATGTTATTGTATTTTGCGTCCGTGTGTGTCCTCTTCCGCGCCCTTCACTCTTGGCATTGATCGATACAGGTCGATTCCCTCTGCGCGTTGGGTTCCTATTCCGTGAGTATGATTATCATTTGAAAGTCGTCTCTATCTGTGGTGTTTATCTATTTGTAACCGTCCTAAATCTCGCTCATAAGCTTCGTACATTATAGCTACCTACTAAGGTCTCCTCCGTGACTAATCTAATGACCGAGGGGGGAATCCTCAATCGTTTATTAAATGCTTATTTTACGTGCCGACTAATGAATTAACAATCTCGGGTGCGGGGCTATTTTTCTGCTACGTGGGAGGAATATTCGATTGCTTCACTTTTGCTATATGTTTAATTTTTGTGAAAGTTTGCTTTAAGTTGGTCAGTGGACGCTTGGGGGGGTTGGATTCATTTATTTTAGTACTTTAGCTTTTTGGTTGGTAGATTGAACCTTTTACATCAAATCATGTATTTCATCATGAACTATAGGAAGCACATACACAGAAAAAAATAATGAATTTTAACAGACGCGTAAAATTGCACAACCACTATGTATCTAAAAACTCCGCTTTTCCGCAACGAATGCCCACGAATGTGTAAAGCGTCGTAAATAAACAAACAAACAAACAAACCTCGTTCAATTGCAAGCCGAAGCAAGCGTAAACAACGAAATTGTTTGCAATCTTCCATACAACAGACCTGATTTAAGCGATATCCGGCTTAAATTTACATGACATGTCCCATAAAGTTGTGCCAAATCTAGCATTCCCCTTATGTGCATTAGATAATGCAGAACATTAAATGTTTCTTTCAAATTTTGTAGAGCAACTGTTCCGATATTCTTCTCGGCTTTAAACATTAACCCTCTAATGCCCAGATCTCTAATTTGCTTGAAAAAAACTAGATTACATTAGTTTTGTGATAAGAAATCTGGAAAACATATTACTAGTTCATAGAAGTAACGTACTTTTGATTAAATACCAAAAATATAAAACCGCCTCTAGGCGGGGTTGGGCAGTTGAGTAAAAAAAACATTTCTTCAAAACCGCTCGTACTGTTCATTCCTTATGATGAAAAGCGTAACAATAGTTTTGTTTTGCCTGTAGGCACAAATGTATGCCGTATTTGCGACATTTGATTTGCGTTCCCGATTTGCACTCCTAATATCGGCATTTTCTTTTTTCTGAACGAGGTAGAATTTCTGGGAAGTGATCAAATCCGTCATATCTTGTATCAGCTGGTGGAAGGTACTCTCGCCTTGGAATAAATTTCTTCTTTGCAGTGATCGTACCTGGTCGACCAGGTGTGAGCTGGGGGCCCTGGGACCTGGGGGCTGGAGCACTGTAAGTGCACATTACTTTCGCGACCTCAGCTCTAAAATTCTGTAGCTGGTACAATTCACACGATGAATCAATTCTGTGCACTCGTTTAAACACCACTTTCGCATTTACCATAGCCAAATCAAGCAGATGTTACATCAAATGGTTTGTATACTTGTTTGTTTTGACCCGGATACGATATTGACCAATGAGCCCAACTGCCACGTGAACACCTCCCATATGACGAAGTTTTTAACATTGAGACACATACCTCTGGAGCCAGCAAGGTTAGTGATGTGTAGAAATGTGGAAGTATTTTTGATAGCCGCACCACTACATTTGCTGCTGCCCCCAAATCGAGAGTTCCCGGTAACACCAAGTTGTCACCAGCTCTGCGGTAAACCTCAAAACTGTACGAAAATCCATACGAATCGGACGAAACAAAAAGCTTAAAGCCCAAGGGTAAGTCGCTTAGAACAGTGTGCCAGCCACGATGTCTTACACACTAGACGAATATGTTTCATAACTGCGGCACTTCGATTTTCAATCCATACCACGTGTGTGGCACACTCTTGACAGTTGAGCATATAAAAATAAGAAACCAGCCACCTTGCCAATATGGATTGCCTGTTTGCCAGGCTCAGCAGAAAATAACAATTTGAACTATCAACACATCGGCACCTTCTGTACATTACGGGAAATCCCAGAACATTGCAACGCTTGTAGACACACTAAAAAAAATAGCACTGGAGAAAAGTGTGCTGAGCGATCCACCCCTTGTTAAAATCTCATTTGTGGGGTTTGTTTGCCAAGTACTGCTGAATAAGTGCCTTCATCTTGGTGGAACACATCTGCTCATCTACGCAAAGATGTTGAGTGAGTGGAACCTATGTGAATTTATCATTAAAATATTCAATGACGGGTCTGATTTTATATAATTTATCAAAATCCTCTGAAGTCTTCACAGGCATAGTGTCATTGTCGTTAAAGTGAATCTGTTTCATATCCTTGTGTTTTGGATGGGCAGGAATGCATATTCACTTCAATAGGACCTCACACTTGGAAATCGGCAAACAAACATGTAAATAAGAATAAAAAAAAAAAATCTTGTTTTCAAAGCTGTTGTAGAAAAATTGTTTTTCTACAACAGATTGTAGAATGTTTTTCTGCTTCGCAAAAAAAGTTTGTCTGAGCTCCTTTGTGCTCCAGGATGCCATCGAGAAAGTATGAGAAGCATTTGAACAGTGTGTTCATTTCTTTAAACTGTGCCAGGTCAGGTTCATCAAAAAGGAGGTCTGATTCCGGAACGACCAAATTTCATTTACGCCACTTGATGTTCTTAAATACCGAAGACTTAGCACCGATTTCGTCCACAGCTCCAGTGAATGTTCCAGGTCCCACGATTGGGTTCGACTTCGCTTTACTGATCCTGAAATCCTTATCAATGACCCTCCTCGTTTTTCTTTTGGATGGGGGTGGTGATATTAACTATACCTCCACTTCAGAAAACGAGAAAACAATCGTCATCACTATCACCAAAGTCGGCTCCCGCATCAGGTTCCTCATCAGTTTCGAACTCGTCTTTCTGCGATTCAAGTGCCTCCTTGGCCTGCCGGTCGCTCAACAGGGACAAATTTCCTCTCGATGGTGTTTTCATTGTGAGACGCGAAACCAAAACCTATAGAACATTATAAAAATAGGCCCAAATGACAAACTTTTGAACTTTTTTCATTTACTGCAAAATGGTTTTTTGTTCGCCGAAATGCCCCACCCAGCTTAAAGGCGGCTTACACGTTCCACCAAAATACAATATATTACAGTAAATTTTACAACAAAACTTTATGTATAACGCAAAGTAGTTCATTTTACCTACGAATTTTATTTCCTATGAAAACTAAGGAAACTGTGATAATTTTCCGATTATGATACAGTACCGAACACAAAACAACACAGACAAGGATCGAAAAGGAATAAGGGTAAAAAATAAAAAATGTGCAGGTAATGTTAAGCACTGAAAAATGCTGTTTGATTTTGTTATAGCTTTAGGTAGCAAAAATACTTCCTTCAGCAAAAGAAAATAGAACCGCACGGCATGAGAGCTCGATGCGGACTGATTTATGGTATTTTAAAAATAACAGTGTTACCATCCCAGATTGGCGGAACTCGTGCTGCATATAAAAAGCAAAGATATTGTAAAACACTTGCAAAGACAAAAAAAACTTGCAAAAAGAAAAAATATTGTAAAAAACTTACAAAGACAATCTTTGCACTAAAATTTACAGTTATGCATACAATAGCGATGCTTCAGTCACAAGGATCACCCAAGGAGTTCCAGTCAAGTAAAATAAAAACAAAAGTAAGTCTTGTGCGTAATCTCACCTGTCACAGCCGTTTAGACAGATCTTCAAAGCGGTACGTTTTGAAACAGGCTGAACAAAGCCAGCAGAAAATGATCCACATGCCAATATATTTGTCTTAGCCCCCGTTTGAAGGAATTGTGTACGACCTGCCAGCTGCAGCTACCGAAGTTGAGGACTGCTTAGCCAGGGCTGGCTCGCAGACCCCTGATTTCTCCAGTCAATTCTTTGAATACCTTCCAGTTGGGCTATCCATGGAGCACTGAGCTATCTTTTTCAGCAATGCTGGATTTGCACAAAAAACGCTGTTTCATTCCGTTAATGGGATCGTTGGACCGAGTAGATGACAAAAACGCTACTCAAATTATCAATTTGAAAAAGGTGCGAGCATGGTTCCTGCCATATGACAAAAATTCCCGACTTTTTCCCGCATATTTCCCGATAATTTTGGATTCCCGCATTTTTCCCGCATTTCCCGAGTGTGTGGACACCCTGCGCTATGGGGCGACTCTATATCAAACTTCAAAACTGTTAATAATCATCGATTCATTCGCGACAAAGCGGAAACACTCTAAGTTAAATTATGGAGAGTGTGAGCTGTTTAGTGGAATACCTGTAACTAGAAAATAAGAAGAATGATTAGTAATTTCCATTTAATTCCAACTAGCTTTATTGCTTATCTTGACAGATACGCGTATTTCGTCTACCATGTGCAGACTTCTTCAGTGTCGTGTACTAATACTCGACTATTAGTACACGACACTGAAGAAGTCTGCACATTGTAGACGAAATACGCGTATCTGTCAAGATAAGCAATAAAGGTAGTTGGAATTAAATGGGAATTACTAATCATTCTTCTTATTTTCTAGTTACTCTATGTTAATAATTTATGTCTGGGTGTCACAATGCTACCACTAATTAACAAAACTAAGCTGATGAAGCACACAAAAAAAACGGGGAAATACTACCGACAATCACACATTTCCGGAGGGAATCGATTGTATTCACCGTTTCTTACACAAAGCAGGCGGAGATTTCATGATTTGACTGTTAGTTTAAGTAAAATTACGAAATATTGTTTGATTTTTTTTTCGCGAAAACGATCGAGCAAAAACAAAAAAAACGTCAGTTTCAAAGCACGGCTTGCTGCAATCATCTCATCCCAATGCTTCGGTCAGGGACAGTGTGTCAAATATTCTCTTTGTGTACCTAAAAACATAAGATAACCTTGACGAGTGATACACCCGTTGTTCTCTAGCTATGCAACAATGATATGTTGTCGCTTGAATTTATTGCAACAAAACACGAAGAAAACAACAAATTGTTGCATCGATGATGGGAAAGAGACAAGTTGCTGTAAGAAAATGTTGTGATTTGCACACATGTTGCAACGATCTTGTTTTCCTGTAACAGCGACAAAATAACGTTTTGTCATTATTGCAACACACTACCGATAGCAACAATGCTTTATCAGCAACATGAAAAATAGCGACAAACAGTTGTTGCTGTCGAACAAATTACTGATCTGAATAATTATAAAATTTGTTGTGGATAGACTTCCACCTGAAGAAAAATGCCTGTAAGAAATCACACACAGAACAAAAGCGAACACTATCTACTGCAAAATAACACAATCAGAATTATGGAGAGTGTGAGCTGTTTAGTGGAATACCTGTAACTAGAAAATAAGAAGAATTATTAGTAATTTCCATTTCATTCCAACTACCTTTATTGCTTATCTTGACAGATACGCGTATTTCGTCTACAATGTGCAGACTTCTTCAGTGTCGTGTACTAATACTCGATTGCCAGTCGAGTATTAGTACACGACACTGAAGAAGTTTGCACATTGTAGACGAAATACGCGTATCTGTCAAGATAAGCAATAAAGGTAGTTGGAATTAAATGGGAATTACTAATCATTCTTCTTATTTTCTAGTTAACACAATCAGGGCAAAATAACAAATATGTGCGTTTAACGCCTGGTTTTCAACCCAGAACATCCTGAACATAAAGAAGTTCAGTACAGAGGATCTACAGTTGTAAGTATAGTTTTTCCAATTACACAAAGTTGTTCATTTAGTCTTATGGAAGATCAACAGATATAATGAGATAATCTGGGATGTTCTAGGTTGTCCAAACTGTCCTGGAGTACAGAACACAGAATCTACAGTTGTAACTATAGTTTTTTCGGCTATACAAAGTTACGATATGCATTCAACCTTGTTCACTGAATCTTTTGGATGGTCAACAGACATTTTGAGATAAACTGAGATGTTCTAGGTAATCCAAACTGTTCTTGAGTTCATAACTTAGGATCTACAGTTGCAACTGTAGCTTTTTAACTATTCAAATTAGCGATATGCAATCAATAAAGTTGATTGCATCTTTTGAAAGGTCAACCGATACTATGAGATAATTTGGGATGTTCTAGGTCAATCAAGCTGTCCTGGAGTTCAGAACTTAGGATCTACAATTGTAACGGTTGCTTTTCCAGCTATTCTAGTGTACGATATATATTCAACCATTTTAATTGAGTCTTCTGAAAGGTCAACAGACATAATGAGATAATCTGGGATGTTCTAGGTCATCCAAACAGTCCTGGAGCTCAGATCTTGGGATCAACAGTTGTAACTGTAGTTTCACGGCTATTCAATTTACGATATGTATTCAATCATATTCAATGGATCTTCTGGAAGGTCCACCAACATTATGATGAAATCTGGGATGTTCTGGGGCATACCAGGCTGTTCATTAGTTCATAGATTAGGATCTACCATTGCAACTGTAGCTTTTTCAGATGTGCAAATGTACGATATATGTTCAACTATGTTCATTGGATCTTATGAAAGGGCAACCAACATTATGAGATAATCTGGGATATTCTAAGTCATCCAACCTGTCCTGGAGTACTGAACATAGGATCTATAATTGTCACTGTAGCTTTTTCGGCTATACAAAGTTATGATATGTTTTCTACCATGTTTATTGAGTTTTCTGGAAGCTCAGCAGTCATTATGAGATGATCTGGGATGTTCTATATCAGCCATAGAGTTCTGGATCTCAGAAATTAGGATCTGCAATATTAACTGTAGCTTTTTAGGCTATACAAATATACGATATGTATCCAACCATGTTCAGTGGATGTTCTTTTAGGTCAACCGACATTATTGGATAATCAATCCTCACAGAATATTTTTAGGTACATTATGGAGATGAATCACACAAATTGGTTGTTGGTTAAAAACTTCAAGAATGCATCTAGAAATTGAAAAGTTCTGATTGAATATGTCGAAAAAAACTGATGTTTCTCGATAGGCTCTTGGTTCCGATTTGGCTGAACCAATTGTATTTGTATCTCTTTTAGCTGCAAGGCAAACTAAGAATGTCCAATATTATCTCAGATTATCACATAATATCTTTTGACTTTCCAGAAGATTTAATAAACGTGGTTGAATGCATATCGCAACTTTGTAATTTTGAATTATCTTCAAATACAATTGTACATTCTAGGTTTTGAGCTGAAGAGAAATACCAAAATACAGTACATTTACCATCACTGACCCAGATCGTGTCCAGATGTGGCCAATATAGTTCTTGACACTTGATTCTACGACTATTGCTCTTATTTTGGATTTCGTATGTGATTTGGGGTGTCGCATGATATGTTCTGGTCCAAGTAAAAAAAGAAGGCTTTTCTCCGGATGTACCTAGAACATGCCAATAAGGTCTTGGGCAATTGATGCCAGCACTATTGCATTTATTTTCACATTTTAATGTAACTGCATGAGTATGTTTTGGTGCAAATAAAATACTGGCCACTTCTCCGAGTGTTACCGGAACATGCCCAGATGTGGCCAATAAGGTTTTGGGCATTTTATTCCACCACTATTGCACTTTATTTTCGAATTTAAATGTAATTAAAGATGTCACATGGAATGTTTTGGTTCAGATCAAAAACTGGCCACATCTCCATCCCGCAGCATGCCCGGATGTGGCCAGCGTTCTCCTGAGCACTCTGTATGACTGCCATTCATCTTGCAATCGAATCCTTATGTGATTTGACGCGTCTAATGAAAGCTTGGAAATATTTTAGATAATATCTTCAAAAGTAACCCATACCCACCGGTTATTTTCTCGTTCTTCCCTTTTCCATTTTTTGTGAGAGTTCTTTATGTGGCGCAAACAATTTGTCAACACACACGTTTTTGGACTGGACTTGCAATAAAGACCCAGGCTACAACTAAGATCTCCGTTCTCAGAACGAAATATGTTTCGAACTTTTTCGGGCACATTTTCTTTGTCCTCTCTAACAAATGTAGAATCCATTTTTTTTTTTCTTAAAACAACACAACGCAACAAAATGCACTGAGGAAATGCCACAAGGAACGGAAATTACCGATCGCTCGAATATAGGAAGAATAGCACTAGTCGGAATTGCAAATGCTTGAATGAAACGAATGCAATAAATAGGGGAATGTCGCCTGAAACGGACCTTGTTTGAAAAGATGAACACTAGCTGTTGAAAATCAAATTATTTTAGGAATAAGATAATTATCTTATGATATTAAAACAACATGATATATTTTAGTTCATGTTAACAGAACAAACTGAAATTTATTGCAAATCGTCTGTTTTTCATTAAAGCAGTAAGAATCCATCTTCCATCTCTACCAACTATCCCCTATCACGCGACAAAATTTGTGAGAGAGAGAAAGAGGGATAAAACCAAACATTGTCTCTTTTCGGTAAATGCAACTTGTGACATCATTGAATTTATTCTTGTTGCATACAAAGCAGTATACAAACAACGCCTTGTCTCTTTCCTAAATAACAATCGGATGTTGTGAAACAATAATATCTTGATTCTACTGCCATGCAATTTGTCATTATTGTGTTGAGTATGCAACAATGATAAAGATACATTATTTTTTGTCCCAACATTGAAAAGTTAGGACAATGTCTTTATCATTCATGCATTCACGATTATTTTGACTATTTTGATTCACTGATTATACAGCATAACATATCAACAAGCACACCCGAACTGAACATCGGTGCCCTAGGTCCTAAAAACAGACTATCATGATAACTAATACGTACATTTCATTTTAAATATACACATTAAACTAATTTTTTAGATGCTTAAAAAGCAGCTCACAAGAAGTGGTGGATTTTTCCAAGGTATATCCGAACACTTATCAATACAGGACCACCTGGAGTAACACACAAATTGAAATTCACGGTAATAAAAATATGCCGCATCATATACCTACTTCAACCTTCCGACAAGTTCAAATGATCCAAATGACTGGCTGGATGTTTTCTCCAGAAAATCACGGCTGCTTCTTTTTTTTTGCTTCGCGTAAAATATGTAGATCAAGACCCTCCGGAGGCAATTTAGACAGCAGATATCGAAAGAGACAACCCCACCAGGCGGAGCTTCAGCATCGAAGCCATCGAGACGACAGCTGTTCGTTTCAATGCTAGCATGTAATTTTGCTACCCAAGTGCTTATATGTACATTGATACAAATTGTATGCATTGATGATGGAAAAAGGCTGACGAGAGGGGGAATTGCAACAAAAGAGGGATGTATTTTTAGTGAAATCTGTTGTAACACAGAAGTTGGTTCACTTATGGATCTTGTAACCATCGAAAAACGTCGAGTCTTCATGGAATATTGAAATGTTGCTTGGTGAACCGTAAAGAGAATTTACCTGCGACACACAATCAAAGTTGCTTTTACGTGACTTTTTTTTGCGCATTTTGCACCCAAAGATTCAATATTTCACTGTCATCTTCCGGTCGATAACATTGGCGAAAATCAAATCAAGTAACGCAGTATTGACATAACTGTATAAAATAGATGAAGCTCACCTTGCATGCAGTCATGTAAGTGGTCACAGTCAGTGCTGTCAAATCTCACGGCCATCATGCGACAAAGAAAAATCAGGCCATCTCACTATCACGAGAAGAAACGAACTATCATTAGCTCTCTCGCCATTCTCAAACCATCATGCAGTCATTACATTTTTTTCCCGTTTCATTTTATTTCCTGCATTTCGGACCAGTCTTTTTGAAATTAGTCAAGTAGTAATATTTGATCGAAAGAGTTTTAGTTTTATTTGGAGTTTTGCGATTAAAATAACATTATTATCTATTAAGGTGCTTGTAATATCGCTGACCGAAAAACTGTCACGTGCTACCATGAGGAAAAAGTCGATGAGATTTTGAAGAAAATCTCCATCATCGTTTTCTCACCTGATGAGATTTTCTAACGTATTTCGGTAAAAATCGTAGAAAATTACATTTGGCAGCCCTGGTCACAGTAGTTGTCACATTTTCCGTTATAATCGGTTCTCTTTACTTCACATATCCGGAGAAATTTGCGAAATGGGCAAATCTGCTTTTGTAAACAAACATTTAAATCGACGATTTCTCACGAATAAAAGCTCAGTTTCTTAAACTAACACCGCAATTGGGTAAAAGAAAACTTCTTCTAGCCAACTGTGGTATACATTTTTCAAATTGAGCTTCTATTCGCCTCAAAACGTAGATTCAAATGTTTGTTTACAAAAGCAGATTCGCCCATTTCGCAAAGTTCTCCGGATATACGTAAAGCAAGCTATCAAAATACCCAATCAAAATAAAATGTCATATGGGTGTTTCTTTCGTCGACGTGCTTGATATTTTTTTTTGTATTTTAAACTTAAATGAACTGCTCGTGATTTGCCTTTGTGAATGCCAGGAATACATTTTGTTCGAGTAACAATTATTCTACAAATCAGATCGTTAAGTTTTGGAATATTATGAATAGAATAATGTTTACAAAATACATAATACAATACAATACAATACAATGGAAAATTTCACTCCTTGAAGAAAAGTTTTGTTTCTGAATTTGTTTCTTCATTGCATTATTGTTTCAAAATAGACGCATGGTGGCTTTGTCAAAAAATGTGTTGTTAGAAAATTATCATATCTTATAATATCCAACTTGGAATTTGTTCAGAAAATATGTAGGCAACTTAATTGCCAACATACAGTGAAAAATACACGAACCGGTTTTTAAGGGTAGTATTAATTTATAATTTTTTTTATTTTTGTAAATGAAAATTTAGACAAGCATACAAAAGATGACATTTGGTCACATTTCTGTTAATTTTCTTATTTCTTCGTTATATCGATTCGTAAAAAGGCGATGAAAAATGTCTGCTCTTTTTAAATGATAGTCAGGATGAATTTTCTAAAAGCAAAATATTCAATGTTCCTTAGAATGTAAAAGTATAGACACACACAAAGTTACATTCGAATTTGAGATGATGTTGCCAGCTCAGAAGACGAGTTGAGACGAAATTCTTCTTCAAGAACCATTTTGAAATTTCTGTCAAAATTCGTCAAAGTGTATAATCACACACTACCAAAATGTCATGTAAATTTCTGTCCCCTGAGACCGACACATGCAAGCGTCCTTTAGCACATAAAAAAAAATTGAAAGAGACGAGAAAATAAATTCAATTAAACACATATTTCGTCGAATTGCGTATGTGTCAGTTTCAGGACACATAATTTTACATGAAATCTTTCTTTACGTTCCCCGACTATTTACAAACATGAATTACGTCTCGTATAAAATTCATATTTTTTAAGTGTGCAGATGACTCAAACTACAATATAATATTTACAAAACTATACAAATTTGGTCTTTTCGCCGTGACTTCGTTTTATCATCATAATATTTGGTAAACAAGAGATTTCAGGAAATAATTTATTATTTTCTCCGAATGTTTTTGGTCATAGCTGGCACAGCAAGCAAACTCAAACACCATCGCCATTGGCTTTAAAAATGTATCTACAAAACTGGTCGATTCCGAACTAGCTGTTATTGTTGGGGAAAAAATACCTCAACAATTCAAAGTGATCGGTGAATCGATCCTGAATTCAACTCTAAATAAATCCCTACCATTTGTTCTGATCCATTAAAGCTTTTGCACTTAAATTAGCCCATCTGAGCATCGTCTAAATTTCGCTCCATCCCTCCCAGAAAAAAAATCGCTATCACGGTTATAAAGCAACAACAGAATCACACACGATAACAATTGATGCCAGGTTGGAGGTTGTTGGTTCAACCAGCTCGCACATCTGCCTCGAAAGCATAATGTTTTGCTACACCATTTATGTACGCACAACGGGCCATGCATTGGAACCTTCCGACCAAAATCGATAACTACAATAATTTTAAGCTTCGGTGGTTGACTCCGAGGTGTTTGTGCACTGCAACCATAGGAGGTGTTATTTGAAGACAACTTCTTGGCGGAGGACATCCAGGCCTTAGCCTGATTGGTAACGTGAAATTCAAATATAGTTACTGTTGGGTATTCACTTGACAGAATCGGAAGATTCGTTGCACAAACCAACTATCCTCAACTATCCTTATGTGCACACACTGACAACTCTCTCTTCTTTAGCTACCAGAATGAATGATCAAGATTTCATGAGTGAAGCCGAAGTATATTTTTCAAATAGTTCTATTTTCCACTCCCGAGCACAACTAACAGAAATGACGAAACATCACCACTCAGTTGTTGTTACTGTACAGCAGAAACTCAACTTCAAACAATAATTAGGATCCTCCACTTGCTACTGCTTAGCTCCGAATTGTCCGACATGATTTAGGTCAAACGCTGTGGTTGCTCTTTCTTCCTCCTTACAGTCATAATCAACGTGACTGCCTATATAAACATGTTCTTGTCGACAACCACTTCATACGAGTCGTCACGTGTTTTGAGAATGAGCGCATCGCCTTTGCCACCTCCTGCTGTTTCTTTCAAACTGTGTAAATCAGGCCACTGCCTAATTTTTCGAGAAATATAATTGTGGTATTTAAACAATTAATTATTTCACAGGAAACATCCAGCGGATTTTACTCTATTGTTATTATTTGCTCGATTCAAATCGGATTCCATTGTCAGCAGAAATACTCAGCACCCAGCGAAAACAGAAATCTGTACGATAGTGAATAGGAATACAGCGACTTTACTCATACTCGCTATCAGATGCCAATTTCTTTTAGCTGTGCAAACCACGACATCCTTATTACTGGCATGGTTTGGCTCCTGCTTTAATTTGGCCGCAAACGGGAGCTGAAATCATAAAATATGTCATTAGATTCAACATACCTGTACCGTTTCCGATCCGCCTATTAACTCACAGTTGGGCCAATGGCTATCTGGATAGTTGGCGTAGATTCCTCGCATGATGCACTCGGTCAACATGTACGCCAACGGGTGACATTTCATGTTATGTCCTTCGGCTTGCTTCACCATTTCCGGTATCATGGCGGAGCATTCCTTCAAAACTATAGTCACTTCCTTGATGGCCGGGTCCTGTATATTCTCGACAAGTTTCAGCAGTTCTCCTTCGTCCACGGTATCTCCTTTGATGACTCCGAGCTCAGCTGCATGGCACTCGAAGGTGCACTGGCTTTAAGAAAGTTTTGAATTGAAATAGTCATTTACATTGAGTTCATTTGGACCCACCGTAATCATATTCGGAACATCACCGGATAGTTCCTGCTCGTACTTTTCCTTACACGATTGGATGTTCTCCATTTCAAGTGGATTGGCGATGTCGCAGCATTTTTGGATTTCCTCAGACTAAATTGGAGTCTTGAAATATTAAATCAACTTGAATGCGACAAAAAATGAACACTCAAGTTCTTTTGAATGTCAACGCACTCCTCAGCCTGGACCGGGACCTGAAAAAAGGTTATTGGTAAGATCAGCATTTCATCCCATATTCCTGGGACAACTTGTTGTATTACAATAAGTTTCTTAGTTTGTATTCGTTTGGCTTTGAGAGCATATACGACCACACACAAAACTACAAGGGACAGCCGAATGAGGTTGTAAGCAAAGGTGACGTAGGACTATGTAGCAATCCCAAGTAACAATGTTAGTATTATTTTAGTCGTATAGCAATCCTTCCAGTTTTGTTGATAAAACTCAAAACTGTTTTGTCTACCAACAAAGTAGCCCATTCTATAGACGGTTGTGAAAGCAAGTCAATAAAACCTTATAAGACTAAGACCATACGAATTTTGAAAATGGTCTAGTGAAAGATGTTATGACCACTTGATAAGAACCCACCATCAGTGCAAGGATTACTTATGTCTGCAGGACTATCTTCAGTAGGTTGCTCCGAAAATATAGCCTACGTGATGGCTTGGTGTAGCAGGGCCAGTCGATCTCAATGAGGACCTTCTCATGACACGGGAGTGGCGACTCCACGAACCCTTGTCCAGTCAACAAATCCTTCAGCTGCCTTTGGCTACCACCCCCCAATCCCAGTTATATAGTTGTTTTAGGAACAGTAGAAATTTTTAGCATAAATGATTAAAGTCCCAACCGTTTGAAGATAAATGAAGCATCACTTAACCTTCTTAGACTCGATGCTCCCTACGAGCGTTTTTAAATAAATTTTTGTTCTGTACACCAAACAGGGCATTCTGTTCAACTATTCTCTCCGACTATTCATTTCACTTTTCCTTTGATATCTACTGAAGGCTATGTGGGTTCCCCGCGTCTTCTTAAGGTAGATACCAAATCCTCCCTATCATCAACGGTTGCATGGACGTGTCCAGGAGAGCGATCGAGGAGTGTCTTCGTGGAGATTATTGCGTGAAGAAACGTATCAGTTACTGGATTTGTTTCATGGTGGCATGCAATGCCTTCAACGAATTATACCTCATCGTAGCTCCATCCACGAGGTGTGCAAACGTCAATGCTAATGCTATTGCTTATGATTCTGCCACATAATTCAACCTGTCTCCTGTTCCCAATGCGGTACTGGATTGCTTGATGGCCACTGTGGGTACACTATTCGCACACTCTCTAACATCATAGATGTCACTTTCTGCAGCCCTTGCTTGTCCGTATACCGTACTCCCGGCCTACCCTGCAGTATGTGTTGATGGTACCTTCGTTGGCTAGATCTACATTTACGATTGCTAGGGCCTCTGTTAGACTGAGCGCCCTTGGGTTGGTTGGAGTTTGAGTTGAACGCCACCGGCGATGACAACTAGTCTTCAAACGGTAGTCTCTTCCGTGAGCTTGTCTAGCATCTTGTTCAATTGCTCTATCGTCCATCGTGGAGGTGCGTTACAACTAAAGATGAAGAGTTCCTTTATTTTTGGCGGTCACGAAGCGTTCTTCTGAACAATACACAGTTGCCGCTGTCAAAGCAATAACATCCTGGCTCTGCAACCCAGTATCCATCCCCGGATGGGATTTGATATGCCTCCGGAATAATAGCTACATCGCTCCTCGATTTCGACTCATACTGCCGCAGAAGTTGTTGTGCTGTGTCGCAGTGGTTCAGCTTTACTTCTGTTATCTCCATTGTGATATAATAGCCTGCGCTAATTTGTAGGCCGGACATCTTGGGACAGTCACTCGACTCTTGGGAACCTTGTTGGCACAGATCAAACATTCCGCTGGATGTATGCAGTTTTGCGGTTTATATCCATCATTTCCACACCTTTTGCCTAGTTTGCTCCTGTTCGATTCATTACAGTTTCTTGCAATGTTACCGAATTCTTTGCTTATTAAACACAGTTCCGGTCACTGAGCAACATTCAGTGGCACATTTGAATTTTTTTTTAATTTTTCTGGTCTTCGTGGTTTTCTTTACTATTTCCGTAGGAAGCCTAATCAAAGTATCTTACGTTCCCCAAGACCCCTTTCTCTCAACTCACACTGCTTCTTCTGGGCTAGCCTTTTGTTATCCTCCAATGCAATCTCATCCAAATCATTGCATTGGAACGTTGCTTTTTGCCACTAGGTTCTCATTTTCTTCGTGCCACCCATGGCTTTCTCGGTTAGTTCTTTGTAGGAAGAGCTGCTGGCTTTTGGATCCTTGGTCAGCTAAGGGATTATCTCATCGTTTCGGGGGTGTCTATTATTTCGCAAATCAGCACCTAGCTCCTTTAGTTTCGACTTCATACGCTTGGTGCGCAAGATCATTTCATACGAGTTCGGTTGTCTCACGACGGAATTCGGTTGTCTTCTTCTGTGCCTTTCTCGGTGCCATCTTCGTTTATCGGAGATGCACTACGGACAGGGACGTCCTTTTGTTTCTTGAACCCCTTAGTCTTTCATCTCCTGGCGAAAGTATTGGCCTCTTTGGCGTGAAGTAGGGCGTGCTAACCGCCTCACTGATCACCTTCACAGCTACATTGGTGATCGCCTCATTCGATGCCGTTATCGATGCCAGAGCAGCTTTGACAGCCGACAATTCATTTGCAGCTGTCTGAGCTCGCTGCGACGAGCTCTTTCATTCCTTGACGGCCAATCCTTTGGCTCCTTGCATCTTGAGCACATTTCTTTGCACGTTATTTCCCTTATCGACGAAATCGTGCAGGATACACGTTATGCTGCTGCTACTGCTCCCTTTGCAGCTCCTTGAGACGTACTGCCGCTGGTGTTTGCTGTGGGTATCTAGTTTGACACCGATGATCTCATCATCTATCAGCCTCTAGCGAAGACGTTTGCTCTTCCCTTATCGGATTACCGTCGCCCGTCATATTTTTCGTATTTTTTCTGTGTAATTTTTGTTTTTATCCTCATTGTTCTCCATGTAACTAGTCACCTGTCGTGATTCTATGACAATCTATGCGGGCAGTGAGGTCGATACAAGGATGAGCCAGCTCGGTGTTAGTCAGGAATATTTCACCTGAGACTGCAATCCATCATAAAGGTGACAAGTTTCGAACGTACCCGAAGGGTTGCCATGTTTTTAATTGAACGGAGGCAGCTATCAGCCAACTTGCCATTACGGTGTCCTCCTTGCCTTCTCAGGGTACAATTAAGCTAATAGCGTGGCAACCAGCACTTTAATACAAACTCGATTCTTTGAACCGCGCCATGTCCGTTGATCCACGCCGTGACCAGTATGCCGCAATTAGGGTTTTACTGGTGTCAATCCTTATATGCCGGGTGACACTCCTGAGGGTGCTGGGCTGAAGTGCTCAAAGCGGCATTATCTCGCTTATCAGAGCTGTTTTCGAATATTGTGGCATTTTCTAGAAATTAGGCCTACTGCCTAATTCCTCCACTTTCTAGCCAAGCACGTCCGTGTATGTATGTGTGGGTGTGTGTGTGTGTGTGTGTTTCTTTAAAATGTTAAGAAAGCTTCAACAGCCCGGCCATTAGTGTTGTATTGTTGGCACGGTGTGGGACTCACACAAGCGGTAATGGGACTCCTTTCGTGCCCAACCACTAATAACAATCCTTATACTTTCCTAATGTTCTCCCCCGGGACCACGGTGGAGTGACTACTTCGAAGGCGGATGTGCTCATGCACTTATCATCTGATCATACCTTTAACCGGCATGCTCCCATGCACCCTTTTGTTAGAGGCCGTTACGTGAACCAATCGAGATGTGTACCGATGTGAAGCATCCGACCGCTATGAAGTGCTCTCCTTCACAGTCAGCATCGTGGGACATTTTCTCCTGATCTATGGATCGCGATGTCGTCCACTCTATTCAGCTAGTCCTCGATGCTGGATCTAACCTACTCCGACGGAGAGTTCCCTTGCGACGGAAGGATTCCCGAAACCACTACGCGTTAATATAAGCCAGTCGGCTCCCAACTTCATCGTGTTATACTCAGACTCTCGAGTTGTGCTCATGAACTTCCACCAGTCTCATCGGGACTGGCGCTGCTGAACCGCTGTTCTGCTCTCAACCTACGCTGTAGCTTCGACAGTATTTGAGTGACGGCTCTGCTGACCGCATTCCATGTGGCTGCCTCAAATCTAGTGTTTTCTCCACATTACTACATTCTGGACAGTGGGGTGTCAGTTCATTCATGTCGTCAGACTCGGAATAAGCCTGTGCGTCCATCTACCGTTCGCCACTGTGTTTCACTCCTTCTGCCACTTGGCCATCGACTCCGCGCTAAAGTCTACCGTATTGCTGTGGTTTCTCTTAGCCTGTAGCATTTGCTGTCCATAAGTAGGATTATGCCAATTGACATCATTCCGGCGATAACGAATACTGCCTTCGATGATGGTTTGCTACGCCCTTGCGACCCGCATAGCCATAAGCTTAAGAGTACTGTTCAGCTTCGCTTGATTCCGCTTGGTTATCAGCGCAGCAACCCGGACTCGGCCATCATATATCTGAATCGATCAGGAAACACTAGACAGGAGACGCCTCTTACTACTGCTTGAAACATAGTTATTCGGTAACAGTCTAGCTACCGTGTGTGTCTATGAAAAAATGTATGATTTTTAACAATCAATGCATCGATTTGCAGAAAACACACGCCAAATGGATTGTTTAGTGGTCTCATTAAACGCTATTGAAAGTTTTTGGAAACAATCCATCGGTTCCAGATACATCTCAAAAACGCATTTATGTATTATTGGCCTTAATACCGTTAAACCCATGCTGCTTGGGTAATTTATGTCTTATGGATAGTCAACTTTGTAGTTCAGCGAACTTTGATCGATCTTTGCGTCCTTCGGAGTCCAAAGAAGGCACGATTGCCAGCCATAATGCGATTTTGATACACAAATTCGTCTACCATCTCGATTTCATCAACGTCGATCTGAGCTCGTGGTGGGAGGCCAATATTGTCTTTTCGTGAGCCTCTTCTGATGTACGTTTCCGCCATTGCACAGTGGGAAAAAAGTGCCCGAAACGCTAAAGAATTCTATATCTCAGCTCGGAGTGGAACGATTTCCGTAAATGCCACCTTAACTTGAAGAAAAATTTCCAAGAAATCGAATGGGCGAGGTTTCATTGGCCGCACGGAACTGCTTGGGGAGCAAATGAGCTCATTTTACCCTGGTTTCCCTAATATTTCCTTGTTGTTCAGAAAATTTCTTTGCTCGGTGTGACTCAAGATCAACAAAATGATGCTAGTCCTATGTAAAATTCTCAAGAGAATCAATTCAAGTAGGTTTCGGTCACCGCACGGCTCTGTGAATGAAGATATGGCTGATTTAACCCTGATTCCCTAAATATTGTTGTGTTTTTCTGAAATTTCTTTGCTCGATGTGATTGAAGAACAACAAAATATGGCTAGTCCCATGTGAAATTTTCCGGAAAATCGACTAGAGTTAGTTTTGTTCACCGCACGGCTCTGTGAATGAAGATATGGGTGATTTTAACCTGATTCCCCTTATATTTTCATGTTTTTCACAATTTTCTTTGCTCGGTGTGACTCAAGATCAATAAAATAATGCTAGTTCTAATAAATTTGCTGGGGAGTCGATTGAAATTGGTTTCATTTATCGTACGCACGGCTCTGTGAACGTAGATATGGCTGATTTTACCCTGATTCCCCTAATAGTTTTGTGTTTATCATAAATTTCTATGGTCGGAGTTACTCAAGATCAACAAATTAAGGCTAATCCTTCGTAAAATTTACTGAGAAATCGATTGGAATTGGTTTCGTTTACCGCACTGCTCTATGAACGATGAAATGGTCGATTTTATCCCGATTCCCCTAATATTTTTGTGCTATTCAGGGATTGTTCGGTTTGACTCAAGATAAAAAAAATCTAGTTCTATGTAAAATTGCCTGAACAATCGATTGGAGTTGGTTTCATTAACCGCACGGCTCTTTGAATGAACCCTAATTTCCCTAGTATTTTTGTGTGATTCAGAAATTTATTTGTTCGGTGTGTTTCTCCAGCAACAAAATAAGGCTAGTCCTTCATCAAATTTTCTGGTCAATCGATTGGAGTTGGTTTCATTCACCGCACGGCTATGTGAATGAAGATATAGCTAATTTTACCCTGATTCCCCTAACATTTTCGTTTTTTTTCAGAAATTTTTTGTTCGGTGTTTTTCTAAAGCAACAAAATAAGGTTAGTCCCATGTAAATTTCCTGGAGACTTGATTGGAGTTAGTTTCACCACTCTGTGAATGAAGATATGACACATTTTACCCTGATTCCCTATTTTTTTGTAATTCAGAAATTTCTTTGGTCGGTATAACTCAAGATCAATGAAGTAAGGCTAGTCCTATGTAATTTTTTTTTTGGAAAATCGATTGGAGTTGATTTCGTTCACCGCACAGTCTTGTGAACGAAGATATGGCTAATTTTACCCTGATTCTCCTAATATTGTTATGTAATTCAGAAATTGCTTTGCTCTGTGTGACTCAAGATCAACAAAACTATGCTAGTCCTATGTAAAATTTTCTGGAAAATCGATTGTTGTTGGTTTTGTTCACCGCACATAGCCGATTTTAGGGAAAATTTTACGTAAGACAAATAAATTTCTAAATTACACAAAATTTTTAAGGAAGTGAGGAAAATCAGCCATATCTCCATTCACATAGCCAATCAAATTTTCAGGCAATTTTACATAGAACTAGCCTTATTTTGTTGTTCTTGTGTCACACCGAACAAAGCAATCTCTGAATAACACAAAAATATTAGGGGAATCGGGGTAAAATCGACTATATCTTCGTTCACAGAGCTGCGCGGTGAACGAAACTAATTCCAATCGATTTCCCAGCAAATTTTACAAAGGACTAGCTTTAATTTGTTGATCTTGAGTAACTCCGACCAAAGAAATTTATGATAATCGCAAAACTATTAGGGGAATCAGGATTAAATCAGACATATCTACGTTCACAGAGCCATGCGGTAAATGAAACCAATTTCAATCGATTTCCCAGAAAATTTTACAAAGAACTAGGATTATTTTGTTGATCTTGAGTCACACTGAGCAAAGAAAATTGTGAAAAATATGAAAATATTAGGGGAATCAGGGTGAAATCAGCCATATCTTCATTCACAGAGCCGTGCGGTGAACAAAACTAACTCTAGTCGATTTTTCAGAAAATTTCACATGGGACTAGCCATATTTTGTTGTTCTTTAATCACATCGAGCAACGAAACTTCTTAAAAACACAACAATATTAGGGGAATCAGGGTAAAATCAGCCATATCTTCATTCACAGAGCCGTGCGGTGACCGAAACTTACTTCAACCGATTCTTCTGAGAATTTTACATAGGTCTAGCATCATTTTGTTGATCTTGAGTCACACCGAGCAAACAAATTACTGAAGAACACAAACATATTAGGGGAATCGGGGTAAAATCAACCATATCTTCGTTAACAGAGCCGTGTGATGAACGAAGACAATTCCAATCGATTCCTCAGCAAATTTTACAAAGGACTAGCCTTAATTGGTTGATCTTGAGTAACTCCGACAAAATAAATTTATGATAAACACAAAACTATTAGGGGAATCAGGGTTAAATCAGCCATATCTTCATTCACAGAGCCGTGCGGTGAACGAATACTACTTGAATCGATTATCCTGGAAATTTTACATAGGACTAGCATCATTTTGTTGATCTTGAGTCTCACCGAGCAATGAAATTTCTGAACAACAAGGAAATATTACGGGAAACAGGGTAAAATGAGCTCCTTTGCTCCCCAAGCAGTTTTGTGCGGCCAATGCGACCACGTCCATTCGATTTCTTGGAAATTTTTCTTCAAGTAATGGTAACATTTACAGAAATCGTTCCACACCGATCTGAGATATAGAATTCTTTCGCGTTTCGGGCATTTTTTTCCCACTGTGCATTGTCCTAAAGTTACGTGCTACGATATCGACGTCGTTGGCCAAGAAGTTGGACAAACTTCTTGAAGATCGTTCCACTCGTGTCCATCCCCGCTTTACGAACCATACCATCTAATGCAATGTTAAATAGCAAACACGACGTTGCATCCACAAAAAGACTCAATTTAGTGCTTATTATTACATCCATTACATTACATTACATTACATCCATATCCCTCAAAAGTTTCTGACTTTATAAAATGAGTTGCGTAATTTTTCGTCATTCATCGAAGTATGAACGACTTATTAAACTTATTTCAACAAGTGTATAACTAGTTAAATATTGCTCGAATACTTTATGAGTTATAATAAAAAATTTAATCGATCGTTACATATGAGGCTGAGTCGAGGGACACACACTATAAGTAAATATCTCAACGATAGATTTTATTTTTCACGCTATTGGCAAAAGTGTCCTAAGCGCCTAACATAACAGAGAGAGCAGTTCGTTCTCAAATATGTCTATACTGATTGGTGAAAAAACAATTTTTCAACAAAGCTGCAGAATTTAAGAAGCTTGAATACTCTGTAGAACATAATTTCTTTACAACTCCTATATTATAAGATATAAGTTCTTTAGATCATACTCCTATATTTCAAGATATATATAAAACAAAAGTGTATAATCGGGTTTCCTGAATTTTTTTTTTAATTATAAATTTAGACTTACAAGTTCATTGTAACAGAAGATATGTTCGTTACAGTATTTTGAATAACATAACGAATATATATTATAAGATTTTCCATTTTTCCCCAAAACAGTATCTTTTTTACTCAAAAAGCAAGCAATAATATAAATGCACAAAACGTACTCTCAAAATAAAAGAGTTTGATAAAAGGATTTTCTACAAAGCTTTATTAGCATTTTATTTTCCCAACTCCCAAAGTGGAGTATGACCTGTGTCATTTGTAATATTTGGCAGTAAATATACTTTTTCAAATAACTTAAGCTTGCACTACATTTTTTGGGTAGTTTACTCATTCTACCTATTTTAAGTCATGCACAATGTGATGTATAACAAATAATTCATACGAATTTCAGAGCCTGAAGTGAAATTCAGAGTTGAAGAACTATCAAATGTCAATTCTGAAATCACGCAACACTGTATAAAACACCAAACCTCATGATCTGCTGGAGTTGAAAATATCAAATTCTGTCGCAAAATACTGCCTTTTCACCCAAAGTGCCATCCTGCAATCACACCGCAACTCTCAGCTCGACAGAGCAGCAGCTGCTCTTGTTCTCTGACTACCCTACTTTCCAATAGTTGAAAGCATTCTTCCCAGTGACGGCATGGGTTGCTTTGCTTTTTCGCCTTACTGGCTTTTCTCTTCCCCGGTACGAGGGCTGAACCCCTGATTTCCTTTGCCGTACGACTGTTACAAGCCTCGCGCGCACATAATTTAAGTATCCCTTTAATGAAAAAGGAACGGTTGACATGTGTGTTAGTCATAAATCGAGGCACCTCCCTGTTTTCAGCTTTGATTTGGTTATTGTTGTGCATTCAGATTCGAGCCGATCCGGAAGTTTAATAATGTTGAGAAATGCTTTGAATGTATTAGGATCGAAACATTTCCAGCCGAACGTGGCAAAAACTGCTATCTGTTTTATTGGTTTCAGCTGGTAATGCTTCAATTACCAATTATACATTTCTAGAAATCTGATGGTTTATTCGTAGTTATCTAAAAAGATCGTATGATAAAACTAACTTCAATTGCTGTCCAACTAACCACGGTATTCTCATTTTCTCCCCAGGTTATTGCCGATTTTGGATCAAATGCTATTTGAATAACCTCGTCGAATCCATATTATAAAAGGTAAGACAATTTAACCACCTTGACACCAGCTCTGCGACAATAAACTCGAAAAATAAGCATGTAACTTTTCTTTTCGCCAAAACGGCAGTCGATTCTGACTTTCTACTGCGCTTCCCAGCAGTGCCGTACATTACCGTTGTCGGCAGGGACTGATTCTATCTGTGGATGTTTTCTCGTACGATTCCCATGCATGATGGTGGCATTTGCTCCAAGCGGACGATGAGATGGTGATTGTTTGAATTCTTAAATCAACTGGCATATCCACTTTCACGCGTTCGGTGTGTCCTTATGTGTTCTCAGCATCATCTATCCTCTCTATCGGATGATAGTCTGCTTTTCTTCTTCTGCGTGTGATACTGTTCTCTCATACTGCGTCTGTAGCATTTGCATGTGGGGAGATTTGAAATTATCTGATAAACTTCCAGAAAGCAATCAGAATAGAGACGCACTTATACACCGTGCCATCTCATTTAAAACCTTCATTAGACCCTGAACTACGCACTGAACACGAGCTGATAGCACTTCTATTTTAGTTTATAATTGAATCGACCGAACTACTCTCAAATCTCGAATCCCAAATCTCGAATCATCCTCCTTCAATTGGAGACGATTTGATTCACATAAAAGGCAATTTGGCCTACGCTGTTTTCAGGTCGTTTGAACAACATTGTGAAAACTGCCTAACGGTTTCCGTTTCAGCCGAAGCGGGGCGTAAATTTGTTTGATGTTGAGAATTTGGCATATCAGTGAAACTCGTGAATGTTGTGGATGCCATGAAACAATTTACAGGCTTGGAAGTTTATAGCTGATCGTTAGGGAATTTTTGGAAGTTTGTTTGTTTGTTTGTTTGTTTGTTTGTTTGTTTGTTTTAGGATACCTGTGTTCTGGGACTGCTGACTGAGAAAGTTTGTGGGATCCTGGAATATGGGGTTTCACTATTGTTCGTTTGTTTTGCCGGTTGACTTGAATGTTCGAAACAAATGGGAAATAAATTGAATTCTAATTGGTGTGAGTTTGGATTTTAGGGATCCAATGACACTTTTGAAAAGGCATAAGGCCATGGCAGAAAACATTCCGAGAATGTTTCAAAAATAGTGGCTAAGTAGATGATGGTATGATGGCTCAACAATATAAGTAAGAATAATTTTTGCTAAGCTTCGATCGGTTCTAGACTATAATACGAACGATTCACAAAAATAGAAAATTTCCATACAAAAATCCATAATTCCCAGTATGTAAATAGGGGTGGTAGCAAAAGGCAAGCTGAAGGAACAATTAAATTTCTTATACCTTTACGGAAACTTTACATAATGAAATGATTTTAGGGCAATAAACGAAAATTGCATTAGAACTTTGAGCAATGTCCGTTCAAAAACAATTGAGACTGTACTCGAAAAAAATGCGACACCCCAAAATGTCACTAAACATTCATTTTTAGTCGGATTTTCTCCAAACTTTTAGATAATAAGCAACAATATTATGGTTCGGTTTTTATGTTATTGTTATGGATCTCTACTCCATGACCGATTGCTCCAACTTAGCTCTTAACACCACTCATAAGGTTTTGGGCAATAGAGGAATCCAACTTGAAAAAAGAAGAAGACACCGAGTGGTGATAAATTTGACAGCTCCCATTTTAAAGCATAGGACGAAAATGTTAAAATGCTTCTAGAAAATTCATGTAAGAAATATCCAAAACTGCACAATAGGGGCATTATTTTAATTTTATTTTTATTTTTCTGAATATGTCTTTATTGAGTAGTTTTGGATTTTTCTTACATCATACAACAAACCGCTTTTAATTAGAATCTCATTTGAATTTTCTAGAAGCATTTTAAAAGTTTCGTCCTATACTTTAACATAGGAGCTGTCAGATTTATCACCACTCGGTGTCTTCTTCTTTTTTCAACCTGGATTCGTCCATAGTGGAGCCTTCTTTTGATAGCTCACAATTACATCGAAGCCAGCTCGTTCTAAAATACGGTGTTTTACGAAGCTTGGCCTTCATGGTGGCTAAAAACTTCTTAATCGCACGAAGTTCTGGCGAGTTCTCAAGGTTGAAGTCTTTTGGTACAAAAGCAAAATTGTTAACTCTGTACCAGTTTAACCTTCCTCGGGTATTAAAAAAAACTGACTCATAAGACATTACGTCAGCATTAACCCGGATTTCAACCCTTTCTAGAATTATGAAATTTAAACCTAGACACAATGTTTACATCTCATGTGAAAGGTTATAGTTTCAAAAACGCATGGTGGTGGAAAACCTGGTTTCAGTAACATTGCCCACCGGCAATTTGCTACAGAGGGAAGGAGGTTTTTTTTTTTTGATGTGTAAACAGAATTGCGTACAAATTATTCCAGACTAAGGAGTGTATCGAATATAAGCTATCCACATACATTTGCGTTGTACGCATGTATTTGTGATAGTTTTTTATGCTCTGAACACTGCATGCTGTGCGTTTGACTGTCAGTTTCTTTTGTTTACTTTTACTTGTTTGTGCGGTTCAAATTCTGCGTTTTCAAAATGTCGCGTATTGAAAAGGAAGTGAAAATTAAGGTTCTGGACACATGGCTAAGTGAGAAGGGTATTACTATGCGAAAATTGGCGAAGCGGTTTGGAATTCATCATGCGAGTGTTAAAACCATCATTTATAAGTTTGGGGAACACTATTCTTTGGATGAGCTACCAGGAAGAGGCAGAAAACCCGGTTCTTCCAACCCGAAACTGGAGCAGAAAGTGGTATCTCTAATCATGAAGAACAAATCAATGTCAATACGTGATTTGGCCAAAAAAGCAGGAACGAGTGTCGGAATAATCCAGCGTATCAAGAGGCGAAACCACCTGAAGACCTACAAGAAGCAGAAAATCTCGAAACAAAGTGCAGAACAGAAGAAGCGAGCAGCAACAAGGGCCCGGAAATTGTATTCGCGTCTTTTGCAGCGTCCGGATGCATGCGTTTTGATGGACGATGAGACCTATGTAAAGGAGGACTCAAAAACCCTTCCAGGTCCACAATACTTTACTGCCGTCGTTGGGGAGGATGTGAGCGATGCGGACAGGTAGATTCAAGTGGAGAAATTCGGTCGAAAGGTACTGGTATGGCAAGCAATATGTTCCTGTGGTTTGAAGTCAACCATTTTTTACACTACCGGAACTATAAATGCGGAAATCTATCGATCTGAGTGTCTCCAGAAGAGATTGTTGCCTTTATATAAGAAGCATAGTACACCTCCACTGTTTTGGTCGGATTTAGCGTCAGCTCACTATGCCAAAACCACTCTCAATTGGCTTGCGGAAAAGGGTATAGATTTCGTTGAGAAAAATATCAATCCACCAAATTGCCCTCAGCTTCGACCCATCGAACGTTACTGGGCAATCGTGACGAGGGTCTTCAAGAAGACTGGTAAGGCAGCTGGGAACATGCAGGAGTTCAAAAAAATTTGGGCTCAAGCGTCCAAAAAATGCGATGCAACACTTGTCCGGAACTTGATGAAGAGCATTCGATCCAAAGTTCGAAAATTCGTGAAGGAATACCTCAAATTTCATACGGTCTTCATTATGTTCAAGTGTAACCTCGTACAATAAAGGATCAATTTTTTATATGAATAAAATATCGGTTTTCAACACAATTTGAAAGAAAGTTTTTGGATAGCTTATTTTCGATACACTCCTTAGTAGTAGAAAGTTGCCGTATTCAACAAAGTTTCTCAATTTGTCATTTGTCGTCTTTATCATATTAGTTCCAGATCATGCCGAAGAGATGGCGCTGCAGTCTATCTTTTCCAAATGAAGCTCTAGAGAGTTAGAAAATGAGAAGAATGATTAGTAATTTCCATTTAATTCCAACTACCTATATTGCTTATCTTGACAGATACGCGTATTTCGTTTACAATGTGCAGACTTCTTCAGTGTCGTGTACTAATACTAATACACGACACTGAAGAAGTCTGCACATTGTAGACGAAATACGCGTATCTGTCAAGATAAGCAATAAAGGTAGTTGGAATTAAACGGAAATTACTAATCATTTTCTCATTTTCCTGTTACAGGTATTCCACTAAACAGCTCACACTCTCCAGGATTCTAGAGAGTTGTCGTCTTCGGCAAAGTTTCTCAGTATGTCATTTGTTGTGAGATTATCACATTAGTTCCATATTTTGCCGCAGAGATGGCAGGTTGGCAAAGATAGGCTGCAGCGACATCTCTGTGGTACGATCTGGAACTAATGTGATATTTCTAATGTCTTCATTTTACATTCTCAACCACTTTGCTCAAGACGGCAACTCTCTAGAGCCTCATTTGGCAGAGATAGATTGCATCGCCATCTTTGCGGCATAATTTGGTACTAATCTGATAATGTCTAGTGACTAAATTTTACAGTCTCAATTCTACAAATTCTACAAAGAGTTGAAATATGGGTCAAAATTGACCCTGATGTCTTATGTGTCCTTTTTTGAACAACCACCTTAAACTGATTTAAAAAAAATATATTAGGTGCGCAACTAAGTTCCCGCTGTTTAGAAATAGATGGCGCCAGTAGTAAGTGCTGGTCGAATGTTGTACATCTCAAGCGCCATAAACCATGCTCAGACATATGGTAAACAAACCGCTTTGCCAAATCAGTGATTTTGGTTGTTTGAAGATGTCTGATTTCGTGACAAATAATCGTCATTTGCGGGAAGTGTTGATTTTCTTCTTTCATTCGAAGAAAACGGCGGCTGAAGCACATCGAGAGCTCCAAAAAGTTTACGGTGATGCTGCTCTGAGTGAAACAATGTGTCGTGATTGGTTTCGTCGCTTCAAAAACGGTGATTTCAGTGTTGATGATCGTCCGCGTGAAGGAAGGCCAAAAACCTTCGAAGACTCTGAATTGGAGGCATTGCTCGATGAGGATCCGTGTCAAACGCAAGAAGAGCTTGGTTCAGGATTAGGAGTTTCCCGCCAAGCCGTTTCTAAGCGATTGCATGCGTTGGGAATGATTCAAAAGCAAGGAACTTGGGTTCCTCACGATTTGAAGCCAAGAGATGTTGAGCGTCGTTTTTTCGTCTGTGAACAACTGCTCCAGTGGCAAAAAAGGAAGAGTTTTCTACATCGCATTGTGACGAAAAATGGATTCATTACAGTAACCCAAAACGGAAACATTCATGGGGACTGCCCGGGCATGCTTCAACATCGTCGCCTAGGCCGAATATTCACGCTGCGAAGGTTATGCTGTGTATTTGGTGGGACCAAGTTGGTGTTATTTATTATGAGCTGTTGAAACCAAACGAAACCATTACCGGGGAACGGTATCGAACTCAATTGATGCGATTGAGCCGAGCACTGTACGAAAAATGGCCACAATACGAGCAGAGACACGAAAAAGTGATTCTTCAGCATGACAACGCTCGACCTCACGTTGCGAAACCCGTGAAAACCTACTTGGAAACGCTCAAATGGGAAGTCCTACCCCAGCCGCCATCTTCTCCTGATATTGCACCGTCCGATTATTACTTGTTCCGTTCGATGGCACATGGTCTCACTGGTCAGCAATTCCATTCATATGATGACATCTCAAATCAGCTTGATTCTTGGATAGCATCAAAAGACGAATAGTTCTATCGAAATGATATTCACGTTCTACCAGAAAGATGAGAAAAAGTCATAGCTAGTAATGGGCAATACTTTGAATAATTCGTTTGTAACCTTTGTTTTCAAAATAAAGTTCCTTTTTCACCAAAAAAAAACTGCGCACCTAATATGTTACTCCCAAGCATGATATTTTGGTACCGGGCTACAATGCTCATGCTCTAACGTGTATGAGAAAACGAACTTCCTCCCGAATATCACTGTTGCACTATTTTCTAAGAAGTAACAAATTTAGTCTACAATATTTTAATATAATATTTCACCCTATTTCTCACTTCAGATTGTGATACAATTTCGTATAACTAATCCTCTTTTTTGACGTAGGACTACGTCTTTGTTTTTGATACTGTGGTACACATTCAAATTGCGAAAATTTGGAGCGTCACTAAAAACGGTACGATTTTGAACGTTAATTACTGAGTAATTTCACGATCGATTTCCAAAATATTTGCAGCATTAGGTTAAGACATTTTCTACGCTCTGATTCCAATATTTAAATTTATTTATTTTCAACAAGCAACTTATAAAATTAACGCAAATATGAGGTGATGTCTTATAATGTCAATTTTTCGGAGTAAATTTACCAAAAACACAGTACTTTTCTAGCACAGACTTCATATTTAAGAAAGGAACGTCTCCTAGGCAGCCACGAATGTTATATAAGGTTTACACCTTCACATTTATTTTAGTTTTTCGGCAGTCGTGGAGCTGTGCAGTGGCTGTAAGATCGAAGTTGGCGGCAGCAAGCACCCTAGAGGGTGCACTGGTGAGCAGTCGTTACCCAGAGAGGCGTTGGTGCAGTTGGCTGTTGGTGCCGATGCTCCCGTCAATCTTGCTGCGAGAAACATGGCTGCTGAAGCCTACGAGTTGGCGGGAAAAAGCCGGTTGTGACAACTGCTGATGGCCACCCGCAACGAAGAGGAGATAAACCAAGAAAGAAAGTCCAAATTCAATCGCGAACTGTTTCTCCCCCGTCAACTAAATCCGTTCTTTTCAGGACGACCAAATCAATTTGCCAACTGAAGAGTTCGTTTGGATAAATTTTGCTCATGTGCTATTTGAAATTTCCATTACCCGACTGAACATGGCATTGCTTTAAACGCCGTGTCCCGGAGTAAATGGCAAAGTGCGTTGAACAACCAACGAACCAACAAATCTACGCTTTAAAGATAGTGGCCCTCTCAACCCAAAAAAAAAAACCCGGCCCCTTTCCCTCAAAAAACCCCCAAAAATTTTTTTAAAAAGTAAAAAAAAAAATTTTTTTCCCCCTTTTCAACACAACTAAAAAAAAAAAACAGACGAAAAAAATAGGAGAAAAAAAATACTGCAGTATCCCCCCGCCCCTTCCCCCCACACCCCCTGGGTTCTTTTTTTTTTTTTTTTTTTTAAATTTGGCCCTTGCCCCCCTTTCCCCTATTTTCCCGGGGTATCCCCCTTTTTTTTTGACACCCCTTTAGGACCCCCCGTTACCCTTTAGGCTTTTTCCCTTCACCGATTATGCAAGATACCCAAATGCTTCTTAGAATAAACTCAACTACCACATTGGGATTTTTCATCCAAATTTCAGAAGGACTAAGAATGGCTTTGTTGGAGTATTGTCTGCTACGTACAAACAATTCGGGGCAGTCACATAAGGAGTGTATCGAAAATAAGCTATCCACATCTTTCTTTCAAATTATGTTGAAAACCGATATTTTATTCATACAAAAAAATGATCCTTTATTGGACGAGGTTAAACTTGAACATTATGAAGACCGGATGAAATTTAAGTTATTCCTTCACGAATTTTCGAACTTTGGATCGAATGCTCTTCATCAAGTTCCGGCAAGTGTTGCATCGCATTTTTTGGACGCTTGAGCCCAAATTTTTTTGAACTCCTGCATGGTCCCAGCTGCCTTACCAGTCTTCTTGAAGACCCTCTTCACGATTGCCCAGTACCGTTCGATGGGTCGAAGCTGAGGGCAATTTGGTGGATTGATATTTTTCTCAACGAAATCTATACCCTTTTCCGCAAGCCAATTGAGAGTGGTTTTTGCATAGTGAGCTGACGCTAAATCCGGCCAAAATAGTGGAGGTGTACTATGCTTCTTATATAAAGGCAACAATCTCTTCTGGAGACACTCAGATCGATAGATTTCCGCATTTATAGTTCCGGTAGTGTAAAAAATGGTTGACTTCAAACCACAGGAACATATTGCTTGCCATACCAGTACCTTTCGACCGAATTTCTCCACTTGAATCGACCTGTCCGCATCGCTCACATCCTCCTCAACGACGGCAGTAAGGTATTGTGGGCCTGGAAGGGTTTTTGAGTCCTCCTTTACATAGGTCTCATCGTCCATCAAAACGCATGCATCCGGACGCTGCAAAAGACGCGAATACAATTTCCGGGCCCTTGTTGCTGCTCGCTTCTTCTGTTCTGCACTTTGTTTCGAGATTTTCTGCTTCTTGTAGGTTTTCAGGTGGTTTCGCCTCTTGATACGCTGGATCATTCCGACACTCGTTCCTACTTTTTTGGCCAAATCTCGTATTGACATTGATTCGTTCTTCATGATTAGAGATACCACTTTCTGCTCCAGTTTCGGGTTGGAAGAACCGGGTTTTCTGCCTCTTCCTGGTAGCTCATCCAAAGAATAGTGTTCCCCAAACTTATTAATGATGGTTTTAACACTCGCATGATTTTTTTTTCTCAATTCATTTATTTGTACAGGCTCAATCGATTTAACTTTACAGAGCCAAGCTTTCATATTTATATACATCAATTATCTTAAACCTAACGTTAAGGGGATAGGACCGATTACTCGCGGCCGTCTCGAGGTTAATAGGAATAACAACTGAAAGGATGGGAAGGTGGGCTGGAATTTGAAGTGTGGTTTATATAACAATTTTTTTTTTCAATTTTCTTAAAAACTTAAAACTATACAACTTTTGGCTTCTTTTGAATTGAACATTTTTGAGTAAGAAAAAAAAACACAAACACAGATAAAAAATAGATAAAAAAAAAAACTTAAAGTAAACATACAGGTTAAACTAACTACAATCTAAGGCTAATGTTAGTCAAAAACACATAAATGAGTTTCATAAACTCCAGGTCACGTACAGCCAAAATATCTCGAACTGGTACATTGGGTTGTCTACCTTGAGCCCGAAGGGAATCATAAAGCTCAGATCTGACTGCACGATGCTCAGCACATGCCCAAATAATGTGATCTGCGTCCTGATAGCCTTGTCCACATTCACAGAGATTGCTGTCACTCAGCCCAACACGGTATAAATGAGCGTTCAAAGAATAATGATTGGACATGAGGCGAGACATGACACGAATGAAGTCTCGACCCACATCCATCCCCCTAAACCAAGATTTCTTCGACACCTTTGGGATGATAGAATGTTGCCATCGCCCCAAATCTCCTTTACTCCATTTATACTGCCAGCTAACGAGTGACTGTTGACGAAAAATAACAAAAAATTCGTTGAAGGCGATTTGTCGATCATAAATATCGCCTTCCATAGCGCCCACCTTTGCAAGCGAGTCCGCTTTCTCATTGCCCAGAATTGAACAATGAGATGGGACCCATACAAAGGTGATGATAAAATAACGCGAAGATAAAGCACTTAGAAGCTCCTGTATTTTCATGAGAAAATACGAGGAGTGCTTTACCGGCCTCAAGGAGCGAATAGCCTCTATAGAACTGAGACTATCCGTGAAAATGAAATACTGATCCGGTGTAAGTGAGGCAACAATTTCTAGCGTAAAGTGTATTGCCGCTAATTCAGCGACATATACGGAACAAGGAGCTTGAAGTTTACGATTGGCGCTATAAATTTCATTAAATATACCAAAGCCTGCTGACTCCTCTATCAATGATCCGTCAGTGAAGAACGTTTTAGTGGAATCAACTTGGCCAAACTTTGCAGCAAAAATCACAGGGGCAATCATAGGACGATGATGCTCTGGAATTCCACGAAGCTCTTGCTTCATGGATAAATCAAAATGAACCAAACTGCCGAAGTTGGAGGAGCAAACACGATTGGGAATATTCGGCGAAGGGCTGACATCCTGTGTTATGTACAAATGGTACAAAGTCATGAAGCGGGTTTGAGGATTCAACTCAAGGAGCTTCTCAAAGTTTTCGATTACCTGAGGGTTCATGACTTCACACCTGGTGAGGAGCCGGAGAGATAATTCTGTAAACCGATCCGACAGTGGCAACATGCCAGCCAGCACTTCAAGACTCATGGTGTGAGTCGAGTGCATGCAACCTAACGCGATACGAAGACACCGATACTGAATACGTTCCAATTTAATGAAGTGCGACCGAGCCGCTGACTGAAAACAAAAACTACCGTATTCCATAACCGACAAAATCGTTGTCCGGTACAACGTTAGAAGATCTTGTGGATGCGCTCCCCACCAGGTCCCGGTAATTGTGGAGAGAAAGTTGACCCTTTGCTGGCACTTTCGCTTCAGATACTCAATATGGGATCTCCAGGTGCACTTAGAATCGAACCAGACCCCAAGATATTTAAAGGACATAGAATGAGTTATCGGTGTACCCCAAATTTGAAGCTTCGGTTGTGCAGGGTTATGCTTCTTAGAAAAAACTACCAACTCAGTTTTCTCCGTAGAGAATTCGATACCTAGCTCTAGAGCCCAAGTAGACAAATTGTCTAAGGTATCCTGCAAGGGTCCTTGCAGATCGACCCCATTGGGTCCCGTGACGGACACTACGCCGTCATCTGCAAGTTGTCTCAACGTACAGTTGTCACTTAGACAACCGTCAATGTCTTTGACATAAAAATTATACAAAAGGGGGCTTAAACATGATCCCTGGGGGAGACCCATGTAGCTAAATCGGGAAGCTGTAGAGGTTCCATGAGAGAAGCTCATATGTTTCTCTGACAGCAAATTGTACAAAAAATTATTCATTAATGGTGAAAAGCCACAAGCGTGGAGTTTATCTGAAAGAACTTCAACAGATACTGAATCAAAAGCCCCCTTGATATCCAAGAATACAGAAGCCATTTGCTCTTTTTTAGCAAAAGCTAACTGAATATCTGTGGAAAGCAACGCGAGACAGTCGTTCGTTCCCTTACCCCTACGGAAACCATATTGAGTATCTGAAAGCAGGTTGTTCGTCTCAACCCATTTGTCCAGACGCAAGAGGATCATTTTCTCCAACAACTTTCGAATACAAGATAACATCGCGATGGGTCGATAGGAGTTGTGGTCGGACGCGGGCTTACCAGGTTTTTGAATTGCAATAACTCTCACCCGTCTCCAATCATCCGGTACAATGTTTAGTTCCAGAAACTGATTAAACAAGTTCAACATGCGCCTCTTAGCGACGTCTGGGAGGTTTTTAAGCAAGTTGAACTTGATCCTATCAGCCCCTGGAGCCGTATTGCCACACGAAAGGAGTGCGAGAGATAGTTCTACCATTGAAAAGGGATGGCTGATCTCATCTATCGGATTTTCGGTTTCGCGAGGAATGATTCGTGCCGGCACAGAATCTGGGCAAACTTTTCGCGCGAACTTGAGGATCCATTGGTCCGAGTACTCTTCGCTCTCGTTGTTCGTAGTTCGGTTACGCAATCTTCGCGCCGTGTTCCAAAGAGTACTCATCGATGTCTCGCGCGATAGCCCGTCCACGAATCTTCGCCAGTATCCGCGTTTCTTGGCCTTGATGAGGCTCTTAAGTTCGCGTTCGAGAGCCGTGTATACTTCGAAGTGCTCAGGTGTTCCACGTCTACGAAAAACTTTAAACGCGTCGGACTTTTTACGGTAAACCTCGGTGCATTGCTGATCCCACCATGGAGAAGGAGGTTTCCTGTGAAATGACGTTCCTGGAACAGGTCGAGTTTGAGCTTGAAGCGCGCTGTCTAAGATCAGATTGGAGAGGAAGTTATATTCTTCCAGCGGAGGAAGCCCTTCTACCGTCGTTACGGCTTCATCTATTGCTGCCCTAAACCTTGTCCAATCGATGTGACGGGTAAGATCATACGCGACGTTGATAGATTCCGACGGATTGAACCCGGTGGAAATCGAAATTTTTATTGGCAAATGATCACTACCGTGGGGATCTTGAATCACATTCCATGTGCAATCCAGCGATAATGAATTCGAACAAAGTGTGAGGTCTAATCTACTGCCAACTGAGGATGAACCAGCCAAACGTGTTACTTCTCCATTGTTAAGAACTGTCATATTGAAGTTGTCACAGAGGTCATATATCAGGGAAGACCGGTTGTCATCGTACAGTTCTCCCCAGCCTGTACCGTGAGAGTTAAAATCTCCCATGATCAACCGTGGAGAAGGAAGGACCGAACAAATATCTGAAAGTTGTTTTCGGTTAATTGAGGCTCTAGGAGGAATATAGACAGAAGCAATGCAAAGGCTTTTATTTTTAATAACAGCCTGACATGCGACAACTTCAATACCTGGAATAGGAGAAAAATTCACTCTATAGAAGGAGTAGCACTTTTTGATCCCCAAAAGTACTCCTCCTCCACGTGAATCCTCACGATCAAGACGAATAATATTGAAATCATAAAAAGGAAGATCGATTTCGGAAGAGAGCCATGTTTCACAAAGAGCGAATGCATCACAACCGGTATTGTGAGCTAAAAATTTGAATGATTCCAATTTAGGAATGAGACTTCGACAATTCCACTGTAGAACAGTGATCAAATCCCCGACCTCATTTGGAAAATTATCCATCGAAGGAGATGATAGCTGCAAGGAGGGGCCACTTTAATGTTAATTGCTTCAAAAAAGTCTTCACTGTGGGAAGCATTGCCATAAAAATGCTTTTGAGAGGGTCAGAAATTTCGAGGTACTTGAAGATACCTTCGGCAATGTCATCAAATGAGAACAGCCCACTTGAGGAGGGGGCTTCTGTTCTTAAAAGCGGGGCATCAGGGGTTTTGGATGTCCCCGGAAGAGATGGAAAATCCTGGGTGTAGTTAGTACTACGGAAACCAGGAGGAATTGGATTTTCCTTTTTTCCATCTTTCCTTGAAATGGGCAAGCGGGTTTTGGGCTCCGGCTCAGCAACTTTCCGTGGGCGGACGCGTCTTCGCTTCCGTGATGCACCTTCCGGAAAACTGAACGATGTTCCCTCTTCAGCCAAATCAAAGTCAGACTCGTCATCTGACAGAGGAGCAAAGGGATTTGTATTGGCATCGGGCGATGGTGAGGCTTTTTTCACCATTTCAGCGAAAGATTGCCTGGAACGCTGTCTTAGCGAGCGTTCTAATTTTTCCCCGCGTTGTTTGTACGCCGGGCACGACGAGAGAGCATGAGGAGGTGTTCCCTTACAGAAAGCGCATTTTGGTGTGCTGTCTGCGCAGGCGCCATCCTCATGTTTCTCCCCGCAGTTGGAGCACCGTGCCTTATTGCCGCAATGGGAGGTCGTATGTCCCATCTGCTGGCATTTCTGGCAGATCATGACCCGAGGTACAAACAATCGCACAGGTAGCCGAAGTTTTCCCAACTCGACGTATTGAGGAAGGGCTGAGCCAGAGAAGGTCACCCGAAACGAATCTGATGGTGTAAACTTTTTTTCACCCTTATTGGTCGATACTGTGCCTAGTTGGCACACATCCAGTATCTTTACTGGAGACAGCAGAGGGTTTTTAAATCGACCAACCCCCGCTTCAGCAGGATCTCAGGGTTCACACTCGTTTCGGTGACCACACCTTCGATTTCAATACCCCGAGCTGGGATATACACCCGATACTCTAGTGTAAAAAACTGAGAGACAGCAATCTCATTTGCCTGCTTAAGGTTGGACACAACGACCCGAAGTTTATTGGGTCTCACTTTTATTATCTCGGTCACGGCCGAGAATCGTTTTGTCAGATCATTACTGATCTGATAAACGTTTAGAGGTTTCGTTTTGGGCTGGAAGTAAACAACCCATGGACCAGCTGAACCATCTGGATATGCACGTGATCTGGTAGCTCTATGAGCTACCTCATTATTTGGCGGCATGGATGAATCATCTTCCGACAAATCATCCATGTCGCACCCGTGGGAGCTTATAATGCTCAACCACTTACGCAATTATCTATATTCAATCACAGATAAACAAACTAAACCTAAGCACACTCTCTTACACACTCTCACACACTCTCACACACTCTCACACACTCACACACACAATAAAATTACAATGTATTCAGGAGAAACAAAAACTTATCTTATATGTATTACTGATCTGCTGCAGCCGGTCAACGAATGTGCTGCTGCTGCCGAACGACGATGTGTAACCCCGTGTACCGGCTAGACGTGGAGCTCAGCGATGATAATAATGATGACGATGATGATGATACTGGTCGGTGGTGGTTAGCAGATGAACGAATGCACGCTTCACACGATGGACTGCTGGTGTGCGTGCCGTATAGATGCGGAGCAATATGGTTTTTAGATCGTGGCAATATTGCTAATTGCACTCTATGACGTTGTTGCACTTCTTAACACACAACGTTTTCTTCTTCAGAAACTGAATTTCACTCGCGATCGAGAACAAATAAAATAGAAAGGAACTTGAAACGCCTAGTAAAAGCTTACAAAGCAACGGAGAGCGGACCGAACGAACTGCACCGTTCGCTTGTTCACTGGGCAATGAACAATAAATAAAAAAAAAAAAAAAAACCCAAAAAACCACAAAACAAAAAAAAAAAAAATTTTAGTATTTGCACCCCACACCACCACACCAACCAACGCGTGTTTTTTATAAACAAAAAACAAACAAAAAAAAACCCCATTAGGTGTTTTTTTTTTTTTCCCCCCCGGAATTTTGGTACGTTGTTGTAACGCCGGGAAGGCGCCAAGAGGAGTATCTTTGAAGACCACCACTATCTATCACTTAGCAGAAGTCTGTCTCGCGATGTCGCAAAACGAGGTTATTACTACGGCTTCGGAAAGTTGTAGAAAACACTGTAAAAGGTGCGATCGAGGTGATAATGAGGACGGTATGGTGTGTTGTGATACTTGTGAGACATGGGAACATTTTCAGTGCGCTGGTGTTACAGACTCTATCGCTGACCCAGACCGTAGCTGGAAATGCCGTGATTGTTTGGCGGATTGGAAAGATTCTTCCAAGTCTGTTTTATCCTTTCACGACTCTTCCGTTAGTAAGAGTAGCCGGATCTCGCAGCGTTTGCAGCTCAGTCTTCAATTGCTGGAAGAACAACAAAGCTTAAAGCAAAAGCGAGCAGAAGTAGAATTGAAGAGGCGGCAGTTGGAGGAAAAAGCTAAGTTAAAGGCCATGGATGACGAGCAGGAGTTCTTGAAGCAGAAATACGAATTGCTTATGCAGATCAGTGATGAGCAGGGTGCATCAGGTAGAAAAAGCGGAGTAAGTGTGAGAAGCAAGCGGGAGCAACTGAAAAAGTGGCATAGTAAGGGATTCATAGGTGACGGAGCTGGTCAGTCGAAGTCATCATCGTCGGGATTTACATTGCCATTACCAGCAGTTAGCACAAGGGCTTCTGGAACGATGCCTCCAACTACCATATCAGTGGAGACGAAGAATGTAAACACTGGTGATGCCCTGAATCAAGGAATGTTATATGGAGATCCGGCTATTGCAGTACAGGGTGGAAGCGTCACAGCTCTGGCGCAGTCATATGAACTACTAGCAGCCACAACTGTCCCGGGAGGGTCAAAAAGTTGCCCACCTACATTTTCTTCCGCATCTGCGATAGAAGTGGCTACAGCTGGAGGTTTTGTAGGCACAGCACCGACATTTAGTTGCTCAACACGTTCAACGATTCGACAGCCAAAAAGAATCCAAGTCCCACAATCTGCCGTTTGTATTGCAGCACCCATCTATACCTATCCTGAGATGAGTGTCACGTCGTTGAGTGCGGGAATAAATCCATCGAATTCGTACGCTTTGAGCAGTGCACGTGTTATTTCTCAGCAGTACCCGGTTTCAACAATGAATAATTCATGTTCGCGGTTGCCATGCTTTCTTCCACCGATGCCAGTTAGTGAGTCGTTCGTTAACAGGACAGTATCGTCAAGTGTTAATGTGGCCCAGTACCCAGAAGTCGAACCAATAAGTCATCCGTTCCAGTATCCCGCGAATGCGCCGATCCGATCCATCAATCTAGTGTACCCGGTAATCCAACACCAGTGCAGAACCATCAGCCATCGATGGTGCTAGACCCGGCAGGAGTAGGATGCACAAGAAGTAATCCTACTATCCGTTTGCTAGGACCCAGTAACGCTCAGTTGGCGGCACGGCAAGTAATGCCGCGTGAGCTGCCAAGATTTAGTGGAGATCCCCAGGAGTGGCCGATATTCTATAGTTCCTTTAAAAACACAACGGAAGTATGCGGATACACCGATGCTGAAAATCTCGCTAGGTTGCAACGATGTTTAGGAGGTGCAGCTCTGGAAGCAGTTCAAAGCCGCCTTCTTCTTCCGGCTTCCGTCTCTTTCGTTATGAATACGTTACACAAGCTGTATGGAAGGCCGGAGATATTGATAAACTCCCTTTTGAAAAAGGTTAGAAACGTTCCCCCACCAAAACCAGACAACCTTTCTCGTCGATCACATTGTTCTTGCTCATCAACAAGCGCATTTGGCAAACCCAATGCTGTTGCAGGAGTTGATAGGAAAGTTGCCCACTTCGTTGAAAATGCAGTGGGGCAGTTTCAAACAACAGTACGCGAGCGTCAATCTGGCAACGTTCAATAGCTTCATGTCGGGATTAGTGAACCTTACATCAGAGCTTAGCATTGACGTAGATTCGGTGCAGAATCATCAGAAGCCGCATAAAGAAGAGAAGATGAAACCTAAAGAAAAACTATTCACCCACGTTGGCGAGTCATCAAGCGTTCCGAAGAAGGATGATGGATTCGGGCGTGTTCCTATTGTGACAAGGATAATCACCAGATCCTGAACTGTAGCAGTTTCAAGGCGTTGAACATAGGAGGACGATGGAAGGCAGTGAGGCAGAAAAACCTTTGCCGATTGTGTTTGATTCCTCATCGTAAATGGCCTTGTCGATCGAAAAAAAAGTGTGGAGCGGACGGATGTCGTATAAGACACCACACGCTTTTACATAGTAGCCGAAACGAAAACGCAGTTTCACCGAAACTTAACGAAACAGTCCATCAAAACCATCATGGAACTAAATTATATTCTCTCTTCCGATACCTTCCGGTAACCTTGTTCGGAAACGGGAAGAGGATACACACCTTTGTATTCCTGGATGACGGGTCATCGTCAACGTTACTCGAAGAAGGAATCGCAGACCAACTCGGTATCGTAGGTAAACAGGACAGTCTTTGGCTAAGTCCATGTAGGCCAAGCGTTGTTATTTCTCAAGCTTTACAATATATAATCCTGGGTCTCACAACAACCGTGTAGATCCATTGAATCATTTTTGGTTTAAGTCCCCATTTTCGACCAAACGTTTATTTGCTCACCCAGAGAGCACTCGTGGCTTTGCTCATTACATGCTCTAAGTGTGAGTTCCAATTGAGTTTATCATCTAGAATGACTACTAGATATTTTACACTTGTCATATATTGTAAGGTAGATCCATTAATAGTCACACTTTTAAGTGAAGGTTTTCTTCTGCGTATGAACGGAATTAAAACTGTTTTCGATGGAGTTATGTTTAATCCTTCATTTTGGCACCACTGCCAAGTAAAGTTCAGTGCCGTTTGCATTCTATCAGTGATGATATGATCAAACTTTCCGCGAACTATTATGACCATATCATCAGCAAAACCGATTACTTCGAAGCCTTTTTCTGCTAATTTATTGAGAAGATCTTCAACAACAAGCGGCCATAATAATGGTGACAGTACCCCTCCTTGAGGACACCGTATAGTGGTTCTTATTGTTATTGATGATTCTCCCAATTCAGCAGACACTTCTCTATTATTCAACATTTTCATAATCCAAGCTTTAATATAAGGATCAAAATTACGTTTTTCCATTGAAGATTCCATAGATTTAAAAGACGCGTTATCAAAAGCACCTTCTACGTCAAGAAATGCTGCGAGAGCAACTTCTTTTTTGTCCAGAGAAGCTTCTATTTTTGTAACCAACTTATGTAGTGCTGTCACTGTACATTTATTTGCTTGATAAGCTAATTGAAATCTGTTCAGGGAAATGTTTTGGAGATATTCTGATTTTAAGAACTCGCCCATTATCTTCTCTATTACTTTTAGTATAGTATCTACTATAATGGTCTACGAGATTTTGGATTTGATTTGTCTTTTTTTCCTGCTTTAGGAATAGACACTACACAGTCATGTGTCTATATGTTTGGTATATGACCTTACATCAAGCATGCTTTAAATATATTTGCCAAGGAATCCAAAATTACTTCTTCACCCTTCTGCAGAAGTGCAGGAAAAATACTATCCATCCCTGGAGATTTATATGGTTTGAAAGAGTTCACTGCTCACTCAACTTTAAGTCTTGTAAAGATGGTATTTGAAATATCTGAATTGTTGATTGTAGCCCCGATTGGCCTGCAATTATCTTCAACTTTTGAACCTTCTATAGACGAATTTCACGCCAACTCGCCTTCGTGATTAGCATCACCCTCTCAGAATCCTATGAAACTTTGTGCGTGTGTAGACTATGTCTTTTCAAGTAACTTTGCATACTTTGTATTTTTTTTTAAATTATCTAGACTGCCACTTGAAAGGGGCTTCAAAAGTTCAAAGTTTTTTGATCGATTTTCTCGTGCATCAAGTTCCATGTGATGCTATTAGTGGTAATCTCAAGCGAATGGCAAAGAGAGCAAGCCTTGCTCAAGATTATGAAAACACAATCAAAACTCGGGAACTATATGACTGGGCAGTTGAACAGACAAATAAAAGTATTACAAAACTGAATTTCTGCTACATTTCAGCTGAACAGTACGCAAAAATGTCAGAAGAACTTGAGGAGTTATATAGCCATGTAAAGATAATACCTGGTACACAGGTTCATTGTTTTGTACCTATTTTCTGATTCAACGGATAATGCAAAGAAATTTACTTTGTTTGTGAAAGATTTATAAATTAAATATGTGAAGCTATGTTTATTACTAATACGTGTAAATGTACATATAAAAAATAAATAAAATAAAATCCTTATCAAGCAAAAACCTATGAGTTTTCATTGACAAAAACAGTATTTCGAAAAACTTTATAACGTCATATTTGAATCGTCTTTAAATGGATATGCATCAAGTCTTATCAAATTAGAATTTTCTAATTTGATAAGACTTGATGCATATCCATTTAAAGACGATTCGAATATGACGTCCGCTATTTTTTTAAATTTATCAGCCCCCTCTATCACAATTTTTCCCATACCTTTTACACGTACTGTAACAAATCTTGACCATTCTATGTTGTTTTAAAGCAACATTGCGCATTTAAGGGTTAATGACGAAAGTTCAGATCTGTAAACGAGGATTAAAATACAAAAATATTGGTTCTTTTAAAATCTTTCCATCAAAAACGATATTTATCATATAATGAACAGCACTATGACTTTCAAATGGGTCAATGGGTTCATTTTCAAGCAGAGTAATCAATTTGAGTTTAAATACGACTTAAGTGTAATGTTCAGTAGCCATATTTCAAATTGAAATGTCAAGATTCTAAATCTTATTCCCGGTATGTCGCAAATAACTCAAATGCTAGCTTGAATTTGTTTTTATTAGTAGAAAATCAGTAGTAACCATAGCTACCAACGTCTACAAACCATCTCGTGCATGTTTTACAAACACACTCGGTACAACTCACAAGGTGTGAACCACTCACGCTGAACAGTTGCATTCCAATTCCCAAACCATCACCTTTTATGAAGCACACGTCCTGCAGATTGACCATCTGGATGTGAATGACCGTCTGCCAACGACTGATTGTGTGTAAGGATCTTCCAACTGTCAACCGTACGGCTCGCTCGCTTGTATGCCATACATACCTACGACCATGACCATCACGATGCTCCTCGCACGACCATGGCACTCGGTTTGCTACTATCACCTCAGCCACTGCCAAGACAGACCGGGCCCTGATGTACGATTATGATGGCATCATTGCTATGCCTTCATTGCCTTCCCCTTGCCGTTTACGGTTTCTGGCGAGCGCAATACTGCGAGCATCGCAAGCTGCTCGCACCACAAGCAAGCACCGCCGCGCCGGCCGGGGGGAGAACCCCGAATAAGGGAAAGCAAATCAATGAATTTGAGTCCCTTCAGAATGGTTTGTTTTGGCCGGCTGCGCTTGTGGGTAATTGCAGCCAGCGAGCGATGTGAAGAAGGATATGGCACCAGCGGAGAAGTGAGTAGGGGTAGAAGGCAAGAACCAAGAAGGACGAGGGTGATGAACATCTGCTCATGGCGCTTTACACGACCGACGCACACCAAGAGCTGGAGGACCGGCTGATTGGGCTTAAAACTGCGTCCAACTGCAGCCGAGCGGGTTGATTTGTGCGATACCGGTGGCAGTACATTTTAGGTAAATATCGGAGACGGTTCTACGGATCGGTTTCTGCCGCGCTGATAACGGACGGATATTTTGTTGTGCTATAGTTGCACGGGTTCCGGGATTTATCGTTGATTGTGCATGTTGAAACCGTTGGCGATCGCGGTGCCGTGGCGTTGTGTTTTGGACGATTGTTGGCTATGCTGTTTGTGTTTGTCTAGCTGTGTTAGGTGAGGGTGGCGGGACTAGGCTGAGCTTGGGAAGGATTACAAACCAGCGAGCAAGCGAACGTGTAGCGGCACACCTGGATTTACGTCGATATGGGTGGAGAATAGGATTAAAAGGCTGATTATGATGTTGTTGGAAGTGATTTGCCGATGAAAATCGTTGATTGTTATGTGGAATTAATTATCGTGTGTGAAAGAAGCGATAGTTAAAATGAAATGTGTTTTTGCAATGAAAATAACCGAGTGCCATTAGTAAAGGTAGTGTAGAGAGAGCCAATTTTTCTTTCTTTCCTGTCCAAAAACCCACCTTTCTTAACCCGATCCGCATCCGAAAACCCCATTTATTCCGATACCCGCCTCCCAACCCCCCAGTTTTCCCTTGGAAGTGTACCTTTGCCGTTTCTCGTTTGCCTTCGATATCTGATGATATGATATGTACTACCACCCATTGTAGCACGGAAACTAAGTCCGACAGCAATGGGCTCTCCTCTCTGTTAGACTTGATCAAGCTTTAATAACCACTGATTATCCTAATCATGCCGTTGTATGAAGGGCCAAAAAGGGGTTGGGTGGATCGATATGCAACATCACTTATACGTATCCACAGGGATATAAAGAATCTCCTTCCAACAACAAGACTGAACAATTGGTCAAAAGAGCAAGCTATCTAACATGAGGATGCCCCAATGGGCGGGGAGAAGAGCCCGCCCTCTATTCACAAACTGTTAGCAATGGGGAGTTGGCATTCCCACTCTCCCCATCCAGAGTGCTTCAATCGGGTGCCCTGATGGTCCCTCCCATTCCCATGAAATATTTATATAATGGTGTATATATTTATGTAAATGAAAAATACTACAAGCATTCGTATCTATAATATATGATCTTCATTCGGTTGATCCTGAAATGCAAGAAATGTTGTAAAATGTTAAAGTGTAGAGTTCTGTGGTTCGCGCTTAAGTACGTTTTCGTTCGTTTTCAGCGATAGCAGCATTTCATCAAAATCTTGATTTGATGCATCCTGAAATTTTTTATTAAATCTATTGAAATTTTACAAAACTAACATTTATACATTATAATTTACTGTTGCCATGGTCACTATTTGCTACTTGATGCTGATTTTATAATAGGAATCCACTTTTATTTTTGCTAACCTAATAGTTATTGCTACCGAGTTAGGAAAGGGAAGATTTAAGTGGAAGGGAGTTAAAGATAAATGGGCAAAAAAACAATAAGTAATGTTTTAATCATCTTTGAAGTAAAATCAATAAAGCAATATTACCAAATATAATGATATTGTGAGTTATGATCAAGTAATGACAAAGATTGAAATGTAAAATCAAACACTAGCCAAATGGCACACAGCGCTGCATGAATCAGATCAGCTCAGAATTGATAAAAAGTCCATTTGTAAACCGGAAATGAAAAATACATTCAGCAATAAGTGCAAAAGCCTACCATAGATTCCGTAATTTTCAAAAGCCTACCACAGCTGTAATTTTCTGCGTTATATACTGGACATATAAGGAATGCTAGATGTCATAAATTGAATGTATGTTTCGTGTTTAAGCCAGATACCGCCTAAATCAGGTTTGTTGCATGAAAATGTGAAGGTAATGATATGATGGAAATAATACGATGTTGATAAGAAATACTACATTATGTACATATAATAATTAAATGCCGCTATTTGCCTCTTCCGCTGCGATGTTAGATTATTGAAACTCTAAAATAGTGAAAATTCCAACGTGATATAATGAAATAAAGTTGATCACCTGGCATCCTAGCAAAATAGCAAAGAAAATTTAGGCAAATAAATTTCATACGAGTATTATTACTGCCCAAAAACGGAAACTCAATAAATCCAAAACAAAATAATAATAATAAAAATGAATGACAGGAAATTCTTTGATAACTCTTTTTTACTACAGGGCCCATAAATGATTCTTTATGTCTGTAAAATAGAAAAGGTAGGATCATAAACAATTTTAGTTTTTAAATTAACTATTTTGGACGACGAATATTTTTTTTTGTCGAATCTGTCATTCATAATCCTCTCTCTAAAAAAAAAAAAAAAAATGTCAAAAACCATCCTATCTTTTCAAATACATAACGTGAGTAAGGTGGGCCAAAACTTACAACGATGCAAATGCGAAGCTGAAAATAGAAACAATTCAAAATTATTATACAACATGGATGATCTGAAATTATATACCGTATAAAGAATAGATCCATTTTTTCGTGGTAGGGTATGATTTCAGCATGTTTCTTTACCGGGGTCACGCTGCCTACATCGCGTTGGTGGGGCTGCCAACTTAGGTATAGCTGACACGATACAGCGTTTCTTACTCAGCCGCTGGATGCCAGGACAGTCGCTGTTTGAGCCGCACTTCCTTGGTGGACAGACGCTCGGCACGCACCTCCTCAATCTAGCTGAAGTCAGAAGGACAACAGTGCCCAGGCTGCACTACCAGCTAAGTACGCAACCCTTAGCTGGCGGTCTTTGTCATCTCTTGACCCGTGGAAGCATGAGGTAGGAACTTGTGAGGACCATAACTATGTTGCGGGGACGCACGCTCCATCCCAGGTGTCTACTCACCATTTTGCAGCCCCGAGGGTATTATTTTTTTGGGCCCCAGAAACAAAAAACTTGTTTTGTTATTTTTGTTCTCCTTTCTTTTTTTGTTCACACCCCAAAAGTTCCAAATTTTGCTCTGTAGAATCAAATGGAAACTTATCCTGATTTCAATGAAATCAATGTGATTACTAATTTTAATTGCATTAATTTCTTAATTCGAAATCAAATAGAGTTTTTAATTTGATTACATTCTTAAACAAAAATAACAAAAAAGAAACAGCATATTTTGCATTCAGTTTGCTGCAAGTAAATGAATTTACATCAAATTCATTACTAATTTTGATATCAAATTTTATTTATTGCTATCAAAGCCTGATTTTAATTTGATTCTCTTATAGAGCGATGATAGCAAAACTTGGCATATAAATTATGCTTTCAAATTGTTTGTTTCTTAGGAAAAATACCAGTTATCATTAATTGTCAACATTAACAAGTATTTTATTATGCAGAAGGAGATGTCCGCTCATCACCATGAGGCACCAAAGGGTGGACAGTAATGTTTGCTAGAATGAAAGATATGAAGAGTGAGTGTTGAAAGTTCCGTCAGTGTACGGTAGGTTGAAAATTGAATAGAAGCATTGAAAATTGAGCGAAAGGGCATGGGGGGGGGAGGGGGGCTCAACCCCTTCCAAACCAACCAAAATGTTTTCAATCACATATATTAAATATACTTTTGGCTTTTAAAATACCCTTTAAAACACAAGACACAGGCGCCACTGATTCGCACTTGTCACAAAAAAAAAAGAAAAATTAAAAATTTTCCACAAACCTTTCCGAAAAAAGTTACTTAAGCCTGACCAACCAAAGAAGAGTCCACCCTTCTATGCATATTTAAACAGCGTCTTGTTTTTTTGTTTGTTTGTTTACAATTATTTGTTCCGTGATCCTCTCCCATTACCCAACCGCCTAAAACCTTTCCAAACACCACCTCCTAATGAAACCATCCCGCCCCCCGCTTCCGCCCCTTTTGTTGAACTTGGTGGTTTTTTTAATTTAGGGCACCAAAAGAGCAGCATTTCCGAATGCATGTGTGTTCTTATATTTCTCTTCTTAATTTTTTTTCTTTCTATTATTTATATATTAACTTTCTCTTTTTCTTATTTTCTCTCGTTTCCTTTTCTAAATGAATAGTATAATTTTCTCTCCTTTCTAATTTCTTTCTCCTAAGGTCCCCCTTCTCTATTTAACAGCTCTTTTTTTTTTTTTTTTTTCATTATTTTTCCTTCCTCTCCTTCTTCCCTACCCCTCTTTTCTTCCCCCTCTTCTATTCTCTTTTTTGCTTTTTTTTTTTTCCAAAAAAGAGCACATTTAGATACTGTTTATTTGAAGAAAATATGGCTTAACAGAATAGCTCATTATTTGTAAGTTAATTAGATCAAAACTCAACAAACCAGTTGTCACGTAAATATATTCAGTGAAATGATTTGATGGAAAAATATATAGAAAATCGGATATATTTAAAATCAGATGCCGAGAATAGTCCACATTGTCGACAACAACATTTCCTCTATTGATAATGCCTACATTAAGACTGTGTTCAAACTATGGAATTGTCAAAGGGCTAGTTTGATATTATGTTTCTATAAGATCAATCTCCAAAATTTACCATCCCCGAGGACACAAAAAGTCTTTATTCTACTATTTACAGATAGAAATACACGCAAAGAAACTTGAAGTTATAATGCTGTAGTTATAAAAAAAGATTCAAACGTTAATTATATAAACAATTTCAGCATCAACCCATTCACTGTATTCAAGTGTGTTATATCAACAAGATAGTGGAGATAGATTGTTACACATTATCAACAGACTAAAGTTAATTGTATTTGTTTATTTATTTATTTATTTATTAGACGTCAAACAATAGTAGACCGTGTTGTTACATATAATCCTTATACTACAGATACATCCTTAAACTAATTGATATATATAATTTCTGTTCCTTTATAGTGTTAAAATATTTTTTCAATTTTGTCCTAGCTGTATTAAAGTCAATCATTTCCACAAATACTGATTATACCTTGTGATCAAAAAGTTCAGGTAATTTTCAATTTAAAAAGGCCGCCTTTATTTTTTCGGTAAAATCTTTTTTTAGTGTAAGATGGCAACACTAGTTCTGATATTCTGTCAAAGTGTGAGAGCAAATTATCCATTAGTTTTGTTTTGACAACTGCTTTTGTTAGTCGAAAAATAGACGCTCGGCGATTTTTACCATGGGATAAAGAACGGGGGCAACGCGTTTGTGTGAAATTTTTGTGTTGCAAACGGATTTTTCTGCAGCGGAAACGCTCAGAATGTTGCAAAAAGCCTTTGGTGAGGACTCTATGTCACAAAATCGTACATTTGTTTGGCTTTAAGACTTTCAAAGAGGCCGTGAAAGCGTGAGTGACATGCCGCGTTCTGGACGACCATCGACCTCAACTGCACATCAGAAAACATCAACTGTAAGTGAATAATTTAGATTATGGAAAACCGCTCAATTAGCATTCGGGAGATAGCTGCACTCCTTGATATCTCATTTGGATCGACCGAACACATTTTGACGGAAATTCTGGGCATGAAACGCATTGGAAAGCACGACTTGCTTTTCCAAAAGAGCTGAATTTGTTGCAAAAACAGCATCGAGTTGAGGTCGCTAAACAGACAATTGCGAACGCGAATGGCGATCCCACATTCATGGAACGCATCATGAATGGTGATGAAACATATGTACGACTATTAACGGTTGATATGCTCTGAAGTCAACAATCGTCCGAATGGCGCGCCGAAAAGATGATTGAAACTGCAAAAAAATCACGATAAAGTCGCTCCAAAGTCAAAGTTTTACTGACCATTTTCGCACGATTTTCTTGGTGTCGTCCATTCTGGATCCTTCCAGAAGGTCGAACGGTTAACAAAGAGTATTATTTACAAGTTATGAGACGTTTGCGTGAAGCAATTCGAAAGAAGAAGGCCAGAATTGTGGCGCAATAGTTGTTGGATTTTACACCACGATAACGCTCCATCACACACCGCGCTCACTATTTGTGAATTTTTTGGCCAAGAACTCCACCAATACCATCAAACAAGCACCATATTCACCAGACCTTGCCCCGTGCGACTTCTTTTTCTGTCTTCCCAAAACTGAAAATTTCCCTCATGAAGTGAGGCGTTTTGAATCAATTGATGCGATAAAAAAAGAATTCGCTGAAGGAAGAACTGAAAACCATGCATTCATCGGCCTGCAAAAAATGTGAGGATGATTGGATAAAGCGCTG